>JAOTOL010001574.1:0-745000 GCA_034440575.1 Imbricaverruca yamaguchii
ATGATTGCACCATTTTCATTGTCATACAGCCCCTTCAAATATCACGGAAAAAACGCACAAGAACACCATGCTCCAGGACAATAATATTATGGATGAAAAAAATATAGGATGGTATTGTTTTTCAAGTTCAACCCATCATGAAAAGGCATAACCTCACATGTCATGGGCTGACCCATTCGCTGGTCCTTTAAGTATCTCAATACTCAGTTCGTACAGATATTTTTTTTGTGCTATGTGATGGATTCTCTGAATATGCACGATCTACATATTTCACAGGGACGATGTTTCACATTATATTAAAAATAGATGTAATCTTAAGCTGATGCACAAACCCGGTGCTGCCTCAAATTTGGGTATGGAAAGAGCCTTGCTGCATATTACGATACAAGGATGCGTTGTGTCCCATCGGACACAACGCCATGGGTCCATCGGTCTCATCGGTCAATCCGTCAGCCCCAGCCACTAGCTGGCTGATCGACGGCCGAGCGCTGCCTGTGTGGCCATGACGTCCCGCAGACCCTGGTCCAGAGACATTGCCTCTCGCTACTGGCCGAGAGCACCGGCTGGTCTGTCGAGAGGAAACTCGGCCTGATGGACTGTAGTGGTTGTCAAAAGCAGGTCGGTATGGAGCTCACCACTTCATCCTCCTGAAGTGGATCATGATAAAACGAGATTGTGAAGTGTGAGTCATTGGTGAGTTGATCTTCACAATATCTGCGATTGTAATAGTTCGCCATAATTCAACTTGCTTCTTGATGTTGAGCATGGATGACGTAGCACTATCCAACGCAACTATACAAGCGCACATGTGGAATTGCAAGCTTAGATTATGCGGCGCTGGTATTTCCGACTTGATATTTGACAGGATTGTGTATACTGAGATACTGGTGGGAAACTTGCTACTCCTGCGAACAAGCCTAAAAGCATTTCTCAGTATACACAACCTGTCAAATATGAAGTCGGAAATACCAGCGCCGCATAATCTAAGCTTATCCACATGTGTTGTATAGTTGTTTGATGTGCTACGTCACCCTGCTCAACATCATTGGGTTCTTGCTGTCGCTGTATTGCAATATGGCAGTGATGCAGTTGCCATAGGTATAATACGTGGACACCACATGTTAGACATTCGTCATATCACTCCTTACCTGACGTTGATTCCCGTCCCACATCGCCATCCGCGTTGTTGCTATGAAAACAATTAATCCCTCCTAAAGGGAAGTGCGACTGATCTGAAAACACGGAATGGTAATATGTAGATTATCTGGCACGACACGATATTGATCATCGTGCTTAGCTTCATAATACTAAGCTATATTGCTTTCAAATTGCTACGAAAGCTTGGAAGAGTAGGTACACGCATCATGAAATATCTTGTCACTGTTTCCTATTCTGGATCCGAAGATGAAGAGCATGCTGAGGGCCAGGTTTCAGGATTCGCCACCTTTCTGGAGGTCGGATTGTGCGTTAAGTAGACAGATGGGTCCATCGAGCGAGCAGCGGCCACTGGGACCACAGACCATTCAGCCACTGGGATCAGGCAGGGTAACTTAGCTTAGTTGTTCAACATTAATGCTCTGTTTAAATATGTCCACGGTCCCACCAACATGATAGTCGGCGAGGCAACATGTTCAAAAGAGAATATATTAGACACTTCCAGGTGAGTTCAAGAAACGGATATCCCCGTCCCCCAAAAGGTAGTCTGAAAATATGACATCTGCACTGCACTACTTCACTGTAATACCGGAATTATCATCTCTTATGTTGAACGCTTCCTGTTAGGAACACTGAACATGGTTACGGCGAGATGACAGTGATCCCTAGTCCTCTTTCTGCGTTTTTATATCGTTATAATTATAATAAAACTGATCGAAGCGCCCTTAAGCCTAACGAACAAGGAAACAAGCACATATGATGTCCCTGGAAATCAAATTTATCCGGCGTTGTTTCTGTTCTTTTCACTTGTCGACGTCATTTGATACAGACTGGATGGTGCCTCGTTTCAACGCCATGGTGCCTCGTTTCGGCGCCATCGGAGCCACCTTGCTGAACCGATGTCCCTATAAATAATGAATTCCAGAGCGCTACTGGGCTGGTATGTTACGATATTTTGGTTGGTTGGTTATTTGAGTTTTAGGGCGCATCGATCAGGTTCGGTCGTTTAACGCCCAGCTATGATTTTATTATGGTCATGATCGTGTAGCGGTACCTGTGATTCCATTGTAGGGAACTCGACGCCGACTATTTTGTTGTGGCGTCCATAAAACAAAACAAAAAACCGCTTGCTAAAAAATACAGCCTTTTTGTTCGTGCATACTGCCATCGAAGCTGCGTAATCATGCGTGTGCTAATTGTGATCGAACAAATTAAATGTTAAATTCGAAAAATTATGTATCCCATTAAGCACGTGACACCGGTTGTGATTCAATTTTTTTTTCTCACGGAAATCGTAGAAGTGCATCCTGCCGGTCTCCAGAGAACTCCGCAGAGAAGGCCACACTTTTCACTTACCTTGTGCCGTTTTATCTGTGCAGATTATTAAATGAATCCATCTTCTAGACCATTCTAGTCTACCCAATTACCTCTCAGGCTTCTTTTACAATTTGCAGACGTTCCGAGACATCCCAGCCACTCTCGGGATATTCTGATCACATGATGATTTCCCGAGTCTCCTGCGGTCTATCGAGTCTTCAAGTCTCCGGTGGCGGTATTGGGCACGCCACTGATACATTGGCTTTGAAATTGGCCCGTGTGCGGGGATCTAGGTTACCACCGAGATGCTCCCGCGGGATTCCCATCTCCACGGTCCGCGTCCGACGATAAATCCGCCCGTTGGATGGGGGAAGCAGCGTAGTTATCCAATCGCGGCGGTACTTGAGCTGGTGCAACGTAATCGTCAGTGGTTCCAAACTTTGCGGCGGCGGTCGCTGCTGCCACCCGAGTAAGTTGGCGCCGCCTGGCGACCCCCGCCAACTGATGGATCGCGAGGCACCGCCGGCCTGTTGGGCAGCGACAGGTGGCGGTAGGTGTGTATACAAAGCGCATTGCTGTGTCGCACCTGAGTGCAACACAGCACCACGACGTGCGACTGTTCACTGAGAGCTGTTTGACAACTCTGATGCCAAATCCAGGCGTTTGACTGCTGCGATGCGGTTTGGGCACCGGTGCGGGCTGTCCGGGGCAGAACGCCGAACGCCGACTGCAAGTTCCTAGATCCCAGTTCCTGACACACTCACACACTTCCGCTGTTGCAGTGCTGAACCAGATGAACGAATCGTTCCGCCAATGCCTGCACGCGTGCCAGGCGCTGAACCAGGGCAACATAGTGGAGAAGTCTGGCATCGATGTGATGACGTGTCATCTCCAGGCCGACAAGCTGATCTACAACCACGCCATCGAAATGGTACGTGTACCACCTGCAGCCGCACCGTCCAGCCGACACTCCGATGTCATGTGTGCTCTGCTTTGTCTGGATAGTGCTGTTCGTCCAGAGCATTCGAGCCCTTTTCTCTTGAAATTGAAGCAACAGATGAATACCCTTGCTGTCGCGCCAACTCCGGCACCGTCCATACCCACACCCCCACACATACACACTAATGGCTGGTGGTCACGGAGAGTCGACCGTCGCCCATGGACCCTTTGTCCCGTGCCATCCCCGCGCTTACTGTTTCTTATGGACTCTGACCGGCGCCGTCCCCTCGCTTGTTGGTTTTTACGGACCCCTTGCCCAGTGCCGTTCCCGAGCTGGTTGTTTTTCCCCATAAAGTTGTGTCCCGACAGTGGGTTACTGGTGCGTGTGACGTCACTGGTTCACTGTTGCAGTGCCAGCACGCGGCACTGGACGAACTATTTGGCAACCCAAACGAGTGCTTCCACCGATACCAGACGGCGCACATTCTGCTGCACGCGCTTTCCCAGCAGACCAAGTGCGATCACGACAGAAAGGCGCTGGAGCGATGTGAGTAGTACACTGGTCTCGTCTGGGGTGGTACCAGCATGTGGTGCGAGAAGAGAGACTGATATCAGCTCAAGTATGAAGAAGTGGTGGGGGTGAAAGCCTGAGCGGGTGAGGACCGGCGGTGCGGGTAGCCTCGGGTGTCATGGTCGGGCTGTCTGATGATGCTCAAATGATCTACACAGCACGGCGGATGACTCTGGTGGTCTGTGAGAGAGTTGCTTGGCTTGTCACGGTGGATGGCCGCAGAGGGTGACCCTCTGTATGACCAACGCAGTCGATGCGCCTCTAAACCCAAGTAACCAACCATAGAGGTCGGCCCTCCCGTCATGCACGTTTCTGTCCCTTCTCTCAGTATCACGCAGATCTCTTCCTGTTCACTTTTTGTCTCTTTTAGTGTCTGAGCAGCTTGCACTGTCTATTGTCTCCCTCAGTCTGTGTTCTGAATTGCCCTTCTCCTTGTACTGTGTTGATCTTATTCGTGTCTCGGCCCGCCTCATTGTCCCATCCATCCGCCTCATTGTCCCATCCACCCGCCTCATTGTCCCATTCACCCGCCTCCATCGAGGTTCTGACTTCGGCTATTAGGGTGTAGGTCTAGGATACCGGCAAGGACATCAATAGCCCAGCTGGCGCCCTCTGCACCGTGGTGGGTAGCTTCAGGGAGAGAACCACTGGTCTCCGTGCGGTCTGGGCTGTTGTAGGTAGGGGCCGGGATAATGACTGCTCTCGGCAGCGCCGCCTGTCGGTCGTGAATTTTAACCGATGTTGATGCCGCCTACAGACAAAGACGCCGTGGAGAAGCGGCTGTTCATCCTGAAAGAACACGGCATCAACATCTACACGGTGGACAGCACCGTCAACTGAGAGTGGTCCTTGTGTTGTGTTGGCGGCCGGCCCTCTCTCCCGCGCCACTCGCCGGCCGCCGTGCCCGTCTCCTTAACGATTCCTAGCCCCAAGTCAGCCGAGTTATAGCCGAGCTGAGCCGCTTCCACCGGCACGCTTTAGCGGCGCGGCGTGTGCGTGCACGCCCCGTTTCATATCTTCATAAAGAGAGCATTGTGTTGACGCCACGTCGGCGTGTTTTCGTGCGTTGCTAGGCGGGCAGCGGTCGTCTCAGTTGGTGGGATTTGATCGAGCTACAAGTGGCGCTCAGCTCGATCCGTGTCGTGTCGTCCGCGCGGTGCTGGCTGCCGGCGCTTCCCCGAGCTAGTTGCCAGCGGGGCAGTCCTCTGCGTGTGTGTGTGTGTGTGTGTGTGCGCGCGTGCATGCCTTAGCGTCGCCAGCGAGACGTGGCGTGTGGCCGGTGTCGGTGTGCAGCCGTGGCTGCGGTCGGCCGCCGACACTGCAGTGTGCGCGCGCGTGTCGGACGCGTGGTGCGGCTTGTATTAGCTGTGGTGGCTGGAACTGCCTGGATTAGCTGTGGTGACCGGGTCAGCCCTGTGTGGCACGGGTAGATAAATGGTCGCGATATAGATGGGGTCGGTATGGCTGGCGGCCGCCCGGTGACGGCCCAGTATTGGTTTGTGGCTGCGTCACCGGGGCCGCGCGCCTCCGACGCGCCACACCCTGGCGATCGCTATACATAAGTCTAGTTTACTCAACTGCCGCTGGGCGACACTGACGGCCGGACCAGCCAGTTTGGCCGAGCTGTTTGGAGACGGTACGCCGCGAGCCGTGGGCCGTGGGTGGCGCGCTATGTGGCAGTGTGTGTGTGTGTGTGTGTGTGTGTATCTGTGTGTGCGTATTTGTCTATTTTAGGGTCGCAGCTCCTTACCATGCTCATACGGTGTTGTAGTGCGCACGTTTAACTGGCAGCGGTCGCTGGCGCCTCCCCTCAGTGTGCTGCGATGGCCGAGACCCCAGTAGCATCAGCAGCAGCCATATACATGTATAATAAGCACGGCACGTGCGCCCTGACCTGAGCTACCGTAACCAGTGGCACGTGACCCCATCCAGTGTGGTAGGCGCAGATCCCAGTGTGTGCAGAAGCCTCACGCCTCCATCGCGTCCCCATGGATTACAATCTGAGTCTTAGCGTTGTTTTGTGATAGTCATCATGAGTTGTTTCAGTTCATGCTCGGTTATGTATGTACTGCGCTTATTTCATTCTCATATATGATCAGTACCTGGATTATTCCCAGTCAATGCTGTCTTAACTGAACATTATTGTCTTTCGCTCATTGAAGTTTTAACATTGCATCTGCATTGCAATCAGGTATGCGTGCTGTGTCATGTGTCGATTGTAAAATACCTTCGTTGGAATGCATTGGACGTAGATGTTATTTAAAGCTGTACAAATAAATGTTGCACTATCCTCGAAGATCTTCGTTTTCTTCACGGGACATGGGACACCACATGACAGAGACGAAGGTTCTGTCGTGTTCGGAAACGCATGCTTCAAGGTAGATAAAGTCGTTTCAAATTACAGATATATTGCGAACGATTGATGAAAAGGGCGCATTTTAGAGCGGGTGTATCAAATTTGTATGCAGGTGCCATTGGTGCAGCATGTAAAATGAAAGCACTGTTGAACACTAACGATAACAAAACAAGTATCCAATTTCTGTGGTTCAATGAGTGCATTGAAGCCAATGGTCGACATTTGTGCCCTCGCTATATGAGAATGGCATGGAATTTATTGGGTATCAGGGGCGGAGATGGCCGAGTGGTTGAAGTGTTGGGCTGTGGATACAAAGGTCCTGGGTCCAACACTCACGCCACTCGGATATCTCCCAACCCCGCGGCCCACTAGCAAAACTCTGGGCGGTGCCATTGGCTGTGAACATAGAAGTGTGTCGTGAACCACCCACTTAAACAAGAATCTGTTCGCGTATGGCAACAGCGCAGAGCATATACTATTAGTGGGCGGTGTCCAAATATGGAAGTGTCCCGATGTGCGCACCAGTGTCTTGTGTATCCTGTCTCTACATAATATTCCCCAGGAGTGGAAAGAACATTGATTATGCATAATTACTACACATCGTCTCCGAGGACAAGGAATGAAACATATTCGTTGGACATGACGACAAATAAATTGAAGCAAAATGAATGAATGACCTGTTCCAGCGTGTATAGAATGCTGCTGTCAAGAACAGTAACATCACTATGCCTAATAAACTGGGAGGGATATAATTTTTATCGAGGGGGAAAATAGGAGAATATCTTCACTACCATCTAAAGTTACAAAATCAAGGGCACTTTAAAATATGGAGGTTCAGATGATGCATCGGCTTGTTTGCATGCTAAAATTCCTATACAACTAAACAATTATGATTCACCAATATGCTAATTTTGTTAACACCCCAGTACCATTACACATTTTATAGCGGAACGCAGAACGGTGTCGCAACTTTGGAATGTACGGATATACAATTTGTGCTTAAACAACGAAACAAGCCGAATATATGCAGAGTACATACTCTTTGGGTGCATAGGTGCAACCGACATTGTCAACTTTGTGTATTGCACACGAAGCAGTACATAATAAGTAGGACGATACGGGGAAATGGAAGTGTCACACTGTGAGTTAAATGGAAGGACCAGACGAGCGCGTGCAATGGAAAGACACACTGAAATCAAAAACAAATAAATGCAAAAGTTAACGGATAGTTGGCAAACAATTATACAAAATGTCCACTTCGCGAAATAGGTATGTTCATCTGAATGTGTGACGGTATGCGACAAATAAAGCGCCGGTGCGATCCGGACAAAGGTGAAAAACCAAGGACCCCTCATTTCAGAGGACCTCTTTGATGACCCAGGGTCTTTTCCGACAAGCAGGAGGCCCCTATTCGAACGTTTGGACCATGTCCATCAGGTCAGGGGCCCTTTCTCGGCTTAGGTTCCGCCGACAACCCAAGGGAGTTTCATCTTGGCTTGGGTCCTCTTCAAGGCAACAGGAATCTGGCCCGGGGGCCCTTCCAAGCATCTGGGGTTTTCCGTCGATCTAGAACACATTCACATTAACCAAGCCATGGGCCCTCCTTCCCTGGGGAACTCCCCGTTGACTCGGGCCCTCTTCATCGGCTCTGGACCCTTTCTGTCAGCTGGGGTTTTCATCGACTCAGGCGCCATTCACGTCGACCCATGGGGCCTTTCACTCGACCCATGGTCCCTTCACATCGGCCCAGGGGACCTTACGTCGCTCCGGGGCTCCTACAATCGGTCCAGAAGCCCTTCATGTTGGCACAGGAACCCATCACGTCACCTCCGGGGGCCTTTCACGTCGGCCCAAGGGGCCCTTCAAATCGGCCCAGAGCCGCTTCACGTTGGCACAGGAACCCTTCACATCGGTCCAGGCGCCATTCACGTTTTCCCCGGGCCCTTCACGTCGGCCCAGGGCCCATTCAAATCGGCCCAGAGGTGCTTCACGTTGGCACCGGGACCGTCCACGTCGGCCCAGGGGCCTTTCACGTTGACCAAGTTCTTCACGTCGGCCCAGGGGGCCCTTGCGGCCAGCTGCGCATACACCTTGATGGGCCCTGCGGGTATGTGGAATCCTCCTGGGTGACGGTTGCCCCATTTGTCTCCTAGCCACGCCAATGACCAGACATTGCGACAGCAAAATCCTTTGAGTGCAGAGGCGTCGCCACCGGGGGGGGGGGGGAAATTACCCCCTGCCGTGAGACTGGGGGGCGCGGCCCCCTGAAATTTGAGGAGGCCCCCAGGACGAAAAGGAGGCCCTCCAGGACGAAAAGTATACCCCAGGACGAACAGGAGGCCCCCAGGACGACAAAGAAACCCCCAGGACGAAAAGAAGGCCCCAGGACGAAAAGGAGGCCCCAAGACGAAAAAGAAATTCTACAAATTAGGGGCCTCCAGGAGGAGGCCCATAACTTAAAAAAGAAATCACCTAGGAGGGGGTAGAAGGCCCAAGAAATCAAGAGAGTGCCAAATATTGACACAGAGCCCCCAGGACGAAAAGGAGGCCCCCGGGACGGAAAGGAGGCCCCTAGGACGAAAAGGAGGCCCCAGGACGAAAAGGAGGCCCCCAGGACGAAAAGGAGGCACTCCAGGACGAAAAGGAGGCTCTCCAAGACGAAAAGGAGGCCCTCCAAGACGAAAAGGAGACGCTCAAAGACGAAAAGGAAGCCCTCCAGGACGAAAAGGAGGCCCTCCAGGACGAAAGGGAGGCCCTCCAGGACGAAAGGGAGGCCCTCCAGGACGAAAAGGAGACGGGTGATATATTTTAAATTCAAGTTGGTGGGGTTTAATACATTTTCTAAACTCCCGCTCGTTTTATGGTTTAGTTGTTTTTATGCACCGATAATATTTTTACGTGTCAGGGCGTTCTCGAAGATCCCGATGTGTTTATTTAGCCCCTGATCCTTTTGTTCGATTTGGAACCATTTTGCCTTTTGTGGTTCCAGCCACTTTGTCACACCCTTGTGCGTTAGCATGGTTCCTGCGTGCCTTAAGAGTTTCCAGTGTACTTTTTAGAGCTCCATGTATGAGCTTTAGAGCTTTAGAGCTCCATGTATGTTTATTTAGGTCTGCAACGCATGTTTTAAGACCCTGTCAATATTTGGGAGATTGTGTGCTTTAGAGCGTCAGTTGTATTTTCGGCCCCCGTTGTGCTCTTAGGGTCCCGCTGTGTTTATTTGGGGCTTCTAACGCACATTTGTGGGCCCTAGTTCGGTTTTGGGGCTTCAGAGCGATTTTTTTCTGTGTCCCAGCCTGACTTATCGCTCCCAGGCGTGTGGTTCCAGGTACCCAACACCAGTTTTCTGGGCTCAATGCGATTTTTGTGGATCGTTTCTGATTTGTTCTCTCTCAAAAGTCCGAATTCCGGCCCGACATTTAGAGACCCCGGCGCCATGTATTTGTATCCCATCTCGATTTTCCGAGATTCGGTATGTTTTTCGGCGGCGTACACAATTTGTGAAGGCATCTGATAATATGTTCTGTGCCCCAGAGCCACTTTACTGACCCTGACATTGATTTTGTTGGAATCCCTCCTAATTTTGGAGGGCTCCAGCTTGACATTTTCGGATACCGATCCGGTTGTTGTGGAATAGGTGTAATTCCAGCAATGTGAGTTTATTTTTCAAGGGATACCAAAATAAAACCGTAGAATTGGGTGGGGGAGTTATGGTTGAAATCCGACGAATCAGGAAGGATAGTGGTAAATTAGGCCCCTCCACAGGATAATTCAGTTGATCACTAATCGTTTCATTTCGATAGGGCCCCTGTGACAAAATAGCGGTCGAAATCCTAGGCGCGTGAATTTCTTCGCGAAGAAGTTGTTACTTTAGCTCGTTTGACAGGTGTCTTGCAGCCAGCTCCAAATGTTATAAAAAAATGCGAAAATTCCTAAGATTCCAATCAGAAAACCAATGCAACGCACTTCTTGTTTTCACCTTCGCGAAATTATCGTCCTGGGACTGAGAAATGATCGCTTAAGCTTTGCTTAAGGCACCAAGTTGGTGGTAATAAATAACAGTAGTGATGAATACATCTATATTTAGTAATTCTAGGAGGACATAAAAGTGGGTTGATCAATGGGAGATATCTGTAAGATATGCTTAGCATCAGCCTCGCGGCAATCTAGATGGAAGCGGGAAGACTCTTTTGTGAGAGAAAGCATTGAGATGTTGGTTGTTTTTGACACTTAGGGGTATTTATCCACATATTACTTATTTATACCCTAGTATGGCCCAGTTTTCAACGAAAAATAATGATTATTGCTATTGCGTGTTGCGTAAATAATGCACCATGCCAAGAACAAACAGTACATTAATAAGAAATCTACATTAATATGAAATGAAAGGGCCTAAAGCAATAGGAGGCCCCTTTTCGGGGAGCAGGAGGCCCCCTTTCGATCTTGCCCCCTGGAAGATTTTCGTGGCGACGCCACTGTTTGAGTGATGAAATGGGAGGTGGGCCCATTCCGGGTGGGAGGTGGACATCCTCCCCCTTGTATCCGCTTCTGTTGATTATTTTCAGCGCCGATGCGTGATGCGTCAGACATTGCGTCAGAGCTGTGCAAACATGCTGCAATATAACGGTGTCGCAATCCTGGCTGAGGACGAACGTGAAGCGGTGGAATTCGTCTTATTTGACGCACAAAGTACGTTACCACGGATTGTGGCGAAACCAAACCATGGAAATTTAGCCTGTTAGATCGAGCACAAATACACCCTTGAGCCTACCATGGGCTGTGCTAC
The DNA here is from genome assembly GCA_034440575.1 of Imbricaverruca yamaguchii. NCBI lineage: Eukaryota > Metazoa > Arthropoda > Thecostraca > Neoverrucidae > Imbricaverruca > Imbricaverruca yamaguchii. The sequence continues at coordinate 11,125 of JAOTOL010001574.1, forward strand.
AACATTCACGTTGCATTTTTACGCATTCGTTTCCATTGGCTTGAGCGTGACGGGTCTGGCCGTGTTCTGCAATTCTGCAGCTCGAACCACTCCAAGCACGAGCGGATCGCGCCGGCAAACGCCGCTTAACACTTCTTGGTCGTCTACGATGTCAGCAGGCTCTGCACGTAATTCGCAGCCTCGGATGCTTCTTCTCCACTGGTCACGCCACACATCTCTCCCCGCCAGACGAACCTCGCCACTGAACCTCATCCAGCCAGATCAAAGCTCCATTCGCAACACACCAACGCCCCCGCGGAGGTGAATCTCCCGCCGGGCCCGCTACAGCCAGACCAGTATTCCCACCACACCAAAGTTCCGATCAGACCAGCATTCCCACCACACCAACGTTCCGATCAGACCAGCATTCCCACCGCACCAACGTTCCGATCAGACCAGCATTCCCACCAGATCGGCGTTCCCGTCGTGCCGACGCTCCGGCCGAGCCAGACGCCCGTCGACACCAGCATCGGCGAGCACGCGGCGACGCCGTGCGCGCCGGCCGACCAGTTTGAGAACCACGCCGGGGCCATTTGAAGAGTGAGAGCGGTCGAAGGTCGCCGGAGGTGAGCTGTGCGCTGGGCGCATTGATGCTGCGACGGCGGCCAGCCAGCCTAGCCGGCGTGTGTCAGGTGTCAGGTGACACAGGCGAGACGGCCACACTGCGGCGGCGGACAGCCAGCCAATTCGCCGAGTGCCAGGTGACACAGGTAAGACGGCCGCACTGCGGTGGCAGCCAGCCAGCCAAGTCACCGTGCGTCAGGTGTTAATTGACAAGAGGAGTTTGTTCTTGCCGGAACAAACTCCTCCACAATGGATCCAGCGAATCATTCTGGGGATTAAGCGTAGGTTTTAACATAGTCTCCACGTTTTCTTTTCACATAATGCTCTATTTTAGAATGCCTCAATATTATAAATTTATAATGTGGTTTTTCGAGAAACACTTTCGCTTTAGCTGCCATGTCAATGTATGGTTATTAGTGAATTACGAGTAAACAAAAACAAAACAAAAACAATTTACCCTCAATAAGGGTGTATTCGCAGCAACCCGGACGACAAGGATTGTACGCCGTATACCCCACAAGTGATGTCATCCAAGAATTATTATGTGCGTTTTGCGTTTTGGTGTGGCAACGACCCGGACGACGCAAGCTCTGCTCCTCACCCTGCTCCAAAAAAGAGAAGAGCAACTTCGAACATTTCGGAGCATGCTCAGTAAAAACGAGCGCTGCAACGTTTGGAGCAACTTGGAGTAGAAATCAGCTGTTGATGCTTGCATTATGGTATGACGCAGCATATGTTCCAAACTTGCATTGAACCATTACGCGGCATGGTATGGGATAGGCTATCATTGCGGTTCGAAGCTAATTTGATTGTGTAACATAGAATTACCATCTTACCATTAGCCAGCAGCAGGAACACTTCCAAATTAAAACAAAATTGAGGCAGTCACAGAGCGATTCGCAAATGTATCTTCAGCACGCAGAGCATCACATTTGACCTGATCTAGCCCTCTAACAATTTTGTACATTTCAATCATGTCTCCCTTGATCTCCTATACTTGAGTGAGTAATATCTAATGCATTAAGCCTTTCTCCATATTCTAAGTTACTTAATCCACTGACGAGTCTAGTGGCTTTGCGCTGACTTTTTCTAACATATCTATATCCTTTTCTAGGTAGGGGCTCCATGCTTGTACAGAGTACTCCAAGTGGGGCCGCACATATGCTAAGTACAGCTTTTTCATGACTTCCTGCTCTTTATATTTCACACTTCTATTAATGAGTCCCAGCATTCTGAGTGCCCTATTTCTAGCTGAGATACATTGTTTTTCTGCTTTAAGGTCTTTTGAGACCAACACACCTAAGTCCCTTTCTTCTTCAATAACATCCAGTTCCTCCCTCCCATTTTATAACTGAATGTCTCGCCTGCAACCCTATATGCATAACCTTACACTTATCATAGTTGAAAGTCATCTGCCATTGATCAGCCCACTTTTTTAGGTCGTCCAAATCTAGTTGAATATTACTAGATTGATCTCGCTGTTAGCCACTCCTACCAGCTTGATGTCATCAGCAAATTTGAACACTCTATTCCTCAGCCCTACTTCAATGTTGTTCACAAAGATGATAAAGCGGAGGGGCCCTAGAACAGAGCCCTGTGGCACTCCACTCAGAACATCTTTCCAACCAGATTTACATCCATTCAATACTACCCTTTGTTTCCTTCCCTGCAACCATGCTTCAATCCAATGTAGAACTTTTCCTACAATCCCATGTTGTTGTAATTGATGAATTAACCTTCCATGTGGAACTTTATCAAAAGTTTGCTAAAGTCCAAGTACACAACATCCATCCTGCTTTCATTGTCTACTTCTTTGGAAACATACCAAATGGAACTCCAATAGGTTAGTTAAACAAGATCTTTGAGATCGAAAGCCATGTTGAGTATCCTTAAAGGTTGTGTATCAAGATGAATCTGAACATTCTGTTTAACCAGCTTTTTAGTACTTTGCAAACTAATGAGGTCAAACTGACTGGCCTGTAGTTTCTACACTTTCCTATTTCCCTTTTGAAAATTGGTACTACACTTGCATTTTCCAATTTCAGGTACTTCTGAATACTCCATAGATCGCCTAAAAATGATACCTAGGGAGTTTAAAGCTTTAGCACACTCTACTAAGATCCTAGCATATATTTCATCTGGTCCGAAGCTTTATTAGGTTTTATATTCTGCAACTGCTTTTCTACGGCTTCTGTAGTTATTGTAAGATCCTCCAGCATATCACTCCATGGCATGGCCTACAGATGTTCCTATTGTACCAGAATTTCTTTAGTGAAGACTGATGAGAATTGCTTGCTTAGGATTCCACAATGTCGCAATCATCAACCACTATTTCCCATCTACCTCCAGTGGTCCTACACTAACTTTTTAGCCTTAAATTTATAGAAGCTAAAGAATTCTTAGCATTACCTGCTGAACATTTCAGCAAAGTTGATTTCAGCAAGTCTTTTAGATGCTCTAACACACCTCCTAACTTTATTTCTAGCTATTCTATATGATTCTAGGTTTAACCCAGAGTTAGTATCTTTTAGTTTCTTGAATGCCTTGTTTTTTGAGTCCAGTAATTGCTTAACTTCCCTAGTCAGCCACGAAGGGTGCTTAACCCTGTTTGATCTAATTTGCCTACTGGGAATGAACCTATCCTGACCCTGAAATAGCTTATCTTTTATCATTGTCCACATTTCATAAGCATCTAAGCTATTCAATATGACTTCCCAATTAATTTCACTTAGGAAGCTCCTGAACTCACTGTAATTCCTTTGTAAAATTCGAATCAATGTTCTGTTGGTTGCTACCCTTCCAACATATAATGAGAAGCGTATAATGTTGTGATCACTATTACCAAAGGTTTCTACGTTAACATTTTGCACAAAATTTTCTCATTAGTAAGCACTAGATCTAATATTTTATTTTCCCTTGTAGGCTCGTGTATCATTTGAAAGAAGAAATTGTCCTCAAACAAGCCATGAAACATCTTTCTGATTTGCTTACACCTATTGTTTTGTTTCCCAATCCTGCTATGTTGAAATCCCCAACAAAATAGTTTCTCCTGTACTTCCTACTTATCTCTTCCTGCATCAGCCTGTCAGTGTTTTCATTCTGGTCTGGAGGTCTATAGAATGCCCCAATCCTAAATTTTGTTCCATTCTTCAGAATTATATCTAACCACAAAGATTCTACTCCTGCACTATGTACTCCATCTCTATGGAATGACATTTCATTACTTGCCTAACATACAAGAGAATGTCCTTTTGTCTCTTTGATAGGCATGCATGTTGTAGCCTGTCAATTCAAATTCTTGAACATGCTTCTGTTATGACACAATCTAGCTGTTCAGACAACATATATGCATGAGTCCTACCCATTGTATCACAGCGTGTCCCAACCCTAATTATTGTTTAGGTAAATTTGCCCACAATGTTGATAAATTTGCAGCTTGGGGTAATTTCTGATTAAAATTTTTTTTTTTTTAGTAGTGTACTGTTTATGAATGTGACTGTTTATGTGATGTGACTGCTTATTTTCTCTGGAATTTTATACTTTTCAGTTTGGAGAAAAATTACCCCAAAAGGGGCATGGAGTTGGGTAACAACATACAAACTAATGCTCAAAATATAGAAAGGAAGATGTAGCATAACCTAGCTTAACCTAGCCTGATCTTTAATGCAAGAACACAAACTATTTTTCTATGGCATATATCCAAATATATTTTTACTTCAAACCCTGAAATTGAAGAGCCTTGCAAAACAGCATGAACTAGCCAGAAGTGTTCCTGAAAAAAAACACTTCGAAATTTTTTTATTTTGACCATATTTGGTAACTTTGCAAGGTAGGATAATTTCTGATTTCTTCTAATTTAAAAATGTCTACTTTTCAGGCAAAATATCACTGAAAAGTTGTTTAGAGTTAGGTAATATAGCATAAATAATAATGTACAAAATGAAGGAAAAGGACATAATATCCATGCCTAACCTAGCCTAGCATCCATATCAAAAGGGTTTTATTTTATTTAAGTTTTCCAAACAATCTTTTCCTATTAAATTTTCAACCTAGAAAACCTAACCAAACCTACTTTAACCTAAGCTAGCCTGAGCTGTTTGAAAAGAAGCATTTTCTTTTTTTAAATTTCATGTTTTTTGGTAATTATGAAAAATATACTACCAGAAAAGCCTAACCTAACCTAACTTAACCAAATCTAACACCTTTTTATGCTTCATTGAGGTCTAATGTGTAAAGCATGTCTTGTGGTTCTCTTGAACTATAATAATAAGACCTATTTGTATTCAAACATTAATGTTGTGAACAGTTGCACACAAACAGTTGTTGCCTGATATCAGGACTGTGGGTGATATCAAGGATGGCCTAACATGCTGTGCCTGTTTCCAGCGATGGCAGACAGCGAGCCTGTTGTCACAGAGGAGGCTGAGGTGGCAGCTGTGGCTGGTGAGGCCATGTTCTCTTCACTTGACCTGCTGGTGCTGGCTGTACTGGCTGTTGGAGCCATCTACTTCCTCATACTGAGGAATAGGAAGAAGGAGGAGGAGCTGGCTCAAATGCAGACATTCACAATATCGTGAGTGTCTTGAAATGGGGAATTCTGCCTACTATTCTAACCAATTAATTATGCTCAGTTGATTTTGCTCTTGAACAGTAGTAGATTAGTCAAATGTTTTATGTTTGAAGAATACTGTGGGTTCAAGGTATGAACTGCACTGGATGAATTCATGAGATGCTATGAACATGCACATGCAGCACATGGGAGCACATGCAGTTGATTTTGTCTCCAAGTGATGTGGAGGTGAGGTGAGATGAGGCTAATTCCCCACAAAAGGTAAGGTGTTCAGAATATTGACCTGTCTGATTGGAAGGATCTTATGGGTATTAAGAGCTGAAGCTCACACAGTAAGGGAAGTTATAATGTTGTCTCAACTGAATGACACCCTGATAGGACCATAATGAAAATTATATCTACAGATTAGTCTGACAGTGCAGCTGAAACAGATAATCCAAACAGAATCAGAAATGCTATGTTCAACAACATGCCTGACATTTGCAAAACCCATCATAGTAGGATGTTGGTAATTGTGTGGTGGTAAGGGCTGGGAGTCTGCCCATGAGTGGCACTTTGTTCACAGTACAATATTCTTTTCACCATTTAAATAGTTCCTGGGTCAAGCCTCTGAACATGGTCTAGAGCCAAACTTGTAAAATATTTTTGATTAGCAATGAAAGCATTTGCATTGCTCTCAATCAAACCTCTGACTTATGCTGGTTCCTTAAAGACATAAAGACATAAAAGATTAGTGCAACTCTGAGCCACAAGGGCCCTTCTTGGTTGCACTCTGTACACTGAACCAGTTGCCCACCAAATCTGCCAATCAGCCCTCCCTGTAATACTGAAAAGCAAGCCCTCTATTCATATAATGATTGTCTATGCTGTTTTTAAAGATGCTCAATGTGCTGCTACTGACAATGTTTTCTGGTAGCTGGTTCCAGTGTTCCACTACCCTATTGGTGAAGAAAGTTTCCCTTAACCTTGTTCTGCTGTGGTTAATTTTAATTTTGAATTTATGACCTCTAATTGCATCATTTCTGTTAAATTCAAACATTTCCCCAAGGTATCCCCTCTCCAGACCATTGACAAATTTAAAGACCTTGATGAGATCTCCTCTCAGCCTTCTATATCTAAGTGAAAACATACTCAATTTCTTCAATCTTTCCTCATATGCCAGGTTGCTTATGCCATTAACCATTTTTGTAGCCCTCTTTTGTACTCTCTCTAAAAGCCAACAATCTTTTTTATAGCTAGGAGACCAAGCTTGGATGCAGTATTCCAAATGTGGCCTGACGTATGCACAGTAAAGCTTCCTGATCACTTCCTCACTTCTGTATGATACATTCCTATTTATTGCCCCGAGCATTCTCAGTGCCTTGTTCCTGGCTTCCTTGGTCTGTTCTGATGCCCCCAGTTTTGTGTTTAGAATAACACCTAAATCCTTCTCCTGTTGAGTCACTGATAGCACTTGGCCACCCATCAAGTATGGAGCCTTCATATGCTGCTTACCTACATGCATGATTTTGCACTTATCAAGGTTAAATTTCATTTGCCATTCTTCAGACCACTTCACAAGTTCGTCTAAGTCTTTTTGCAGCGAGATATGCTCATCCTGACCTGTTATTGCCCTAAAGACCTTCAAATCATCTGCAAATTTCAAAACGTTACTGCTTAGGCCACTTTCAATGTTATTTACAAATATAATGAACAGTAATGGCCCTAGTACTGACCCCTGGGGGACTCCACTAAGAACATTTTGCCATGATGACTTTGTACCATTTAGCATCACTCTTTGCTGTCTATCTGAAAGCCACAACTCTATCCATTTTTAGATGCTACCTGCAATACCATGGGACTGAAGCTGTATCATTAACCGTTTATGGGTACCTTGTCAAAGGCCTTACTAAAGTCAAGATATGCTACATCAACCTGATTTCCCTGATCAAATTGTTCTGTGGCGAAGTTCAAAAAGTCCAAGAGGTTTGTGAGACACGATCGTCCTTTTCTAAATCCATGTTGAGTATCTTGAATCAATCTGCTTAAATCAATCAATCTCCTTGAGTGAGCACTTACAACCATTTTTCTTGGTGCCCAAGAACTGAGACCAAACCTCCAATGGTGGTCCCAGGGTGTTTAAAAAAAACAAGATCTGTTCATTGAGTTCCATGGGACACTTCTTCCAAGGACTGCTGTTTGCTGTGGAAATATCTTGAATATGTTTACAGTTGTTCTCTTCATATTCTTATAGGCTGGTGACCAGTTTATATTCTGCTGGTGTGGTGATAGCTGTGCTGGCCTTCATGTGGGTGTGTTGGGTGCAAATAGTGGCCCTGCTGGTTTGTGTGGTCATGGGGTGGGCATGTAAGCTGCAGAAGTTGCCCTGTCAGGTGTTATGGCTGTTGGGCAGATGTGTCAGGTGCAGAAGGTACCCTGTCAAGTGCTATGGCTGCTTGGTGGGTGTGGCAGGTGCAGAAGGTGACCTAACAGGTGTTATGGGTGTTTGGTGGGTGTGTCAAGATGCAGAAGGTGCCTCTGTCAGGTGTTCTGGCTGTGGAGGTAGGCGTGTTAGGTGCAGAATGTGCCCTGTCAGGTGTTATGGCTGCTGGATGGGTGTGTCAGGTGCAGAAGGTACTCTGTCAGGTGATCTGGCCATGATGGTGGGTGTGTCAAGTGCAGGTGTCCCTGTCTGTATTCCATGTCGTGAGCGTCACCACACCGCTGCTGGTTGTGGCTGGGCTGGTGAAGCGCACCGTTCACGAGCATGCCCGCCACGGTCACGGCGTGATGACGATAACCGTGTCGACCGGACCGGCACCGCATAGCCGCTCCTCTTACACGGCGGAATGTGGGCACAGCTATAAAGGCGACTGTCGTCCTCTCCGTCCCGCACTACTGCTCAGTTCTCGGCTCTGATCAGTGCTGTTAAGGTCGTCCATTCCCAGCACTGCCCAGTGTTTTTCAGTCCATCCGTATCAAGTAATGTTCAGTATTTAGTACTGTGGAGTCCATTTGTTCCAAGCAGTGTTCAGCGTGTTCACTGCTACGGCCTACGTCCATTCCAAGTGAGCGCGTATCGTTGCTCCAGGGTGTGCTACTGCTCAGTGTCCAGTACTGCTGATCCATCTGTTTTCAGTAATGGCCAGTGGTCCATACCGATCAGGGTTCAATGTTACTCCAGTGTTCAGTACTGCTCGCTGTTCATCGCTGCTGACCCGTCCGTTCTCAGTCCAGTTCAGTGTTCAGTACCCACGTCCACTGACAGGACAGACCTCGCCCACTTAGTACAGTTCAGTGTTCACTACCCATGTCCAGTGACAGGGCAGATCTCGCCCGCTCTCATTACAGTTCAGTGTTCAGTACCCGCGTCCAGTGACAGGGCAGACCTCGTCCTCTCAGTACAGTTCAGTGTTCAGTACCCGCGTCCAGTGACAGGGCAGACCTCGTCCTCTCAGCACAGTTCAGTGTTCAGTACCCACGTCCAGTGACAGGACAGACCTCGTCCTCTCAGTATAGTTCAGTGTTCAGTACCCACGTCCAGTGACAGGACACACCTCACCCACTTAGTACAGTTCAGTGTTCACTACCTATGTCCAGTGACAGGGCAGATCTCGCCCGCTCTCATTACAGTTCAGTGTTCAGTACCCGCGTCCAGTGATAGGGCAGACCTCGTCCTCTCATTACAGTTCAGTATTCAGTGCCCTCGTCTAGTGACAGGGCAGACCTCGTCCTCTCAGTACAGTTCAGTGTTTAGTACCCACGTCCAGTGACAGGACAGACCTCGTCCTCTCAGTACAGTTCAGTGTTCAGTACCTACGTCCAGTGACAGGACAGACCTCGCCCGCTCTCAGTGCAGTTCAGTGTTCAATGCCCGCGTCCAGTGACAGGACAGACCTCGTCCTCTCAGTACAGTTCAGTGTTCAGTACCCACGTCCAGTGACAGGACAGACCTCGTCCTCTCAGTGCAGTTCAGTGTTCAATGCCCGCGTCCAGTGACAGGACAGACTTCGTCCTCTCAGTACAGTTCAGTGTTCAGTACCTACGTCCAGTGACAGGACAGACCTCGTCCTCTCAGCACAGTTCAGTGTTTAGTACCCGCGTCCAGTGACAGGACAGACCTCGTCCTCTCAGTACAGTTCAGTGTTTAGTACCCACGTCCAGTGACAGGACAGACCTCGTCCTCTCAGCACAGTTCAGTGTTTAGTACCCACGTCCAGTGACAGGACAGACCTCGTCCTCTCAGTACAGTTCAGTGTTTAGTACCCACGTCCAGTGACAGGACAGACCTCGTCCTCTCAGCACAGTTCAGTGTTTAGTGCCCGCGTCCAGTGACAGGGCAGACCTCGTCCTCTCAGTACAGTTCAGTGTTCAGTACCCGCGTCCAGTGACAGGACAGACTTCGTCCTCTCAGTACAGTTCAGTGTTAAGTACCCACGTCCAGCGACATGACAGACCTCGTCCTCTCAGTGCAGTTCAGCGTTCAGTACCCACGTCCAGTGACAGGACAGACTTCGTCCTCTCAGTATAGTTCAGTGTTCAGTGCCCGCGTCCAGTGACAGGAAGTATGTGTCGGTGCGCACACATTTGCCGCTCACCGGCCATATATAAAGGAGCGTGGTTGTGTGGCAACGCGGGTGGTTTTCCCAGCGGATTTCCGTAATTGCAGCTCGTCTGTGGTTGGATGTTCAAGCAGGGAAAAGAGTGTTCTGCCGTGCAATTTTAAACATCTATGATGGACAACTGCATCATTGCAGTGTAGCTCTACCTCGTATCATGGCAGTTTTCTTGTGTGACATTGCACCCCTGGAGACATACCTCTTCTCTATAAGGCGGTGACTCAATGTGTCACGAGGGTTGTGCCCATGGTACGGTGGGCTCCTTCGTCTGGAGACGCCGGATGTCTGATCTATGAGACCCTGTTTCCCCTGGTGACGATACCCTCACTGTTTTGGTCCCAATGAGCAGCTGCTCTCTCCCTCTCTCCACGAGCAGCTGGCCGCTGCCCTTCTATCCACCAGCTGCTGATGCACCATGCTAATGGACTGATGTGGGACCGTATCTGCATCTCAGAGCCAGCTCCATGCCGGCCTCCACCGAGGAGGCTTCATTCATCGACAAGATGAAGGGCTCCGGCAAGAATGTGCTGGTGGTGTACGGCAGCCAGACTGGCACCGCCGAGGAGTTCGGCACCCGCATCTCCAAGGAGTGCCGGAGATATGGTGAGTGCCTTAGAGGGCTGGTGGTGTACGGCAGCCAGACTGGCACCGCCGTGGAGTTCGGCACCCGCATCTCCAAGAAGTGCCGGAGATATGGTGAGTGCCTTAGAGGGCTGATGGTGTACGGCAGTCAGCTTGGTACCGCCGTGGAGTTCGGCACCCGTATCTCCAAGAAGTGCCGGAGATATGGTGAGTGCCTTAGAGGGCTGATGGTGTACGGCAGTCAGCTTGGTACCGCCGTGGAGTTCGGCACCCGCATATCCAAGAAGTGCCAGAGATATAGTGAGTGTTTTTTTTATAGGACTGGAGAGGGAGCCGTATCATGTATTTTTGTTATCTAACATTTGTAACCTCTAGAAACTGTGTTCCGTTGTCTCGGCGATAGAGTCAGTGGTGCTCTTTGCGGATGCAATGGTGCAATCCTGGTTGCCTTAAATGCAACTGTCCAGACCTTATTTTACCTTATATCCAGTGAATTTTATTCCAATAGCAGTAGTAGTATACTACATAGGCATGGATTAAAGCAACTTAAGGCTACATCTCACTGCAGTTTGTTTTGCTCACCTTCTTGTTCATATTCCCACTATTCATCACCCGCAAACCACAATTTGGCATTTGTGGCAACGTCCATATGGACAAACAAGTGTGAGCATGCAAACAAACTTCTTCTCTCCGAATTTGTTGAACCTAAAAGTATCATAACCAAATATAGGACGCAAACCTATCAATCCAGCCGAGGTGCAGTGTGCCGAGCTGCTGGCGTGGGGGCAGGACCGGTACCGTGCACCAGACGCTACAGGTGTTCCCACAGTGAGAGCACACGGGACAGTGGTGAGCGAGCCGATAGTGTCGTGAGCGCCTCCGCCGTGGTGCAGTGTGCCGAGCTGCTGGCGTGGGGGCAGGACCGGTACCGTGCACCAGACGCTACAGGTGTTCCCACAGTGAGAGCACACGGGACAGTGGTGAGCGAGCCGATAGTGTCGTGAGCGCCTCCGCCGTGGTGCAGTGTGCCGAGCTGCTGGCGCGGGGGCAGGACCGGTACAGTGTACCAGACGCTACAGGTGTTCCCACAGTGAGAGCACACGGGACAGTGGTGAGCGAGCCGATAGTGTCGTGAGCGCCTCCGCCGTGGTGCAGTGTGCCGAGCTGCTGGCGCGGGGGCAGGACCGGTACAGTGTACCAGACGCTACAGGTGTTCCCACAGTGAGAGCACACGGGACAGTGGTGGGCGAGCCGATAGTGTCGTGAGCGCCTCCGCCGTGGCCCGGGCGCGGCACACGGCTCTGGCGAGCATGGACCTGCGCCAACCCTGACTTGCATTTATAGATCCTTTGTCGCTATTTTTATTGTGTGGTTGGCCAGGGTCGGGGTTCAGGTGAAGTTTCATTAAACTTGGTGATATCTTGATGATTGAGGTGAGCAGTCAAAGAGGTAGGGGTGCGGGTGGTCACCCTAGTTTAAACAAAAAATTGTTCCCAGCGATACCTTCATTGCAGTGAGCAGCCAAAGGGATTGGGGGGGGGGAGGGGGAGAGTAAAGCGAGTAAACAAATATTCCAAGTGATATCTTGATGATTGCAGTGAACAGTGAAAGGTGGGGGGTCAGGCGAGTTAAAAAATATTCCCAGCGATGCAGCAATGATTGCAATAAGAAGCCAAAGAGGTAAGGAGGGGTGGGGGTCAGGCGATTTTAGGCATCATTCCCGACGATACCTGGATAATCGTACTGAGCAGCCAAACAGGTCGGGAAGGGGCGTCAGGCGAGTTAAAAAATATTCCTGGCGATACTTTGGTGATTGCAGTGAGCAGCCAAAGAAAGCACCACAGCAGCGTCGGAAATGCCAGGCCGCTCGGGATTTGAGCTCCGACGACGAGTGGACATTAAAGTTGTTTGTGCCTGTTGTGGTCTGGTCGGCTGCATGACCTTGATCGGCCCCCACTCGGCTCGGGTCACGTGGGTCGGCAGACCGATCGGACGATGGCGTGCACTGGCATTGCTGGTGTCGCCAGTCTCCCGCTCTGACGTGCTGACAGTGCTGGTGTCGCCAGTCTCGCACACTGACGTGCTGGCAGTGCTGGTGTTGCCAGTCTCCCGCACTGACGTGCTGGCGGTGCTGGTGTTGCCAGTCCCCGCACTGACGTGCTGGCAGTGCTGGTGTTGCCGGTCTCCCGCACTGACGTGCTGGCGGTGCTGGTGTTGCCAGTCTCCCGCTCTGACGTGCTGGCAGTGCTGGTGTCGCCAGTCTCGCACACTTACGTGCTGGCAGTGCTGGTGTTGCCGGTCTCCCGCACTGACGTGCTGGCGGTGCTGGTGTTGCCAGTCTCCCGCACTGACGTGCTGGCGGTGTTGATGTCGCCAGTCCCCGCACTGACGTGCTGGCAGTGCTGGTGTTGCCGGTCTCCCGCACTGACTGATGGCGGGCGAACGGCACGACGACAGGTAACACACGAATCCATCATTCGCCGGCTGAGAGCTGAGTGCCCTGTCTCTTCCACTATATTATTCCAATCCTGTAGTTTCACAGGGTCTTTTGATGCAAGGTGTCCAGCAGCTGGGCCCATAATCGATACGTACAACAAATCATTCGTCGCAAATGCCGCATGCACCAGATGCATTATCAGCTTAGCACGCAATCACCATGCCGTGCCCTGATAATCTGGCGGGGCGCGAACCTCATTGAAGTTCCTCGTATGTCGCCAGGTGGCGTAAATAGTGTGGTCGGTTACAATCATACCTCCCATAACACGCTCACCTTCTTCTCATCTTGACATCATGACATCTTGACATCATTATCTTCGTGAGTCTCGTTAATCACAAGAGTTCTCGTCAGCGTTCTATTTTTCCTCAAGGACATTGAGGACATTTGGTGCTTCGACACCGGTGCGCTGATAGGCAACGCACGTCCTTCCACTTCTTCTCAGTTGTTCTATTAACCTTATTCTGACCGTGCTGTTACGCGTGTGACGTTTACTGGTGCTAGGTGCTATCAGAGCCGCTAAACGAGCGGGGCCAAGAGACGGGTTAGGTGGCTCCTCTTTCACACACAGGATCGGGCGCCATGCTGCATCACGAAACTTGCAGACCGACCGCATCTGTGTCCAGGCAGCTCGTAGACACACGCACCTTATTGCAATTTTCGCGGAAGTGCGGGCATTTCAAAATTGAGTAAAACCTATCACGATAATTCGACACAATGTATACAAATTTGTGATGGGTGATCGATATTGGTAGATGAGCCCGATGGTGGAATAGTGCGTTTAATTTCAACCTGTGGGCGTCGAAGAAGTCCACTTCAGGCGAAATCGGCTGCTTGTTTGTTTATAATTTGTTTATTGGGTGGTTCACAACACACTTGCACATTCACGGCTAGTGGCGCCGTCCACACTGCTTCGCCGGTGGGCCGCGGGATTGTGAAATGTCCCGAGCGGCGCTGGTGTCGAACCCGGGACCTTTGGTACCTAGAGCCCAACACCTCAACTACTCGACCATTCCCGCCCCGAAATCGGCCGCAATCTTGCCGAAGAATTGTGCCTCTCCCGAATATCGGTGCCTCTCCCGAATATTGGTGCCTCTCCCGAATATCGTGTGCGCATCTCATACTTAAATGTACTATGCCGCATTGTGCAATTGACATCGATGTTACGCTGCGTCACGGCTCTGTCTCGCAGGCCTCCCGCTCAGTTTATGCCGTATGTGACCGCTCAGCGCGGCACTCTCCATCGCACTGACACCAGCCACGTAATGGCCCGGTTTCAGGGCACGGAGGTCGCGTGGCATGGCGGCGTAAGCACGTGGCCGGCGGCTGGCTGATTGGCCCCAAGTCGGTGGCGACTGAACCGGCTCAGGATAAATTCCGTCATGAAACGTCCTCTTTTGAATAACAAGCAGCGTATTTCAAAGACACCATTGTCGAGAAAACTGCTAGAAATGCAAATCGGAAGACCAGATCGAATTATCAGTGAACGAATTAAGACTAGAAGCGTTGTAGCAAGAACATGTATGTTTATGGTTTCAAAGAGGTGCCGATCGGGTCGAGACGTTCAGGCGTTCATCGTGTCTGCACGAGAGCAGTCTCACCTGGGCTTTGCTCTTCTTCGTAATCATTTGTTTGTTAGTTTCGCATTTATAATTCGGTGCTGTACTGTCTGTCTGTGCGTGTCACTCTCACTAGCTTTCTACATTGACAACAACCGGAAGATACCACTTGGCTATGGCGCATTAAGGGAGTGTGCGAACCTTTATCGCTTATTTCCCACACCTTCAGGTTTATGTAAAGCTGTTTGGGCACTGTGCAGAATTACATTTGTACACTTGGACTATCGTGTAATAATTGCACGTACACAATTCGAAATCCAATCTACACCTTTCGTGTGAAGCATTGACTTTGTATTTACACCTAATGCCCAAGTGAAAATGTATATGGACACACTGGGTATGTGGGTCCCGAGACATGATCCGACACCTGCAGTGGTTGTCAACTGTGTGCGGTGTCGGGCGGGTATGCATGATCCGATACCTGCAGTGGTTCTCAGCTGTGTGCGGTGTCGGGCGGGTATGCATGATCCGACATCTGCAGTGGTTCTCAACTGTGTGCGGTGTCGGACAGGTATGCATGGTCCGCCACCTACAGTGGTTCTCAACTGTGTGCGGTGTCGGGCAGGTATGCGCGGTCACACCTACAGTGGTTCTCAACTGTGTGCGGTGTCTGGCGGATATGCATGGTCCGCCATCTGCAATGGTTCTCAACTGTGTGCGGTGTCGGGCAGGTATGCGCGGTCACATCTACAGTGGTTCTCAACTGTGTGCGGTGTCTGGCGGATATGCATGGTCCGCCATCTGCAGTGGTTCTCAACTGTGTGCGGTGTCGGGCAGGTATGCGCAGTCACACCTACAGTGGTTCTCAACTGTGTGCGGTGTCTGGCGGATGTGCATGGTCCCCCATCTGCAGTGGTTCTCAACCGTGTGCGGTGTCTGGCGGATGTGCATGGTCCGCCATCTGCAGTGGTTCTCATCTGTGTGCGGTGCTGGGCAGGTATGTGCGGTCACACCTACAGTGGTTCTCAACTGTGTGCGGTGTCTGGGCAGGTATGCGCGGTCCGACACCTGCAGTGGTTCTCAACTGTGTGCGGTGCTGGGCAGGTATGCGCGGTCCGACACCTGCAGTGGTTCTCAACTGTGTGTGGTGTCGGGCAGGTATGCGTGGTCCGCCGTCTGCAGTGGTTTATCTGTGCGGTGCTGGGTATGCATGGTCGCCATCGGTGGTAATTTGTGCTGGGCAGCTATGCATGGTCCGCCATCTGCAGTGGTTCTCAACTGTGTGCGGTGCTGGGCAGGTATGCGCGGTCCGACACCTGCAGTGGTTCTCATCTGTGTGCGGTGCTGGGCAGGTATGCATGGTCCGCCACCTACAGTGGTTCTCAACTGTGTGCGGTGCTGGGCAGGTATGCGCGGTCCGACACCTGCAGTGGTTCTCATCTGTGTGCGGTGCTGGGCAGGTATGCATGGTCCGCCACCTACAGTGGTTCTCAACTGTGTGCGGTGCTGGGCAGGTATGCATGGTCCGCCATCTGCAGTGGTTCTCAACTGTGTGCGGTGCTGGGCAGCTATGCATGGTCCGCCATCTGCAGTGGTTCTCAACTGTGTGCGGTGCTGGGCAGGTATGCGCGGTCCGACACCTGCAGTGGTTCTCATCTGTGTGCGGTGCTGGGCAGGTATGCATGATCCGACACCTGCAGTGGTTCTCATCTGTGTGCGGTGTCGGGCAGGTATGCGCGGTCACACCTGCAGTGGTTCTCATCTGTGTGCGGTGCTGGGCAGGTATGCGCGGTCACACCTGCAGTGGTTCTCATCTGTGTGCGGTGCTGAGCAGGTATGCGCGGTCACACCTACAGTGGTTCTCATCTGTGTGCGGTGTCGGGCAGGTATGCGCGGTCACACCTGCAGTGGTTCTCATCTGTGTGCGGTGCTGGGCAGGTATGCGCGGTCACACCTGCAGTGGTTCTCATCTGTGTGCGGTGCTGGGCAGGTATGCGCGGTCCGACACCTACAGTGGTTCTCATCTGTGTGCGGTGCTGGGCAGGTATGCGCGGTCTGGTGGCGGACCCGGAGGAGTGCAGCATGCAGGAGCTGCCGCGGCTGACGGAGGTGGACAACCACCTGGCCGTGTTCGTGATGGCCACATACGGCGAGGGCGACCCCTCTGATAACGCGCAGGAGTTCTTCGAGTGGCTCAAGGACACCGACGAAGATATGGCTGGCATCAAGTACACGGTGCGGGACGTGCATGCGGCGGTCATGGCCGTGCCGCTCTGGCGCACTGTTTAGAGGTCTCGTGCGTGGTACTGCCACGCCATGCTTGTTGTTTTGTATCAGTTGAGTTGCGTTTATGCGGTCGATTGCTTTCTGGCTCTCTAGTTTTTTGCCAGTTCATCCCCATTATGTTTTGTAGGCGAAGCTTGAGTTCAGTTCTATACTTATGTTTAGTTACTATTTGCATCGGTAAGCGGGCCGAATGTGCATTTTATGTTGAGGTATTGTGTTGTGGCATTATGACACAGGAAACGTCATGTGCATTAAGGGTCGTAAGAACCGTCAGGCAATTGGAGGATGCCACCTCATATTATATAGTCGAACGAAATGAACAAAACGTTGTCTATGTGGTAGTTCCCAATTATGAAACATTGTGGAACATTTGTTTACGCTCCGCTTTATCGGACAAGTTCCGCTTTAACGTGGAGTTGGCATCCCGCATAATCTGGAACTTTATTCTATATCGGAGTCGAATTGAGGTCGTACTATCAAACTCTTTGCGTGACTTTGCGCAGGTTTCTATAACGTACTTGTGCCCACAAGCCCTTGGACACAGTGGCCTCTTCATCGTGGCGAAGAAATTGTGGCTGAAACGTGCACGAGTAAAGCCTGCCAGCCTATCACTTTCCCCAACTTGCTGCAGGTGTTCGGCTTAGGGAACAAAACATACGAGCACTATAACGCCATGGGGAAGTTCGTAGACAGTCGGCTGGAGGAGCTGGGAGCCACTCGCGTGTTCCAGCTGGGGCTGGGGGACGACGACGCAAAGTAAGGCCGTGCTCTCTGTTGTGGCTCCTTGTGCACCCATAGGTGAGTGTCAGGGTATCAATGGATCGTACCCCGGGTGGGCGTCTCAACGCCAACAGTGGCTGACTGCTGAACAGAGCAGGCCAGCACTCTACGTCTTTTCGTGCTAGCGAGGTCACTCCGGGCGACATCGGGATGCTGACAACTGCAGTTACGCTGGGTTAGGCTTGTATTGAAGGAGACAATTGCTGCTGCAGTCTGGGTAGCCCACTGGCCCGCTAAGGTCTCTCCGTCGTGGCACAACTGGTCGAGTCGCCTCACGCGCTCGCAGCGCATGCCTTCGGCTGGGATGGCCAGTTAGCAGCTGGCCGGGCAAGGTCGGAGGTACAGGCACCAACCGGCCGTTATTATGCTGTAGAACTAGAATTTCCCAACCAGGAGGTAGGCTCAGGGTCAATGCAACAAGCTTGCGCTTAGCAGTTACTCTGATTTTGCAACGCCTCGCCAGCTATTCGAATTGATTGTTTGAAGATAACAAACTCAACCATTTCACGAGCAATCGTTTTGGTGAGACTCCCTAACTTACCTACCACTGAAATATAATTTTCTATTGGAGGCCATTTATTTGATTTACGAGTATTTTATTTCTTCTGTTCCTTGTTATCCATTGTAATGTGTACGTTTGGTTGCAAATAGTATGTTTTTTTTGTGTCGGTAGTGCGTTCTTGCATGGGCCGCTGTTAGGCTTAATATTTCTGCTAACTTTGAAGTTCCAAAGTGTATCTTTTTATTAAGGCCTTCCACGTTTGGAAATGTGCGGGAATATATGGCTTCGGAAGTAGACTAATTATATGTTGTCCCTACCCAGAGTGTTGCAGCTATGACATGGGAACATGCATAATTACGTCCTATAATTTGTAAGTTGTTGGCTGGCTGACCTCGAGAATATATATATATATACATATATATATATATATATATATATATATATATATATATATATATATATATATATATATATATATATATATATCTTGCCCACGCATTCCGCAAAACCTGGTAATGATGATATTTTCTTTCCAACTCTTATGGATATTTTCTTTACCTAAAAGCACTACAATTTTCGAAACATCTTGTGTTAGGATGTGCCATATTGTTCGGTGTTTGATCTAGTTCTGGGCCGGACAATTTTATCGTGCAATTTGCGGAGGGTAGGAACCCCAACTCGTCACACCTGCTTTAGATTGCTTTCGTAGAATTTCCACCGATGAGGTGCAGGAGTAATTCGGCGTGACGTGATATGGGGTTGTCGCAATTCGGCGACAGTATGGTGACTCTCACAGCATTGAGGACGACTTCGTCTCCTGGAAGGATCGCATGTTTCCCTACGTGAAGGAATACCTGGGCATCGAGGATTCTGGAGAGGAGGAGAAGCGCCAGTACGAACTCAAAGTCCTCGAAGACATCAACCACAACGACTTGTTCAGTGGCGAAGTGGCTCGTCTTCGCTCCTACGTAAAGCAGCGCCCGTGAGTTTGCATATGTACAACACCACACGGCGACGCTAATCCCGAACGGCGACCGATAGTCCCTCGTCTCGTCTGTGTTCCCTGCCCACACCAAATGTCGACCGCTAGTTTCGTTTGTGTTTATTCCCACACCGAACGGCGACTAATAGTCCCGTCTGCGGTCCCTTCCCACACTAAACGGCGGCCACCAGTCGTCTGTGTTCCTGCCCACACCAAATGTCGACCGCTAATTTCGTTTGTGTTTATTCCCACACCGAACGGCGACTAGTAGTCCCATCTGTGGTCCATCCCCACACCGAACGGCGACTAATAGTCCCGTATGTGTTCTCTTCCCGTACCGAGCGACGACCGCTAGCTGCGTTTTCTTCCCCTCTCACAACAAATGGGGATCGTTAGTCCCTAATATACTCCTACACGAACAGTGAGTCAAAATTGATACATTTCCCGGAATGAAATGCACATGGCTGGGAACATTTGTATGCAAAATCAGATACTTGTTGCTTTCGGGGGGAGGGGGGATATTTTCACCATTTTCACCATTCAGTGGCCGTGGAGTTCCAACTGCGCTCCTGCGCAAAATGTGCCTGGGTCCTGTCTGTGTTCCTGACCAACGAAGCCCGTTGGTGCCGTTGATTCTACAGAAGACAACGCTCGTCTGCGTCAGACCTCTGCGTAATCAGCTTCAGACCGAAATTAGTCTTTATTCACATTCGCAAACCAAGCACCGATTCAGAGTTCCGGCTCAGTCTCGCAGGTCTCGTTTGGACGTACAACTAGCCGTTGCATGGTTGTGACGTGTGACCTGTGTCCTGTGGTTTGTGGCCTATGACCTGTAACTTGTGACCTATGACCTATTACCTGTGACCTGTGGCCCGTGGCTATGATCTGTGACTTGTGGCCTGTAGTCTGTAGTCTGTGACCCGTAGCCTATGACCTATGACCTATGACCTGTGGCCCGTGACATGTGACCTGCAACATATCCGTGGCCTTTGGTCTGTAACATGTGTGACCCGCTGACAGGCCGTTCGACGCCAAGAACCCGTACCTGGCTCCACTGCGGGTCAGCCGAAAGCTGCAGCGAGGCGGCGACCGCGAGCTGATGCACCTCGAGCTGGACGTGGAGAACTCACGGATTCGATACGAGGCCGGTGAGTTACCATACGAAGCTGATGTACGGCGAGCTGGACGTGGAGAACTCACGGATTCGATACGAGGCCGGTGAGTTACCATACGAAGCTGATGTACGGCGAGCTGGACGTGGAGAACTCACGGATTCGATACGAGGCCGGTGAGTTACCATACGAAGCTGATGTACGGCGAGCTGGACGTGGAGAACTCACGGATTCGATACGAGGCCGGTGGGTTACCATACGAGGCTTGTGCGCCGCGAGCTGGACGTGGAGAACTCACCGATTCGATACGAGGCCGGTGAGTTACCATACGAGGCTTGTATACCGCGAGCTGGACGTGGAGAATTCACCGATTCGATACGAGGCTGGTGAGTTACCATACGAGGCTTGTATACCGCGAGCTGGACGTGGAGAACTCACCGATTCGATACGAGGCCGGTGGGTTGGCCGGGCGGAGCGACTCGGCTGCTACTGATGTATTTCTTTGCTTTGTCCTGGAATCAGCCTTCAGGGCGATTCCAGGACAAACTGCCGAGGCATGTTCACCAAACCAGTTCCGATGTTGACTACAATTGAGTCATGTAGGTATCGATGGCCCAGATTACGATTCTGAGATTTTAAGTTTTCTGGACGTCAAGTGCGATGAGTGACAGGTCATCGAAGTTTTTATGTCATGGAAAAGGTGCGTATCTATTTTTGAAGGAAAATATTTTTAATGGTAGCAGTTGGCGCACCAAGCTTCTGCATCATTTGCAGAGGAATACCTGCCCAGTACAACACAAGTACTTGTGGTGATTTGCTGAAGTGAACTCTAAGTTATGTTAACTCGTGACCTTTTGCTGATCTCATGACCTTTTGAAAGGTCCTCTTTTGACCCTTTCCCTCGTTACCGGACATTGTCCCATGATTTCTCTAAATCATTTGTTTTTTATTGGGTGGTTCCCGACGCACTTTATGCACATTCACGGCTAATGGCGCCGCCCACAATGTTTCGCCGGTGGGCCGCGGGATTGGGAAATGTCCCGAGCGACGCTAGTGTCGAAACCGGGACATTTGGTACCCAGAGCCTAACTCATTCCTCTAAGTGTTGGGGTGGATATTTTTCTTTGTAAAGCTGACTCAATAATGGGCCCCTGAGTGAAATGTCTGCCTGACCTGATTTCCAGACAGTGTTATTGTGCATGTCTATGCACATGACCGATATGGGTGTTGTTTCAAAGCTGTTCGCTCATTGAACTCAGTGATGACGTTCTTAAGTATATGAGGGGTCAAATAAATATCATCTTGGTCAGTGACCTGACCTCAAAATAGTGGCTTTGTGTGCATTGCAGTATATTGCCAATATGGGCCTCATCTTAAAGCACTTCTTATAGACCAAGATAGTCACAAACACGAGTGTATCATACATTACAAATAGGCTACACATAGGTCAGTGGCCCGATTTCATAATGAAGGTAGTATGTGCATTATTGAAGGTATTTGGTATAGGTGTCATTATTACTGGTTTGTTCAAAGAGAATGACAGTGCCAAAACCCGTTATGTGAGGTCGCAGGTCACATACGTATGTGCACCTAACCTTAAGTCCACCTTAAAGTGACGGTGGAAATGAAATGAAAGTTTCTGTCTAAGTGGAATCCTTCCGGTTTATAGAGAACTGCTTGATATCACATGACGCACTTCAGTTACAAGCACATCTAGCTGAAAGAGAAGTATGAACTTGGCAAGTGCATATGCACATCATGAGCATACTCCTTTGAGGTTCAACACAACACTACACAAGGCGGTGTCGTGCATGCAGGGTTAAAATAATGGTTTGTCGTTAGGTGTGAGATGTCGAAACGGGCACAGCAGAATGTCGAAATTTACCCTTGAATCAATGTCAATTAAAGTGCTTTTGATGCCTTCCAGATTTAAATTTGAGCCAATGGTGTAGGCACTTACGACTGCACATTTGTCATTTGCTTCGATATTCATAATTTAGGAAGAGCTGTATTCGGGACCGGGAGAAAATTACCTGTGCTATAAATTGATACCATACGCCATATTACATAGTTAATACCTCTACCAGAAATTACGTTGCGAAATGTCCGTATTTCACTATTCTTTATTAGGAGCATTGACATGATACGTATCAGTGGGATACTGCTAGAAAGGAGACACGAAGACTTCATAAGCACGCATCATGGAGCAGGATGTCGATACTTCTTCGAGAAGGATGTTGATTGAATGCCAAGAAAATGGTATTTTTTCACCCTATTTCACGAATAATTTATCACTGCGTGCATGCCAGTTTCGGACGCGGCATGCACAGTGGTAGATATCCGCAGGCACGTCATTGTCTATTCTATCATGCTCTCTTCCTGTATAGCGGCAAAAAGCGTTGAAATCACTTGACGCTCTTCAAAAGAAGCGGTTTGCGCAACCGAGCTGCATGCTTATCGGCCACACTACATATTTCTGACGCTCAGACAAAGAAAACTTAATCTTAGTGCTGATGCTCGACTCATAGTTTCCAAAGAATGCTCAAGGTTTGCAACTTTCCCATGTAAAGGTCGTTGGAGGCCGATGCGATATAAAGCACGCGTAGCCGACCCACCAATGATGACGCACGCATTTATGAGTTCACATCATTTCATGTTTGTGAATTCACAACTCGCATTTGTGAGTTCACGCAAATGAACTCCCATTTGATGCTTCAATGTTTCTGGTGGTGACAAATATTTACAAAGTTATGATTTTTTTATATTTCCCAGCTTCATCATCGGAGAAGAAATGGACTTATGCAGTGCATTCGTTGGGAGTTACCGCAATGGAAACTTTGGGCCGCATCTCGAATGAAACAAAGAAACACACTGACCACGTCCGCCTGACTGCCAGAGATAGTTACTCAGCTGCTTAACGTTATGCGATTGCACCTCGGCGATACAGTGGCGACAGCATCGATGCTGCATCACTAAGTGTAGAAACACGCTCGTCTGTCGGAGGCATGACATCAATGAACGTGCAACGATTAACGTATCACACACAGACTCTGAGTGCCCCGCAGTCGGCCAGCACACAATGGTGAGGCCTCAGACTCGCAAAATTTGAAAACCCGACGGCAGGGCTGTCAAATCCTCCATAAAAAGCAGTGCACAATTCGCGAAGTTTGTCCTACTACGTAGGACAAACTTACGTAGCTATTAGCCTTACGTAGCTAATAGCGTTTGCACTTCACATGTTGTGCTTTCTGCATCTGAGACGGGTTTTACATCCCCTGCCGGGGCGTAACCTACCTTTGTCGTCGTACTCGTTAGACTATACCACTTTCTTGCTCAATTTCTGTTCAGGGACTTGCGTGGCTGCGGCGGCGTCTACCAGCATATAGAAACACAATACAATGGTGACGATAGAGGAACGATATAACGTGGACCCACGCGCCAACTGGCTCCAGACACACAAGCGGACCAGACCAGGAACGAATCACACAAGGCACCGTGCGTCGTGATGTCGCTGAAAACAAATGATCAAAATGAGAACTATGTGTTCTTTCATGATTTGTTTATGGTCGTGTTGTTTTCTCCGAACAACGCGCTCCAAAACGTTCCCATGTTGGATACATTTGAAATGCGCACCACGAGCTTTAGCTTAAGGTCAGGTTTCCAACTAATATGCGACCACCGCTACCTTTCTTGCAATTAAACCTGATATAACCGTGATTTATAAGCAAAGGGCTTTAAAATGGGACGCATGTCTATCACCGACAATACACACAAATCCACGGTATCGCGAGCAGCTCACGGCCCCACATATGACTTCTTAACCTCTGGCATACTGACAATATGACCATCGTAATCTATGGCGGAGTATATTTTGAATGGCATCCATATCATCTATGCTACTTGCCACGTAAAATACATTATTTGAAGCTCATGCAATGACCGCAGATTTGATCTCTGTGATCCATTGCGGATTCGATTTTTAAAGAGAAACAACATTTAATCACATCGATATTTGATTGGTCACCCATCAATTAAAAGCGAAAATATAAAGATAGAACCTATTAAAAATGTCACGAGGTCGCGAGGTCAAATGTGGACTTCACAAGGTCTACTTATTTTGTTTTGCATTGGGCAGGTCAGTTTTTCTCAAGTACTTTTATGTTTGGTGAGCTCGTTGCTACCAATAGAAAGCTAGAAATTATTTTCTACTCCGTGACCTCGAAATTCTCCTTGCCTGTATTCGCAGGCTATGAGGCTTTCTAGGACACCTTTGACCTATAAAAATATCAGAATCGTAATCTGGCCCGCAGATAGCAGAGTGCACCAGTTTTTTTTTAAAATTTAAATCAGCATGGGAGTGTGGACGTGGTGAACGTGGTGTGCGTGGGAGTGGTGCACAATTTGGAGTGTACCTTGGCGATTTGTCCTGAAGTCACCCGTATATGAACAGCTGCCATAATTGTTGAGTGTATTCCTGTGATTATTGCCGGGAAATGCTCTATTGTGGCGCCACTCCAGTGTATTGTGCCGTTGTGCAGAGCACTGGTTGACGGTGTGCAGTAATGGTGCGGAGGTTGCAGCAGGTGGAGGTGTCTGACGGTGTGCAGTAATGGTGCGGGGGCTGCAGCAGGTGGAGTTGGCCGACGGTGTGCAGAGAGTGGTTGACGGTGTGCAGTAATGGTGCGGAGGTTGCAGCAGGTGGAGGTGTCTGACGGTGTGCAGTAATGGTGCGGGGGCTGCAGCAGGTGGAGTTGGCCGACGGTGTGCAGTAATGGTGCGGAGGCTGCAGCAGGTGGAGGTGTCTGACGGTGTGCAGTAATGGTGCGGAGGTTGCAGCAGGTGGAGGTGTCTGACGGTGTGCAGTAATGGTGCGGAGGTTGCAGAAGTGGAGGTGTCTGACGGTGTGCAGTAATGGTGCGGAGGTTGCAGCAGGAGGTGTCTGACGGTGTGCAGTAATGGTGCGGGGGCTGCAGCAGGTGGAGGTGTCTGACGGTGTGCAGTAATGGTGCGGAGGTTGCAGAAGTGGAGGTGTCTGACGGTGTGCAGTAATGGTACGCAGGCTGCAGCAGGTGGAGGTGTCTGACGGTGTGCAGTAATGGTGCGGAGGTTGCAGCAGGTGGAGGTGTCTGACGGTGTGCAGTAATGGTGCGGAGGGCAGGTAGTGCAGCAGGTGGAGGTGTCTGACGGTGTGCAGTAATGGTGCGGAGGTTGCAGCAGGTGGAGGTGTCTGACGGTGTGCAGTAATGGTGCGGAGGCTGCAGCAGGTGGAGGTGTCTGACGGTGTGCAGTAATGGTGCGGAGGCTGCAGCAGGTGGAGGTGTCTGACGGTGTGCAGTAATGGTGCGGAGGTTGCAGCAGGTGGAGGTGTCTGACGGTGTGCAGTAATGGTGCGGAGGTTGCAGCAAGTGGAGGCGTCTGACGGTGTGCAGTAATGGTGCGGGGGGTGCAACAGGGGGGGGTTTTTTGGGGTGTACAGTAATGGTGCGGAGGTTGCAGCAGGTGGAGGTGTCTGACGGTGTGCAGTAATGGTGCGGATGTTGCAGCAGGAGGAGGTGTCTGACGGTGTGCAGTAATGGTGCGGAGGTTGCAGCAGGTGGGTCTGACGGTGTGCAGTAATGGTGCGGAGGTTGAGAGGGAGGTGTCTGACGGTGTGCAGTAATGGTGCGGATGTTGGAGGAGGTGTCTGGCGGGTGGAGGTGTTGACGGTGTGCAGTAATGGTGCGGAGGTTGCAGCAGGAGGTGTCTGACGGTGTGCAGTAATGGTGCGGAGGCTGCAGCAGGTGGAGGTGTCTGACCGTGTGCAGTAATGGTGCGGAGGCTGCAGCAGGAGGAGGTGTCTGACGGTGTGCAGTAATGGTGCGGAGGTTGCAGCAGGAGGTGTCTGACGGTGTGCAGTAATGGTGCGGAGGCTGCAGCAGGTGGAGGTGTCTGACGGTGTGCAGTAATGGTGCGGAGGCTGCAGCAGGTGGAGGTGTCTGACGGTGTGCAGTAATGGTGCGGAGGTTGCAGCAGGTGGAGGTGTCTGACGGTGTGCAGTAATGGTGCGGAGGTTGCAGCAGGTGGAGGTGTCTGACGGCGTGCAGTAATGGTGCGGGGGCTGCAGCAGGTGGAGGTGTCTGACGGTGTGCAATAATGGTGCGGAGGTTGCAGCAGGTGGAGGTGTCTGACGGTGTGCAGTAATGGTGCGGAGGCTGCAGCAGGTGGAGGTGTCTGACGGTGTGCAGTAATGGTGCGGAGGCTGCAGCAGGTGGAGGTGTCTGACGGTGTGCAGTAATGGTGCGGAGGCTGCAGCAGGTGGAGGTGTCTGACGGTGTGCAGTAATGGTGCGGAGGTTGCAGCAGGTGGAGGTGTCTGACGGTGTGCAGTAATGGTGCGGAGGCTGCAGCAGGTGGAGGTGTCTGACGGTGTGCAGTAATGGTGCGGAGGCTGCAGCAGGTGAAGGCGTCTGACGGTGTGCAGTAATGGTGCGGGGGCTGCAGCAGGTGGAGGTGTCTGACGGTGGTACACATCGCCGGTCGGATGCGTCTGTTTCAGGCGACCATGTTGCCGTCTACGCCACCAACGACCAGGCCGTAGTCAACAAGCTGGGCGAGCTGTTCAGTGTCGACCTGGACACCATCATTTCGCTGGACGCCATCGACCGTGAGTTGGAGCGACGTTAGGCTGTGATAGTGTCTGGACGTGGTAGGCCAGCTGTCGCCAACTGACCGGAAGTAAGCAAATGTCACGCGAAGGCCACCGAAATAGCGGTGACCCTCAATATTTGTTTGGCCTCTCAGCTATCCTTTTTCTGTAACTCTGTTGTATATGTCCTCACCTTGAGCTATCCAGGATTCCATCCGGGATCTACCGAAATGTTCACATCTCACCACAATCCTTATTAATTGTCTACTTGCCTGGTGTAGTCGTCGAAAGGTAATTGCCTGATGTATTCTGAACTATATATGACGTGTGCGCCCTTGAAACCCAAATAATTAACTATGACCTGCATGAAGGTTTAGACGGTGCTGCCGACATCTGGTGAGCTACATTGTGTCGACTAGACTCCATATGCCGGTTTATGTGGGCGCTGTAGCACGACAGCAGAGGATATTGAAGTCTGAATACTTGAGGAAGCCAGCGCTGCATTCTTCGTGTAGAACATCCGTCCAACTGGTGCCCACCTTTACCAAGGAACCTACACTCGCCCATCCGTCAAACTGGAGCCCACCTTTACCAAGGAACCTACAATCACCCATCCGTCAAACTGGAGCCCACCTTTACCAAGGAACCTACACTCGCCCATCCGTCAAACTGGAGCCCACCTTTACCAAGGAACCTACACTCGCCCATCCGTCAAACTGGAGCCCACCTTTACCAAGGAACCTACACTCGCCCATCCGTCAAACTGGAGCCCACCTTTACCAAGGAACCTACACTCGCCCATCCGTCAAACTGGAGCCCACCTTTACCAAGGAACCTACACTCGCCCATCCGTCAAACTGGAGCCCACCTTTACCAAGGAACCTACACTCGCCCATCCGTCAAACTGGAGCCCACCTTTACCAAGGAACCTACACTCGCCCATCCGTCAAACTGGAGCCCACCTTTACCAAGGAACCTACACTCGCCCATCCGTCAAACTGGAGCCCACCTTTACCAAGGAACCTACACTCGCCCATCCGTCAAACTGGAGCCCACCTTTACCAAGGAACCTACACTCGCCCATCCGTCAAGGACCCCACCTTTAAGGCCTACACTGCCTCGTTAAACTGAGTCCACCTTTACCAAGGAACCTACACTCGCCCATCCGTCAAACTGGAGCCCACCTTTGCCCAGCACTCTACACTCATCCGTGAAACTGGAGCCCACCCTTACACTGACACCGACTCTGGGCTCTCCGACAGCTGATACGGTCAAGAAACACCCGTTTCCGTGTCCCACCACGTATCGGACGGCGCTACTCCACTACCTGGACATCACCAGCGTGCCAAAACACTTTCTTCTCAAAGAGTTGGCCGACTTCACATCCGACCCAGAGGTAGGAATGTCACGCTGTAGGCACATCCGACCCATAATATACACTGCTGTCGCCGGAAACGGGTACGGTTTGACAAGCCTTTAGTCGTTGGTGGGTAGCGGGAAGCAGCTTGAACACTTTACCTGTTGGCCTCGTCATTCCTGCCTGCGTACGCTCTACGTCCAAATGAATATAATTTGAACCGTCGAAATACACAAGGATGACATCAAAGCGAATTGTATCCATTTGATACGCGCATCGATCTATGAACAGGTTTGGGATTAAAACTTTTTGTTGTTGAATTAAGATAAATTCGACACCAATGAGAACGTTTTTTGCAACCTCCAATCCTTTAGGTATTCTACTTTGTTACTTTTCACTATTTGTGTTTTTAATCAGCTATGAAGTTGAATGATGATTTAGCGTTTATAATTCAAGTACCTTTTAAACAAACAGACTTCCTTTAATACTCCTTGTATGATGTCACTTTGAACCGGTACCGATGTTCGTCAAATGGAGCGGCTGCTGCTGACGTGTGAGGAGGACACTGACGTGACCCGGTATCATTGTGTGGGGCAGGATAAGGAGCGGCTGGCACTGACGTGTGAGGACACTAACGTGACCTAGTACCATTGTGTGGAGCAGGAGAGGGAGCCTCTGCTGCTGACGTGTGAGGAGGACACTGTGACGTGACCCGGTACCGTTGTGTGGAACAGGAGAGGGAGCTTCTGCTGCTGATGTGTGAGGAGGACACTGACGTGACCCGGTATCATTGTGTGGGGCAGGATAAGGAGCGGCTGGCACTGACGTGTGAGGACACTAACGTGACCTAGTACCATTGTGTGGAGCAGGAGAGGGAGCCTCTGCTGCTGACGTGTGAGGAGGAGGAGGTTTGGAAAGGAGGGGGGGGGTTGCTGCTGACGTGTGAGGACGGACACCGTTGTGTGGGGCAGGATAAGGAGGGCGGCACTGACGTGTGAGGACACTAACGTGACCTAGTACCATTGTGTGGAGCAGGAGAGGGAGCCTCTGCTGCTGATGTGTGAGGAGAACACTGTGACGTGACCGGTGCCGTTGTGTGGAACAGGAGAGGGAGCCTCTGATGCTGATGTGTGAGGATAACACAAACGTGACCCGGTACCGTTGTGTGGGGCAGGATAAGGAGCGGCTGCTGCTGATGTCGTCCTCGTCGGAGGAGGGTAAGGCCGCCTACCACGACTGGATGGTGGCGCCGTGCCGGACGCTGGCACACCTGATGGAGGACATGCCCGCCTGTCGGCCGCCGCTGGACCTACTCTGTGAGCTGCTGCCTCGCATGCAGCCCAGATACTACTCGATATCGTCCAGCTCAAAGGTGGTTATCCGTAATATGTTCATCATTGTCCAAGTGCTCCAGAATAGTGTTGAGATACTATTCAGTGATGCCCAGATGGCACTCAGTGTCATTCTTCTCAGTCAACATTCTCATTACTGCTAAATATTGTCCGTATCCTAACCAGTGGTCTCCACTAAGGATTACGTTTCTAAACACTAAATGTGCACTCAGTCTTGTCTAGACACTTGTAATGTTTTCTTCAAATGAAGGTGTCCTCGGTATCCAGTTGATGTGTTACACAAACGCATGCCACTTGTTGCAACATCACTTATTACTGCACGTGAAAGCGCAATGTGATACCTTTCAGAGACAAAAGGTGAAGTGGTCCCATGTGTGTTGTGACTGGCACGTTGGAGGTAATTCGCCCGGTTCTGTTGAGCAGTATCCCGGTGTATTTGATATGGAATCTGCATTGAACTTAATTTTGCAGTTGGGCATGACCCGTAACTGAAAGCTCTCAGCTTTCCCCATCGAAGACATAAGTGAAAATTGAACTTCTAACTACACGCTGAGAAGTGGAACATATCACATAATGCAATTTTTGATCTATGTAAAACACTCGGCATCGCTGCATATTTTTGGATCACCAGCGAAACTGAAGGAGGTTCATGCTAGCTGCGTATTATTGTCGTACACATTTACGTTGCTTCGATGTGGGCCTGAGGCGATGCAGGTAATGAGTGAAATATCCGATCTGGGATGCATGGGTTTCATTGTATTTGCATAACACCGTCGGATTTTGGCCGCACTGGATGATATTCGTGCTCTGTCTTCGCTTTTCCCGGCCTGTTCTCCTGACCTGCGGACCACAACCAAACGCCTTTTGTGTGTGCTAAATCATTCAACGCACTGCTCAATGACACGCTGTCGAACAGGTTGTTGACGTGGTTCTTTTGGTGCACATTGTCGGTCGGCAGCGGATAATTGCTGATGTTGGGGCGCGTGCTCCTAGTCAATATATCAGGGTATGGTCTGGTACACCATGGACGCAGGATGATAAATGCGGTCGCTACGGCCCCCGAAAGATCCTCCAAAAAAATAAATATATACCATAAAATGCAAGACAGGTATAGTACAATGCAGTGTACCATACCTGACAGTCCGCCGATGATCTGATCA
Source organism: Imbricaverruca yamaguchii (assembly GCA_034440575.1). Lineage (NCBI taxonomy): Eukaryota > Metazoa > Arthropoda > Thecostraca > Neoverrucidae > Imbricaverruca > Imbricaverruca yamaguchii. Next base: position 41,686 of record JAOTOL010001574.1, read on the forward strand.
CGTGAAAGAAATGACGAGCTATTTATTGTACTGCCCTTCCCCATGCATTTTCATCGTACCAGCCTATGTATTGCCAACTACCTGACATATATGACCTGTTCCTTGAACGGTATACTATGGCCTGGGGTTTAATTTGTATTGCTGCAATCGTGACTGTATGACCAGTGGGCTGTTGTTTTGGCATTCAGGAAATTATCATCCAGAAAATTATCCCGTTATCCTGTCATTTGTCAAATTCTGAGGTTAAGTGGCCTTTTTGACGATTAATTGCTTTGCAATAAAGTGCTTAATACGCACTGGAAGGTGCGCACAGATTCTGATGTCACAGGTTTGAAGATGCGCATCCTCTCCATATTCGGTTACCTCTAAGTTTTCCTCTCCATATTCAGGATTACAGGACACAAATCCAGTCGTGCACAACCCACCACCTGGCGCACACAACACGTCAGCTGTCCGTGATTGTCGGCAGGTGCACCCGACACGGATCCACATCACGTGTGTCCAGGTGCGCTACACCACCTCCACGGGCCGCACTAACTGCGGCGTGGCCACCACCTGGCTGCTCCACCACGACACGTCCGACCAGCCGCAGGCCGACGAGCCGCTGCCGCGCCACGTGCGCGTGCCCTGCTTTGTGCGCAAGTCCCAGTTCAGGTGGGCGCCGCTGCACCTGTGTCGTGTCGTGTCGATGTGGTGAGGTGTCGTGTCGTGTCGAGGTGTCGCCACAGGTCACCCGTGGCCGCGGCCCACATGGACCTGTCTCTCGGGACGCTGGCGGTAGAAGACACTCATATGCCACGGTCATGGCTGGTGGCGCCAGGCGCTGCTTTAATGCACGGGTCCGTCTCTCGGGACGCTGGCGGTAGAAGACACTCATATGCCACGGTCATGGCTGGTGGCGCCAGGCGCTGCTTTAATGCACGGGTCCGTCTCTCGGGCCGCTGGCGGTAGGAGACACTCGTGTACCACGGCCATGACTGGTGGCGCCAGGCGCTGCTTTAATGCACGGGTCCGTCTCTCGGGCCGCTGGAGGTAGGAGACACTCGTGTGCCACGGCCATGGCTGGTGGCGCCAGGCGCTGCTCTACTGCCGTTACGTCTTTGTGCGTGTAATGTGTTGTGTATATTTTATTTAGCCTCAGTGCACGGGCGAGACCCTGGTTAGCCTTCAGTTGACGTTTGTATTGTCAGCTGCTGCTGTCCGCTGCACAGGCAAGGTATCTAGCGCCAGGACCTGCGGTGTGTCTCAGACGAGGCATCTATGCCTTGTCAATGCCAGGTCAGATATGTAGCGGCAAGGTACTGCATCGTGTCAAGCGACGTTTGCGGTCAGTTCCCGATGTCTGGCCAGGCATATTATGCCAGATGTTGCAATGCTTGTCAGTCGAGATATGTACCGCCAGTGCCCAGTGCCAGACTATGTATCTGATTCCAGTCCCGGTGTCAGACAAGATATCTGCTATCACGCTCCCGTATGCCAGGCCAAAGATATGCTGTCGAAAGGTTCAGCGTCGGCTCCAGGTCAGGCATCAGCTGTTGGATGTTGAGGCGCGCATGAGGCAAGGCGTTTCTCTACCACAGACTGCCGGCTCGCCCCAAGACGCCGGTCATCCTGATCGGGCCCGGCACCGGCATCGCCCCGATGCGAGGATTCATTCAGGAGAGAGCCTTCCAAAAGGAGCAAGGCAAGGAGGTACGAATGGGTGCGGAAGTTTTACGGTATCTCTTTCTGTCCCTGTCCATGTTCTGCTCACTCTCCCTCACCTCTCTTTCTCGCTCTCACTCTCTCTGCTGCTCTTCTGTTCATTCCTTCACCTGTCTCCCCTCTCCATTTGCATGTGCATGTTTATGTAATCTTGATTCGCATCATGCCATCCAACTCTAACGGCAACCCTCTCACCTTGTGTTTATCTTTTATAGAATAAATATTGGTAGACTACTTAGATCGTGCCCACGTCTGAACCGCGAGCTTTCTTTCGGCGGCCGTAGCTCGGTGACCGAAGTGTGGCCATTGTATGGCACACCGCTGCCGCCAGCCGCAGCGGCTTCAGCCCAGGCGTGCGGCGCCTTCAGACCAGGTCCGCAGCGGCTTCAGCCCAGGCGTGCGGCGCCTTCAGACCAGGTCCGCAGCGGCTTCAGCCCAGGTGTGCGGCGCCTTCAGACCAGGTCCGCAGCGGCTTCAGCCCAGGTGTGCGGCGCCTTCAGACCAGGTCCGCAGCGGCTTCAGACCAGGCGTGCGGCGCCTTCAGACCAGGTCCGCAGCGGCTTCACCGTGTGGTGTCGGCTTGCAGACCAGGCGTGCGGCGCCTTCAGACCAGGTCCGCAGCGGCTTCAGCCCAGGTGTGCGGCGCCTTCAGACCAGGTCCGCAGCGGCCTCAGACCAGGCGTGCGGCGCCTTCAGACCAGGTCCGCAGCGGCTTCAGCCCAGGTGTGCGGCGCCTTCAGACCAGGTCCGCAGCGGCCTCAGACCAGGCGTGCGGCCGACAGTGGCGCGGCTGTGGCGCGGCAGAGGCCGAGACGAGCGTCACGGCCGTCTGTGACACGCCGGCAGGTCGGAGAGACGTGGATGTTCTTCGGGTGCCGACACGAGGCAGAGGACTACATATACCAGGAGGAGTTGGAGCAGTTCGAGAAGGATGGGGTGATCAAGGTGAGCGGCGGCTCACATGGCAAACACGGCAGCAGGTGATACCATACCAAGACGAGATCACCGTCAGCCAACTTCAACGTCGGGTGACCAGAGTGGGGCCAGTTTGGCATCTGAGCCAGAAATTATTTGTTCTGACTGGTTCTTCATATCTTGAGTTCGTTGATAGCACGTCCAGCTGACCGGTCTCATTTCGTGACCTCAGTAACATTACAGTTGTAAACTCTCTGAACCCCTTAAGGTGATGTATTCACGAATTGTCGAATGCAGATTCAAGGGCTTCTCAAATCTAGCAGTTTTTATACTTTATATTTCTTCGCAATGGATCAAAAATGTAGCGGTAATTATAGGATTTACGATGCTTAAAGAGGAATGGAAGACAGAGCTATCGGTGATAGACCATGCCCGTGAGGCCGAATGTGTTCGTGACCCTTCTGTCTTAACCTCCCACCGATCAACCCCACCACCAACTATTTAGTCCATACCCATGAAACCGAGTGTCTTCCTCTGTCCTATCTTCCCACTGATGAACCCCACACCGGCTGTCGAGGCCATGCCCGCGAGGCCGGGTGTGTACGTGACCCCTCTGTCCTAACCTCCCACCTCCCGCTGATCAACCCTACCACCATGGGCGCAGAATGACCCTAGATGTCGACGCACCCATAAATCCCGATCCACCAACCCCACCACCACCCCACATCAGCTGTCGAGGACATCCCCGTACGGCCGAATGTGTACGTGATCCACCCTCTGCCCCAACCTCCCACTGGTCAACCTCACCACCACCCCACACCATATGTCGAGGTCATGCCCGTACTGCCGAATGTGTACATGAGTTCCTCTGTTCTAACCTCCAGCCCGTATCTGTCGATGGCGCATCATATGACCTCTTGACATAACCTCCATCGCCTAGCTACCAGCGGCGTTCTGACTTAGTCTGCATCCTCCAGCTGTGGGCGGCGTTCTCAAGTGACCAGGCCGACAAGGTGACCTCTCTCTGACACTGTCTCCATCTCCCAGCTGTCGGTGGCGTTCTCACGTGACCAGGCCGACAAGGTGTACGTGACGCACAAACTGCGCGAGCAGGCCACCGCCGTGTGGCGTATCCTGGGCGAGGAGCGCGGCAACGTGTACGTGTGTGGCGACGCCAAGAGGATGGCGCGCGACGTCAACCACCTGTTGACGGAGATCTGCCGCGACCAGGGCAACATGAGCCAGGACGACGCCGACAAGTACATCAAGACGATGCGCTCGCAGAAGCGGTACTCTGAGGACGTGTGGAGCTAGAGACGACGGCGGGCAGTCGCGGCTGTAGAGCTAGAGACGACGGCGGCCAGTCGCGGCTGTGGGGAGCTAGAGACGACGGCGGGCAGTCGCGGCTGTGCGGAGCTAGAGACGACGGCGGGCAGTCGCGGCTGTGCGGAGCTAGAGACGACGGCGGCCAGTCGCGGCTGTAGAGCTAGAGACGACGGCGGTCAGTCGCGGCTGTGGAGCTAGAGACGACAGCGGTCAGTCGCGGCTGTAGAGCTGGAGACGACGGCGGCCAGTCGCGGCTGTGTGGAGCTAGAGACGACGGCGAGCAGTCGCGGCTGTGTAGAGCTAGAGACGACGGCGGCCAGTCGCGGCTGTGAGGAGCTGGAGACGACGGCGGGCAGTGGCGGCTGTGTGGAGCTAGAGACGACGGCGGCCAGTCGCGGCTGTGTGGAGCTAGAGACGACGACGGCGGGCAGTCGCGGCTGTGCGGAGCTGGAGACGACGGCGGCCAGTCGCGGCTGTAGAGCTGGAGACGACGGCGGCCAGTCGCGGCTGTGTGGAGCTAGAGACGACGGCGGCCAGTCGCGGCTGTGGGGAGCTAGAGACGACGGCGGGCAGTCGCGGCTGTGTGGAGCTGGAGACGACGGCGGGCAGTCGCGGCTGTGCGGAGCTGGAGACGACGGCGGCCAGTCGCGGCTGTGTAGAGCTGGAGACGATGGCGGGCAGTGGCGGCTGTGTGGAGCTAGAGACGACGGCGGCCAGTCGCGGCTGTGTGGAGCTAGAGACGACGACGGCGGCCAGTCGCGGCTGTGGGGAGCTAGAGACGACGGCGGGCAGTCGCGGCTGTGTGGAGCTGGAGACGACGGCGGGCAGTCGCGGCTGTGCGGAGCTGGAGACGACGGCGGCCAGTCGCGGCTGTAGAGCTGGAGACGATGGCGGGCAGTGGCGGCTGTGTGGAGCTAGAGACGACGGCGGCCAGTCGCGGCTGTGGGGAGCTAGAGACGACGGCGGGCAGTCGCGGCTGTGTGGAGTTGGAGACGACGGCGGCCAGTCGCGGCTGTGTGGAGCTGGAGACGACGGCGGCCAGTCGCGGCTATGTGGAGCCAGCTGCCATCCGCCCGTCCGGTGGTCGTTCGCCGGCTGTGTGTGGACGTAGCCGGCACGTTGGGAACGGTACTGACGTCTGAATCCCAAACACAACACGGACTGGGACAACCTTGTTCCGCGTGATTAGTGCCAGTTGCGACAGGTTATAGTGTCTAATTCCAACGGAGAATATTGCTGAACGCATTTTAAGCCAAAGCAAAATCCAGTGACCCTGTCGTGTGCCAGTCTGGGGGCATTAGTTAATATGCGCTTTTGCCCCCAATAGTCTTACCGGAAAGAAGTGTCCGAGAGCGTGGGTTAATACTCACAAAAGGAAGAGCTCAGAGCAACATAACTAAACAAGGGTTTTCTGGATCAAAAGCGTTTAGCGATGCTAGATTTTATGCTGTTGCTTCCCAGCCACTTATCAAGTAAACTCCCCACCTCCCCGTCACGACTGTACGACATTAACTTCCGCCACACGCCGTATTGGTGCATCTAGATAAGACACCAGCCACAGATTAGTGCATTTTAGCTAACTTGATCAGCTTACCGACATTTTAGCACATACGGATCTTGATTATGTTCTTTTAGTGGCCTTTTTCGACATCACACTACACTCACGAGTGTGGTGTCTGTCCAAATATCACACTGTGTGAGATCGGGACAGACTGGCTTTGAGCGACTGACTGACTGGCTATGTGTGTGATTGCTTGTACATCAAATGCCCGTCATCAAAGCGGCACATATGCGCCGCGGTGGACGGACCACCCGGCCTCACAGCACCGCTGTCTGGTGTGACTGTACGCCGGATACGGCCGGCCGGTGGTGGACCCGGTCGCAGGGTAGCGCCAGCGGCTGAGTGGCAGCCGCAATGCCCGTCAGCGTCGGTGGAACGCCACCGAGTGGAGTTGACACGGGTTTACATTTGGGTGTAGAGGTAGCTTTGAGCTGTTGTGACTGCTTATTCATATGGACTCGTCAGTTCTAAGGGATGCTTTATAAGCATAGGGGCCAACAGATACCCGAAATGCGCAATTTTATATCAGAGGTTTCGGTAGGTATATGCTAGCTGGCGTTTTGGACAGCGTGGCATCGTTTATCTCTGGTGTTTCAGTGAATAGGATAAGTATAGTATTGTTTCAGCAGCGGAAGGCGGACGGGATGCCGATGCCGAGTTGAAGCAGATGTCCGCTTCCTCACTGATTGCCACCGATGGTTCGCTGTTGGTGCATGCGAGCAATCATGTTCCGCCTGGTGCGGTGATGGTCCACTATATAATACATCATACATTTGGAGATAAAACAATGTTCGAAACTGGTGGGTATAACCGAGCGAGTCACCATCAATTTCCAAGTAGTGGTCTAACACAGGGGGCTCAGAAACTACTCACAAGCTAGCGGAACAAGACAATAACCGCCTTCGTGCGATCTCTTCCAACCACGAGGAAATGCTGAGAACACTCGTTGCCACGGTGCATCCTGCATGCCTAGCAGAAGCATTACAAGCAAACCGAAGCCAGAATGGGTCCAGACCCCACGGACCCCGGCGGTGGTGACACCGACGAGTTATACTCCCCGGGGAATTTCGAGCCCTGATGCGCCGTAGGTGCAGCCGGCTGCCGTGCTACGATCCCCATTTTGCCAAGGGTAAGTGTTCATGAGGAACGTAAATCATGGAAAACTTTATGCCTTATGGGAAGAGAAAAGCCACTCCGATTGCATAATGGACGACTCGTCCCCTAATACGTCCCTAAGCAAGGGAGAAGCACGTCCAAAATGATGCCTTCGCTCACGGGTAAGTCGGCTGCGGGCAACCAGTCCGCGCCGCATTGACAGCGTACCAGGGCGCCTCGGCAGTGATCAATTATTAGTGAAATAGGGTAGAATATGCCACTTTCTGAACGATCAATCGACAACCTTCTCCATGAAGTATCGACATCCTCCGTCGCGATGTGTACTCCTGCAGTCTTGGTGTCCCCTCTCTAGCAGCATCTCGTTCATACGTATCATCCTCATGCTCTTGATAAGGAATGGGGATACACAAACATTTCACAAAGCAATTTCAGATAAAGGAATTACCGATAACGTGAGTTGGCATACAATTTCAGTGTATAAATACATTTTGTCTTGCTATCCCGAATATAGCTCTTCCTAAATTGTGAATCTCAAAACAAATGATAAAGGTAGTGTCATGTCATTGGCTCAAATTTGAGTGTGAGACATCAAAAGCATTTTATATGACACCAATTCCATGGCAAATTTCGGCATCCTACTGTGCTCGTTTCGACATCTCGTACCAAACAGAAAACCACTTAACACTGCGCCTTGGGCGCGGCGGACTGTCGCCACCGATCAGGTCAAGTGCACTGACGGCTGGACTGATATCAACATCCGGCGGCCTTCATTGGTCAGCTCCGACTGCCCTGATGGCTGGGCTAGCATCACGCGATCTACATTGGCGAGTTCCGACCACGCAGACGGCTAGTCTGATGCCAACATCACGCGGTCTATACTGGCCAGTTCCGACCGCACTGATGGATAGACTGATGCCAATAGAGAGCCGCCCTGGTAGCTCAGTTGGTTAGGGGGGGGCCCCCCCCCCCCCCCCCCTTTTTAAAACACAGGGTTCGGGTCGCCCCCCCCCCCCCCTTTTAACCCCCCCCGGGGGGGGGGGGGGGGGGGGCGCCAAGGAGGGGGGGGGGGGGGCCGCGCGGCCGGGCGGGGGTGTGGGGGGGGGGGAAAAAAATTTAACTTTTAAACTTCATTTTAATGGAAAACATAAAATGGGGGGGGGGGGGGGGGGGGACAAAAAAAAAACTACAAAACAAAAAAAACACCCCCCCCCCCCCCCCCCCCCCCCCCAAAAAAAAAATATTTTTAATTAAAAAAAAAAAAAAAATATAGACGGTTAGCGTCACGAGTTTGTGTTTTGTCTCTGTTTTCGAGCAACAGCGTGCCATGGTAGGGAGCAAACGCCCAAACCGTAGCTATCACAGATTGCCTAAACCGTAGCATTCATAAAGATGTTGAGGCCTTTACAACACACACAAACGAATATTTTTTTGTTTGTTTTCAAACCACGAAAATAATTTATTAGTTCAAGTGCAGGAAACGCGCTTTAATAAATGAAAAACAAAAAGCCAGCTACAACTGGCAGAAGGGTTGGAAGATTATAGGCTCTTCACAACACTACATGCCTCCAGGTACCAAATCATAATCACAAGCGAGGGCATTAGAGACACACTTCATTGTGTACGTTAACGTGTGGCCTAAATATATTCAATGCATTACAGAATCATGGAACGCTCCAACACCGATGCCGCTAAGAAGAAACACAAGACTGCTTTTTTTCGCCAAGAGAAAAGTGACGATTCACCTTGACCCAAACCCGATTGACATCTTGATTTCAAATACCTACTATGTACACCGAATGAATTACATCCAAAGGCTATCCAGTGGTGCTGTTTTATAGTGGATGGACCGCATGGCTTTTGCGTCCAGGATAACAAAAACGACTAGTGAAGAAGTTGACTTCCCGCCCAACAACCACAGTATACCTGTACTCTATACATATACATGGAACTTCAACAAATCAAGCACACAGGATGTATAACACAGCAGCATCACGCGCCTGCAGCACATAACGGGTTGCGTTGGTGATCCAACACGGTGGTATGGTGTGGCCGACAGTCAAGGGATGGTGTGACCGGCAGTCAATGGATGGTGTGCCCAGCAGTCAAGGGATGGTGTACCCAGCAGTCAATGGACCGTGTGGCCAACAGTCGAGGGATGGTGTGGCCGGACAGTCAAGGGATGGTGTGGCCGGCAGTCAATGGATCGCGTGGTAGGCAGTGAAGGGATGGTGTGGCCGGCAAGCGGTGCCGCTGCGACCGGTCATTGGCAAATTTATGAACAGCGCACCCGCAAAATGTGAATGCCAGGCGGATTATCAACATGCCATGCGTAAAACCGCTGCCTAACAGGCGCATACGAAACGACAAGGCATCTGCGGCCGTACTGGCACACGAGCCAGGAGTGCAGCAACATAGTAAGGAAGCTCACAGCGACGGACAGCGGAACAATGCTTTGAAGTTTGGTGTTATTTTCTGTCTCCATCTAAATGTCAACCGATACCCCAAACCAAGGTTGAAATTCTTTCCAAAGTTCACGTTCGACACCGTCCGTCTGTCTTAATCATACTGTTGCAATGTGACATCGCCTGTTCAGGGCGGGCACGAGAAAAGTCACCCGGACACGCCTGCCAGGGAGCTCGGAGGTGTGTGTCGACAGTCAATAGCTCCACCACCACTCGTCACACGCCCTCACCCCAGCTGTCGCTTGCGCGGTGACCGCGCACAACACCAATCACTAGAGCGGCCACCATGAGCCATCACCACACGTCACACGCCCTCACCCCAGCTGTCGTTGGCGCGGCGACAGCACACAACACCAATCACAAGAGCGGCCACGGCCGGCTAACCGTCCACCCAGATATACGCGCGCGCCAACCGAAGATAGGTACGTGTCCGGTACCCGGTGCATGTGTGTGTGTGTCTGTGTGTTTATGTACAGGTGGGAAGGACGGCCGGCTGGGCGTGGTTCTCCACCCAGCGGGCGGCTCCGCTCTCCACCAGCTGCCGGTTGACCAGCGCGATGGCCGAGTTGCCGTACTGAAAACGGGGGGACCAGTCGGTCAGTGGTGGTGACGGAGCCGGCGGCAGCAGCAGCCGAGATGGGCTGCCATACACAGACATTTCGGTGTAGATGCGGAGGGGAAGGATGGTGATCGGCTGGAAGCACCGTGCCCAAATTAATTGGCAGTTGAGTATCATAATAAACATTGGTTTGTTAATATCTGTTGATAGATGTCAATAAAATATATAATATTATACACAAGACTTGTGAATAATTGCATGTTGGTTGGGGCTGGAACTATGCCTAGCAGCACTACCACATATCTGCAACTGAAAGAGACAATATTATCGCTTGCACTTATTTGAAACATTATGCTGAAATTGGCATGAGCCAATCACGCTGATAATAAGAAGCAAAATATTGGCAAAATGACGCATACATTGTCCCGGTTAGCTGTCGTTTCCTACCTAAATTTTCCAATTTGTATATACTGGTCGCGAGTGAAACAGCGTGGGCCACACTGAAGGACCCACATAAAACAATTTCCCACCAATCAAGTGGATGTGGTGTTGCACAAGTGTGGTAGTGTATCTGTTTTTGCTGTTTATTGGGGGGGGGGGTTACTTTACCTTATGCACGATCACTGCTAATGGCGCCGCCCACACTTAGTTTGCTTAGTTTAAGGGCGCTTCGACCACAGCGCCCTTAAACTCAAACAACTAAGTGTGGGCGGCGCCGTTAGTCGTGATCGTGCATAAGGCAGTGTTTCGCCGGTGGGCCGCGGGATTGGGAAGTGCCCCGAGTAGTGCGAGTGTTGCGCCCGGGGACCTGGTATCCAGAGCTCAACGCTTCAACCACCCGACCACACCCACCCAGGATTTGTGTTTTAGGGCGCGTGTGAGGAGGTAGGGGTGGGTGGCAGGAATGTGTTCGCCCCTCAGTGGCTCGGCACCCAAACCCGCTCACTATGCACTTTCATTCAACCATCCGTCCTCAAACAACGCAACCACACCTACGCCCATTCTCACCCACTGGGAGGGTGATGTATGGGGTTGTGGGGCCACATTCGGCGAAGGGACACAACCTCAGTTGGCACTTTGCAGCGAATCACTGGAAAACACTGGACCACAGAGCAGTTCATTGCCAAACGGTACCATTTAATCACGAAATGCAAACACATGGGATAATACTTCCGTACCGTTGGTTAGTTGGCTATTTGTTTTACGACACATCAACCGCTGAGTCATGTAGCGTCGCCAATCTCTCACGCCGATTTGCCGCGGGCGAACAGTAGCGACAAATGAGACCCGAACCCACAACCTTTCGATTGTCAGACTGGCAGCTTACCCCTAGACTACTCATCCCCACTTCCGTATCGTGCGATACAAATTCGGCACAACACGGGTAAGACCTTGGTCTGTTCCAAACGCAGACACGGACGAGCACAGACCACGGCCACCAGCCGTGGCTGGTGGCGGTCCGATGCGGCCGTCAAGGAGCGTACCTCAGTGCCCTGGATGGAGTAGAGGTTGATGAAGGGGGTGCCATCTTCGGCATAGCCCACCACCATCGCCTCGAGCGCACGCTCCGTAATCAGACTCTCGAACACGGCGTTTTCCTCCAGGCTCCAGGTCTCGTCTGACGACACAGTCACCTCGTCACCGATCACGGTCACGTTAAGGGCTACCACGGCGCCACCAGTCACCACCACGGCACCAAGCATCAAGGGACACGTCCGAAGTCCGGCGCCACGGCCGCATCACGACATTGTGGGGACACCACGTGTCACTATACTATTCCGAGCCGTCTCGGGGGTCGTTACCCGCCAGTGTCCTAAAACTACTTCACCATTAACTGTGTGGATGAAGAAAGAAGTTGCTTGGGAATAATGAAAGATTGGAAGAAAATAAAGGATCGCCACTGAAGGATTAAAAAGCGGAATGCCTTTCACTTCAGCTACATGCATTTTACATTATTTAGCAGTCGTGTGTATGACTGCCCACACATGTGACAAAATGGTAAAAACCTAAGACAAGGATGAAATAGCGCAATTCCATTAACTGTGAATTTCCAGGCCACATGGTCAATTATTTTACACTGTTACCCGCCCCCCCCACCGTGAGGTTTTCCGCGGGTTGTGAAAGAACGGCGCAAAGCAGCGCGCCGAAATTTGGCATCTATTTTCCCACATCAATTTGGGATGTTGTGTCAAACTTTTGAAGTCAGGTCATCTAGGGTCGACGAGTTAATAAAGATGAAGTGGTCACGTCCAAAAAAGTTAAACCAGCCATCACGCTTTAACGGATAGATATTTTAATGAAACTTTCAGGGACGCAACGAAACGAGGATCAAAAACGTTTTTGATTACTTACTAGTTTAGCATATTTGCCCATATCAACTGAGTTCAAATCGAAGATTCTGGCTAAAGTAAGCCTTTTTTATTGGAGCAAGCTGACTTCGAACAAAGTTTTTCGGTAAGCTCTACCCACAAGAAAGAGGGAATATAAAGAAAGCTTGAAAACTCAATTTTTTTTCAAAATAAAAAACGATTTTGGGTGGCCAAAAAGTGATGGCCCTAGTCGATTTCACTTTAGTTTTCTGATTGTAAATAACTTTTGTTTTCCAAATGTCCCCAAAATTAACTCCCCAGAGCCCAAAAAAATTTGTAAGTCGTGAAAACCTAGGTCCACTAGTGACGCCACTTTTGCGGGAAAAACAAATCTGAGGGTAGTGTTTGGCCCTACTCGTCGAGCGCTTTCCGATGACACATCTTTCGTTTTCATGCGAGGCTTAGTTTGGAGATTAGACGGGTCCCCATCACACCCGCGAGACGGGGTGTGGGGATATGACCGGAAAGACGGGGAGGGTTATCAGTGACGTAATTTGACAAAAGCTAGTTAGATAGTTCCTTGGGCTTCAGGTTACCTCGACTGGTCCGACCATGTCGCGCCCAATTTGTAAGGAACTCGAACCGCAAGCTCGTAACCATGAAAGCTTGACTGAGTGCGAAACGCATTTTTACTCGCTACAAGACTCCCCCAGGAAACGACACATCATATACAAACTGAGAATTTGTTATCCCCCGATCGATTGCGCCTTCAGCCCGGGCCGGCGCCTGACCAACGTCTGGTCGTCCCCTCGGGTCACGTCGGCGCCGATAACTAAGCACGGGTCGGCCCGGCGCCGCCTGGCAATGTCACCGTCACCGAAATTTGGCGAGATGACGCCCGCCCGTTCACCGTTAGGACGACACAGTAATAACAACACAGTAATAACAACAAACGGCCTACAGCCAAGCAACAACTGTCCAAACCACACTAAAAGCGTGCCAAAGTTCGCCACAAACATAACGACTTCACGGTATTGTTACATACGTCAATTCATGTCACAAGTTATACGTTCTCGTGGTGAAATACATATTCGTTGAAAAGTACATATATAAACGAGATTTAATTACACTTACATATTTAATATGTAAGTTTACATATAATATGTAATATATATTCAACGGAGATGTCAAAATTTTGCGCTGAAGGATGTCAACTGAGCACAGTTATATAGACATATAAGATAAGTATGATAAGAAAGATTCGGCGTGAAGACAAAGGCACAATTCCACTGCCATCTATTATTACTGCCAGGTGCCTACCGCTCGTGGGTATGACGTTGGCGAGGTAGCACTCCTCAGCCTGGAACGGCAGCGACATGAAGTCGGTACGGATCTGACGGACGCTGGCCGCCTCTAGTCGGCTGTAGCCGCCGTAGTCCATGAAGCGCACGTCCACCTGATCAGTATCCGGGTAGAAGGCCACCACCTGTCGGCGGCGGGCAGGGCTGGCATGTCGACAGCATTCACGCTCTCAATATTGCAGGTATGATACCGTCACCGTAAGCCGTTGATAACTTATTACTTTAATACAATAACTTACTACCTTAATACAATAACGTGCTACTTTAATAAGATAACGCACCAGCTTGCTACAATAACATTCTACATTAATACAAAGTACGATGTATTAAACAAACAAATATTTACAGTACCTTCACGACCACGTCGGTGACGGGTGTGCGGTACAGATAATCAGATAATCGAAGAATCGAGGAGATCACATACGTGGCAAATCCAGCTTAGAAACAATCTGATACGCACGCCAAGACGCTCCAAGCTCGGCAGTGGTCATGTTAGCGTCTCGGAGCGCGCCGTCTGGTCAGGTACCACGGCCGGCTCACAGGGTGCCGTCCGGTCAAGGTCAGTGACCACGGTCAGCCCACACGGCGCCGTCCGGTCAGGATCAGGGACCACGGTCAGCCCACACGGCGCCGTCCGGTCAGGATCAGTGACCACGGTCAGCCCACACGGCACCGTCCGGTCAGGGTCAGGGTCAGGGACCGCGGTCAGCCCACACGGCACCGTCCGGTCAGGGTCAGGGACCACGGCCGGCTTACAGGGTACCGTCCGGTCCGGGTCAGGGACCACGGCCGGCTCACACGGCGCCGTCCGGTCAGGGTCAGGGCCACGGCCGGCCACATGGCACCGTCCGGTCAGGGTCAGGACCACGGTCGCCCACACGGGCTGTCCGGTCAGGGTCAGGGACCACGGCCGGCTCACGGGGTGCCGTCCGGTGGTCGTGACCACGGTCGCCCACACGGCGCCGTCCGGTCGGTCAGGGACCACGGCCGGCCCACACGGCACCGTCGGTCAGGGTCAGGGACCACGGCCGGCCCACAGGGTGCCGTCCGGTCAGGGACCACGACCGGCTCCACGGCGCCGTCCGGTCAGGGTCAGGGACCACGGCGCCCACAGGCGCCGTCCGTGGGTCAGGGACCACGGCCGGCTTACAGGGTACCGTCCGGTCCGGGTCAGGGACCACGGCCGGCTCACACGGCGCCGTCCGGTCAGGGTCAGGGTCAGGGACCACGGCCGGCTCACACGGCGCCATCCGGTCAGAGTCAGGGTCAGGGACCACGGCCGGCTCACAGGGTGCCGTCCGGTCAGGGACCACGGCCGGGGCTCACAGGGTGCCGTCCGGTCAGGGACCACGGCCAGTTCGCACGGCGCCGTCTCGGATAAAACAGTGAGGCTACATCAGAGCCGAGTGCCTGATCAGAGGCCGAGCCTGCAGAGGCCAAGCCTGTCGCTGATCGGAGTCTGAGACCGCCAGTGACAGGTGACCTGTCAGACCGGCGGTGACGGATGACCTATCAGGCCGGCGGTGGTGGGTGACCTGCCCAGGGCGGGTGACCAGACGGCGATGGTGGGTGACGGGTGCGCCACTGACCTGTGCGCGGTACCAGCCGTCCAGGACGGGCGCGGCGCAGATGGACGATGGCTGCACGGGCCGCGGCAGCTGGGGCGTCGCGTCGCCGGACGTGTAGCAGGCGGTCATCAGCGCGTTCAGCCGCTCCAGGCCGCGGAAGGTGGGGTGCGTGTGCTGCTGCACGAACAGCTGGCCGGGACACACGACCGCCGAGACGAGCACGTCGCACGTCACGCCCTGCGGCAGGTGCAGCTGCCGGCGGGCGCAAGGTCAGCGTGTCGGCCACTGAAGGTCAGCCGTGACGGCGCGTCACGTGCTGTCGGCCAAGTCGTTGGTGGCGACGCGGCACCCGGCGGGCTGCACACCCACACACCTCACGCCGCAGCTCACCCGTGCTCAGGCCACAGGGTTAAAATAAGGTGTTTCCGTTAGGTGTGAGATGTCGAAACGAATATGATAGGATGTAGAAATCCGCCATGCAAACGAAGTCGCTTACAATGCCTGGCAAGTACTTACAATTCAATTTTTAACCAGCATCGTGCTTGTACGTTTTCCCTAACCCCCCCCCCCCCTTTTCTTTAATTTAAAAAAATTAAATAAAAGGAACAATTTTTAAAAAAAAAAAAAAAAAAAACCTTTAAAAAAAAAAAAAATAAAAAAAAAAAAAAAAAAAAAAAAAAAAAAAAAAAAAAACAAAAAAAAAAAAAAAAAAAACCACACAGAAAAAAAAAAAAAAAAAAAAAAAAAAAAAAAATAAAAAAAAAAAAAAAAAAAAAAAAAAAAAAAAAAAAAAAAAAAAAAAAAAAAAAAAAAAAATTAAAAAAAAAAAAAAAAAAAAAAAAAAAAAAAAATTCCGTCCTATTTCACAAACACTTTCGCACTGTCAGACCGCGCACACGGTGGCAGGTTCAGGTACTCATCAGCCGCATGAGCTACTGCGACTGACGGCGCATACTACTGCCCTGAAATTCATCAACTTACCTAAAACGGCTCTGATATGAACTTGTTTCGACCTCTTGGGAAACAGAGTTCTCGTGTCTTAGTTCACTTTCATGGTGCAGCACATCACTGGACCATCGCAATAATTACCAGTACCACTAGAACTCATTTTTTTAGCATTCATACTGTTAGAAGTTTGCTAACAGTGCGCCACCTTATTCATGTCGCAACATCGCGGACATGAACGGACATCCCAGTCGGATTGAGTCAGACTTCGCTCAGTCACCACAGGGTTCGACCTCATCCAATTAAAAATTAATTCAACAACATTGTAGACGACGGTGTATGAACACGGAAAGGCGGGCTCGTGAAACGAAGTCAACCTCGGATCAACTCTTTAACACGGAATGAAGCAGCAAAAGTATGGCTGCGCCGGTGTGTGTATGTTCTGACTTGTCGTGACCCTGTCACGGTCACAGTCTCGGAGCGGAAACGTCAGCCGGCCGGCCGTGGCTGATGTGTCAGCCGTTGACAGTGCACGCACCGCCACACGGCGGCTGGCGTCTGGCGGTCGCGGCCGTATGTCTCGGCTCTGTCGGCTGGCCGGCACGTGTTGTGCCGCCACCATGTGGCACGACACTGTACTCCCACTGGTGTGTAGCCCCTGCAGATGTAGAGCGTCGCCGGTTCGGGTGTCGTCGGTCGAGCCCCTCCCTCCGCGGTGGATCATAACGGCACGTGATTGACGGATGACAGGGCACGGTCCCTTCTCCGCCCGAGCGAGACGCGCGTGACTGCAACTGGTCTGGGCAGACGGCGCTGGTGGCGCGACGTGGATGGTTGGCCGTCACTGGTACCGAGATGAACTTTGAGGCACGGATTCAGGAGACAAGCGTCGGTGTCTGCACAGACGATTGTTGAAGCCGATGTTGTGCGACGAGCCGTTGTCGAATGACCAGCCGTTGCCGTTATGCTTGCTTGTAAGCTTGGCGTATAAAGGGCAACTAACAGCCGCTGCGTTTCAGTCATCGTGGAGCGAGCTGATCTAGACGTATCACAGCCAGAACAGAACCCTCATACACCTGTCCTGTTGGCTGAAGGGTGCAGCCGGGCGCCTGTTTCAGTGGGGAGGGGATGGGAAGGGTGTGTGTGTGCTCACTTGTTGACTGACAGGTACGGCCAGCGTTTGCTCGGGAGGCCGACTGAGCCGCTCCAACGTCATTGCTGGGAACTTCTGCACTGGGAACTTCTCTCGTATCATCCCCAGACAGCTGTCGATCTCCGTCTGTGTGCCTGTCGCCAGTAAAGTCAAGTTATTGCATAGAAGGAGACTGCACAATGCATTGGTGTAATACTGTCCCTCTGTGATTGGGCGGAATCCAGGAACTAGACTGCTAGTGACAGCTAAAAATGGCATTGACACTCCAATCTTTGCTTGGTGAAAAGAACAACAAACTCTGGATCTTCTCGGATTAGTCCCACCGCTCGGATGTTAGTTATTTGAGTTTAGGGGCGAATCACTCGGACGGATCAGAAATCGTTACAAGTGGACATGCTGACCGGAATAAGCCGCTACAGCGATTGCTCGGCTTTGGGGCACTGCATGCACATACATGGGACTGGTGGGTGGCGACGAGAGGCCCAGCGAAGCCGGCGAACCGAATGACTAGTACGTCACTGATAATGCTGGTCGTAAACAGCAGCATAGAATACACCTCTCAACTGGAGACAAACTACTTCACCGCAATAACTCCGTCCTAGTGAAGACAAAGCTATGCGATGGTTTGACCTTAAGAGTTCAACGAAACGTGATCAGGAATCCACTGCCAGTCAAAGCACAAAGCGCACCTTGAACCGAACAGATTTTGACCGCTGTCTTGACCGGATGGAGCCGAATGATGACGTTGGCTCCGGTCCTGGCCTTGAGCAGGTGCACGAAGGTGCCGTTCTTGCCAATGAGGCGGCCGCACAGTTTCTGGAACAGACCGGTCGTCAGTGGACATGACATGGGCCCGCCGCGGCAGCTGCAGTGTGGTAGATCGCCAGCCGCTGCGGGCGAGTCGCCACATCTCTCACGTCACAGCCAGACACGCACCGCGCTGGCGTGTGTCTCGGCCGTGACCAGCCGCCGCCCGCCCGCTGGGAGCTATCCAACGGCGCTCCACCACTCGCCCTCTGGCTGTGAGATCGCATCTGAAGCGAGTCGCTCGTAACGCGTACAATTACCGCCGCTGCAGAGCCGGCAGCTCCGACACAACCAGCCGCTAGAGAAGGCCGGTCTGACGCAACCAGCCACTGCAGAGCAGGCCGGTCCGACACAACCCGCCACTGCAGAGCAGGCCGCTCTGACACAACCAGCCGCTAGAGCAGGCCGGTCTGACGCAACCAGCCACTGCAGAGCAGGCCGGTCCGACACAACTAGCCACTGCAGAGCAGGTCGGTTTGACACAACCCGCCACTGCAGAGCAGGCCACTTTGACACAACACACCACTGCAAAGCAGGCCGGTTTGACACAACCCGTCACTGCAGAGCAGGCCGGTCCGACACAACCCGCCACTGCAGAGCAGGTCGGTTTGACACAACCCACCACTGCAGAGCAGGTCGGTTTGACACAACCAGCCGCTAGAGAAGGCCGATCTGACACAACCCGCCACTGCAGAGCAGGCCACTTTGACACAACACACCACTGCAGAGCAGGCCGGTTTGACACAACCCGTCACTGCAGAGCAGGCCGGTCCGACACAACTAGCCACTGCAGAGCAGGTCGGTTTGACACAACCCGTCACTGCAGAGCAGGCCACTTTGACACAACACACCACTGCAAAGCAGGCCGGTTTGACACAACCCGTCACTGCAGAGCAGGCCACTTTGACACAACACACCACTGCAAAGCAGGCCGGTTTGACACAACCCGTCACTGCAGAGCAGGCCGGTCCGACACAACCCGCCACTGCAGAGCAGGTCGGTTTGACACAACCAGCCGCTAGAGAAGGCCGGTCTGACGGAACCCGCCACTGCAGAGCAGGTCGGTTTGACACAACCCGCCACTGCAGAGCAGGCCGGTCCGACACAACCAGCCGCTGCAGAGCCGGCCGGTCTGACACAACCCACTGCCGCAGTGCGGTTCCAAGCGGTCGCAGCGAGTTCGGTTAAAGCGCACATCACGTGCAGCAGGCGGGTGTCGCGCGACCCGCCACGGCCGGCGCGGTGGGATCACCTGCGGTATCAGAAAGTCGAAGACGCCGTGCTGGTGGGTGGCGACGGACTCGGGGCTGGCCGACGGAGACGACTGCTCCAGGCTGAGCGAACTGCCGCCCTTGCCGCTGTCACTCGAGTTCTGCGGCACACGACACACATCACAGAACGAAGAACCTTGGGTTCTTTTACGACGCATTCAACCGCTAAGTCATATGGCGTCGCCAATATCTCACGCCGACTGGTCGCGGGTAGACTGGTAATGCCCCCGGTTTCGAGATAAACAACGCCATCACGTCCAGAATCAACACCAATCAGCTTTATACACTTTATAACCATGGCTGAGTTATGTGTGTGTGATTGTGGTTTTAGGGCGCATCGACCATGGTTGGTCATTTAGCGCCCAACGGCTGAGTTATAAAGTATATGAAGCTGATTTGTGAAAGAGCTGAGTTATCCCCTCAATTTGCAAAAGCTTACTACAACATGTGATCAGTGAATTTTGGGCCAGTTCGTAGAAAATGACAACTTATGATTGTTGGACCAATGGGTCCAACAATCACCAGCCATGTCGTTCACGTTCAAAGGGTGCATGGCAATGACAATCAGACGACCTTGCGGAGCCTTACCCCAGAGCAGACAGTGGTCATACCTCACTGGCGTTGTCAGAGCCAGCCTCCGCCTGTTGACCGGCACCGGCACCATCAGCCGCCGCCACCGCCGCCGCCGCCTGTGACGCCTCAGCCTGCTCGATACAACCAAGGTGGACCACACCTGGTCCTGCAGCACCCGACACCTTCGACTCGCCAGCTGCCACATCCGGCCCCGATACAGCGTCATCCGGCCCCACTGCGGCCACATCTGGGGAAGGGGCCGCCAAGGTAGACTCCGGTACCTCGGGAGGCGACTTGTTCTGCAGGCTCTCAGCTTGTTTTGGGCAGATGACAGCCTCTATCTGTGAGAGGATCGAGTCCCCACCGGCTCCGACGTTGCCTGGCTGTGCCCTATCACACGTGGTCTTCTCCAACTTGTCCGGCGGAAGGTGCTCGCGTTGTACCAGAGACGTCACCAGCATCGCATCCGACTCGGAGATTGGCGGCTCGATAGCCGGCTCGGAGGCCGTTTGTTGGACCGGCTCGGAGGCCGTCTGCTGGACCGACCCGGACGCTGTCGGTTGGGCCGGCTCGGAAGCCGTCGGTCGGGCCGGCTCGGAAGCCGTCTGTTGGGCCGGCTCGGAAGCCGTCTGTTGGGCCGGCTCGGAAGCCGTCTGTTGGACCGACCGGGAGGCTGTCGGTTGGGCCGGCTCGGAAGCAGTCTGTTGGACCGACCGGGAGGCTGTCGGTTGGGCCGGCTCGGAAGCCGTCTGTTGGACCGACCGGGAGGCTGTCGGTCGGGCCGTCTCGGAAGCCGTCTGTTGGACCGACCGGGAGGCTGTCGGTTGGGCCGGCTCGGAAGCCGTCTGTTGGACCGACTCGGAGGAAGTCTGTTGGACCGGCTCGGAGGTTGTCTGCTGGACCGGCTCCGGCTTGGATGCAGTCTGCTGGACCGGCTCCGGCTTGGATGCAGTCTGCTGGATCGGCTCCGGCTTGGATGCAGTCTGCTGGATCGGCTCCGGCTTGGAGGCAGTTTGCTGGACCGGCCCAGAGGTCGGAGGGTCGGGCGGTTGCGGCTCGTGCTCTCGCCGTTGTCGGTAGCGCAGGTACAGGCAGATGGCCAGTACAGTCAGCACGGGCAGAGTCAGTGCCAACAGAGGAGGCGGTCGGCCCGACATGCTTCAGCTGAAATACAGCCAGCTGTTACACAGAGCGGTTCTATTCCGTTTTACACAGCGACTCCCAACTATTCAGAGGTGGCGGCGGGCGATCTTGCGATGGGGAGCAGTGACAGACACAGACTTGCTCAGAATAAGGAGAACAGCTCTGCAGTTGGAGGCGACATCACCATTTGAAGTGATATCCTTCTCAGTCTAAGGTAAAACATGGATGCAGCGCAGGAGGGGTGAGTCATGTTGCGAGGACAGGTTCAGCATTACACAACTGTCGATTTTAATTGTTTAATGCGGACCGTGAGCAAATACCCTCTCCGACATCATACGGAGACATACACAGCCTCGCTGTAGGCAGCGCGTCGTTATACACGAGCGACAGAAACTCTAGTTAGTTAAAGTTAAAAAAAAAGATTGCGAGTATCACTGAGAGGAAATACACTTGGAAAACTTCCAGGTACAAAATCACAAAGCAGGTCTAATCATAAATGAAGGGAGCAGACCCTTAACACAAGCGCTGGAGGGCCCCTCACATAACGCACACCGGAGGGAGCGGGCGGATCCATACCCCTAAGATATTAGAAACTGCTGAAGCTAAAAGCACAAATTTGGAGGGCAGATCATGACTGAAATGTACTTGCTTCAGTATAAGTTACATTGCCCTAGGCCAATGCTTCAGGATCAAATGGGGTCGAGATTTGCCGCCGCACTCACTGTGTCCTTGAACGCTTGGCAGCCGGCAGTCGACTTTGCAGCCCCAGCTCCTGTGCTTACGAATGCATTTGACATTTTTCAAACGATGCACTCATCAATTTTGATCAGTCACAATATTTCATTGCAACATACAGGCTCGTTTATCAGATATCGTCGAAAACATGAGGTAGGGACAGATTTCAACACCGGTGCATGTGTTATTAAGGTGTTTATGTGCATGTGTTAAGGTCACAATATTTCATTGCAACAGGCCACGTGCTCATGTCAAGGGCTGAGTCCAGTTCCTGTGCCTGCCCACTGATAAAATGCTCTCAGGCTTCAGAGAAATCTGACAACTTTGGCTTTCCCACCATATGGGCAGCTTCAAAGCAGGTTTCTAGAGACAGCTCAGCGAGCTCAGTCAGGAGTCTTAGCTCGCGGATAACATTTCACCCAGTGCATAGGCGCAGTCTTGTAAGTGGTCTGAATATTGTTGCGTGGTCATCAGTATTCTCAAATTCGTTCAGTAATGTGTCGGCTGGATCAAGAATAAAACTAATCAGCCCATGCTCGAACAATTTGCTCCCATGGCCACTTTGCTTCATCCCACAACAATCCATTATCATATGCTCATACACATTAGCACTCAAATGATTTTGCAAAACATTTTTGTGTCACGAGTACAGCCCGAACGGCGACAGGTACGACGACGGTCGTTCCTGGGATCGGCTGACGACCGACCGATCCATTGTCTGCCGGTCTCGCCGCACCAGTGCCGCTGGCCAATGCTTGGCATTCTCTGCAAGGGTACTGACACACTCATTGTCTTAGCAATGGGTTGGACAATTTTCCACAAAGAAACGCGTGTTGGGCATATTGAAGCTCGGCTGGGCTGACGTGGACTCCGCTGAGCCGGGGTTCATACCATACAAAAAGCTTCCGGTGTTGGCCACCCACTCACAGCATTGGAAATACCAGGCTGAATTGGACGCCCTCTCAGGAGCCGGCAAGTGGGCACATATGCCCTTCTTTCACGTTGCGGGCAAGGTCGACCGAACGGCCTTGACCGGTCGCCGAACGGCTCCCCGCCACGTGAGCGAGCAGGCCTGTCAGGTGGTAGCGTGCAATAATGGACTGTGAGACCACTTCTGTTCTCTGTAGCATACGCCAATAAGTGTCCAGTATAAGCGACCCTGCCCACACAGCAAGGTTCCAATATGACCGGATCGACATGTTGCACGTCACAGTCTCAGGAATGGTGAGAGGGTGGGTTTCATTGACATCGATCTTTGGCTCAGCATGAAAAACAGCAATTTATTTGGTATCATTTGTACCAATTTTATTTCGTGATGATGGCTCCAATTTTGGCGACATAGCTGGACAATCAATGGACTGATCAACACCAAACAGAAACCAGTGTGTAGCCAAGACAACGACTAAGCTCACCAGTACAAACATATTTTTGCTGCACATGACACATGCGACCGAGGGAGGCGTGCAAATAAAAAGCAGTTTTTTGTTTACTCATGATTGGGTTTGGTTGTCAAAAATGGCCACACCAAGTCACTATCACACCATGAATCAAACCAAGTAAACCACTAGTGAGCGTGGGGCGAGGCAATGCAGTGACCAAAGCAGGCTGTTTGGCCAATCATGAGCCAAATAGTTACGGCCCTGGCTGGGCCTCCAAACATGTAACTGAGGAGTTTGAGAACCTTCAGAAATCACCATTTTTTGTGGTTAAAATGAAGCTGTGTGTTGCATGCTAATGGGCCTAGTAAGTTTTCCTTATTGCTGCCACATGATATTCCAGTAGCATACTTTGTGTGCAATGATTCACACTGGAGTTTGCTGGGGAAATCTGATACTCAATTTGATTATTAGTTCTCTTCTTCCCACACTTACTGGTGGCCAAGAAATCCAAATATCCTCTGAGCTTTTATGCAACTCATTTCTTTGGTTAAATATGCTACCATATTGGCTACTGAACCAAGGCCCTAACTAGGCACACCTTTTTGGACCCATTGTGGCCTTTTAACAGCATTGGACCCCTTTTCCTTGCCTAGTTAGTTATTATGGCTTTAGGGCGCTTTTCCTTGCCTAGAGATGTGCTTTAAGGCTAGTCAATTTTTGTAAGGGGCCAAATGCAATTTTAAGACACTGGCTACCTTTTAAGACCTGGTCTCCTTTATTGTTCACAGATGATATTTTTGAGGTGCCAGCGCGTTTTCGAAGATCGCAAGGCGTTTATTTAGTGCTTGGTCTTTTTACTAATTTCTTAGGACCGGGGATGCGGAGCCTGGAAAATTTGGACGGCTCCGGCTCCGGCTCCGGCTCCGGGGAAGTATCCCGGTTCCGACTCCGACTCCGACTCCGGATCCGAGTAAAATGTTCCTGCGGCTCCGGCTCCGCCTCCGCCTCCGCCTCCGTACGTCCAAAACGTGATCGATCCATTCACATTCGTACGTCCGGAGGTCCGCGCCAACTTCGCATGTCCGGGGGGGGGGGGGCAGATGTCTGCCCCCTAAGATCTCTAAAACTATGCTAGCTAGCGACAAACGGAAAACGGCGTTGGATAGCTGGTGATGGGCTCTATCGAAGGTGCTTCGGTCATTTTTTTCGCTCAGGCCAACATTCAGGTCACTGGGTCAGCATAGGTCAAATTCGACCAGATCAGGTGGGACTCAGATATTGACACATCTCAGGACCTGTGACAGATAAAAACAAACGGCGAACGCTATTCGACAGTCCTTGAAATGCGCTACCGACAATAAGCGGTGTAATTTAAGGTCAGGTCAACCGAAACTCAGGTCAAAGTCCTGAAGTCATGACCTCAGGTCAAGGTCATGAAGTCCCCTAGGGAGGTCATGTAATGTATCAATCGACACGTCTTGGCGATACAAGCACAATGACGATAATTTCAGATTTCTAGCTCAATGCAGTGCGATATAATGTGCATAAATGTGTAGTGATCTCAGGTGACCTCAGAGACCTTCGTCAGGTCACTGAGCAAAAATGTCAGCGGTAACATTGAGCATAGCTTCCATCTACATATCACAACCGTTGTGAGATCACTCCGAGCGCAAATATGTAACCAGGAGGCATTTGTATATTTTACCATAGCCCTATAATGGGGAAGCCATGGCCGCGACCTGACCTAAGGTCAATGCTACGAAAAAAAAACGATGTACACATTATGGTCCCTGATGAGATCATGACGTATTATAAGTTTGAAATAAATTGCCCAATTATTGTGCAAGGTATGCCACCTAGAACTCCGAGTGTAGTTGTGTCACTTCGCCCGACCTGGTGAGCTGACCTGAGATGACCCTGGGTTAAAAATGTATGAGGATATGCGGAAAAGATCAATGGAACATCTATGCGAGGTTTGGCCTTGCTCACCCGATTAGTTTGGCGGTAAATGAGGAAAAACCGGAAGGGGCAGATATCTGCCCCCCGGACGTGCGCGGGTTAACACGCGCCCTGGAGGGGGGGGGGGGTGGCGAAATCCGCCCACCCCTCCGGTTTTTCGTAGATAACTTCAGATTTCACCGGCAGATATACGCCATTGTTTGTGTACCTGCTTATACATGACCGGCGCGTTGCTTAAAGTAAGAGAAATGAAAATCGACGGCAAATGTTTCGAGTTAGGTGTCGCTAAAGTGAATTTTTTTTTATCAGCGCCAGACCACAAATATCCACGCTGATGCGCTTCCCGTATATTGGCAAAGTGTTCTTGGCAAAACTAGTGACTTGTTCGGTGTACATTGTTATGCTATGTTGTTTCAAAGTCATGTCAGGTCACCGAGGTCAAGCAAGGTCAAGTTTATGACAGGCTAACACACGCCCTGGAGGGAGGATGGCGAAATCTGCACACCCCTCCGATTTTTCGTACATAACTCCATCTTGTCCTGGCCGATATACGCCATTTTTTGCGTATCTACTTGGAAATGACCCGTACATTGTCTAAAGTAAGAACAATGAAAATCGGCTGACAGCTTTTCAAGTTAGGGGCCGTTAAAGTAAAAACAATTCGCAGCGCCAAAAATCGGCGCTGATGCGCTTCCCGTATATTGGCAATAGGAAAGTGTTCTTGAGAACACTAGCGACTTGTTTGATGCATATTGTTATGCTATTTAATTTAAAAGTCATATTAGGTCGCCGAAGTCAAGTCAGGTCAAGTTCATGATAGGCTAATGGAACCAAACTTGGTCAACTGGAATGTGTCATAAATGCAAATGACTATCATGCGATTGATGTCACTTTACATGTTGCTCCCTATAGATCGCGAAATCTACTGTTTGTCATTGTGTGCCTAAGCGTTTCCATACTTTATTCATGTATTTCACTGCTTTCTTTGCGAAGCCGATTGTGCCGCACCGCCCAACGGAGCAGTCGGGTGGACAGCCCTGTCCCGGTAACTAGAGCAGATAATGACCTGCTAAAGTGCTCCTATATAGGTAACCTGAGGTCAAATGGCAGATCTGGCATCTGTATTGCATCATACGTCCAAAACAACGTTAATGCCAATTTTGTATCATTTAAACGTAATCACAGCGACCCATAACAATGACAAGCCAATCCACGCAAAACCAGAACATTTTGTTATTTTGACCTCCTTTGACCTTGAAGATATTGGCCTAAGGTCATGCAATTTGCACACAATAGAGTTCACTATCGTACCCATCAATCCTGCGAATTTCGTTGCCCTAGCCTCAGTAGGAGCCGAGATCGGAGGGTGGGGGCGGAATCCGCCCCCTTCCAGTGCGCTTAACTTTCCGAGGCCCTCCAGGGCGCGTGTTAAGTAAGAGCTAGGGGATGTAAAAAAAAGTTAGCAGCGACCACTCAGGGGCACAAACTTCAGACAATTAAAAGCAACTTTCCCATATAAACCCTGTATCTATCTTCAAATAAACACCCACCCACGCCCAAATCAATTTTCGGTGCTCAGCGCCGCGCGGCTCATACCGGCACCGCGGCGTCAATACGGGCGGCCGGCGGGTCGGCCGCCGGCTGAAAATCGCCGCCACGGCGATACGGCGCGGCCATTTCACGTTTGCTAATTTTGCTTAATTTACCTCTTTCGGAGTCGGAGCCGCCCTGCTTTTGACGGCTCCGGCTCCGGGAAAAATGTTCCGGCTCCGGCCCCGGCTCAGAATCCCTCCTTAGGACCATGTAACTTTTTGAGACCCTCATGTGGTCTCCTGGCCCAGGCGTGCTTTGAGGGCCTCTTGTTTTTTTTTCAACTCCCCATTGTTTTGTTTTTACAATTCCTGGTGTATATATTTCTATTGCTTAAGGGCTTGCCACTTTTGTGAGACTTAATACACTTCGGATGGCCCGGTGCATTTTCAGCCTTCCAGTGCACTACGCTCAATTTTAGGGGCTCCGGTATACTTTCTGGGGGTCCCGGTGCGACTTTTTGGACCAAGATGCGTGACTCCGGGGAACCTGACGCCATTCTTTCGTGGTGGACTGGAGTTTAGGGGCGCGCCGACATCGAGGGTCATTTTGCGCACCAGTCTTTTGTACTCAACACCTTTTTTGGTGACTTGTATTTTTTAAAATCCAATCGCCTTCCTGAGTTCCGGGTCCACGCTGCCATATTTTCGTATCCCATCACGATTTGTCATGCCCCGGTTCGCTCTTTTGGGGCCATACTCATTTTTGTGTTAATGCATGTGGCATGCTTGGGGTCCCGTAGTAATATTCATGTATCAGGAATTCATTTTCAGAATCTCTCATTTTGAAGGGTCACAACTTAACTTTTGTTGGCTCCCGACGCGATTTTTTTTTGCGCAAATTTTCGGAGCCAGCATTAGTTTTTTGTGGTACCTGCTTCATTTATTCAGAGCCACCTACGCGAATTCTGGGGGGCTTGACACAAATGTACAGGGTCCAAAGCGAATTTGGGGACCGCAGCATGATTCTTGGGAGCCCACCTGTTCACGAGGGGGTGGGTGGTGGGGTACATTTGCCTCTGGTAGGCCACTGTGGTTGCTCAACAAATTCTTCAAATGATCGAACCCTTCAGAGTAGAAAACTCCTTCAGATAACCTTCTTTCAGAACTGTTCTGGATTTTCCGGTGCTCCGGTCGATTTCATGGAGTGCCTTCTTGATGCTCATGATGTAAGTTCTATTTCGTCTGTAAGCCCCCTACATGACATATTTGGGTCCTGGTGTGATTCCTTGGGCTGCTGGTGCAATTTTATTTGGTGCCCCAACATGCTTCTTTTCCAGGACCCTGCACATTTTTTTAGGTCTGATGCAATTTCGTGGCAGCAGAGTGGCATTCTATGTAGGTATTTAGTTTTGGAAAGCCACCTGATACTTATGTGCTCCATTAATTTTTTGGTCCCCAGTGCAATTTTCAAGGCCAGCTACAATTAAAAAAAGTCAAAGTGCAATTTATGTTCAGGTCTAACCATCGTTTGTTGTGATCCATAGCACAATTTTTAGTTGCATAAACACATATTTTGGGTGCTTTTGGAATAATTGTTGGAACCCCAGATTTATTTTCTATGTCCAGACCTTTGGGGGTTCCAGCAGTTCTCAGGGGCTCCGGCCTGACCTGTTGGACTCTGGCATGATTTTCAGGAACCTGGACGTCTTTTTGGCCCTAGCATCCTTTTCAGGGGCCCCAACAAAACATCTTGCACCCCAGCATGATTTCTGGGTTCCCTAGCTTCGATTCTTGGTGGCCCAGTGTGACTTCTGGGACCTTGTAATGATTTCATTTTGTGGGCCACAGCAGCATTCTCGGGGGTTCCAGTCCCACTTTGAGGCCCCCACATCACTTTTAGGGGTTTCCGAATACTTTATGGGGCCCAAAATGTGACCTCTGTATGATTTTTTTGGGCCACTGAACAATACAATTCTTTGGGGAACCAACATCTTCCGGGGCCACTGCATAATTAACTTGTTGGCCCACAATGTGGTTGTATGCTGCCTTTGTTAAGTATTGGGGGCACATCTTCAGGGTCTCCAGCACTACTTTTTAGGGCTCACAATGTGATTTATAAAAGCCACAGTGCAATTATTGTGGCCTCAAATATGATCTTCAGGGGCATTAATGCAATTTTGTGACAGCAATATCATTTTCAAGTGTCCCTGGTCACTTTGGGAGTGGGTCAAATTTGATTTTCATGGGCCTTTGTGCAATTTTTGGGCACACAGCATCATTTACAGGATCCCCTGCATGAGTTTTTTTTAGCCCCAATGTGATTTTTAATCACCAATATGATTTAAGATTCTTGGTGTAATTTTTGGGTCCCCAGCATCACTTTCAGGGGCTCCTGCCGAAATTTTTCAAGATCCTCAGATTTTTAGCATAGATTTCCAGGATTTTTAGTGGAATATTTTTGGGGCCCAATTGGATTCTTAAGGCACCTGGATCATTTTTCTGAACCTGGCATGATTCTTCGGGGCATTGCCCCATCTGTCCCCTACAGCACACCACTGCCAGGAACACCTAGTATAACTCCCCTTGAAATGATATAAATCAGCATGTTCTGCATATTTACTTTTTCTAAGCCCCTCAATCTCATGCTGCTAGTGTTAAAATAACAATTTTTTAACTAGGCATCCTATGTCAAAATATCCTATGTCAAAAAATGTAAAAATTTTCAGTACACAATTTTCTTCAAATATCATCAGTCCTCCAAGCTAAGCTTTGAGCCAATAGCACACTCATCAATGAATGCTTCTGGTTTATTTTGGGACCCATAACATAGGGATACTATACTAATGAAAATGACAACAATACCATTATATGAACAGTGGTAAATTTGTGCTTTAAAATGCATGACGAATCCTTGGAATATCATTCCAATTAAATGCTCATCAATGTGACTAACATGATGGGACACTCATTTTCTGATGGTGGTTACTGGTTTTACAAGTTGACCATCAAGTCATGTAGTGTTGCCAATCTATCAAGCTGACTGGTCACAGGCAAAGAATAGTGACAGATGAGACCTGAACCCACAATCTTTTGATTGAGATGGGCAACCTACCCCTAGATTGCTTGTCCCCCACTCATTTTCTGGGCAAATGCTTCCTTTTCAAGTTGTAAACAAAATAATGCAAAGAAGAGGCTTTGAGTTGGGCAACATAGCACAAAAAGAAATGGTTAAAAATAGGCAACAAAACTTATCTGACCCCCACCCTAAGCTCCCTTTGGAGAAAAAATTCCAAAAATTTTAATTGGAAAATTCTACTTCTTTTTAGTATGAAAAATGTTTAACCAAAGCCATTCTTGAAGAAGAAAAAACTGTTTGAATATTAAAAGATAGTTTATGCAACTTAAAAAACACAAACTAACCTAACCAATCTGCTTACTTTATGGAGGTTGTTTTTTCATGGGTAATCTATAACTGTGTTGCTAGAACCATCCACTACTGACTGCACCATAGCTGCCACAATATCAGACACTTGCCTGACCAAGAAGATCTTGTCATTTGTGCCATGCTTCTCAGTTTGGACAGCAGCTGTTCAATAGCATGATACTTTATTGCACAGGAAATAAGTTCCAATGCTCTCCAGAGCATTTAACTATACTTCAAACCCATGTAAAATGTACTTTTGGAAGTTGTAGCAATAGCTGTCATTCTTTCATACACATGGGTGCAGCCACCTGGATATTTTAATGAAACATGACTAGGCACCTACCAGGAGAGGTGGCTACATTCCTCATCAACAGATACCAACCTGCACAAGATTGCAAGGCTACCAGAGGAAACAGAAAAAAGTGGGACACGGCGCTAATGATTTTTATTGCTCACTAGCAACGTACCAGATAAAATAATAGATTCTGTGTAAGAGAATATCCAGATAAATATGAAACCAAAACGAACATCACAGAATGTCGACGATTCCGGTGGACAAGCACAAATGAACACCAAGGTAAATGTATTCTTACCCAATCCAGATCGTGTAGATCGGAATAAAGAATAAAAATGTAGCTTTAGTAACCTGGGAGCGCCGAGTTACTGCCAACAAGGAACGCGCTAGAAGAAACACCACTTGTTTTGATCCCGCCGACACGTGCCAACCACGCTATGCAACACTCGAAATCTAATGCGTCGGATTCGACACTATTCAGATATGTTTTGTGTCACAAAATTGTACAATTGTAGAATATTTAACATGCTGTGCAATCATTACCATGTATTGATACAAATATCAAATACAAATATTGAATTCATGGTTCTCAAATCAAGTTCGTAAGAAGAATATTTTGTTAAATAAAGCAGGCCGAAGTCTTTTCGTTCGATAACATGCTCAGTACTATCCGTGTTATCTCAAGGCCAAATTGAAATGGGCAAGGTTGGATTGAGTCAGGGGCTGTTGTGTTAAGGGCACGGTTGGGGTGGTGCTGTGCTGGGGACTAATACTAGAAACACTGGTGTAAGTGCTACACTAGTGCTGTGGTTGGCATCGAACCAAGGTTATACAGAGGTGGCGAACGTGAAGGTGGGTTGCATAGGACGGAGGAGGCGAAACGGAAGCATAGAGCAAATACGGACGGGTAAATAGGTAGGTACCTAGTTAGATACATATATAGGTAAATGCCTATCTAGGTAAATACCCATCCAGGTAGGTAGTACCTACCTACCTGGATACCTACCTGCGGGCAAAGGACCACTTAATTAATTATTTGTACTGAAACTAACCGTAAAGGACTGAATGTGCCACCGTGTATATATGTTTATAGCATAATATTGTAGATTTGCAGGTTAGGGTAATTTTGGATTCTTTGGAATTTCTTTTTCCAATGCAATTTTTTTAGGAACATGGTTAACATGATGCAACTGCCTAATTACTCTATGTGCATATTTTTCAGTTTGGAGGCAAAATATAACTTGGTGGTATTTGGAGTCCTATAGGTAACGTTGCATAAAGAGCAATGCTCAATGTAAAGGAAAATATGTAGCATAACCTAACCTATCCTAGTGTAACCTTTCATGCAGAAAACAAGTTACTTTTAAAAATGGGAAATGTTTAAGCAATTTTTTTATTACAAACTTCAGACCAAAAGTCTAACCCAATCTAGCCTAATCTAACTAAGAAAACAAAAAATTTAATTCATTTTTTTAACCTGAATTTGTTTTCAAACTTGAAATAGATGCATAACCTAACCTAACTTAATGAAGCCCAACCTTAGAACATAGAAACATAGTGTACACAGGAACATAGTAAGGATGCAGTGTACCAATTAACAAATGTGATTCATTCCTATCCTTGCATTAAACTGACCAGTTGATGAGATTTAGTTATTCTTTTGTCAGAGGTGTCATTGTTCTTTGAAAACAAAATATTCATTTATTGGAGGATATATTAGAGGCTAGGTGAGTTACTTTTTCCATAGCTGTCAATATATCTATAGCACAATAATTTTCATATTGTGATTCCTAATTATATCTTTGATTGAAAGCTGAAGCCAAGGAAATGCTTGCAAACACCATTCTGTCAGTCCTTGGTGGGCACTGCATGACCTCTGCAGTTGATGCACCCTTAAACCCCAATAATCAACCATTCTGTCAGTCTTAGGACAGGTGGCCATATTCCACCAGCAGCTGGTCACATCTTCAACTCATGGAATGTTGTGCCAGATCTGCATCACAATACATTCCCCAACAGCCTATCAACCCCAGGTTGGATGACACTGGTGTAAGAGCTGCTGTAGTGAAGAGACAGTGAGAAGGTATTTCTGTAAAATATTTACATGCTTGAAAGTTTTATAATTTTTTCCTGGATGCCATTAATGGATCAGATCAGAAATGATATGTTCAGCCTCCAAGGAACTGCAGCTTTTATTTTGCATTATAAGGAGCCATTTGATTGTGGATAATGACCTGTTTTATTCAGCTTTTTCTAATCAAATCAGGGATGGCAGGAAGATGTATTCATCCATGTTTTGTTTGGCGAGGAATGCTGCCACACGGAGAATGGCTGATGTTGCCCTTTTGCACCCATCATCCACACATCTGCATGGGAGCTCTTGGAATGATTTGCTCTGGATCAGTTTTATCATTATCAGGGTGTCTTGCCCCCCCCCAATGAGGCATCACCTTTCCGTGGTGTGGGGGATTGCGTGCCTCAAGGATCCGGCGGCCAGACCACCAGGCGGCCGGGGAGAGGTCAGACTAAGAGTGTCTCTCTCGTCCTTCCATCCATACGCCCCCATTCCAATGCCCATCTCATCACAATCCATGTCCTTCACCTAGCCCTACAACACTAACTATCCCTAATATGAGCAGGCAGGGCAACTTACCCGGTCCTGCCCACCAGCTCAGTTTTATCGGGGTAGCCGCGCCCCCTTGGCCTGGCCCCCGGGGATGACGGAGTCCTGGAGGTTGAGGTTCCCCGTCGCACGGTGCTAGTTGTGACGGGGGACCAACACACCTCTTTTGGTCCCGATATCCCGGAGGGGCGGGCGGGCCCGTGGGGCCTCACGCGGGTCAAGTGGCAGGTCGCCTCAGGCTGAGGGCCTGGGTTTCCCAGTGCCTGCCGGCCCGGCCGGCCGGGGTCAAGGGGTGGGCGGCGCTGGATCCTGGTCGGGGTGGTGAGTCTCTCTCTCCCGGCCGGGCGAAGGCGCCGCCTGCCCCGTATAGTTCATCTGGTGTCTGACGACCTCCCGTCCGCGGGTCACTGGCGTCCTCCCAGTAGGGCCCTTCTGAGGTGGGGCACCGGATGAGCAGAAAAAAACATACAACACATGGCATCTACTAAACATAAGCACTTTCCTGGTCCCTCCCGTGAGGGCCAGACCAATTCCTACTGCGGCCGAGATCGGTACACCTCTGCGGAGGGCACCCCGGTGCCTCGTGTTCTTATGTTCCGAGGGAGGAACAAAAGCCTCACGTCCCTGTCCCCGTTTCAGAGGAGAGACGGCTGCGACAGGTTTGGTAACATTCTAAGATGCGACAAACTGAAAGATGGTGCACTAGAGGTGGAGTTCATCGAAGCAGAGCAGGCAGCCAGGGCGCTTAAATCATCCGAGTTTGTATACCATGTGCGGAGAGACGGGAAAAAGGAGAAGAAAATTGTTGCGATCACTGTGGAGCCTCACAAAACAAAAAACACGTCGCGTGGGGTGATAAACTGTTACGATTTGAGGGAGGTATCGGGAGATGATATTGTCGAAGGACTGGCAAATTTCGGAGTCATCGCCGCGAAAAAAATGAAAGTGAAAAGAGGAGCAGATTTCATTCCAACCAACAACATTATTTTGACATTTAACAGCACAGACATACCCCCCGAGATCAGAGTTGGCTATCTACGAGTAAAAGTAAGACAGTTTCTTCCAAATCCAATGCGCTGCTTCAAATGTCAAAAATTTGTACACACTGCCAAATATTGCAGAAACCGCCCAGCCTGCAGCAAGTGTGCCTCCCATGATCATCCTTTTGAAAATTGCAATTCGGAGAACCCATTTTGTGCCAACTGCGGTGACGGACAGGAACCCCACACGTCGTTTGGTCGTTCGTGCCCAAACTACATTAGAGAAAAGGAAATTATTTCACTTAAACACATCAACAAAGTAACATTCAGAGAAGCAAGAGAGTTATATGCATCAAAGGCCAGGAACGCCACGTTGCTTCCACAAAACTTACAACCCGATAGGGCCGCCGAGCTGATCACCCAGCTCACAGCCCTTCTCCGAGCATTTGGAGTACTTCTGGCGACACCAGAGAGGCAGGCGCAGCCCCTCTCACAAAATACCGCAACCACCGAGGTCCCACTCCCAGGTGAAGACACCGATAAACAATCCAAGCCGTCATCTAGGTCGGCCTCTGTAGGCGAGGAATGGACCCTGGTCACCCGTTCTAAGAGGCCAGCTCGGTCCCCCATTCCAAAGCCTAGCCCCTCCCCCTCTGCCACACCATCTACCTTGAAATCCCCGCCCCTTACACCCCGTCCACCCTCCAGCCTCCCCTCCCCTCCCTCGCGCACTACCACCACCCCTAAATCCATCCTCTCCATCTCCTCCCTCCCTGAATCCTCCCCCATTCCTGAGAGCCGGTGCTCGCCATCGCCCTCACCCTCGACATCTGCGCCTGCATCGCCATCCAAAGACCTCAAATGGAAAAGGCCCGGGTCAAGGGCCGCCAAGGTACAGATATGGCGCCTCCCCCAAACTCAGCCACCCCGTCGCCGCGACGGCGAGTGGAGGGACCGGGGGGAGCATCTAGCATGGGTCCTCCCCCGCCTCCGCCGCAACTGAGTGTCCCCCAGAAACGGGGGCTTCCTCCGTCCGAATCCCCGCCGTGGGGTGGCTCACAGAGGTCCCGCCCGAGGACAAACTCATTCGGGCCTCATCGGAGCTACCTACCTGAGTCCTCGATAGACTCTCCTTCGAGACAGGGCACTGGGACTCAATCTTAAAACCGCATCCGACTTTTTGTAGCAACAATGACGTCCACACGTGAATATCTGGTTTGCCTTCTTTTCTTATTAACTAACCAGGCTGTCGCTGGGTTTGTGGTATGCACTATCCAGTGTATATAACTATATCCTCTGGCCACCCTCATGTTTTACTTTATTAACTTACTAACATCGTAGTTTTACATTGGAACTGCAGGGGAATAAAATCCAGCTTCAATGACCTTCGGCATCTCTTAAGTTGCCGGACGCCGTTGCTTTTATGCATTCAAGAGACGAAACTGGCTCCAGGTGCTTCGTTTCAACTTAAAAATTAAACTTTTACGAAAAGACGTACCGTCTAGCACTGTGTCGCATGGCGGCGTGCTCATTGCTCAACTCCGTTCCATTTACACATGTATATCTCTCTTCAAATATCCAGTGCATTGCTGCTCGTGTAGTAATAAACCACCGTACCGTTTCTATATGCAGCATATACCTACCACCGAGCAGACCGTTTCCACTTTCAGATCTTTCTCAAACTGTAAATCAACTCACACCTCCGGTAATGGTGTGTGGCGATTTTAATGCGCACCACTGTCTTTGGGGCTCAGCCACGATTACTAGCCTTGGACGTGCAATGGAACGTTTTATAAGCGATTTCCCTTTATGCATTCTTAACACTGGAACACCAACATATATTACATTACCGACTGGGCAGACGTCCGTGCTGGACCTCACTCTCCGTAGTCCAGAAATTGCACCTGTCTTAGAGCGGTCGGCTGACAGTGATCCATATAACAGCGACCACTTCCCTGTTTACTCCCATTTCATTCATCGAGTCCCGGTTGGGCAACGACCTTCAAAGTGGCTATTTAAACCGAGCCAACTGGGAGGCTTTCCAAGCTAACCTTGAAAGCACCCTCCGCGACCACTGTGATGAATCCCCCATCTCCGTGGAAACATTCACTTCGGCGACCTTGCAGAGTGCCCAGCGGCACATCCCCAGATTATCTGGAACGTCCATTCGAGCACCAGTCCCATGGTGATCCGATGAGTGTCTGGAAGCTATCCGTGCTAGGAAGAGGGCATTCCGTATATTTAATAATAATAGCTGCACGTACAATTTAATAGCTTTCGCAAAGCACGAGCGCTCGCGCGACGTTTTATTGCCGAGGCGAAACGAGACTCGTGGAAAGCCTATGTAAGGACGTTAAATCGTTCTACGTCACTGTCTACTGTATGGTCCCGCATAAAGCGTTTCTCTGGGAAACACGCCCCGGTTCCTCTCCCTGTCTTGCACATAGCAGGACAGGGCATCATCGACACGGAAGAAGTGGCTGACAAGATAGGATGTGCTTTGTCCGCACGCTCGGAAAACACATGTAACGAACAATTTTTGAGATACAAGGATCGGTGCGAGGCACGTCCTCTTGATTTTTCCACCACAGACGTCCTCCAGTACAGCATACCATTATCCATTCCTGAATTAACCACAGCAATCGGCACACTCAAAAGTGTGGCAGAGGGTCCCGACACTTTGCATAATGATATCATAAAACGTTTACCAGCTGCTGCTTTACACACACTTTTGGAAGCCCTAAATGCAATGTGGACATCGGCACATTTTCGCCTTCATGGCGTAAGGCAATTATAGTCCCCATAGGTAAACCAAATAACTCTGACACGGATCCATTGCATTACCGTCCCATCTCCCTGACCTACTCCCTGTGTAAACTGTTTGAAAAAATGGTAAATGTCCGATTGATGTGGTTTTTAGAACATAACAATCTTCTTACTGTGATACAGAGTGGGTTCCGAAAACACCGTAGCACACTTGACCACATTTTAACACTCGACTCAGTTGTGCGCTCTGGTTTCATGAAACGCCACCACACAGCAGTAATATTTTTGACATTGACGGCGCATATGACACGGCATGACGTCACGGTATTCTGATGAAGCTGCACAATATAGGAATCAGAGGTCCCATGGGTGTCTTCTTGTCCAATTTTCTGTCTTCCAGAACGTTTCGCGTTAGAATAGGAAACTCCCTATCTGGCACTTTTTCGCAAGTTAACGGAGTTCCGCAGGGGAGCGTCCTGAGCGTTGCGTTGTTTGCCATTTCAATTAATGACGTGGGTACATTGCTGCCAGCTTCCGTAGGGAGAGCGCTTTCCGTGGCTGATTTCGCCATATGGTCCTCTTCACGCTCTGTGCATACGGTTGAGAGACAACTCCAGAAGGCTGTTCGGAAGGTGCAGGATTGGTGCAACAAAACCGTTTTCGTTATGTCCACATCCAAAACCACCGCTATCCACTTCTGCCGCAAACGCTCTTGTACTGATCCCGTGATTATTCTCAATGGACGCCATATACCATTCAAGCCAGTTGCCAAGTTTCTGGGTGTGTGGATGGATCGTCGACTGACTTACACCACTCACATCAGTTGGTTGCAATCAATAAAGTTCTGTGTTTTATTGAGATTGGGCATGCTACACTACATGCGATATACAGCGACTCGCTCAGCAGCCTATTGGCACTCAAAGGGTTTTACCCACAACACACAATAGTACAAGACGTTTTATCTAGGCTCACGTTGCTCAACACGATAGGTAAGAAAGTAGTATTCTGTTGGCTCCCAAGCCACGTGGGAATCGTCGGAAATGGGGCTGCGGATGTCGCAGCGAAGCGCGCCGCTGAATGTCCACGCACTCGACGTCTCCCTGCGAGGGACTTTTTCCCAGACATTAATAGTTCGGTTATAAAGAAATGGGAAGCCATCTGGGAGTGCATGACTCGTAATAAGTTGAAGAGAGTCAAGCGTCGTCTCGGTGAGTGCCCATTTTCATCACATAACATTAGACGCAACGAGGTGGTGCTATGTCGCTTACGAATAGGCCACACATTCGGCACCCACAGTTACCTTCTTAGCGGTGACGAAAAGCCATTATGTCAGTGGTGTCATGTTTCCTATCAGTACAACACATATTGGTTGCGTGCCCCAGACTTGCACATGCGCGGAGACGCCACTTCGGTCGCACTACACTATCGCTACGGGAAGTATTAGGGGATGAATCTCCGTTTATGCAATCGGGATAGTTATTCCGTTTCCTCTCAGAGGTTAGGTTTTCTGTGGTATATACGCCCCATTAATGCGATGACATATATGTTGTAAGACCAGGATGGTTTAGATGTACGTCTTGGCAATGGATCATATGTGTCGCACCTAGTAGCCTTACTTCGTCAGTTTCGCCTTTAAAAACTTGATGTGATTGACGCTGTTAGGGGCGCTGCATGACCTCGGCAGTCGATGCGCCCCTAAACTCCAATAACCAACCAACCAACACCACTCACATCAACGAACTTGCACAGAAATGTGCAAAGCGACTACAGGTAATGCGTACAGTTTCTAGATGCTCGTATGGAGCAGATAGATATATACTTCTTCCGATGTACCGATCGCTCGTGCGTTCTAAAATTGACTATGGATGTTTTATTCATGACGGAGCGTGTGCTACAACCAAGCGTCGCCTTGACGTGATCCACAATGCAGCTCTTCGCATCGCTACTGGAGCCTTTCGCACCTCACCGGCTGCTAGTGTAATGGTAGAAGTAGATGAGCCACCTCTTGCACTACGCCGTAAGTTATTGGGCGCGAGATACGCATGTAATGTTGCTCAAAACCGGAACAATCCAGCCTATCGGTGGATATTCTCAGGGACATCAAGTGCACGTCACAGGGCTCAGCGTGGATTACCGTTTTCAACTCGTATGTCTTCGATTCTTCGAGAATGTAATATCCGGCCGCGTTCCATAGCATGTGTAATCACACCGAGCACTCCCCATTGGCATGCTGTCCCAGTGAAGACTGACATGACTCTAACCTGCTCAAAGCAAGGACAGATACACCCAGAGGAACTCCGCATGTTAGCATTGGAAAAGATACATGAATATCACGACTTTTCGCGCATTTACACAGACGGCACAAAGTCGGTCTCTGGTGTCAGGTGTGCTTACGTA
The DNA here is from genome assembly GCA_034440575.1 of Imbricaverruca yamaguchii. Lineage (NCBI taxonomy): Eukaryota > Metazoa > Arthropoda > Thecostraca > Neoverrucidae > Imbricaverruca > Imbricaverruca yamaguchii. Next base: position 80,549 of record JAOTOL010001574.1, read on the forward strand.
AGTCGACAAGGTGTTCGATCTTTTTGTTTACCCCGATGCAAGCTTCGATTTTTATTGCCGAACTGTATGCCATTCTACAAACCCTCTATTTTATACAGAAAGACCGGTCCACAAAGCATGTGGTTTTCACAGACTCTTTGAGCAGTCTCCAGGCACTGAACATCTTTAACCAGGATAACCGGCTTGTTCGGAGGATTATGAAAATAGTACAATCCTTACATGACATCGGAAGAAATATCGTGTTCTGCTGGATTCCTAGCCATGTTGGACTCGCGGGAAGCAAAGCTGCTGACATAACCGCCAAAGACGCCATTAGCAATGGCCGTGTGGTCCATCTACGTCTCCTTCCAAGAGATATATACCCTACTATATTGTCAAGTATACAGTCAGAATGGCAACGATCCTGGAATTCGAAGTGTAGTAAGCTCAGTGTTTTAAAACCGACATTAGGAAAATGGCTATCCTCTCACCGAACCAAACGTCGGGAGGAAGTAATACTTTGTCGATTGAGAATAGGCCATACCTTTGCAACACATAGCTATATGTTGACCGGTAATGACCGCCCCGTATGTCTGCGCTGTTCTAACCCGCTTACCGTGTACCATGTTTTAGTTGGCTGTACACTGCTAGATCTTCTACGACGTCAGATTTTAGGACGGTTGAATACCGACTCTTCTTTACGTATGCTTATAGGGAACGACTCCGAGGCCGTGGCGTCTGGGAATATTTTTATGTTCATCCGACAAACTCGTCTTGACGTGATATACCCCCACCCGTGAAGATGGATAGGTATGATAGCACCGTAGATTGATTACAATTTAGTTGTGGGCGCAAAATGATCCTAGATGTCGACGCGCCCCTAAACTCCAATCCAGTCCAGCAGGTGGAATTTGAGAAACTCTCAAAGCATGACATCTTGTATGTCATGAGAATGATCAGTCAGATCAGTCCTGAGAATGACTTGGGGCTGTCATAGGCTTATGGCTGGTCTTGTCATGAAGTTATAAAATTCATGGATTTGTATCGGGAATGGCGATTCTGCAGGTGTATTTTGAGAAGCTTTCTGAGCATGACAATTGCTGAGCACTGTTTGCATGTATTTGCTTCTGGACCTGATCACAACTGTGTCACTTAAAATGTACTGTGGGTCTCTTTACCACCTGGTGTGACAACAGCCTCAACTGTCTGTTTCAGTCACGATGCCTGAATACAAGTGGGACATGCTGGGCACTGTCACCGAGTTGTGGCCTCTCAAGAAGGCCATTATCACCTTCAGGAGCCAGGACCGCGATCACCGCGCGCTGCTCTGGGGTCACCGGCTGGCCTGCAGGGACGGCAGGCCCCTGCCCGAGGACTTCTCCATAGAGACTGAGCTGGCCATCGGCGACGAGGTGATCTTCGATTGTCACACGTACGACCACAGCAGCCAGGACCGCTGCGAGTGGTACGTGGTGCGCGCACAGCTGGCTGCCGACGCTCCGACCGACAGCAGCTTCGTCTCCAACGTGACGGCCACCGTGGACGAGCTGACGCCGACGCGTGGCTTCCTGCTGTTCCGGCGGCTGGGCCAGGGGAGCGACCAGCAGCGCGCCGTGTTCGTGACAGCGCGCGTGTTCGTGCACGGCCGGCGGCTGCCGGCCGGCAGCAGTCTGTACGACCTGCTGGAGGAGGGAAAGATGGTGCACATGGACGCCGTGTACGGCGACGGTCTGCTCGAGAACGCCGAATGGTACGCGCCGCTGGTGTGGCAAGGCCAACGGCCCGACGTCCAGCTGGACCATGAGCCGCCGCTTGAGGTGCTCGCCGACGTCGAGGACGATGTGGCCAGTCGGCAGCTGTACTCGCTCACTGACGGCTTCCCGGCGCTGTCGTCTGCCGGACAGCAAGCCACGCGCCTCCCGCAGATGGAGGTGATTTCTGGTGCTGCCTCATTTTGCCCGTCCTCTCGCCTTCCTGCCACATCTCGCATTCCTGTCCCCATCACCATCCTGTCCCCATCACCATCCTGTTCCCCTCACCTTCCTGTCTCCCTCACCATTATGTCCCCCTCATCTTCCTGTCCCCCTCACCATCCTGTCCCCCTCACCTTCCTGTCCCCTCTCAGCTTCCTGTCCCCTCTCAGCTTCCTGTCCCCTCTCAGCTTCCTGCCCCCTCTCAGCTTCCTGCCCCCTCTCAGCTTCCTGTCCCCTCTCAGCTTCCTGTCCCCTCTCAGCTTCCTGCCCCCTCTCAGCTTCCTGCCCCCATCACCATCCTGTCCCCATCACCATCCTGTCCCCCTCACCTTCCTGTCTCCCTCACCATTGTGTCCCCCTCATCTTCCTGTCCCCCTCACCATCCTGTCCCCCTCACCTTCCTGTCCCCTCTCAGCTTCCTGCCCCATCTCAACTTCCTGTCCCATCTCACCGTCTTCTTGCCTGTCCTCTTCCACCCTCTATCATGTCCTCACGTCAATCCCCGCAAGTTTTCCCCCCATTTTTCCTTCCCACCCTTTCGTCCCCGGGTCCGTCTGCTTCCCATACCCTCGCCTAAAACATCCCGCGGTAGACGCCTGGTAGTGGGACTTTAGCACTTGGTTTGTCGGGTCAGCGACCAATGGCGTTTCCGTAGCGCGTTGGACATCTCGGGCTATGCTGGGCTGAGCGGTGATTCGCGTCTTTTTCCGTTGTGGTGCGAATTAACGCGAGGCCAGACCATGTAAATTTGGGAGGTTTTTCAATGACGTATTTTAAATCGCCTAATGCTTCACTTAGAGTTTCATGTGGACCTCAGTGGCATTACATTACATCACTAAAAGGAAATGCTATTGAAATGTAATACATTGATATGGTTATTAACATTTCGAAGAACAATACTTGCACAGCCCACATCTAAAGGAGGACCATGCAAAACCTTTAGACCTTTAGACAACAGCCAACAAGAAATCTGAACACAGGTGTATTTCTTACCAGCGGTATTCGTTCCTCGGTGACATTCTGAGATGCTAAGCATCTATTCTACTCCTATGCATCTCTTTTGTGACGTGTAATGGCCACCGTGGATCAGGTTTCCGGGAGAACCCTTTCATGTACGCCAACGACGTAAATGCAGTTTTCTTAGCACCAAAACGTTTGAGAAGTCGCAACGTATTTACGAATTAGAGAAGTACAATCGGTGTGCAATCCGAAATCCAGCGCAGTTTGAATAGCTGGTGAGTTTAGCAAGGAATTAAGAATGACAAGTGATCATGGACAAACAGGTGCATTGCATTCCATTCAAAAGGTTGCCACCGCCATCGCAAATATCACGAGCAAGTTATCGTATCCAGTAACATTCACATGTTTGGTCAAGGAACAGTCACTTGTTTCATGTTTTCGCCCACAAATGGAGTACGTTTTCGGGTCCCTGTATTCGTTTTCTCAGTTCTCAATGGTTCAAAGCTTCGGTTTTAAAACTAGGTATAACTGACGATGTTGTGAGCGCTGTATTACCATTGCAGTCGATCCGCCCCTAAACACCAATAAACATCCAACCAACCAACTATTGTTTCGAAATTAACCATTGCCTTAGGCAACTCTTGGGTTTAAAAGATGCCGGTGTATTTGCCCCATGTTAATGCCTGTGCAGTTGCTCCCGTACAACTTACCTATGACAATCATCTGTATAATTTTTTATTATATTCTCGAGGTGCTATTTTATGTTTATCAATGTTATACTTTATGCTCATTATGCTGTTAGATGTGACATGATCGCCAAAAATGGAACTGGTGTGGCGTGACACCACCGCCCGCAGCTACCTTGAGGCTCTCGATCGTCGTAAAGATAATTGGTGCCGACTTTGGCAATGGTACAGTTGTTCAGTTGCCTTTGTTTCCGTGACATTTTGCACTCCTATTCTGCTCTTAATTTTGTCTTCTTTTATAGTGAGCGACCCCGAGCAATGTTGCAATTCTGAACTCCGTAAGCATGTGGCGTTTCAATTATTTTTATTTGACAGCGTTCGCGTTTCAAATAATTGCAATAATAACATGACTTGAGAAGTTTGGAGCGATTTGAGAGGTTGTTTGGGATGATGTGGAGTGATGTAAAAATAGGTTTTTCCTATAACTTTGGTATCCAGAACCTTATTATCACCAGAAAATTATATATTTTTAGTTTGGATGCTCGATGGTACCATTTGGAATTTAACTGTTCCGTGATGAAGTGCTCAACGTTCATTGGAAAGTGCAAGGTGGGGTTGTGATGTCCCAGATTTGATAAAAATTCTCCGTATTTGATTTTGATCACCTGAAAAGGTTCCTCTCCACATCCATGCATATCAAGTGCATATCCAACGCTGGTGGTGTATTCTGGGTGAAGTGGCCTTTGATGATGTGCCGTTTCGAATGCGTTCTAAAGTGTTCCGTCGTTTCAGGAGAAGTGGGGGTACGTGGCACACGTGCTCGGCGCCGAATACGGTGTGCTGATGTATCAAGTGAAGCCTCGTCAGTACGAGAGCGTCCTGTTCCACCGCAGCGCTGCTCATCTGTTCGACCTCAATCTCAAGAACTACGACCTGCGTGACATCTTCAAGAAAGGTATATGTCGCACCCACGAGGTTCCGACACATCAGTCATACGCATCGTGATCGAGCCAACAGTAATGCATTCTGGGTAGAATCGGCGTTGCGTCATCTTGGGATGCAAGCTGCAAAACACGAACTGCCGAAATACGACTGCAGCTGACGCTATGTCATAACCCAGTTGTCCCTCCCCCTTCTTGTGGTGCTTGTGTCAGCCTTGTGTGACATTTGAACGCGATGCGAGTCGATTTGCAAAGCTTCAGCCCAACATAGGCTGTCGCAATCACTCCTGGAACTTTGCAGCCAGTATGTGGGAGAGTTGACCTAAGATACGACCACATCTAGTACTTATCTTTCTTGTTAGTTTTAAACGAATGTAATGGAATAAAGCCTAGGCTAACATACCGAACCGAAATACCGTGCAAAGTCCAAGAAGGAACTGGAACAAAAATAATGTCATTTACTTTTAATGTGTCATACATAATACAACTACATGGCACATTTGTATTATGAAACCAACGTTGTGACATGCTCAATCTCCATGCCAAGTTGTTCCCAGGTGGCTTCTATCCTCAAAGCTATTCGTACTTGTCTTCAACAAGCGTATTCAGGTAACCCTGAAATAGACTGATAATACCGAAATTCTGGCCTCATATGCAGTGATGTGAATAAGCTTTGCTTTAATTCCGATTATATATACATATGTATATATATGTATATATGTGTGTGACACTCGTGTTGGTTAGTTGGCTACTGGTCTTACCACACATCGGCCGTTGCGTCATGTAGCGTCGCCAATCTCTCACGCCGATTGGTCGCGGGCGAAGAGTAGCGACAGGTGAGATTCGAACCCAGAACCTTGCGATTGTGAGACGGGAAACTTACCACTAGGCTACTCGTCCCCGGCACTCGTGTGGAGCCGACTCCACCAATGCATAACCAACTGTTTTTTGTTTGTTTTTTCCTTAAAGTTAGATAACTTCAGTTGCACGTTGCATGATTACACACCCCATAAATGTCATATTTTTAGATAATTGCCGTTTTCGTATCAAGCAGTTGACTTTTTAGGAAGCGAAAATAACTGAGGAGTACGACTCGGAATGTTTCGTCATGTCCGTCCATACGCAAACACGAGACTAAAGACGTGTGCATGATAGAAAACATATTAAACGTATGCTGCGCAATGGACGGATAACTGCCTGTTCTCTGGTGATAACGATGCCGAAGTTGTAAGTTGTTGTTGAGTGGGTGGATGACTGCCTGGCCTCTGGTAGTGACGATGCCGGAGTTGTAAGCTGTAGTTGAATGGGTGGATGACTGCCTGTCCTCTGGTGGCGACGATGCCGGAGTTGTAAGCTGTTGTTGAATGGGTGGATGACTGGCCTGTCCTCTGGTGGTGATGATGCCGAAGTTGTAAGTTGTGGTGGAATGTGTGAATGACTGCCTGTCCTCTGGTGGTGACGATGCCGGAGTTGTAAGTTGTGGTGGAATGTGTGGATGACTGCCTGTCCTCTGGTGGTGACGATGCTGGAGTTGTAAGTTGTGGTGGAATGTGTGGATGACTGCCTGCCCTCTGGTGGTGATGATGCCGGAGTTGTAAGTTGTGGTGGAATGGGTGGATGACTGCCTGTCCTCTGGTGGTGACGATGCCGGAGCTGTGAGTTTGTGCAAGCCAATGACATGTTTCCTAGACATTTGCTAGACATCTACCACCAAAATAATAACATTGACTTGTTGGTAACGCGGTAACAAACAATGCACTTTATCATTCAACCAGGTTATTTCCATTGCAAATTAAATCGCGGGTGACAAAGGCTGATTGCTAGACTCATGTTGTAAAATTTGACAAAATAGTTCATCTTGTTCTAGGTAATTTTCAAAATCAGATTAAACGGTGTATTTACTGGTGGGACATATTCAGCTATAGTTGCGACGAAGCATCAGAGAACACAGTACGAAGGTGCAACATACCTCGTACATAGCCAGACGACGACGAACTCATTTATCTACATGTCCCATTCTTCCAATGGGAATGACTAGTGAAAGTCAACAAAGTCGTACTAGTTACTTTACTTAATATAGCGAAGAATGGCTCTTAAGTGCTCCTGGGTTTTGGCCATTCCGTGAGAAGAAATGTACGACCTTCAGTATACCAGGAGGTGCTGAGTTTATGTCAAAAGTAACGTTAGGGATTATGCTATATTACTCAACGTTTCAGCCGGGGGCCATCGTCAGGAGTGATGTAAAAAATGGCAGGCTTAACAATTGAAAAAAAACGCGGAAAAGGCGTGCAAAAATACACGTGAGTCACAGAAAAGCATCCTCAGTGGTGCAGACACTTTAAAAAAATCCAAACCAGAAACCAACTAAGTCGAGATAAAATCCTCTGAGGAAGTCCGAGCCGATGGTCCGTATACGTATCGACACATACATGCACGCATATATATAAACATATATCCAATATAACGCGTAATACGTAAAGTATAATTTATGTTTATGTAATTTTATGCGATATACCAAGACGTCGTTTGCGTGTTTAGTTGTGGCTGTATATTACGGATGTGTAGAGATTCGAGGACCTTCAGATCAGCGTTGTCCCTGGCTGTTGCTAGAATTTCTACTTTGAAGTTTGTGTTGGTGTCGCTGTGTTCCATGTTAGAATGTTTGTCGATCATGTGTTCGCCTAAAGGTGTGTATTCTCTTCGAAATCTGGCATCTCCCAAGTGCTCATTGTACCTATCTCTGATGCTACGCTTGGTTTCTCCGACATAAAATATTCCAAGAGAGCGGTTGCACGTTATTTTATAGACTACGTTTCTTTCCGCGTGCATCTACCTTTGAGCCCGTTGCCACAGAAGAACAGAAGAACTGTTCCTCTATCTATGTATGTGTCGATATGTATATGGACCATCGGCTCGGGCTTCCTCAGAGGATTCTATCTTGACCTAGTTGGTTTCTGGTTTGGAGTTCCTTGAAGGGTCTGTACCACTGAGGATGCTTTTCTGTGATTCACATGTATTTTTGCACGTTTTTTCCCGCGTTTTTTTTCTTCATTTCTTAAACCTTCCATTTTTTATATCACTCCTGACAATGGCCCCCGGCCGAAATGTTGAGTAATATAGCATAATCCCTAACGTTACTTTTGATGTAAACTCAGCACCTCCTGGTATATTGAGGGTCGTACATTTCGTCTCACGCAATGTCTAGTTACTTTACGTTACTTTCCAGTCGCGACGTCGTTCGCAATCAGTTGCAAGTCCTTTGTCAGAGCAGATACAACCGCAGCCATACATGCCGCCTCGCCTAATGTCATCAAAGGATGTTTTGATCTCCACGACAGCCAGCGTTTCCTTCATTCTTCAGTCTCGAAGTAGCCAGAGCTGGCCGATGAGATCCAAACACCGGACCAAATCTTCCTGGGAAGGAGAATTCTGTTTCATGTTTTGATTTGTCTTCAATCCACATCATACTTTTCTCTTTTTCAATTGGATTCTTCACGACGTACTTTATGCAATTGCCAATCGGCATCGCCCACACTGTGTTCGCCGGTGGGCTGCAGGGGTTGGAAATGACCGAACGGTGAGAGCGTTGGACTCGAAACCTGTGTATCCAGAGATCGATGCCCTAACTACTCTCTAACCATCCCCCCATCATACACTGATCATGCGAATGTGTATGTGTGCAAATGTTACGTTACTTTCCAGCCGTGTCTCTCATCTGGCAATGCTGATTTGCCAGATGACAGATGTGCCAGATGTGTTGGTAACCTGGCAATGCTGATTTTCAGGCGATCACCTTCGCTTCGAAGCCGAGCGCTCAGAGCATCCGGATGCGTATCGATGGAAAGCCTCCAGCGTTTGGGTGGAATCATCCGAGCAGTTTCCGCGTCCCTGAGGCGCTGTGGCCTCGACACCTGGCGGCGGATTGACAACGTGACGTTGCTAGTTTGTCCGTATATGGCGCTGTTGCCGTGGCACGCTTATTGGTACGCTGTGGGTGTGTGGTGAGCTGCGCTCATGAATTTCTATTGGGCTAAATGGCTAGCAGAAAAGAGTCGATTGATAATTTAACGTTTTCAGACAGATGCATTTCTGATGCCGTTTGTAATTGACACCAAATGTGACTGCAGAAGCACATTTCTACTCTGGTGGGTAGTAGTGGTCAAAATGCTTAATTAATTATTCGCTTTACCCAGAGTGAGTCCGAATACTTAAACATTTTGATCACCAAATATGACATTAAATGAACAGCATAGGTACTAATCCTGATTAAGCTTGCCATATCTTTGATACCAGGAAACGTTAGCCGAGTGTGATGTGACTGCACATAGCACCGTGATAGGCATTGTGCTCTGATTCCATTATACTAGTACGCGCCGTGCAGGGTAGCTTCGCCAAGCTCATTGGGGCCACAACAGAGCCTGTTGTGGTGTCGAGTACATCTATAGTCTCATGTTCCTGCTAGCTTAAAGTAGATGCGATTGAGACGACCTGGTCCCTCAGAGAGAGAGAGAGAGAGAGAGAGAGAGAGAGAGAGAGAGAGAGAGAGAGAGAGAGAGAGAGAGAGAGAGAGAGAGAGAGAGAGAGAGAGAGAGAGAGAGAGAGAGAGAGAGAGAGAGAGAGCGAGAGCGAGAGCGAGAGCGAGAGCGAGAGCGAGAGCGAGAGCGAGAGCGAGAGCGAGAGCGAGAGAGAGAGAGAGAGAGAGAGAGAGAGAGAGAGAGGGGGGGGGAGGCCAGATATCGTGATATGATGTTGATCGAGGGCGGGGCAGATGGAGATATCTGTTTACATGTAAGTTATGCCGGACTTGCTGGGTCTGGGTACTGTGATCCGAGTAAAACTCGTTTGCTCGAGCTATGTGCTCTGGGCGTTTTCCCATTGGTGGACCAAAACAAGGATGGGGAGGGGGATGGCCCATCCAAAAACGTAGGGTTGTGCCCCTTGGAAGCCCTCCATCTGCTGCTACTGCCTTGCAGTAGCAGCAGATGTTGCTACTGCCTTGTTGCTACTGCCTTGCATCTGTTGCTACTGCCTTGCATCTTGTTAACGTCTCTGACAGACGTTGTGGAATGTCCTCGAGTTAGTTGCTGCGAACGATTGGCTCAGCCAGTCCCTAACTGCTACTTAGTTGCCATGTTATCTGCCGCCTTTGTAGCCCTTTTAGCACTGTGACAATGTAGACTTCGGTGAAGAATACATCTTGCTTTGGTCAATGTGTTTGTAAGTAACTTTCAATTTTGGCGTAATTTTCCCGGATGAAGGCGGCACCAACTATGTCACGGCTTGTCCTTGTCTTGTATCGTTGTTTGTGTATCGATTTTGAGGACTTCATGAGACTCGATAAATCTAGTGTTAATTTTGTTTAGAAACTATCAGGCCAGCCACATTGTTGGCATGGTGGTGGCACACCAGCTTCATGGGTTCCTAAACGTATGGAGGAATGGGTAAGCTTCCTTGTTGCGGCGTATGCCTTTCAAGTAGTGATTTACCATGGCCAAAAGCCGGCTGAGCCCGTGGGGCTCTGTGTGCTCTCGCTTCAATACTTAGGCTTGCTCGATCTAACATTTTAGGACAAAATTTGGCAGAAACTCTACGAAGCTGTCTGCAGAGAAGCTGCTTCAATTGTGGCTTGCATTCCCCCTGTAATTCTAACGTTTCGCCGGTTCGGCTTTAGTTTGACTGTTGTGAAGTCAACCTAGGGAAATGTTAATGTCTAGCAGGAGCGATAGGAATTATGTCACTTAAACCTATACAAGGAAGGTAGGTATTCTATGCCTAAGGCGAAGAAAAAAGATTGAACACCTAATCAATGCTAGATCCTGAGTTCTAAACAATCTATCTACCCAATTATGTTATTATGGCCAATCTTTTCAGCATCACGTATCCGAAGGAAGGCCCGTCCTGAACTTGCCGTAGGGTGCACTCGTTTTTAGCATAACTTACAATTGCTAAGCATAACCTAAGACCTACAAGCATCGACCCCACCCAATTTACCACAGTGACTGCGTACATAGCTTATGCAATCACCTGCTTGCCTATAATCTCCTGTTCCCCAAAAGATTCAAGCCAATTTTTAAGCTTCAGGTTCAGGGTCTCTTTCCAAAAGCTAACCTTTTCTTCAAAGCTAGCCTAGTTCCCCTAGTTGTCTTGACAACCTCCATCTCCACTGCTATCCTAAATCACACTACTACCGCCTCCTCTGTTACCCTTTCTGATATTAGGTGCCTGTTTTGCTGCACGAACGTTGCTTGTAATGGGTCCAGGCATTTATTCAAGGTCCTCCATCTCATTTGTCATCATCTGCTTGCTCAAGTCAACGACGACACCCCGCCTCCCCGCCGACAATCGTACTCCCAACAGTCTTTGCTTCCTTAATTTTCAGTTCTTTAAGCAAAATATAATTTTGCCGGTGTGCCAGAGAGACAGACAGACAGACAGACAGACAGACAGACAGACAGACAGACAGACAGACAGACAAAGAGAGAGAGGCAGACAGACAGACAGACAGAAAAAGAGAGAGAGAGAGAGGCAGACAGAGAGACAGAGAGCACCGCTGCGCTGGGGCCGGCGGCGCACGCCGGCTGGGTAACGGATCTGGCCGAGTTCCGGCGACAGCGCGGATCGGCACGTGTGTCCGGGTCACGTTACCGACGGACACGCGGCCGACTCGTCTGCGGCGTATTATCGCCGCCGCCGGCTGTCAGTGTGCGTGTGCCGCCGGCGGGTAAAGTGAGCCGTCGGCACGGCGGCGAGCGTCCCGTCACACTCACCACTGCCGCCGGCCACAATGGCTGCTGATCACACAGCGGCGCGTCCCGTCACACTGCCGTCACACTCACCACTGCCGCCGGCCACAATGGCTGCTGAGTACACGGCGGCGAGTCTCGTCACACTCACCACTGCCGCCGGCCACGATTAGGGATGTCAATCCCGGGATCCCGGGATTGGTTCAATCCCGAATCCCGGGATTAAGAATCAGGTAATCCCGGGATGCCGCTGTTATTCAAAGTGAACGTACTCAAGTTAATGACAGTTGTCAAATAGTTTAAAAAAATGAAATGGTATAAAAAGGTGGTAGTTACACGTGTGCTATAAATCCCTTACTTTGTGCTATAAATTTGTATATCATCGAAAAAGTGATATTAAAGCTCAACCTGGCCAAAACTAACTCACCTAATCCTGTGGGGCCCTAACTGGGGGGCTCCGCCACCCAGACCCCCCGACATTGGCAAAAAACAAAATAGTGCGGGACCCGATAGCACGAAGTGAGTGAAATATAGGTAGACATAAAGTTATTCCCCTATAAAAATCATGGAATAATAATATATCCTTCGGTTAAATAAACCACACTGCCCCCCCCCCCCCCCTCTCGCCCAATTTGAAACAAGGTCACGCTCTTCCCACGCTATTCCGAAGTCGCTGCAGTAAGCGTGAGAGCAGTGGAAATACACTTGACCTTGACAGCGCACTTTGCCAGGGGCGCAGCCACGATTTTCTCAAGGAGGGCAAGCTGATGTTGAAGGAAGGGCCAAACTTTTGCTCATGGGCAGTTCCAATGCAGAAAAGTGAAAACATCGGCCGCAAGGGAGGGACCAATGCCCCTTTGCCGCCCCCGGTCCCTGGCTGCGCCTCTGGTCGTTGCCGCCGCCGCCGCCGGGGATCAGTTGCCGGAAAAGCATCGCCGTGCTGGCACGCGTCGTGACCTGTTCGTAGAGCAGATTGCATTTGCAGATTGGCATAGGGTTTGATGATGAACATTAACGTTTATTAGTTTGTTTTCGATCTTTTGAGAAGCAATGTCAGATTACGTGCCGTTTAAAGGAAGTGCGGTGTGGGAACATTTTCTACGTGAGCGTGGATGACAAACCGCTAAATGTAAACGCTGCAACAAAGTTCTGAAGATAAGTGGTGGTTCAACAAAAGGGCTGCATGTCCATTTGAAGACGAATCATCCGTACCTATGCGCAGTTCAACTGGAAGTGCAAGCGCATCCCAGTGCTCAAGTGAGGACCGAGGACCAGCAGAGAAAAAAAGAAAGACTATTGATAGCTACTTTCCAACATGTACGGAAGAAGGTTTGGATTCAAAATTGGCGAAGATGTGTGCCAGAGACGGCTTGCCATTCAGCGTGTTCTGCTCTTCCCCCGATCTCCGTGACCTGGCAGCAAAGGGATTTAAAAACGTGCCAACCCACCACGACACCATTAAAAAGCGAGTGATGGGACACTGCTCGGGTCAAAATGGAAGTGAAATCAGAATTGAAAGACACACTAACCGGTGGTTCCAGATTCTCACTTACCATAGATGAGTACACCTCGCTGCGGAACCGGCGTTACATGAGTATTAACGTGCACTGTGAGGAGCAAGTATGGGGCTTGGGCGTCATTCGGTGCCATGGTTCCATGCCAGCCGAAAAATGCGTCGAGCTTCTGAAAGAAAAGCTAGCCGAGTTCGGCTTGGATCTTCAGCACGTGATGGCAGTTACCAGTGACGGGGCATCCGTCATGGTCAAATTCGGCAAACAGCTGCCATGTGAGCATCAGCTGTGCTTGGCGCACGGTATCCACTTGGCGGTAGTCGACGTACTGTACACGGACATAGCACTCCGCAGTGGTGGTGGTGACTCAGACGATAGCGCCGGCGAAGACGCGGAAGGGGAGTCGGACATCAGCGAGTTTTCCGACTTTGAGGTTCCAAATTAGATGTGGTGAAAAAGGTACGAAAAATCGTACGATTGTTCAGGAAATCCCCAGTAAAAAATGAGAAACTACAAAAATACGTAGTTGAAGAGAAAGGAAAGGAAATGATGTGGATAATAGACTGCAAAACAAGATGGAACAGCCTGCATTCGATGCTCAAGCGTTTTGTCGTACTGACATCAGCCGTTCATAAAGCTCTGATTGACATCGAAGAGAAAACCGTGAAAATGGTGGAAGAAAGGGAAATGGATCTGATACAGGAGATGGTAAGATGCCTGAGCATACTAAAGCTAGGAGCTGAATCGGTGTGTCGACGTGAGTGTGGCTTGTTAGAAGCCGAGGCCGCTGTACGGTTTATGCTGACCTCACTGTCACAGAAATCCAGTGATATGGCTCAAAGCTTTTCTGAAGCTTTGATTCGTCGGATCAAACAGCGACGGTCGAGTGCGGCGGCGGTGCTCCAATCGCTTCACACGTGCATGCGAGACACTGACGAAGATTTCAAGCATATCTTCCCCCGTTCCACAAAAAGGGAAGTCCAAGACTTCGTCACGTCAACCCTCGAAAAACTTGGTGAAGCATGCACCGAGCCGGAAGACCAAGCTCGCAATCACGATTCTGACTCAGATGTGGATCAGCCACCTCCACCACCATCTCTACAGCAACAGCTGCAGATGGCGCTAGAGAAAGTCTCAAAGGGTGCAGTGCCAGTCACACCGGAGGGTCTAGGGCAAAGCCAACTGTCGAAGGCTGTGAGGAAAGAGCTAGACACAATAACAATTTCTGGCCGTGGCAGGCTCACGGAAATGGTCTATCAGTGGCTCAAAACGATTGTCCCCACGAGCGTAGAGTCCGAGAGAGTGTTTTCTACTGTAGGACATGTGGTTTCCAAGGTCCGTTCACGTTTAAATGATGAAACAATCGATGCGCTTGTGTTCCTGAAGTGTCGTTATCGGTAATAAACGTTCTGTTCTAAGGACTCAATACTTATTTCAGCGTGATACAGGATCCAGTTGGTATATTTGTATTTAAATTATGCTGAACGAGTAAACAAAATGATTTGAGGACGACGTTTCGGAAGTTGCAAACATTATTGTGCTTCAATATGATAAAGTTTTGTGACACTTTCAGTTGTTGTTATTGTGGTCAATATAGGTTTTGTATCTTACATTTTGCAGAACTAATTTAAGAATTGGAAGCTAACCAATGCAACAGAACGCCAACGCTCTTCAACCGCAGCATATATTAGAGGAAATGGTATCACTGCGACCTCCTATATACCTATTTTACACCTTTATTTTCAACTGAACTGTAATCCCGGGATCCCGGGATATCCCGGGATTGAAATTTTTTAATCCTGGGATTCCGGGATTGGCAAATCCCGGGATTTTGACATCCCTAGCCACGATGGCTGCTGATCACACAGCGGCAGCGTCTCGTCACACTCACCACTGCCGCCGGCCACAATGGCTGCTGAGTACACGGCGGCGAGTCCCGTCACACTCACCGCTGCCGCCGGCCACAATGGCTGCTGATCACACAGCGGCGCGAATGTGAAAGTGAGAAACGTATTAAGAAGTTTTTGAAAGTGAGAAACGTATTTATATATACTTTTAGACGGAAAGTAACAGCAAACCCTAGGCATGTTGCCGGGGCTAAATACAACGAGCAGAAAAGCACAGCAGATAACCCAGGGGCTGCCGTTGCGATGCGATAGTCATGACAGACAACCTAGGGGCTGCCGTTGCGACGCGATAAAGTCATGACAGACAACCTAGGGGCTGCCGTTGCGACGCGATAAAGTCATGACAGATAACCCAGGGGCTGCCGTTGCGATGTGATGAAGACATGACAGATAACCCAGGGGCTGCCGTTGCGATGCGATAAAGTCATGACAGATTATCCAGGGGCTGCCGTTGCGATGTGATGAAGACATGACAGATAACCCAGGGGCTGCCGTTGCGATGCGATAAAGTCATGACAGATAACCCAGGGCTGCCGTTACGATGCCATGAAGACAGGACTGGCAGTCAGAAAACATTTGTGGTGAAAGTGGGCCGACGAAGCACATTCAGAATTAGTATTCGGACCGACGTAGACTAACCTAGGCACTCTAGATATATGATGTACCTGGAGTTTCTAGAGGACATGGGCATGGTCCGTACTAAGTTATGTTTATCTTTCGTAATAATGTCATATGTCTCGTAAATTAGACAGCCAAACGGTCCCTCTCCAAGTTGGCGGTGGTTTGTGTCAGACAATCTACCATCACTGTTGCCAGTCCATCTCCGAGTCGGTCCTGGTGGTTGTCAGACAATCTACCATCACTGTTGCCAGTCGCTCTCCGAGTCGGTCCTGGTGGTTGTTTAGACAGTGTACCATCACTGTTGCCAGTCGCTCTCCGAGTCGGTCCTGGTGGTTGTTTAGACAGTGTACCATCACTGTTGCCAGTCGCTCTCCGAGTCGGTCCTGGTGGTTGTTTAGACAGTGTACCATCACTGTTGCCAGTCGCTCTCCGAGTCGGTCCTGGTGGTTGTTTAGACAGTGTATCATCACTGTTGCCAGTCCCTTTCCGAGTCGGTCCTGGTGGTTGTTTAGACAGTGTACCATCACTGTTGCCAATCGCTCTCCGAGTCGGTCCTGGTGGTTGTTTAGACAGTGTACCATCACTGTTGCCAGTCGCTCTCCGAGTCGGTCCTGGTGGTTGTTTAGACAGTGTACCATCACTGTTGCCAGTCGCTCTCCGAGTCGGTCCTGGTGGTTGTCAGACAGTGTACCATCACTGTTGCCAGTCGCTCTCCGAGTCGGTCCTGGTGGTTGTTTAGACAGTGTACCATCACTGTTGCCAGTCCCTTTCCGAGTCGGTCCTGGCAGCATACCACTAGTATACTAGCTCTGACAGCCTACTACTAGTGCCACTAGCTCGTGCAGTACGGGACCATCGGACGGCGGCGGCTCGTGTAGGACGGGACCAGCGGCGGCAGCGGGTCGTATAGGATGGGACTCGATCCAGACCGGCACAGACGGGCCGGACTGGCTATAAGGGGGGTGGGGGCAACGGTGGACTGTGAGCCATCACATTTGTTGATTGGTAGGGAACGGGCATAGTCTTGGAATTGCTGCTTCTACGCGAATTATTCATGGTGCTGGAACAAGTATTGATATATTGGTAATGTTTCAGCAAGCGTAAGCCTGCCAGATCTGTGGTAGGCTGTGGTACAAGATCATGCTTCTGTTCTACCAGAAATATAGTTAAGCGACTACACTGTCTCCGTCTGATTCCGGGCACCAGACGCCTGGTTAGGTCTAACGGCTCCACTGAACTCCAGAGGAATAGATCTCACGCTTCCATGGAACTCCAGAGGAATCAGCTGCGTTTGGCGGATTAGACACATGGGGCGGCTGAAGCTTTCCATCACATATATATATATATATATACATATATATGTTCATATATATATATATATATATATATATATATATATATATATATATATATATATGTATGTATATATGCATATATATGTTTATATATATATATATATATATGTGTGTATGTGTGTGGGTGTGCGTGTGGGTGTGTGCGTGTGCTTGTGCGTGTGCGTGAGTGCACGATAATTGCCTCAATATATGCAACTGAAGAAGCATGAACCCGAACTCACACACACCACACTATTTTACCATGGGCACGAGGACATGCTCCCCAGCTCGGGCACGTCGGCGCTATTTCACCGGATCTGTTAATGAGGTATGCGCACCACCCATGGAATGTCCTCTCAGCCAAAGCCGCAATGAATTCATACTGGATTCCCAACGGCCTGCATGTACCAGCTACGAAAAAGTCGTTTTCGCCCGCTCGATTCTGTCAGTAACTTAGCTTCAGCGCTGGTGCTAATCCACTATCGAACGCTTCAAATTTTTTGCATGCTTAAATTACGTAATGGGCCGGACCCGAGGAATGCCTTGCCATCTCATTCATTTTCTGCACGTCTGCCGAGAAATTTGGGAACACCCAGTCGAGTGGGGTGTGTTGGCGGTAAAACCCGTCGGTGGGCTGGTGGGGCAGCCTGCTCCGGGAACCGGTGCCGGCCGGCGCGCCAATAGTGCTCGTAACCATTAATAACGCGCGCACGGGGATATAATTGGCGGCTGCGTCCGGCGGTGCGATGTGCGGTATGCGCTGCCGCCTGCCTTCGACACGGGCCGGGGTGGGATCGAGACGACCGAGAGCTACAATTACGCCGACTAATCATGGCCTCCAGTGTCCGGTAGCTTTCGAGCTTTGTTTACAGGGTGCGCGGGCGGGCGGCGACAGGGTGTGTCGCAGGTGGGCAGGCTGCTCGTCTGCCAGCGGCGGGGTGTGTCGCAGGTGGGCAGGCTGCTCGTCTGCCAGTGGCGGGGTGTGTCGCAGGGGGGGCGCTGCCAGCGGCGGGGTGTGTCGCAGGTGGGCAGGCTGCTCGTCTGCCAGCGGCGGGGTGTGTCGCAGGTGGGCAGGCTGCCGTCTGCCAGCGGCGGGGTGTGTCGCAGGTGGGCAGGCTGCTCGTCTGCCAGCGGCGGGGTGTGTCGCAGGTGGACAGGCTGCCGTCTGCCAGTGGCGGGGTGTGTCGCAGGTGGGCAGGCTGCTCGTCTGCCAGCGGCGGGGTGTGTCGCAGGTGGGCAGGCTGCTCGTCTGCCAGCGGCGGGGTGTGTCGCAGGTGGGCAGGCTGCTCGTCTGCCAGCGGCGGGGTGTGTTGCAGGTGGATAGGCTGCTCGTCTGCCAGCGGCAGGGTGTGTCGCAGGTGGGCAGGCTGCTCGTCTGCCAACGGCGGGGTGTGTCGCAGGTGGGCAGGCTGCTCGTCTGCCAGTGGCGGGGTGTGTCGCAGGTGGGCAGGCTGCTCGTCTGGTGTTTTGGTATGGCTAGTGGTGACACCAGGGAGCTGATGGTGTTGTGGCATGGCTGGTGGTGTCACCAGAGAGCTGATGGTCCTGTTGCATGGCCGGTGGTATCAGGGTCCAGGTTTCCATTTCACTGGACGCCTAAAGCCATGCAGGACCATTTGACGCCAGAGACCGGCGACGCTGCGTGGCTTACGCAGCTGTGGGTGAGGTGAAGGAAAGTCAACGCATTCCTGCATCATGCGGCCGAAGCTTCATGCTTCGGCTTGCTCAATATACATGCACTCATCACACTGACGAATACTGCATGTCCAGAATGGATGTGATGAACGACACGTTTAGTTGGCCGAATTTGCCACCATTTGCCTGGTAACTTGTATGTTAGCACCATTGACCTCACAAATTGTATCATAACAACACTGGCCTGATAACTTGTATGTTACCACCATTGACTTCGTAACTTGTATGTTAGCACCACTGGTCTGGTAACTTGCATGCCAGCACCACCGACCTTGCAATTTGCATGCAATTGCATACGACTAACCGTAGATCTCCAAATATTGACAGGACTGCCATAGAGTTGGTAGGACAGCCGCAGACTTGCTAGGACAGCAGCAAACTTCGGAGGACAGCCACATAATTGTTTGTAGGACAGCCACAGAGTTGGCAGGACAAACGTAGAGTTGGTAGGACAGGCACACGTTTGATAGGACAGTCACGGAGTTGTTGGTAGAACAGTTACAGAGTTGGAAGGACAGACGCAACGTTGGTAAGACAGGCATAGAGTTAGTGAGACAGGTGCAGAGTTGGGAGGGCCGGCGAAGAATTGAAAGAAAAGGCACAGAGTTGGTGGAGCAGGCGCTCTACTAACATCAATATCGATCACCTTCACGTTCAAGTGATTCTGTCTGGCTCCCATGCTGGCGTGCTCACTGCAAGATAGATTCTGATGCGTGCATTCGATTTTGCGATATAATTCTGCCCGATGGCAGGTCAGGTCACACACACCACCATATATATATATATATATATATATATATATATATATATATATATATATATAAAGTTGCCCTTTTACAATGCATTGAGTCGTTGATATGTTTGGATCGCGTTCTGTCTCCGTGGTTCTACTGAGACTCCGATCTACGGCGAAGTACTTCGGCCACATTTTACCACAGATGCAATAATCATGTGTGCTAATTTATGTTTCCCAGAAAGATATACCCCAGCACATTGGAGGGATTCGAGAGGTATATCCCCGAATTTCTGATGCAACATACTCGCCTGTTCGGGTACTACACGGGAGAGAGGGACTTGCACGACTTTATCTCCGACGTGTTTGCGTTGCTCAGCCGTTGGGATGAGCGACGACACGTACAGAGTGGTCTAGCCCTCTTGAGTGCCCCCCCCCCCCACCACCACCTATGTGCTGCCCCACTGCTCGCCGTCGTTAAGTCGCCGTATTTTGACAAAGTGGGAGCGGCAATGAGCCCGCTGCCGACGCATCGTTAGCGAGCGGATAACTGATTACCCCATCGACGCCACGGTGGAATGCTGACGGCCTCTGCAATGTGTTCCGCTCGCTGTGATTCATGATGCCGCTCCGGCGCTCCCTCGTCGCCCGCCTCGCCTGCGCCTCGCTTCCTTCCTCTGCAGTGCCAAACACTCTATTTCTGCCGTGGGTGTCATATCGCACTGGGAGCAGCGCGCCGACGTGTTCGCGGGAGGCCTCCTTACGAGGGCGGGGTCGTCGGTGTCGTCGGTGGAGCTTGTGGAGTCGTCAGCGGCAGGGCGTCTCGCGGGGGTGGGGGCTCGCGGTGCCTGCGGCGCTGCCGGCGGCGGTGCCTGCGGCGATGCCTGCGGCGATGCCTGCGACGGTGCCTGCGGCGGTGCCTGCGGCGGCGGCGACACGACCGCGAGTCGTGTCGCCAATTACCCGCTGATGGATGGCCGCGTCGTTTTTACACGTCAGCGGGCCGACCGACTAACCCGGGCGTGACCCGGGCCGGCGCCTGTGATCTCGACCCGGCCTGGCCCGCCGCTGACCCCTGCCGGCGCGGCGACAAATGACACTGACAGATGGCCGCGGGCGATGCGGGTCGGCGGCGGCCCAGGCACCGGCTCGCCGTGCCCCTGTCACGCAGAATTACTGAGCAGGCGGCTGTGTTTGGGCGCGCCGTGGCGCAGCTTTCTCACACGTCTGCCGTCTGCACGGGCCATGGGAGCCGCGCTTCATGTGCCACATCCTAACAGCGCGCCATAAACTAGGTTCGGCTTCTGAGTCTGGCCGTGCGTGCGGCCGCATCATATCTATCCAGCAAACGAGCGGCTTCCGTCGACTGGCGCGCTGCCCTCCTCATTGGAATATAACAAGCCTACGATGGTGTGAACGTCGCGCTGCGGTCGCTCAGGTGTCGACGACGCCCGCAAATCGATCTCCAGCTGTGGCCAGAGTGGGAGCGGCAGGCGGCCCGGCCCGGCCGCCGACACCGGCCGGCTCAGCTCGCCTCGTGTGCTCCGGCGGCCGGCGGGCGCGCGCCGCACGCAGGTCTGAAGGGACGCCGCTGCGATGATGCGGTGTGTCGCGGTGTCAGAGGTGGCGGCGCGAGCCTCGTGACCCCGACCAAGCCTGTCACCTGGATCGGCCGCAGTGGGACCGCCACCCGCCAGGTGATTGTCACCGACCGATTATCGCCGGCACCCATGTCTGCAGACGGCCGGAGACGACCGCCGGCCCGCTACACACCCCCGCCCGCCAGGAAGCAATAAAACGGCTCCAAATTCTTACACGGCGTTATTTTTCTTAGCCTGCGATGTGTCAGTGAGAGATTACCACGCCGGGGCCGGGGTGCACGGTTAATCAAGGCGAGGCGTTGAGCGGCGGTGAGAACAAAGGCCATTTTTTCATTTATCATTGGCCTTTATTTCCACCTCTCAACCGGTTGCCTGCCGGCTCCTCTGAAGTGGTCAGTTGACAAATGGCAGCCGAAGTACGCCACCGAGAACAAGGCAACGGAGAGATTGGAATGGACAGGCGGTCCAGCACGCCCGGGCTCCGGACTTCGACATGAGGCGCGAGGTCCGGGCGTCCGGCCCCCAGATGCTGGCCCCAGACGCCGGCAGGAGACGCGAGGTCCGAGCGTCCGGCCCCCAGATGCTGACCCCCGACGCCGGCAGGGGACGGGTGGTCTGGGTCTGGACCCCCGATGCTGTCCCCAGACACCGGCAGGGGACGGGTGGTCTGGGTCTGGACCCCAGATGTGACCCCAGACGCCGGCAGGGGAGGGGGTCGGGTGTGCTGGCCCCAGACACCGCAGGCGGACGCCGGGGGGCGTTCCCAGAAGGGACGGGTCCGGCCCCCAGATGCTGATGGGGGTCGGGCGAGCCGGGCATATCCTGCCTATTATTAGCTGCCACTTAGCCTGTCCCACCTACCCAGAACATCTAGTATTGACCAAGGGCTGATACAAGGGGGCCACAGGGGGCATGTGCCCCCCCCCCCCCACTCCCAGGGAGATGCGGCGTCCATCGGACTGCAAAACTTCCTACTTTGGGCCACCTTGGATCTGCCCTTTTTCAGCCGAAAGCTCCTCTCTGTGTACAAAAGCCGCCCCTCTGGCACAAAAGGCACACCTCCGGACCACTCGAGTATCCTCTCTCCTCTCACCACATCGAAAAATATTCCTCAATATCAGTGACGCTACTATAGTGAAATTCCTCCTGACCCTACCTATTCCAATTCTTGGATCCGCCCCTGATTTTAATATGTGGCCTGGTGTCCATGACGTTAACCCGGTCTTTCCGGTCAAATCCTCCCACCCCTGTCTCGGGGGGGGGGGGGGTGGCGGTTGAAGACCCCCTCTAAAATTCATGCTAAGCATCGCATGAAAACGAAAGAGGTGTCATCGGAAAGCGCTCGACGAGTAGTGTCCGGGTCCACCCTCTAAAAAATTATCCAAAAAGTGACGTCACCAGGGGGTTAGATTTTCACGACTTTTCACGACTTACATTATGTTTTGACTCTGGGGAGTTCATTTTGGGGATATATGAAGAACAAAATTGATTTGGAATGAGAAAAGGACAGCGAAATCGACCAGGGCAATAATTTCTTGCCCCCCCCCCCCCCCCCCAATTTTTTATATCAAAATTTTGAGTTCAAATTTTCTGTAATTTTCCTTTTCCAATGAGTAGAGCAGACCGAGAAACGTTGTTGAAAGTCAACTTGCCCCAATACAAAATGCTTACTTTAGCCAGAATACTGTATTTGAACTGCAATTTGGCAAATATGCAAAATTTATATTTAGTCAAAAACGAAAATAAATGAAACATTCAACTCGTACGTTTTGTTGCATCCGTAAAGATAAGCAAACGCTGGAACTTTCATTAAAATATCTATATCGGTTAAAGCGTGACGACTGGTTGAACCTTTTGGAGGTGACCTCACTTGACCTTGACTAACTCGTTGACCCTAGATGACCTGACCTGAAAATTTTGAATCTACATGTCAAATGGATGTGGGAAGAGGTATGCAAAATTTGGGCGCGCTGCCGCGCGCCGTTCGTTCGCTATCTGCGAAAAACCAGAGGGGGGTGTTGCGGTAGAAGACCCCCGAGATGAGACGGGTTAACAGCGGATCTGTACTCGCATTGAAATGTGCATTGACGTAGCTACGATGGGATTCGAGTGCGCTATTTGAAGCCAATACGTGTTAATATCGGCGATATTCTCAAATATCGTGCCAGCGAGATGCAATGAGTGGCTCTCGGTGGAAAGTTGTGACTGTCAGGTAAATATTTCAGAGGCGACAGTATACGCAATGGTAAGGTTGGTCTGTTGAATGCATAGGGTACGATGTGACGTGTCTTTTATGATCAATTGTCCGCTCTAGTGGGCAAGTGATTAAGTGTGACAAATAAATGCGTTCAACAGATGGCTGTTCCCTCCTCTGGAATGCTACCATCGTAAGGTTGGGCTGTTCTTCGGAGTTTGGCCGAGTTTGGGCGCTCTCTCCGCCTGCTAACCGTGCCCGTACCTACCTGGCAACCGTACCGTACCGAGCCGTACCTGGCCATACCTGGCCGCACCGAGCCGTACCGAGCCGTACCTGACTGTACCGAGCCGTACCTGACCGTACCGAGCCGTACCTGACCGTACCGAGCCGTATCTGGCCGTACCGAGCCGTACCCGGCTGTACCGAGCCGTACCTGGCCATACCTGGCTGTACCTGGCCGTATCGAGCCGTACCGAGCCGTACCCGGCCGTACCGAGCTGTGCCTGGCCGTACCAAGCCGTACCTGACTGTACCGAGCCGTACCTGACCGTACCGAGCCGTACCTGGCCGTACCGAGCCGTACCCGGCCGTACCGAGCCGTACCTGGCCATACCTGGCTGTACCTGGCCGTACCGAGCCGTACCGAGCCGTACCCGGCCGTACCGAGCTGTGCCTGGCCGTACCAAGCCGTACCGAGCTGTGCCTGGCCGTACCGGGTCGTATCTGGCCGTACCGAGCCGTACCTGACTGTACCGAGCCGTACCTGACCGTACCGAGCCGTACCTGACCGTACCGAGCCGTACCTGACTGTACCGAGCCGTACCTGACCGTACCGAGCCGTACCTGACCGTACCGGGTCGTACCTGGGCGTACCGAGCCGTACCTGACCGTACCGAGCCGTACCTGACTGTACCGAGCCGTACCTGACCGTACCGAGCCGTACATTACTGTACCGAGCCGTACCTGACCGTACCGAGCCGTACCTGCCCGTATCTGGCCGTACCTGGGCGTACCGAGCCGTACCTGGCCGTACCGAGCCGTACCTGGCCGATACTGGCGTGTCTGCGGGCGGCGCCGAGCGTGACGCAGCCGTCAGGAAGTGGCGCATCCCGCCCGTGTCAGCCGCCGGCCGTCTGGGAGACGGACGGATCGGGTGCCGGCGCCGAGCGACAGCAGGCGGCGTGGCCACCGGACGTCCCGGCCGGACCGATCAACAGTCGGGGCGGCGCCGCGCCGTCTGCTCCGCCCCGCTCCACATATGCGGCGCACGTGGGGCGGACGTGGCGCGCCGCCGTCACATCACATTCCGCGCCCGGCTCCCCCGTCTGGCAGCTCGTGTTCCGCGCTAATTTGTGACATTCTCTCCGGGTCCAGCGTCGTCGGGTCCGGGGGACAGGACCTCCGGGTCCTGGGGACGGGAGCTCGCTGCCATTGCCTCTTGAGAGGCAGTTGGGTCTTAGTGCCGCCACTATGCAGTGCACACACACAGTCGCACTTGTGCATGACCAGGCTGGCGATATAGCGGCAACGTGCAGCCCGTCCGTGGCAGGAAACACACCGCGGCAGTCTGGCTGCCCCACTCATCGTCACTGTTTATTTGGCTGTAGATCATCGCTCAAGTAATAGCTGTATCCGCGCTACCACACTTGAAGGTTACCTGTCCCATATATCCTCGAGCCAGACGTGTTGATGACAGAGCTGGCAGCAGAGGTATTTATGGACACATGACTGACCAATGGTGGGATCTTTCAGAAGCAACTGGCCATAAAATGTACCTCACAGATACAGAGTGTCGCATCAGTGCCTGCACCTCTGAGATAAGCTGATCAACAGTGGCTATCCATGGCTTTTGTAAGGATATCAACTGGAAGTAGTTTAACGTTTGTCAGCCATGTTCCAGTATGAAGCTGCACAATGAGGATGCAAAAGAACAAGCGTTTTCAGCACTATTGGACCGATTGACGTCTTTGCCTGCCCTCTCTCTCTCTCTTGGTACGCTACTGTTCGTCGTGTTTTATTCTGAAGAAGCTACATGGAGTAGCCAGCCTGGGAAGTGGCTACAGATGTTGACCATGCATGGCATCATCGCCGCTGGTTGGCGCGTGGTGTGGCCATGAATTCGCTTCCTGCCATGTCTGGGACAAGGGACGGATCGGACACGACACAAGTCAGCCAGTACCCTGCTGTCCGGCTATTTCTGCCCTTCTGCTCGTCAGCTGAAACTATCCGTGCATTTAAAGGAACACCGGAGATGCCTTGTGGCAAACGTGATTCTGTCGTCCATCTCACGGTAGGAACTGATGACGTCATACAGACAATCGGGCGTCGGTGATGGTTTGTATGGCCTTTGTGCGATGCCAGTAAAATGTGATAAAAAGGCATGGCACATGCATTTGGCTTCCACTAACATCTTGTCTTGGACACTAAATCTCCATAAGTCAGCCTGACGCATGCGTGTGACCATCTGAGGCCATGCTAGGTGACAAGTATGCCACACCACTCATCGGAGTCATTGTGTCTTAGTGTTCAGTACGCGGAGGGACGGCTCAGTCTAATCCCAGAGTATTGTTTTGTTCGAATGCCCTTTTCAGTCTGCTCAGCAGCCAAAATAATTATGGGGTAGTCTTCACTCTGAAATCGGGCCGTGCTGCTCCTCCGGGATTCTGCTTATCCAGGTCAGCATCGTGAGGACGTTCGGCCGGCTACTGGCTAGTCTAATGAGGCTAGTTCAGACCGTTCCTGTTTAGAACTATGGGGAAGTTCAGATTGTTGCTAGTCAGAATTATGAGGAAGTTCATCCTGCTAATGATTAGTCTTATGAGGAGATCCGACTGCTGAAGTTAGAACTGTCGGATACAATTCAGACTCCTCCAGTTAATTTTACGGATAAGTTCATATTGTTCCTAGCCCATATCATAGAGAAGCTCTGACCAGCATTATGGAGAAACTCGGGCTACTCATTGCTAGAATTAGGGGAAGTTTCGATTGTTTTTAATTTGTATCAGGAGTGAATAATCATATCCAATTGAGCTGAAGGTTTGTCCTATCCTAACTTTGAAATCTGCCATCAACTTTGAGACCTACACGCTTGCCTGGGGAATATTTATACTAATTGAAACTTCCGTTGGCTGTTTTCTAATAGGGTACTTTTCATTTCATGAATAGATATACGCAATGTAGTTGTGGTAACCAATGAAAATTAGTTGCATACTTCATTGCGATATGAATTATGGAGACCTGGGTACCTTTCCTGTGATACGAACCAATGAAAAATCATGTATTTAGATACGCAACTAGATAACATTCCCTTTATCCCCTTCCCCTTCGAATCATAGCGCGTCTTGTCGCCCTCCACCTGGCAGCTCGAGTTGTAAAACCACCCTCTTCAGCATCATGGG
This sequence comes from Imbricaverruca yamaguchii, assembly GCA_034440575.1. Classification (NCBI taxonomy): domain Eukaryota; kingdom Metazoa; phylum Arthropoda; class Thecostraca; family Neoverrucidae; genus Imbricaverruca; species Imbricaverruca yamaguchii. Next base: position 106,828 of record JAOTOL010001574.1, read on the forward strand.
CATGTTCATACTGCTCATATTCAGGATTATTAAACGCCCAGCCGGTTTCCAGCATTCACTGCACCAATTATTTGTCACCATTGAGACGACAGCTTTCTTCCAGCTCATTGGTTATAATGGTAGTATTCCAAACGTCAACTTACGCTGCCAATGTCGGATAAAAAAATTATGCCACGAGAAAGTGCGCGTGCAAGCAAAAGCTTTAAAACCAGGAAGGTAGCGTCTCTGTGTGTGATTGTGCATGGGTGTCTGGAAATAAGCATCGGGTACCTCCTCGCCATCTTATTGACACCACTCTTCTTCAGGCTTTCGGATACGGTATATGGGTACAGCGGGATTAGTTCTGCACGTGACGGATTTCATTATTTGCAGAAGGTGATGGAACTGTGAAGTCTGCTCTAGTACATCATCTCTGGTAGGATAATTATTATCTCGAGACCACCATCCACAACAGGTCATCTGTTTACAAGCCTGATCTGCTCGCCGCGACCCTTCTAGGAACAGTTCATCCCGAGACGAGCCGGCCACCCCACCCCCGGGCATCGGCCGGAGGTCAGCCCTCGCACGGGTTCATCTGTTCAGCCTCAAATATTGCTCCTCGGCCGTTAGCCTGAGGTCAACTCTCGCACAGGTTCGTCTGTCCAGCCTCAGACATCGTTCCCGGCAATCAGCCGGAGGTCAACTCTCGCACGGGTTCGTCTGTTCAGCCTCAGATATTGCTCCTCGGCCGTTAGCCTGAGTAACTGCATCGGGCACTCTCGACGGGTTCTTTGCCTCGATATTGCTCCTCGGCGTTAGCCTGGTCTCTGGGTTTTGTGCCTGACATCTTCGGCAATCAGCCGGAGGTCAACTCTTGCACGGGTTCGTCTGTTCAGCCTCAGACAACCTCAGACCGCTCCCTGATCGTCCGTCTCCCGAGGTCAGCGTTCGCCCAGTGGTACCGCCCGGCCTGCTGCCCGGTCATCATTCTCCGGTTACAAAGGCAATGTTGGCCGGACGTTTCACGCTTGGTCGACTGCGAGAGGCCGTCGACAGCTGCGTCGGCCGATCGTCGGCTCCGATGATGCGTGAACGCGGCGTCGACTGGCCGACACCGGCGGCGCCGCGGCACGGAACAAACGCCGCGGCATAGCACAAACGCCGCCAGCACAGGGAACAGCAGGCGCCAACACAGAGAACAGCAGGCGTCAGCACAGAGAACAACAGGCGCCAGTACAGAGAACAGCAGGCGCCAACACAGAGAACAGCAGGCGTCAGCACAGAGAACAATAGGCGCCAGTACAGAGAACAGCAGGCGCCAACACAGAGAACAGCAGGAGCCAATACAGAGAACAACGGGCGCCAGCATAAAGAACAACAGGCGACAACACGGAGAACAACAGGCGCCAGCACAGAGAACAACAGGCGCCAACACAGAAAACAACAGACGCCAACATAAAGCACAACGGACCCAATATAGAGCACGATAGGCGGCAACACAGAATACATCAACCACCAACACAGAGTACAGCAACCACCAACACAGAGTACAACAACCACCAACACAGAGTGCAACAACCACCAACACGGAGTACAACAACCGCCAATACAGCGCACACCACGCCCAAACACAGAGAACAACAGGCGCTAACACCGATAACAACGGCCCCAACACGGAGCACGACAGTGGCCGGAGCAGAATGACCGAGTCTTCCAGGGCACGGCAGCGGGCCAGGCGGCGTGCAGTGTTCTGTTACTGAGTAGCTACGGCGGCCGCCATTGATGTGGAAGCTTAGCGGCTTAACTAACCGCATCTGTTTCACATTTCCCAGGCTTTCCAATACTACGTTCAATTGAGTGAATTAGAAGAATCATAATTTTCCGAAGCATTCACGTCCCATTAGTGCTGTTCTGGTCAGATTACACACTCGCGTTACCCTTCAGCCATTTACTACATTTACTTATTACATTTTACATTACCTATTGCATTTACTTGTTACACTTACTAACTACGATACCAAACAGTTATCACGCAACTGAGCCGCATCGACACGGCTCACCGCTGATCAGACAGCCTAGTTACGCTCTCCCGCTGCATACATCGACACGGCTCACCGCTGATCAGACAGCCTAGTTACGCTCTCCCGCTGCATACATCGACACGGCTCACCGCTGATCAGACAGCCTAGTTACGCTCTCCCGCTGCATACATCGACACGGCTCACCGCTGATCAGACAGCCTAGTTACGCTCTCCGCTGCATACATCGACACGGCTCACCGCTGATCAAACAGCCTAGTTACGCTCTCCCGCTGCATACATTGACAATGCACACCGCTGATCAAACAGCCTAGTTACGCTCTCCCGCTGCATACATTGACAATGCACACCGCTGATCAAACAGCCTAGTTACGCTCTCCCGCTGCATACATCGACACGGCTCACCGCTGATAAAACAGCCTAGTTACGCTCTCCCGCTGCATACATCGACACGGCTCACCGCTGATCAGACAGCCTAGTTACGCTCTCCCGCTGCATACATCGACACGGCTCACCGCTGATAAAACAGCCTAGTTACGCTCTCCCGCTGCATACATCGACACGGCTCACCGCTGATAAAACAGCCTAGTTACGCTCTCCCGCTGCATACATCGACACGGCTCACCGCTGATACAGCCTAGTTACGCTCCCGCTGCATACACGACACGGCTCACCGCTGAAACAGCCTAGTTACGCTCTCCGCTGCATACATCGACACGGCTCACCGCTGAAAAACAGCCTAGTTACGCTCTCCCGCTGCATACATCGACATGGCTCACCGCTGATCAGACAGCCTAGTTACGCTCTCCCGCTGCATACATCGACACGGCTCACCGCTGATCAGACAGCCTAGTTACGCTCTCCGCTGCATACATCGACACGGCTCACCGCTGAAAAACAGCCTAGTTACGCTCTCCCGCTGCATACATCGACACGGCTCACCGCTGATCAGACAGCCTAGTTACGCTCTCCCGCTGCATACATCGACACGGCTCACCGCTGATCAGACAGCCTAGTTACGCTCTCCCGCTGCATACATCGACACGGCTCACCGCTGATCAGACAGCCTAGTTACGCTCTCCCGCTGCATACATCGACACGGCTCACCGCTGATCAGACAGCCTAGTTACGCTCTCCCGCTGCATACATCGACACGGCTCACCGCTGATCAGACAGCCTAGTTACGCTCTCCCGCTGCATACATCGACACGGCTCACCGCTGATCAGACAGCCTAGTTACGCTCTCCCGCTGCATACATCGACACGGCTCACCGCTGATCAGACAGCCTAGTTACGCTCTCCCGCTGCATACATCGACACGGCTCACCGCTGATCAGACAGCCTAGTTACGCTCTCCCGCTGCATACATCGACACGGCTCACCGCTGATCAGACAGCCTAGTTACGCTCTCCCGCTGCATACATCGACACGGCTCACCGCTGATCAGACAGCCTAGTTACGCTCTCCCGCTGCATACATCGACACGGCTCACCGCTGATCAGACAGCCTAGTTACGCTCTCCCGCTGCATACATCGACACGGCTCACCGCTGATAAAACAGCCTAGTTACGCTCTCCCGCTGCATACATCGACACGGCTCACCGCTGATCAGACAGCCTAGTTACGCTCTCCCGCTGCATACATCGACACGGCTCACCGCTGATCAGACAGCCTAGTTACGCTCTCCCGCTGCATACATCGACACGGCTCACCGCTGATCAGACAGCCTAGTTACGCTCTCCCGCTGCATACATCGACACGGCTCACCGCTGATCAGACAGCCTAGTTACGCTCTCCCGCTGCATACATCGACACGGCTCACCGCTGATCAGACAGCCTAGTTACGCTCTCCCGCTGCATACATCGACACGGCTCACCGCTGATCAAACAGCCTAGTTACGCTCTCCCGCTGCATACATCGACACGGCTCACCGCTGATCAGACAGCCTAGTTACGCTCTCCCGCTGCATACATCGACATGGCTCACCGCTGATCAGACAGCCTAGTTACGCTCTCCCGCTGCATACATCGACATGGCTCACCGCTGATCAGACAGCCTAGTTACGCTCTCCCGCTGCATACATCGACACGGCTCACCGCTGATCAGACAGCCTAGTTACGCTCTCCCGCTGCATACATCGACACGGCTCACCGCTGATCAGACAGCCTAGTTACGCTCTCCCGCTGCATACATCGACACGGCTCACCGCTGATCAGACAGCCTAGTTACGCTCTCCCGCTGCATACATCGACACGGCTCACCGCTGATCAGACAGCCTAGTTACGCTCTCCCGCTGCATACATCGACACGGCTCACCGCTGATCAGACAGCCTAGTTACGCTCTCCCGCTGCATACATCGACACGGCTCACCGCTGATCAGACAGCCTAGTTACGCTCTCCCGCTGCATACATCGACACGGCTCACCGCTGATCAGACAGCCTAGTTACGCTCTCCCGCTGCATACATCGACACGGCTCACCGCTGATCAGACAGCCTAGTTACGCTCTCCCGCTGCATACATCGACACGGCTCACCGCTGATCAGACAGCCTAGTTACGCTCTCCCGCTGCATACATCGACATGGCTCACCGCTGATCAGACAGCCTAGTTACGCTCTCCCGCTGCATACATCGACACGGCTCACCGCTGATCAGACAGCCTAGTTACGCTCTCCCGCTGCATACATCGACACGGCTCACCGCTGATCAGACAGCCTAGTTACGCTCTCCCGCTGCATACATCGACACGGCTCACCGCTGAAAAATAGACAGCCTAGTTACGCTCTCCCGCTGCATACATCGACACGGCTCACCGCTGATCAGACAGCCTAGTTACGCTCTCCCGCTGCATACATCGACATGGCTCACCGCTGATAAAACAGCCTAGTTACGCTCTCCCGCTGCATACGTCGACACGGCTCACCGCTGATCAGACAGCCTAGTTACGCTCTCCCGCTGCATACATCGACACGGCTCACCGCTGATCAGACAGCCTAGTTACGCTCTCCGCTGCATACATCGACACGGCTCACCGCTGATCAAACAGCCTAGTTACGCTCTCCCGCTGCATACATCGACACGGCTCACCGCTGATCAGACAGCCTAGTTACGCTCTCCCGCTGCATACATCGACATGGCTCACCGCTGATAAAACAGCCTAGTTACGCTCTCCCGCTGCATACATCGACACGGCTCACCGCTGATCAGACAGCCTAGTTACGCTCTCCCGCTGCATACATCGACATGGCTCACCGCTGATCAGACAGCCTAGTTACGCTCTCCCGCTGCATACATCGACACGGCTCACCGCTGATCAGACAGCCTAGTTACGCTCTCCCGCTGCATACATCGACACGGCTCACCGCTGAAAAAACAGCCTAGTTACGCTCTCCCGCTGCATACATCGACACGGCTCACCGCTGATCAGACAGCCTAGTTACGCTCTCCCGCTGCATACATCGACACGGCTCACCGCTGATCAGACAGCCTAGTTACGCTCTCCCGCTGCATACATCGACACGGCTCACCGCTGATCAGACAGCCTAGTTACGCTCTCCCGCTGCATACATCGACACGGCCCACCGCTGATCAGACAGCCTAGTTACGCTCTCCCGCTGCATACATCGTGCTCACGAACCTCACTGAATTTCACAAATGCCCACACTGAAATGCACAAATAACCACACATAAATCCACAAATTTCCACATCAAAGTCCACAAATATGTACACTAAAATCTACAAATTCCCATAACGAAATCCACAAATACCCACGCTAAAATCCACAAATATTTGCACTGGAATCCACAAATGCACACGTTTTGACACTTGCAACTTTCCTCATCTCACAAGTACTGTCAACGCCGTGCCCGACTGAATGCTGCCGCTGTTCGACGTCGTTTTTCCAGGGAGATACGGCCAACTTGCCGAAACTGAACGTCGGCTTTGTCGTCGGCCTGCGCGGCCCATCGCTCCGGTAAACGGCCGGAATGACTGGCTAACGTCCCCCCATCGGCCGCACCACCGCACCCGCGCCGCACGCGCACGCAAATTCGCCGCCGGTCGGCCGGCTGCTCCGTTTGCGGCCAGCCGGCGCTATCCCATTTCAGCCACCCCTGCGGTCGGCTACAAAGCTGGTGGCGCCGCTGACCGGCCTGATTAGGCCCATGTGTGCCGGCGCCAGAGTTAAAAGGCGGCCGCCGCTCTGGACAGTGTCCCCCCGACCGCGCACGTGGCCCAAATCAGCCGGCACTGGCACGCCGCTGCACGCGTCTTCATTCCGACGACACGCTTCAACGGGCAAGAAATTGCTCCCAAACTGGAACAAATTGGCGGGGAGCCGGCTGTGGTGTGGCGGCGGCCGTTTGTGGCGGGAGTCGACTCGCCCCCTCCCCCGCACACAATGTGACGAACCCCCGGAGCGTGTTGAAGAACGCGTCCCACTGAGGCCAGTCCGAAAGCCTGCGATCCAAACAGCGTCTGGCCACCCCCGGACCGGACCTGACTCACCACAGCATTCATGCTGAACACCCGACACATCCCAGGGGGGTCCACCCTGCACACCCTGCGGTCCCGAGTCGATCCCTTGTAGACACGAGATCCAAACAGAGCACCCGACACCCAGGGACCGTCCACTCTGCACTTCCCGCCAGGGGTGTAACCACTGGGGAGGGCGGGAGTCCCTAAGCCTCAACTATCTTGAGTATGATCCCTGTAAAATTATACTTAATCATTTATAAAAATATATGTGCAAGATAATCACAAAAAAGTATATACTAGAAACCGACCAAGCCGATCAACGGGCTTCACAGGCTATCTGTCGCCACAAAATATCTGAATGGTAAATCGGCAGACATTACAAGTTCCTGCTTCCAGACAATTTTTTAATAAAATGGACCTAGGCCATCTCGTGTTTTCGCTTTGGTTGACAATTTTCTTTTGCCGGGTAATAAATGTGCATTATCGCAATGCTATGTTACAGTCGTACGTTGCGCTCCCCTGCGCATAAATTAATATATCTTGAACAAACGTGACTTTGGATGTACTTGGGTATCTTCAAGACCATGGAGTCATGGGCAGCCTTAAGCAAGTACGTCAAGTTAACGTCGTATTCGTATTCGTATTCAGCGACGTGTTCGCCAGAGGCGTATTTGCATTGGCATCGCCATTCAACGACGGGTTTATGATCGTTCAAATCAATTAACACAAATGCTTCTGCTTGCACTGAACACGCTGGAAGCAACTCCATAGACTCCACATCACCACCTTAACGGTCAAGATCCAACGCAAAGCGATTTCTTCCGTTTCCTGCCATTTTCCGTTTTCACCCAAACCCGCCCAAATCTAGTATCAAGCAATAGCCTGTAGTGAACCATCGTGTAACATTTAAAACCGGTACATATCAAGGGCAAACTTCTAGGTCAAAGGTTAGCTTAATTTATTAGATGGCGATATTGAAGCGATATCAGCCGAACGCGAGGTTCCATCAAATGGGCGTTGTTCTACGTGGCTTGTTTTGCGGTATCAGAAAGCTAAACAATCGAAATATTATTTTTTGTTGTAGGACAAAGGCCAAGCTGAACATCCAGTCCGTTCAATTTACATTCGTTTTCGCTCAAACTCATTCAAATCTGGCATCAAGCAATAACCAGTGTTGAACACACGAGACGCATTTCAAATCGGGACATGTCAAGGTCAAAGATTTGATTGAATTCTTCGATGACATCTCGTTTAGTCGCTATGGCTTCAATTTACAGAAAATGAATGTCATTCGACGTCGCTTGCTGTGCTGTATTAGAAAGTTTATAATTCGAAATCATCTCGATTGGTCAAAATTCGACCTGATTTCTTTCGTTCGCCTCTCAAGGTCAAAGGTCAATATTTTTCTTCAAAATCCTCGCGTTTCATCGCTATCGCTTCAATTTGCAATACGTGGGTGTCATTCGACGTGGTCTGCCGTGCTGTATTAGAATGTTGAGATATCTAAATAATTCACAGGTGGCGGAGGTCCAGTGTGTGTTCCATGATTGGGTGAAGTAAGAATAGGAGGATGAAATATCTTTTTGTTTGCAGCCGTTGTGATAGCAGGGCCTCATATCTTATATGACTACGAGCTCCCCAATAATTCCGTCATAACCTACTCGGACGACGCTCTCATCGCTGTTTTTTATTCACACTGTCACATTGATGTTTCGGACATATAAAATATAAAACTGTTTTCTTCTCAAATTGTCCGCTTTCATCTTAGTGATTCAACGAAAATTGTTTGATTTGGAAGAGAAGCCACACGTGAATACGCACAATTTGACAACCAGCCGCAGTTCATAACCATGCACAAGAGAGCAACGTTGTAATCAGGGGTGGATCCAGAAATTGTCATGGGACACTTGTCTGGAGGGTCGCCATTTCTTTGGGATGCGCCACTGCTGAAGCACCAGGAGGGACACGTCTGGCTGCAAAATTTGAGGGGGGCGGGATGTACTCGGCCCTTCCGAAGGGACAACTTACCTTCCAAGGAGGTGTCTTTTTCATTCATAGGGGCGCCTCTGGCTGAAAAAAAGATCGAGCGGATACATTGGAACCTTTTCAGTGAAGCGTCTTTCCCCGCCTGAAGGTCGCCACCTTCCACGTGGGAGGGGGGGGGGGGGGCATGCCTTCAGTGCCACTCCCTTTATCTGCCCTGGTAGTTATTGCATCGAAATGTGTCCCCGCAAAACAAGAAAGCATGGCAAGGTTATTGTATGTCCATATTTACTTCAATGAAACCATCGTCCAATATTTTATGATTTTCCTGCTACAAGAAGGCAATGTTTAGCATACTTACAGCATGGCTCTATGGTAATGGTGAAACCGGGCCCAGTATATACGGCATAAAGCTAGATGCTCATGGGCATTAGGAGTGATACTTGTCAATTTTGGTGGAACATTTTGTGGTAAATTTGCAGTACAAGATGTTTTTTTGCAATTTTTCTTTGGAATGCAATGTTTATGAAGGTTACTAAGGTGATTGGACCACTTATTTTCTGTTCAAATGCTTACTTTTCAGGTTGTGAGCAAAATAATGCCAAAAGTGGCTTTGAGTCAGGTAACATCCACAAAAAGAAATGCCAAACATTAAATAAAATTGCAATATAACCTAACCTGGCCTATCCTACATTTGAAGAAACAAAGTCCCAAAAATATAATTAGAAAAATGTTTAGCACTTTACTTCCTGAAAATTCTCAAAAATACAAAGAGACCTAACCCAGTCTACCTGACATGACTTAACCTAATCTGCCTTTGAAGAAAAGCATATATTTTGACAATTTCTGTGATTTTCTTTCTTTGAAATGTTTCGGTATTATTGTGCTTTAAAGAGAAAAGTATTTGCACGCATTTTCCTCCATAAAACAAACAAATTGGTTTGGTTTGGTTAGGTTAGGTTAGCTTAGGTTTTTTAAGTTCGTAAATTTTCCAAAAGTGTTTCCAAAAATACTCTTTTCTTTAATTTGCGCAGAACGTCAGTGGTCCCATCAACTTAGTCGTTCTCATAAACATGGCATTGAACATGGAATACAAATTCCACAAAATCAATATGCAATATCCATAGCAATCATTTTTTACAATAGCAAATCTTAAAACCGAACATTGAAAAAGAAGTGGCTGAAATCCAAGGATTTCTGTTTTGTTTGGGGAGACCCATGTATCTAGTCAAAACTCAACGTCCCTGGTGTGTCCCCCTCCTATTTCGAAACCGTGGCCACACCCATGCTGACTCACAGGTACACATTCAACATCATCGGTTACCCCAACATCGATTTGAAGAATTCCGTTTGTGACTTCTTTTGCGCCAACATCAATACGCTCCGTTTCTTCACGAAAGCTTCGAATGCACTAGTTTTATGGGGCTTGATTTATATACGTTCAACACCTGCATCGTATTCAGAGGATGACGTATTGTCATGCTTTTGCAATTTTTCTGCAAGTCGCTCGTCGTCAGATTTTTATTAAAGGTCGTTTCTCTTCGGGGACCCTCGGCGAACTTTCAGCCGAACTTTTTTCTTCATAGGTTTGGCTAATTCTGAGAGGGGATTTCGTCTTCAGAGTCACTGTTCTGGGTCTTTGTACGTTTCGTTAATTGCGAATGCAAATTTTCAGTGTCTGCATCGCTAGACGTAGGCAGAAGTCGTTTCATACGTTCGGTTAATTCAGCCAGAGACATGTCATCCTCGGAATCACTGGAAGCGGTTGCGAGCTGATCTGGCTTGGTTAACTGGGTTAACTGTAACCCAGTTTCCGGCCGGTCCGACTTGACCGAAGGCGATGGCATAGAGCCAGGCATGGTCTCTCCAGTCACCGGCTCAACAGTGTCGTCACCCATTGTTCCAGACGGTGTGTCTACATCCATGTAGCACCTGTCGTCACATGGACGGTTCGGGCCGGCCTCGGCCCGTCTGGCTAACCTTGAAGGCTGCGCTCTTGCAGGGTTCGTGCTGTATGCTTTTGACCTCTTATCTAAATATTTTGGTGTACTGGTTCATCCACGTCCCTTATGCTGTGCTTGGATTAGCCAGTCGCAATTTCTGGACATGCACCAGTCGGGTATTTCTGATCGCGTAATCTGCTAGGTTTGTCTGTTTGATGATCCCAAAGTAAGGTTTCCAGGGCAGCGAGAACTTTGACACAGGTTGTACAGTGGTATCATAGTATTATACGAGATCTCCAATTTTGAAATTTCGTGGTTTCGCTTTGCGGCAGGCGTAGTTTCGGTTCCTCTCATGGCTCTCAACGATGTGTGTCTTCACGTGACTGTAGGCCTCATGTGAATTGGGTAAACTTTTTTGGATGTAGTCTTCTCCATAATATCTAACTTTTTGTTGTAGCAAATTGTCTAGGAGGGGAACGAGGTCTCTACCGTACAACGTAAAGAAGGGTGATATCGTGCCTGAACTTCCAATATTTGTCGTAAGGTAGGCAGCAAGGGTAGCGGGCATTTTTGCATTCAAATCATCTTGATTCTTGTTAATTGCTTTTTCCAGCATATCGTTCTAGCATCTATGGTATCTTACAGCTCGCCCATTCGCTTGTCCTCTGTACGTACTGGTAGTGGTATGGAAAATATTCAGACAGAATTCCACTTCGTCTACTACGGCGTTTCTGAATTGTGTGCTCAGATCCGAAATGATTACGCGTGGGCAAAAGTGGCGGTGAATACTTTCTTCCATAAGTATTTTTGTTTGCAACGGTATGAGCGTCCTTTCGTTCTGCATAAAACACCTTCAGGCCAAGATGAGAAATGGTCGGTGATCGTAATGGCATACGGGTTACCATTTTGTGTTTCTGGGAATGGTCCGGGAATGGTCCACAAGTGTCGTTGACTTTCATTTCAAAGAGACAGTGAGGTACTGGCAACTGCTGCATCGGGGCGGGTGCTGCCTTGGCCCTGCGACCTGTGCAAGGCACGCAAACTTTGAGATAGGCCACTATATCTCTCCACATTCCGTTCCAGTAGTATCTAAATTTAAGTGTCTCATTCGTTTTCGTCAATTCCATATAGCCGGCAAAGAAGTCCTTGTGCAGTTCTTTTAGCACTTCCACTCTAAAAAAAAATGCCACACATAATTATCGTTCTGGAAGTGGTCCACAGCGATGTCCTTCACTAACTTTGCAAACGAATCTATCTAATTTCATACAATGCTGAACAGCGTCTTTGTAACCTGAATGATTCTTTTCGTTCATTATCTTTCGTATTTTGGCTAGTTCCTCGACTGCCTTCTGAAGTTTTTCATTGTTCACCCACTTTACTAACACGTCTTTGAACTTTTCCTATTTGCTCAGCCCCTCCTCTGGTTTTCTGCTCTCGGCTTTGAACTTTTTCGGAATTTGCCCGTGGGAGCATGATCCGAATCGATGTCGTTTACTTTTTGTTCCGTCTCATTCATCTGACTAAGATGATCTGCTACAATATTTTTGCCACCTGTTATGTACACCACCTCACAATCGTGTTCCGAAAGCATGATCTCCCATCTCTGCAGCATGGAATTCTTTCATTTCCGGCAAGTTCAAGAACGTAAGTGGGTGGTGCTCGGTGATAATGGTCAATTTCGATCCTAAAAAAACATTTTCGTAATTTGGCTACAGACCAAGCGCATGCATAGGCCTCCTTCTGGACGATTGGCCATTTACGTTGTGTCTCGTTTAATTGTTTCGACAGGTATTGTACCACTCTTTCGTCGTCTCCGTGTTCCTGAACCAAGGCAGCTCTAATGACACCTCGGGACGCGTCCGTGTACAATTTGTAATCTTTCGTGATATCAGGGTATGCCAGCACGGGCGCAGAAGCTATCTTTTGTGTCAACGTTGTAAGTGCATTCTCACAGTCATCGGTTCAGACAAAGGTAGCATGTTTCTTTGTCAGGTTTATAAACGGCTCTAATATATGCCTAAATCCTGGATAAATCGTTGGTAGTAGGAACACATCCAGATAAACGAGCGAATTCCTTTCACCATGATTGGTGCTGCCATGTGTTGAATTGATTCTATCTTCTCGGGGTTTGCCTGGATGCCAGAAGCCGACACCACGTGTCCTAAGTATTGATCTTTTTCTTTAAAAAATCACACTTTGAAAGTTTCAGTGTCAATTTTTCTTTGAGGAATCCGCGAAAGACTTCTTCCAATTGGATTAGGTGTTCATCAAATGTTTTTGAGTGCACTATTATGTCGTCGATGTAAGTCGTTGAAAACTGATTCTGAATTCCTGACAGCACTTTGTTAATCAATTCCATGAATTTCGATGGCGCGTTGCAGATCACAAATATTGTTTTTAATTTCACAAGCCAAGGAAGCACGTAACAAGTAATCTCAGTCAGCTTTCTTTACTTTACCAATTAAAAATAAATATATTACAAAACTTCGGTATCCGCAAGTTTTGGTAAAGAATTAGCCTATTATGTCTCCTAACTTTGCACAATAATTTACACGTACAGCACTCAGTACGCAGCGAACATTCAGCATGAGTAATACATTTTATGACAGTTCTTAACAGTGGTACAAATCGGAACAGGTATCTAGAAGGATTTCAGGGTTTGTTCCGAACTCACGACTTGTTGATCCGGGTCACGGCACAATTATGCAGAAGTCGATCTCGTAGGCTAATGATGAGTCTAGTGGAACCGAGCTCCGCGAAAACCCAGTTCAAAATTCGGCGTCACAATTATCTATTTTTGAGCACTTCAATTAAACGGGCGATGATAGTCGACATCTCGCGCAAGCGTACGATACAGTTATCAGTCTTTCAGAAGGACAATCGAGTAGTCAAAATACACAAATGCGCACAGTAATTTAGAAGAGACTGCCGGCACTTCAGGCCGCGGTCCGGCGTGTATGACCGTTCAAACAGTCCTCCCAGTTATGACCAGAATGCCACCTACTATCGGCTCACGATCTGTCGGCTCCGCTCACGGGAATCGTCATAGGTCAACACTCATGACACGCTCGACGGCTGCTGGCTATGGCTGTCTGAGCTCAGTCCATCGTACATTCACTAGACTGCAACAAGGACAAGGGCAGGCATCAGGTCAAGGAATGGAAGGATACTGAGAAATCAAGAGAAAGTATTGTGATGTTCGTGAATGCAAATTTTGCAAAAAAAAACAAAAGCATGAATAGTGACGTACCTGTCCGGATTCGTTCGTGCGTCGTCATCGTAGATTGTCGGTTAATTTTCATTGTATCATGCTCAATCAAACTTTTATTGCATGTTTCATTTCTTTATTGCAGGTTATTTCTTGGTGATGGAAATTATTATCGGTGGTAGCGCAGTTTTTGGGTTTATTGCAACAATCGACCATGTGGTTGAAAATTGCAGCACTGTTTTCGTCATGCTGCTTTTGCTCGTGCTCAGGAGCCACAAACTGTGACTTCTGTAGCGCCAGCCTTCTTAACAGTAGCATGACATAATCCGACGTGGAACACCAACATTTTTGGCTGGCAGCAGCAGGCTCATAACTTGCTGCGTCAGCTTTTGCGCCGTTCTTCCACCTTTGGTTACCACCGTACAATAAATTAGCATGCCACTCAGGTCCGAGTTTTTCCACAGTTTTCCGTTTCCCAAGGTCAAAGGGCAGCGAAGTTAGCCAAGTTATGCCTACATGGAACCGCGAATTAAGTTTCCTTCATCAAAAAGGTCTCTTTTCCTTTCCATTAAATAATCATCGAAATCGTTTCATTTCTACCCCTGAGTTTGTCCATTGTCTGTGGCCTAGTGGCTGAGTTTGTCTAGCTAGAAATATATCATTAAGCACTTTAAAAACCTAATATATTCCTATTAGTATTGCGTTTGGCTGAATTATTTTCATGGCGTGATTCTAGCTATTCTAGAGAACACGTGCTATGGCTTGGACATACTGTGAGCGTCAAGCACCGCTTATTATATTTATACATTTGGTGCCAAGGACTGGGTAGGCTCGGAGGACTGCCCCCTCCCTCAGCACCCACGAATACATTAGATCAGACGATAAACTTTTAGGTTTATCACACTTTTTGGTTTTTATCACACAAACCATAAACTTTTGGCACGCTTCACGCGTCGGAAGCTTTCTCTATGTCATCACAGTTTGCATTGATCGAACCTCACTCCCCTTAGGAAAATCCTGGCCGCGCCACTGCATCATCTGCAGATGGCGGATATGAGATGGTTTGCTTTGTGCCTTGGAGGACTAAGTATCCCTACACTTCCCTAAAGTATTAGACGTCGTTATCCTCCTCACATTAATTTGTGGGTTCGCGTCATTTGTGGCATAAAGCAAATAGCCTCACACACCATATTGTACACATTGCTTATCATTTAATTCAATGATTCTTGGATTACAACTTGTTTTGATTCATCGTTCATTCGGTTTCTACCGCCAATGAACTGCCAAGGAACGCTCCACGGGTCACTATCGCCCTTCCTCCCTCCATGGCGCGCCTGCATTATCCCGCCATTAAAATGCCCTTACCAGACCAGTGCGGACTGTTTATGAAAATCCGCAACATATTTATGTTAATGGAAAGCGGTGCCGGCGGCGGGGTCGGGGCGCGCACGTGCTCTGATCGCCTGCGCTCGGAATGCGCGCAGCCGTATGCGTAATCGCGGCACCCGCCATCTGTCAGGAAGAGGCGCGCCACCAGCAGGGGTGGCTCGTGCGCAGTGCAGGAGGTAAGCAGAACCAGCGACTATCGGTCAGAGGCGATCACCGTACACACTCGTGTATTCAGATGAGTGAATGCTGCCCGTTTTAAATGAGCATGGTGATTTTGCTGAACAACTAACAAACAGAGACAGACAAGGGCGTTGATTTCTGAAAATTATTGGGCGAGGTTGGAGGGGAGGCACAATGCATGGAGGCAACGGGCGAACCCAAATGGTTTCGGGGGGGGGATAGAGAGCCAGCATAAAAGGCGCACTTGCCCCTTCAAAGGTACACAAATCAACACCTATCGAGATAGCATTTGCAGTTCAATGTTAAAAATGAAAGTGCGTGCATCTAGCATGAACAGTTCATCAGCTATTTTGCAAGTTAGGTGTTAGACCAGTGATGAAACCACTCCGACGTACCCTGAAGTGCCTGAACAAAACCCGTACCTGATTGCGCCCAGAACTGTTTCCTCCTGTGATTTTTTTTCAAAGTTTTCCCTGTTCCTAAAGAAACGTGCCAAAACTAAAGTTTTCCTTCATAGCATAGGCTAATCGTTCGACAAACGCACAACAGTTGTGTTCGGTTAGTTAGCCGTGGGAGCTGGCCGATGAAAGTCCCATCCAACTTCCCCAGCTGCCTTCGGCTGCTCAAATATCCCTCTCTGGGACCAGCCAGTCGTCCTTCCTGGGTAGTCATGGTCCGGACTAGGGTGCAGGTGTAATGCCACGCAGCTGGCGGTGTCATTATGGCCACGTTCTGATGTAAATCAACTTATGCCTGTGTGAACTAGAATGAAATGGCATAGTCTAAATGGTATCACCAAAGATATAGCTAACTTGCGGTTGATATTGCACTACTAGGCGAATCCGTAATTGAAGGTAAAATTACTGGGGGGTGAGAACAACTCAGTAGCATTGTGCCAGTTGAACCTGATGAATCTCAGTATGGTATGCCTTAGGGCTCAAAGTGTACTTTGTATGGTGATGCAAACACACTATGACAAACAGAAATCGATGAACAGTCAACAATTTGTGCGACCACAAACGTTTACGAGCAATGTTATGATACACACTCTGTTTTGTGAACACAGCTCTTCCTGCTATTCCCAACGACGGCTGTTGCGCCATGCTCCCAGGGTGTAAGCCTATTTCGCCGTGGCTTCGGTCGGTAAGCCGGTACCCGGGCCAACCGACCGTGCTTGTTTGGTCCGCACCCTCTCAGCGTGGTAGCACCTTTCCCAGTCGAAAAGTCGCCACAGCACCTATCTATTTCTCTCTACACTTGTCACTCCTTTCAGTCCCTTTCACGTTTCGTTTCTGGGCATTGTGCCCTTTGAATTTGGCCTTTTTGAGCGGCGCCTGCCTGCCCGGTCGTCGGCGCGGCACAATGCCACATTCAGGTGCGCAGTCTATTTTTCTTTGGCGGCGACTATATCGCCTTTGAGCGCGGCGTCACGCGGCGGTCGCGGCGCGCTGGCCGGCCGGCCAGCCACTGGCCCGGCCCTTTGTGGCGGTCACCGCTCGTCGGTCGGGTCCCGCCCCCCGTCAGCCCCCCGCCGGCGGCCGCGCCGGGCGCCGGTGACCTGACCCGCGCCCCGCCGAGAGGGCCGGCCGCCGCCACTAAATCAGCGCACCGTCGGACATAAATGATAGATAAATACAGCGGCCGTCCGGGCCCAGTGCCGCCGCGCCACCAATGAACCTGTCGCGTTTTGTTTTCGGCCGGCCGGCTGGGTGCGCGGCGCAGCGGCGCGCGCCGGGGGGTGGCCGGCGCGTCTGCCCGTCCGCCGCTCACCACAATCCCTTCTCAGGCGTGTCGTTAGGAGCGATTCTCTGCCGGACCGAGTGGGCGGATCCCAGTTTTTGTCGTCTGCCAAGGGCGCGTCGATGTAGCGAGCAGGACACCGCAGCCCTGGCTGCCCGCCGTTGGGCAGTGGGCAGCCAGAGCTGCCGTACCTCTGGCTACCTGGCTATCTAGCAGGGGAGCCAGACCTGGCAGCTCTGGCTTCCAGTCCACAGATCTGGGGGCCAGACCTGGCAGCACTGACTCCTGGTGTGCTTTACATCAGTGGAGCAAATGTAGCTAGCAGCATAGAAGACTGTCGTATATTAAGCCACGGTTTAGACAAGTGTACCTATGATGACTTCATGAATATGAATGCTCTTGAACGCTATCTTGAACAGAAGTAAACCCGGGCATACATTTGTCCGCCTTTTATTTTTCTTAGTTTGCATCATTTGCGTATAAAATTCCACTTTACTTACAACAAATATGTTTGTGTTTTATTCGATTGCCAGAATGCTATCTTTCACTATTTCATTCGCCTTGTGGTAATGCTACTGCTATCATCATGCTACAAGTACAGCATTTTCGCAGTAGAAAGCACAGCAGAAATGGGATCGACGGCATAAGCGTCAGCGTGTTTGCTCGACTACTGAAAGGCTGTGAGTTCGAAACTCGCTGATCGTATGGAACTCCGGCTCCCTGTGATTATTCGGCATGGGAAGTGGCAACATTGTTGAGCAAGCCATCGGAAGCCGGCTCAAATTAACTCCAGACTCTTTTTGCATCCTTTGCTCGTCTAATAACGATGCAAATATGGGTCAGAATTATGGTTCACGGAAGGACCATCACGAAATAAGACCAGCATGGAATACCATTAGGGGCTTAAAATGAGTGAGAGCTATTTGGTTCTTGTGCTGTGGGTATATACCAATGTCGGCAGATAACGGTCGTCGGATAGTCACATATACCACCATCAAGCGACCCCGTGCATGAAATGCTACCGCAAAAAACTTTTTCACATGCAAATTATGAATACTTCAGATATAGTAGTAGGATGGAAATTGCTAGAAATAAATATCTCGGGAGTAGACCAAACCAGTGGCAAAATAAATGAAACTTGAGAAGTGATAAAATATACTGAAAACGACTTCAGTTTCCACATGTTTGACCGTCGTGTCCCTGATGTGAATTCATTTTCCTACATGCAGTAAGATAAATTCACGTCGGCAGGGGTTCATGATTCACATAGCATTAGAGGAGTTCACGACAGCAGATTGGCCCTGTATTAGTCCTCTCTCAAAATGGCAGGATCGTTCCGGAGGCCGACGACACGAATATTTCAATGGCTTCCATCGTCCTCGACATATCGTCATAAGTTGGTAATAAATGTACCTTTGAGATGATATATATATATATATATATATATATATATGTGTGTGTGTGTGTGTGTGTGTGCATATATATCAACATTTTAAACCTAGAAGGTTGCCAGGGCGGCTGACAAAGATCGACTTCATTATAAGGAGAATGTGTTGCTCTTGCCCAAGTGCAAGGAAGCTCCCAGTATTTTGATAGCCTAGTGTAAATATGGTTTTAAAGCCATGTTTTTAATGGGACCGATATTTTGTAAAGACGGATGATGTACGAAAATTTTGCTTACGATGGTTCACTTTTGTATGACCTAAATATTCTGTCCTAGATCAGCCAGTAGGTCAGCTTCGGAACAACTAACAAACTGTTGCCTCAAGTTTCGAGCATATGACAAAGCTTGGGGTAAAACTCTATGGACCATTTATACTTTTTTTTAATTGGTGCATGTACAGCGTACATGTGATTATTGTAGACAGCTGCCCTGCCGAAAAGCCTCAACATCAAAAGAATCGCTCAACTGACATTAAAGGCGCAGGAAGTCCGAAGAAGGGCCAAATCACCTAAAATGTCTATTCTTTCTATGCAACTCTAAACACTCCTGAAGCGTGCGCTTAGGGAACACTCATGCACAACTTTCCCTTTATCCCCTGCTCCTATAGGCCATAGAATGAAATAGGACACATGCACAATGTTTTTTTTTGTAGCTAAGTCCAATTTTCTTTTGATTAGAATGCACAGAAACATGGATAAGACTATAATTTAATTAAACACCACTGGCACGATGCTTCATTTTCCAATTCTGTTGAGTCATGAGCGTTTAAGCTGGCTTGTGGATGGTAACACAAACTATATAACCTCATACGCTATCTAACGGTCAACTTGATTCCAATGCACCACAAACTCAAAGCCTAAATTGGAGCATTTGAGAAACAAAAACAGATTACCGTGACGTTTTTGTCATATCGGAAGCACTGTGTGTCCCCGGATACTGCTTAAGAATACTTTATTTATATTTCACCTTAAGAACTGCTGAGATGCACCGAATTGTAGTACTGGTCAATTTACACGATAAGCACGATAGCTCCTCTACGCGAGCACCGGGGAAAACTGATCATTCGAAGCTTCCCTCGACACACGTGGATGAAGCGCCGACATCTAAGCCGATATTGAAGGCTGCCGATGTCGATCTGGTTACATCAGAGCTGCTGTGCCGCTTGACAGTCGAGACCGCCGGCACAGCAGCGCCGTGAAGTTGATATCGACAGGAAGACCTGGTTTGATCAATGCACGGTAACACCGCAATACGTCTTCCAGTGAGTCACCAAAATACCGAGTGCCCGTGCATTCTCCTGAGCCGGTGGCGCCGATGACGCGTTTTCCATGCCGACCGATCAGAAGGGATTGTGCAGCAGCCAGCGCTCCCAGCAGCCCGCCGTTCTGTGTGACTGGGAGCAACAGTCGTTTTCCAATCATTTGCCGTGGTCGGCCGACAGCGCACTCGGCGCGCAGCTCATCTCGGGCGGCAGACTCCGCCCACCGGGCGCTCATTGGCCGGGCGAGTTCCAGTTACCATAGCTGCGTCGCGCAGGACGCTGGCGAGGCTCCACCTCCGGCGGTCGGCGCCGCGCGGCCCGCCGTCGCCGGCCGTCCACAGTGTTCACCGTGTTCTGCGAACGTTAGGGTGTGTGCGCGCGCGTTGGCGAGAGGGGCAGCGCACGGAGAGCGAGCGAGCGGATCACCGGACGACAGCGGGCAGCTGAAGCTCTGTGAGCGCCACGGCCAGTGCACCATGATCACGTGCTGTGCACTGTGCGATAAGCCGATTTTGGACAAGTTTCTGATGAATGTACTGGAGCGGACATGGCACGCCGAGTGTGTGCGGTGTTTCGACTGTCACATAAACCTCACAGACAAGTGCTTCAGTCGGGAGGGCAAGCTGTTCTGCCGGGACGACTTCTTCAGGTGAGGCCGGCGGCAGTGGCTGCCGTGACTGCCGTCTGGTCGGTCTGGACCGAGTGAGCCTGTCAATCACCGCCGCCTCTGTGCCGTTGGCGGTGAATCGCTGTCTCACCAGGTTTCCCTTCCCTGCGTCAGCCACTGTAATGAGCTTCCCTTTCCTGCGTCAGCCACTGTAACGCTGCTGTCGTTGACGATTTGGGCGATATCGGACGTAGATAGGCATCTTGGTGGTCATTCATGTCGGGGTTTTCGCAGTTTGCATTCACGCCAGAATTAACAACCGACTCTGATCTCAGTTGCATGCTGTGACTACTGTGGAAAATAATATGTTCCTTGGTCATCAATCATAATGTTTTCTATGGATCACGCTGGAAATATGCACATATATAGTGATTGTGTGGATGTGGACCTGGTCCCAAACAAGTATTCTTGTTCGCAAACAAGTATTCACAAACAAGTAAGACCTAAGACAAGGAAACATCCTTCGCGTTTCGCGCTTCAGTGACATTCATCATTTCAGGAGAAAGAATGGAATGGCCCGGAACACCATGATGTACCCCAGGAATGACAGGAACTATGTCTATGCACTGAAATCCATCCGAGTGCATACACTCGGTTAAAATGCACTGCACCTAAGTGTTGGCGATTCCTAATCCTACACACCCTTACAAATCGCGTGCATCGCAGCAAGCCTCTCGAGACCAGCTGTGCGGCGTGTCCCGGGTTTGGACGCCGTCGGGTATGCCAAACGTACCCACATCGGAACACTCACGCCATACCCTACCCTCATACCAATGGGAGCGAACGTAAGTGCGATGCAAACGACAACATTTCTGTTCCAATACCGAAACTACCGCCCACCGGTAGCTCGTGTTGTACCTTACTTTGAAGTGTAACCGAATCAAGAATGTTCGTCACGTGAGTGTGTGAATTTCCTGCAACTTTATATGTCCTCTTTCCATGCACAGATGACTCATATTAGAAGTTCCAAAATTTGAACCGTACACGCAGGCGTTATTTAGAATCCCCATGGACATCGAGCTGTGGTGTGTAGTTGGGATTTTGGGCCCATCAGCCGCCTGGGCTATGCTGCTCTCTGTCAGGGAGGTGAGACGTGAATATGAATATGGTAGGCAACATGGATAATGTATACGATAGCATTCCATATTATGCTTAAGGGGCGCCATCCTTATCAATTGCAGGCAGCGCCAGCCGTGTTGCACTGCTTGGCGCAGAAGCATAGTCAGGGCGAGTCTGCCCACCATGCGACCATTTTGCTCCTGCAGTCACGCTTCGCTGGACAGGCCATTTTGCTCCTGCACCATTTCGCTGGTCAGGCCATCTCAAGGTGGCTCAATGAAGCTCTCGCTGGCTTCCCCCTGCATTCCCGCTCCGTTTCCAGGTTTCCAGACGGTTGAGCTCCTGCCGGCCGACTTCTGCTCTTCCGTTCCCTGTGCCCTGGTGGAGACCTCTCATCTGACTGGAGGTCCGCACACCCTCGCATTGCACTGCCTTGAGGTCGGACAGCTGACGACGCTCTGGTGCTCCGGAGCCGACCCCCCGGGCCGACCCCCCGGAGTTGATCCTCCGGAGCCGACCCCCGGGCCTACCCTCCGGGCCTACCCTCTGGGCCGACCCCCCGGAGCCGACCCTCCGGGCCTACCCTCCGGGCCTACCCTCCGGAGCCGACCCCCCGGGCCTACCCTCCGGGCCTACCCTCTGGGCCGACCCCCCCGGCCCTGGGCCTACCCTCTGGGCCGACCCCCCGGGCCTACCCCCCGGGCCTACCCTCCGGGCCGACCCCCCGGGCCTACCCCCCGGTCCTACCCTCCGAGCTGATCCTCCGGAGCCGACCCTCCGGACCGACCCTCCGCCGCCCGAGGCGGTCCCTGTTGACCGATGTCAGGGCGGCCAGCACGGCGTCAGCGGCTTGCCCATGAGCCAGGGGACCGACCCCAGAGGTGACCCCTACTGCCTGCGCGCAGGCCGGTCGCACAACTCCTGATCGCCCATGCAGGTGTTACCTTCCGCCAATCCCTTCAAATGGCTGGGCGGCAACGTTTGTCGTCGCCTTCCCTGTTATGTACATTAAATGTTCGTACGTCAGGACATTACATATGGCGTCAGTGCTAGTCTCGAGACTGAGGATAACCCTGCCACACGCACACACCTGCAACAAGTTTTCCATTGTGTTTGTGGTACAGCGACATGCTGGACATGCCCTGGCACTGTATAGGAGAGCAGCGCCGATCCATGCGACTTCACGCTGTCGAACAGGCCTGCTGGCACTGGCAGCTGCCACTCTGCCCGATAGTACTGACAGCTGCTTCTGATGACAGTCATAGCTGCTCCTCTGCTTGATGCGACTGGTAGCTACTCATGTTGACACCGGCAACTGCTCCTGATGACACCAGCAGCTGCTGATAGCTGCTACTCTGCCTTATAGAACTGGTAGCAGCTCTTGAAGACACAGACAGTTGCTCTTTATGACACCGGCAGCTGCTCCTCCGCCTGATGACACCGGCAGCTGCTACTATGCCTGATGACACTGGCAGCTGCTACTATGCCTGATGACACTGGCAACTGTTTATGTCTGATGGTACTGGCAGCAGCTCCTATGTGTGAACACGTACATTTTTCTTCACTGATGTGCAGATACTCAAGGAAATAGTTCGATTCTTGCTTTGTTCTGATTTTTGCTCGTCCTGCTTCACAGGAATAGCACATAATTTTGTGGTAAGTGGTTCCTGCAAGCTAGCCTCCGCACATGCATTTCAAACGTAAGATGGCCGTGAAAGGCATATATATCATTGCTGTACATCTGAACATATTTCTAAATATAATTTACCGTCACGGGCGTTGATTTGCAATATTTGGTCAAAGGCATTCATAGGTCCATCATCTCCCTGCCTCACATAACTCCCCCATTACCTCGTTCAACAGTTAATCGAGGAGAACGGAATACGATCTTCACGTACCCGGATTGAGACTGAATATTTTTCCCATAAATAAACTCGATGCCTCCCAAACGTTTTAGTAAAATGACTTCCGACAGCCCTGCTTACGTGTGCCAGAACCGACACACGTAAGCAGGGCTGTCTCTGCACAACCTATCCGGCACGTGTGCCAGAACCGGAACATGAGCCGGCTGCCGACGGTTTTGATGACAGGCACGATACGGAACATTCCGAACGTGCACACACGGACAGAATGAATCAGCAGCGTGACTCCAAGCAATAACACAAGTGCGCTGGCGCGGCAAACGCCGGCGAAACAGCTCAACACCTGTGACTGTCGATCAGACTACTTATCTGGCAGTGCAAGCTGGCGAACGTGTTCAAGTCCCAGTCACCGACAGTCTGCTGACAAGTCAAAGGTGATGTCTCAACAAAACGGTGTCATTGTGAGCGCTGCGCTGTTTCCCACTGAGCCGCTTCCGGCCACACCTGCAGTTGGGGCTCCAGTTCTGCTCACGAGCCGAACTGTGCCGTGAGCAAATATCGTACAACATCTGCTGATACAACCGCATTGAACAGGCACGCCGTTGAACCCGTACGTCACTGAACCCGTACGACGTCGAACCCGTACGTCACTGAATCCGTACGTCATTGAACCCGTACGTCACTGAACCCGTACGTCCAGTCGGCGTTTTATGAAGTCCATTAGGAGGTAAGCTACCGCTCATGCTAGCCTACATACTCACCATTACATGCAAGTGTGTGTGTGCAGAGGACGAGGAATGAAAGCTCAACGGACCTCATGCGGTGCTAAGTCTGATATTTGGCGAGCATGCCCCTGAAAACGGCAGGAAGCGATATCACTGGTGACGCATGATTTACAATTTATAGGACCGGAGCAGAACTTGATGCAGTCTGCTCTGCCTGGTCCCGTACCACGTATCATCAGTCTAACACTAAGACTTCCCAATGTTGGAAGAGTAGCTACAAATTAGCAAAGAAGGCATCTTCATTTGGGACCAAAGGCATAGTTGTTGTTGCAAGTTGTTCGTAATGTCACGGATGCATCGATGACTATGATTCTGTAAGCTCTTAAGTATGCATCCCAAGTTTTTTTTTCCGTCGCTATGAAACACATGATAACATTTTTCTCCTACACAATTTACGAGAAACGATGCTGCAGCTGTGTGCATTGTACTTGTACAACTTACGTGCAGTTGCTTCTGGACAGTATTTGGTGATGAGATGTGTTGGCGGCAGCATTTATCGATATCGCTGTGTGACTGGCGGTCCGGGAGGACTAGTGATGCCGCTCCGTACTGACCCGTCCCGCCGTCAGCCGCTCCGCACTAACCCGTCCCGCCGTCAGCCGCTCCGCACTGACCCGTCCCGCCGTCAGCTGCTCCGCACTGACCCATCCCGCCGTCAGCCGCTCCGCACTGACCCGTCCCGCCGTCAGCCGCTCCGCACTGACCCGTCCCGCCGTCAGCTGCTCCGCACTGACCCGTCCCGCCGTCAGCTGCTCCGCACTGACCCGTCCCGCCGTCAGCCGCTCCGCACTGACCCGTCCCGCCGTCAGTCTCTGTCGACGGCAGCCGCGGCCTGGTCTCTGCCGGGAGTGCCGACCGGCTGGGACGGCGGCTGCCGGGAGTGCCGACCGGCTGGGACGGCGGCTGCCGGGAGTGCCGACTGGCTGGGACGGCGGCTGCCGGGAGTGCCGACCGGCTGGGACGGCGGCTGCCGGGAGTGCCGACTGGCGGCAGCTGAGGACGGCAGTGGACTATGGCAGGAGCGGCTTCCGCAGTCTGGTTTGGACTGGGCCAGGAGCATCTGCTGTAGCTGTGTGCGAACTGCAACAAATCCATCCTTCATAGGCTACATATACTCTATAGGCATATATCACAACCGGGTGTAGGTTGTGGAAAGGCCACATCGCGTGGCCTAGTGTAGACCCAGTCTGCTGTGGGGTGGTGTGTACTGCGGAACGTCCAGCTTCCATGACAAAAATGGACTGTGGGAGGACCGTATTTTTTGCAGCGAGACATGCGCTGTACATTGAGCAGATCTCACAACCGGGTGTGGTCCGTGAAAGGACACCGTCCCGCGCGGTCGGGTGTAAAGGACCGGCGTGGCGTGGACACCGGGACCGGGCTCCGGTGACTACACCTCAAACGGTGACGGACGTGTTCGTCCTCAATGGACACGATTCCGGTCCAACCCTGTGCTACAGCAGACGGGCGCCAATGTCGGCTGGAGCTACGCCGGCTAATGCTGAAGCGGCGCAGATGATGCAACTACAGAGCAGTCGGCCGCAGTCTGTGGGTGTCGTCTGTCGCATCGTGTCTCCCGGTGGCTGTCCCGGTGTCTGTCCCAGTGTCTGTCCCGGTGGCTGTCCCAGTGGCTTCCCCGATGCCTGCCTCGGTATCTGCCCCGGTGTCTGTCCCGGTGGCTGCCCCGGTGTCTGCCTCGGTGTCTGCCCCGGTATCTGCCCCGGTGGCTGCCCGGGGTATGTCCCGGCGTCTGCCCCGATGTCTGTCCTGGTGTCTGTCACGGCGTCTGTCCCGATATCTACTGGTGTCTGCCCGGGGTATGTCCCGGCGTCTGTCCCGGTGTCTGTCCCGGTGGCTGCCCCGATGCCTGCCCCGGTATCTGCCCCGGTGTCTGTCCCGATGTCTGTCCCGGTGTCTGCCCCAGTGTCTGCCACGGCGTCTGTCCCGATATCTACTGGTGTCTGCCCGGGGTATGTCCCGGCGTCTGTCCCGGTGTCTGTCCCGGTGGCTGCCCCGATGCCTGCCCCGGTATCTGCCCCAGTGTCTGTCACGGCGTCTGTCCCGATATCTTACTGGTGTCTGCCCGGGGTATGTCCCGGCGTCTGCCCCGATGTCTGTCCTGGTGTATGTCCTGGTGGCTGCCCCTATGTCTGCCCCGGTGTCTGCCTCGGTATCTGCCCCGGTGTCTGTCCCGATGTCTGTCCCGATGTCTGTCCCGGTGTCTGCCCCAGTGTCTGCCAC
Organism: Imbricaverruca yamaguchii; assembly: GCA_034440575.1. Classification (NCBI taxonomy): domain Eukaryota; kingdom Metazoa; phylum Arthropoda; class Thecostraca; family Neoverrucidae; genus Imbricaverruca; species Imbricaverruca yamaguchii. The sequence goes on from JAOTOL010001574.1 coordinate 133,087, forward strand.
GGCGTCTGTCCGATATCTGCCCCGGTGTCTGCCCGGGGTATGTCCCGGCGTCTGCCCCGATGTCTGTCCTGGTGTCTGTCCTGGTGTATGTCCCGGCGTCTGCCCGGTGGCTGTCCCGGTGGCTGCCCCTATGTCTGCCCCGGTGTCTGCCCCGGTGTCTGCCCCGGTGTCTGCCCGGGGTATGTCCCGGCGTCTGCCCCGATGTCTGTCCTGGTGTATGTCCCGGTGTCTGTCCCGGTGGCTGCCCCTATGGCTGCCCCGGTGTCTGTCCCGGTGTCTGCCCGGGGTATGTCCCGGTGTCTGTCCCGGTGGCTGCCCCTATGGCTGCCCCGGTGTCTGTCCCGGGGTATGTGCCGGTGGCCGTCTCGGTGTGCGTCCGTTCGTGTTCGTGCCGTCGCCCAGTTAGAGTGGGGCCGCGGCGGGTCGTATTTCAGCTGTGTGCCGGCCAGCTTCACACGACTGGCGGCGGGTGGGTCGTGCTGCCGCTCAGTCGGCTGGCGACTGGAGGGCAACGTGACCGGCGCACGGCAGCCCGGACGAGACGACGCCTCTGCGCCGCTCACTCTCTCCACTGTGTCGGCTGTGGGGCAATCGTGAGGAAGTTATCTCCTCCGCTGCACCACCTGTAGGGCAGCCGTGAGGGAGGCGACCTCTTGGCCGTGCCGGCTGTAGAGAAGTCGTGATGTTGTTGACGCGCTGGAGCGAGGTGCCACTGTGGGTGGCTGGCCGCAGCCACAGTTCCACACCAGCTGTTTACCGGACACTGCACCGGCACCGCCCGCACCCACGGACAAAAATAGACTCCAGCATGGCCACTCCACCGCGACCAATGAGTGGTCATGTGAAGCATGTCTCCCCATGCCTGCTCCAGTGACTTCGAAATCGAGGGCAGGTCACCAGATTCCAGCGATACTTGGCCGACTTGGTCATTTGGCTCTCATGAATAGTGACGTCAGTCAGCTTATTCCCCACTTCGTCATGTAGCGCACACAAACTAACTGGTGATCGTGAAGAAGCGCAATGAAAATGTTCAGTATTTGCATGACAGCTGGCACTTACCAGTCTTCATTAAAGCCAATTTGTTTCTTCGCGTTAAGTGGCTGGCCTGTCTGCTTCCTTGCTTGCTTGTTCCCTGCATATAATAGTTGTATGTAAGTCGCCGTGATTGACGAGGCACATGGCAGTGGTGGCAGCAATTTTACATGAAAAGTTGTCAAATGGATAAGATGCTTAGTTTGCTGCATGACAAGGAACAGGAAGGAAGCAAGGAGATAAGAAAAGACGTGAAAATGCAGAAAATGATAACTATGAAAATGTAAAATGCAAAAAAGTGACTTGATAACTTTAGAGTAAGTACACATGGGACAGCTGTTCCGGCAAAATCGAAGCAATCATCGGATCGAGTTCCAATTATAACCCGATTCGATTTATTCAGCTCTTTCTAATGAAGCGTACTTCAATTCCGTTCCCCACAAACACACCATGCACACCATGCACAAAATGGAGGTATGTCAATGTGTAATAAACACATTGGCATACCTCCATTTTCTATCCTTCATTCCCCTGCACTGCCCTTTGAAATTATCCTGGCGGAACGTCTTAGCCGAAAACCCGCGATGAAGTTGAAAATAATAAATAAGACTTCTTTATTGCATTGAGAAAGAAAAAGTACTGGATTGGCCAGCACTAGCCAGATGCCAGACGTCTAATAGTGACAACGAATAATGGACCGCTCTACAATGCGAGGGTAAACACCTGCAAGATGCCTATGGGAAGAATGGAAATAAAATTTGGAATATTTTGTTTTGCGTCTTAGTATTTGTCAAAGGCAGAGTTTAGTAGGAAGATGAAATAGACATTATAAGCTGTTCTGCTTAGCATCCAAATTAGGAAGTTTTGGCCTGAGGAACCCGCTTGGAGATTGGACGTGGCCTCATTCGTCCTGTTTAAGCAACTGTGATGAACCGAAGTCTACGCTAGATGGCAAAGAGCCTGACCAGATTCGATGGAGCCGACAAAGCATTGTCAAACAACGTCGTGAATGACATTGGAACATGGACGTGTGTGTGTCAAACGCTTTTCCAAAAGATATTACTTGGATGCTCTGCGCGAGCGCGCAATATCAACACGCTGAAGACAAACTTAACACGGTAGGCATGTTATGGCCACTCGAACACCTAAATGTGTACTCTTCTAAAGCATACCAACTATTGTCAGTTAAGTGGATGAAATTGTAGGCATAGTGTGAATTGTACAGTCAGAGCTGGCCATGATAGCCGGTGCTGGGGCAGTCGGCTGGCTGCGACCGTTTGATCTGACCGCCACAAGTACCAGGTGGAAGATACTTGACAGAAAAAAACAAAGGTCGTGCGAACACCCTCCGGCAATGATTACCTGTAATGACAGCAATTCTTCTCCTCAGTCGTATATTTAATGACGGTGTGGGGCTGTAAATACTTAATTGTTGACTTCTGCGTTGGCCGCCAGAGAAGTGACGCCATATCAAACCGTAGTTTCCACAAATACCACCCGAGACAGAGCAGCGGAAACGGGTCTTCAACTGTATGGGCGAACGCTTCCACAGAACTGGTGTTCACGCACAGGCGCGAGTGAGCACCAGTTCTGTTATTGCCGTGGAATTGCTCAGACGCTCATTTTTGTGCTGACCCACGCGGTGGGGACTCCGCAGAAGTATAGAATGTCGACTCAGATATAGATCGTTAACACTACGACTGTCTGTTCGTATGGCAGATGTCAGCAGCTGCCACATCTGGGCCAGTCGAGCGTCATAACGGTATGACAGATGTCAGCAGCTGCCACATCCGGTGTATGCTGCATTTAGGTTATTATAGTCTTTCATTTTGGTTTTTAACAGCTTCTCAAAGACGTCCCACGAATTCCACATGCTGACTGAGCTATGGTATTTGCAGACTTCTCGAATGGGCGACAAAGCGCAGAAACTGGCTCACATTGGACGATTTGATCTTCAAGTATCACCCATCTAACAATACCGATCTGAAGACGGCATCATAATTTTGGCGCACAGTACCTTAGCACGTGAGCGTAGGAACGTGGGTACGACGTATGCGGAGGCCATGATCTCCTTTTTTCGCAACATCCCTACGTCCTTGTTCCACTCTTCTTAATTCCATATGGCCGGATTAAATACCGAGCAGTCTTGGGAGTAATGGAAATGTGATGTTGCAAAGCACCTTAAACCCAACTTCGACGGCTCGATTCACATATTGACCAATTTTGCTCCTACTATATCTGGGAGGAAGATGCCACATACAGAGGGAACGGTGGGAGGAAGATGCCATCAGGACTCAATTTGTCAGACGGCCACCAGCTGCTGTTCCCGGACTCACCGATACTCTTGTCTAGACTGGTCTCTTATGCACATTCGGGATACGGCTTCACTTGAAACTGCAGCCCGCATCAGTGATAACTGATATGACAAATGGGAACATCAGTGATAACTGACATGACAAATGGAAACATCAGCAATAACTGATAAGCAATAACTGATAAGCAATAACTGAAATTTTTCGGTACAGACCAGTGCCATTAAAAAATGGTACTACCAAGAGTTATCTACATTGCACAGACTACAATTTCCCATAGTCTGATATCATGCGTGACTGAAGATCTCACGCTAAACAGAGGCTGGATATAATCAGAAATTTAGCTGTCGCCCCATCTTTTGGCGATTGCGAACTTTAAGTCATAGGCGGTACATGCAATTGTCCAAACTCTACAGCTAAGAACACATTTCACGTACTGTTTTGGTGTGTGACTTCGCCTTCAAAAGACCTCACCTGTTCCCTGGCAGTTGCCATGCATAATAGCAGAACCTTGATGGTCATGACTTTCATGGTAAGGTGCGAACCTTGCTGGTTGGTTGGTTTTTTGGGTTGGGTGCGAACCTTGCTGAACGTGATTCTGAGTGATGGGCAAAATTTGCTGGGAAGTGAGGGCTGTGTTTATAAATCCATTCAACATGTTTTAGATATTAGATACTGTTATTCGAATGGGGAGCGAAATGAAGTGATCATTTTCTTGTCAATCAAACGTACCTTGAAATGAAGTACAGAGTGCTACTGATCCTTTGATCTTTCTTCTCAAGATCTTCTTTCTCAAGTAGAAACTCCTTCTCGTGCGGGAGTGAAGCCCGACCCTGATTGGAATAACATTCTTACTACAATGACGTGCACATATGCTAGGAATTACAGATTAGGACAGACGCCATGCTCTTTCCTGACTAGGCCAGGAGGTTGTTTTCAGGCACAATGTCAGAAGCAATTTGGATGTCGACGTATGCTAAACCAAAATTGACGCAGCTTTCTTTGGAACCGACATACAGCATCGGAAAAAGCTAACCCTTTCGAAAAGGTCTGACATGCTTACGAAAAAATTGCTCTTTCATTTACATGTATTCGTACCTTTCCATATCTGTTTTTAGTCAATGACGTCATTCACTTCATTTTTGAATGAGCGTGATCCTTTTCCAGCGTACGGCGCACATTGGCTGTTGCTGATCGTGCTTCTCTGTCGATCATGTTGTCTTAGTGCATTGACCCTCAATGTTATGGTGCGGAGAGAAGACTGCGAGTCCAAGGTAAACTGCAATGGTGCAATGGATGTTTTGAAGTGGATATGTGCCGCTGCAGAGTGTGCTGCAGTGCATCTCTGCAGTGGATCTGTGCCGCTGCAGAGTGTGCTGCAGTACATCTCCTGCAGTGGATCTGTGCCGCTGCAGAGTGTGCTGCAGTGCATCTCTGCAGTGGATCTGTGCCGTTGCAGAGTGTGCTGCAGTTCATCCCTGCAGTGGATATGTGCAGCTGCAGAGTGTGCTGCAGTGCACTCCTGCACTGGACTGAATTGCACTGCACCAAAATGGAGTGTCGGGTTGGATCGTACCGTTTGTTCGGAATATTTGCAGAATACGATATTTACTGACAATGCGGTTGACAAATGTGCTCAAGCAGAAACAGCAGCATCCCCTCGGATATTTGTAGGCAAGCGACACTGACACATACGCTGGGCGTTGTTGAGAATGCACCGTGCTTAGAATGCAGGATGTGATGCACCCTAATTTACAGATACGGAACAGTGTCGGGTGCATGGTGTATGCAGTGCAGTATCTCAAGACTGTCATTGTAGGAATGACACGATTGAGTGAATACGATACAAAGTGAAGGTCCAATCATGGTGCCAGAAGATTTTGCTTGCGTGGGGTGTGCTTTGCTCTTTGACGGTTGCCTGTTCGGGTACGTTATGCAGAATCCCGGTGTGGGCATCCTTGTCACTGCGGTCGACCAGACGTTTTTCAGCGATGGAGAACGGCGCTAATCTGGCATGCAAACCACAGGGAACCCCATATTTTGCTTGATCAAAATTATCCTGAAAGGGGGCTAGAACTTCCACCCTTGTTCGCCTTCATAATGGCGTTCGAGTAGTAATCACAGTAAAGACATGAGAGCGCAAGGTGTTCGGAATGACCCATTTCGAAATGCACCACCAGCGTGGGGCAAATCTTAAATGGAGCGACGGAAAAAGGTTGCTGGCGGCCCTATGATGTCACATTAGCATGGCGCATCGATGAAATCCCAATCGCGCAACTTCAATTAAAAAGGCACATGTCCCATAAGCCACCTGAGAGAGCATCTTCATCTGCGCAGATCTCCCGAGATGACCGCCTGCGGTTCTGCAGCACGCGTCTCTGTGTCAGCGCAGGTCGTCCTGAGACGGCACCTCGCCGCTGACAGTCAGCTTCTCTGGCACCTCGCCGCTCTGACAGTCAGCTTCTCTGGCACCTCGCCGCTGACAGTCAGCTTCTCTGGCACCTCGCCGCTGACAGTCAGCTTCACACCGCCGTCCCGGCCGCCAGCCCGGCCCGTAAATTCAGGCCAAAGCTTTTCCGAACAATTAAATCAGGGCCCATTAGCGGGGCGCGGGTGTCGCCTAATATGGAGTTACGAGGCGCGCCTCTGTCGGCGGTGGACGGTCGTCGGCAGGCCAGGTGTCGGCGGTGGACGGTCGTCGGCAGGCCAGGTGTCGGCGGTGGACGGTCGTCGGCAGGCCAGGTGTCGGCGGTGGACGGTCGTCGGCAGGCCAGGTGGCGGTAGTGCGGCAGGCCAGGTGTCGGCGGGGGACGGTCGTCGGCAGGCCAGGTGTCGGGGGGGGACGGGCGTCGGCAGGCCCGGGGGTGGGGGGGGGGGGGCGGTCGGAGGGCCGGGGGTGGGGGGCGGAGGGTCTTCGCGGGGGCAGGGCACCGACGCCGGCCACCCCGTTCGTCGCGCTCTGTCACTGAGAAATGACCAGAATTAACTGCGAGGTGGAACCGCTCCGGTAATAACAACGTCCAGACGATAAAAACTGCATGTGGAGGGTGGCAGTGGAGCTGCGGCAGTATGGGCAGGGGGAGGGGCGTGCAACAGGCTCCCGGCCGGCCCCGCGCCACCGTTTCCTCCCCGGTCAGCAGGGGCCGTGTCAGGGGGATGGGCGATCAGGAGGGATCAGCCAGTGAAGGGGGAGGGCAGGTCAGGAAGGGTCAGTCAGCAGGGTCAGATCAGGAGGACCAGGTCTGGAGGGGTCGGTCGACAGGACCAGATCGGGAGGGTCGGACAGGCCGTCAGGGTGATGGGTGGCGCCAGTTCGAGACACGGTCCCGTTACTGGCAAACGGGCATAAAGCGGCCCCCGACGGCGGCTGGGTCCGGCCGGTCGCGCGCCCTCGACCGGCGGCGCGGCCCCGTGCGGCGCCGCATAGCTGCTCGCCAGTCGGCTGTGGCGTTCCGCCGGTGTCTTTCCCGGCCGGCTTTTGTGCCGACTGTGTCACCCCTTGCGACCCCCCGCGTCCGCGGCGCCCCCCGCCGGGCCAAATGAGCAGCCATCTGCCGGGTTTGTGACGGCTCACCTGATCGGCTCCCCACGGCTCACATCGCCGGCCGCATCTTCACCTCTCGTTATATCGCCACCGACAGATGTTCGGCCGGCGCACGACCGCCGGCGGCCGCCCAGTTGGCCACCATTGGCCGTGCACGGCTGGCCCTGGCACATGGCAGCGTCGCCCGCCGGCCCATTCAGGCTGCCGCCGCCGGCCCGCGCGGGGGTCCGACTGGGTAACGCGGTGGCGGCCACGGCCACAGCCGGCGGCTCCGTGTGCCGGCCGGGCTACATAGCCGGGCGGCGGGGCTGACCGGCCGCCCGGCTACTGCGCGCATCATCGCCCAGATTGGGCCGCATTTTTGTGTAAAGCTCGGAGGGAATGTGCCTCCAGACACGCCGCGCGCAGCGCCGGATTTTACCGTTTTGCCTGATTTCACCGGAGCTATTTCGGCGGCGAAAATCACAACTCCCGCGCACAGGACAATGACGGGACTCGGCCGAGAATGTCGGGATTTGTCCCGGGGAGATGTCGCGGGTCTTGCGGCACATTCTGGGCCGCGGATGCTTCAAAGGCTTGGGGTCGGGCGGGCTGTGATCGCGGCCGACCGCCGGCGCCGGAACTGCTTGTGACCGGGCGCTCGGACTGGCGCCGTCTGGACACGACGTGACGTGACGTGACGGCTCGGCTGATGGCCGCCGGTGACGGTCTACCGAGCACCACTGACCGACCGACCGGAAACACACGGTCGGCGGGGCGCGTGCCAACAGTAGTCGAGTGACCGGAAACACGCGGTCGGCGGGGCGCGTGCCAACACTGGCCGACTGCCGAGCGGCGGATACGGAGCTGGCCATTCGGCTCGCCGAGCTGGCAGCTTTGGGGAGCCTTCGACAACGACCATCTCTCATGGCCTGGTGGATGGCTATGGACATGGCCTGAATGGGAACGACCGCTACTGAGCTGCTGGCGCCTCCGAATGTGACCAGCGTGCCTCTGCAGGGACTTGCGCTCCTGGTCGTCCGGGGCTGCTGGTCAGCTCCAGACGAAGTCAGCACTGACCAGTCGAGATGGCCGCTCCGGCACCGGCGGCCAGCGCTGGCCTGCACGGACGTGCTGCGGCCGGGGGCGATCGTGCCGCGTGCAGAGATGACCGCCCCTCTGATGGGCCGCTTCCGCCGGCCGTCCGCTGGCCGCCCACGTGACTGACAGGCCGCCGGTGCGCCGATGCCGGCCCCGCTGCCGGCCCCGCTGCCGGCCCCGCTGCCGTCCGTGTAATGGCGCCAGCTGCCGCGCTGGGAACGCCGCCACGCCGTGCCGTCCGATACAGTCAAACAAACTAAAGCCCTATAATTTGATGGAAAATCAAAGGGAGAAGGCCCAATTTGTCTCGGGAGGCGCGACGAAAAGTGGCGGTGAGGCTGGCTGCCCCTGTTGACAGAACACCGCTTGCGTGTCGATGATAGCCCGATAATTAAACCGTTCCCGGCCGGTTCCGAGAGGTGTGCCGTTTTTGCCGCCGCCGAGGGACGGCAGGCAACCATCAGACGGGCTTTATTTCGCATTAACACGAGAATTCGTGTGCAAAGCACACGGACGATGAGCGTAGCATGGCATGACGAGGCCGGCGCCTTTGCACCGCACTGGGCCTTGGATGCCGTGGAAGGTAGCAGAACGCACGCAATCAATGTTAGCTCATCACGACCGAACTTGGACGGCGTCACCTCTGGCCCCTGGCCGCTGCTCCCGGCCGGGGTCAGGACGGGTCAGGTCCTGCTGTGGGCATTCCTCCTGGCCGGGGTCAGGTTCTGCTGTGGACGCTGCTCCTGGCCGGCGTCAGGTCCTGTTGTAGCTCCATCTCCTGGCCTGGGTCAGGTTCTGCTGTGTACGCTGCTCCTGGCCGGGGTCAGGTCCTGTTGTGGACGCTGCTCCTGGCCGAGGTCAGATTCTGCTGTGGCCGCTGCTCCTGGCCGGAGTCAGGACGAGTCAGGTCCTGTTGTAGCTCCTTCTCTTGGCCGGGGTCAGGGCGGGTCAGGTTCCGCTGTAGCCACTGCTCCTGGCCCGGGTCAGGACGGGTCAGACCCCGCTGTGGCCACTCCTCATGGCAGGGGTCAGGTCCTGGTGTGGTCGCTGTTCCCTGCCGGGGTCAGGACGGGTCAGGTTCTGCCGTATCCCCTTCTCCTGACAGGGATTAGGACGAGCTCAGGACGGCCGGGTCAGCACAGTATCAGGATCTGCCTTCCCCGCAGCCCATCTGTTGCCCAGTGGTGACTACCGGGCTTCCTGCTGTACACCAGCAGCAGAGGAAAACCAACAGCCGGCGAGCTGCAGTCGGCTTTGCATGGCTGCGCTGGGTCCGCTTTAATGCCGAGCTCCCTCGCCGCCAGACATGCCGCGGCAGCACAATTAGTGGCCACGATTCAGCTCGGCGGCGGGCCGCAGTCGGCCCACGGATACTCTGATAGCTCTATGATCGGCAGGCTCGCAGGCCGATGACGAGAATTTTGATTTCCCCCGGCGCCGTGATAAGATTAGCGTAAGCGGCTTACGTGGCGCACCGCATCGGGCCGATCTTGGCTGCACCGCGCGCCGCCACTCGCCACACCGCGCCGGATTTGCCGAATCCGCTTGGCTCCGCTCCGCATTACCGCGGCATTGACTTGAAATAATGGTACCAGAAATTGAATTGTGCCGATGCAGCGGCGCGAGTGTGTGGGCGTGTGGCGTCGGTGGGTGTGCAGAGCGGCCGAAGCGTCACCATTGATGGTGTGCCACCATTGTCTGCCCACGGCCTCACGCCAGGGCCGGGTCGGCGTGCCCACATGGCCCACGCGCCTCACCTGATCAGAACACTCGGCTCCGAGTTCCCAGTCAGATCGGGTGCCGATACAACAGCCAACCGCGTCCTCAGCCACGTGTACCCAGCCGCCCGGGCGGCACCCACGTGCTGAGCTGTGCCCTCAGCAAGGAGGCGTGTCCCCAGGTGCGTTGCCCATTATACCAGCTGTGCTACTGTGCCATCCGGTGTCCTAGGCGTGCCGTCCGGTGTCCTAGGCGTGCCATCCGGTGTCCTAGGCGTGCCATCCGGTGTCCTAGGCGTGCCGTCCGGTGTCCTAGGCGTGCCGTCCGGTGTCCTAGGCGTGCCGTCCGGTGTCCCAGGCGTGCCGTCCGGTGTCCCAGGAGTGCCGTCCGGTGTCCCAGGAGTGCCGTCCGGTGTCCCAGGCGTGCCGTCCGGTGTCCTAGGCGTGCCGTCCGGTGTCCCAGGCGTGCCGTCCGGTGTCCCAGGAGTGCCGTCCGGTGTCCTAGGCGTGCCGTCCGGTGTCCTAGGCGTGCCGTCCGGAAATCCCAGGCGTGCCGTCCGGTGTCCCAGGCGTGCCGTCCGGTGTCCCAGGCGTGCCGTCCGGTGTCCCAGGCGTGCCGTCCGGTGTCCTAGGCGTGCCGTCCGATGTCCTAGGCGTGCCGTCCGGTGTCCTAGGCGTGCCGTCCGGTGTCCTAGGCGTGCCGTCCGGTGTCCTAGGCGTGCCGTCCGGTGTCCCAGGCGTGCCGTCCGGTGTCCTAGGCGTGCCGTCCGGTGTCCTAGGCGTGCCGTCCGGTGTCCTAGGCGTGCCGTCCGGTGTCCTAGGCGTGCCGTCCGGAAACCCAGGCGTGCCGTCCGGTGTCCTAGGCGTGCCGTCCGGTGTCCTAGGTGTGCCGTCCGGTGTCCCAGGCGTGCCGTCCGGTGTCCCAGGCGTGCCGTCCGGTGTCCTAGGAGTGCCGTCCGGTGTCCCAGGAGTGCCGTCCGGTGTCTCCAGGTGTGTTCAGAGGTGCCCAGGTGCCAAGAGGTGACGAGCTCACCACTGGACACCGAACCAGCGGATCCAGTCGTGCCGCGCCGTCTGACCAGTGTCGTCTGCCGTTTCAGACGATACGGCACGAAATGCTCCGGATGCGGCCACGGCATCTCACCGCAGGACCTGGTGCGGAAGGCGAGGGAGAAGGTGTTCCACCTCAAGTGCTTCACCTGTCTCGTCTGCCGAAAGCAACTCTCCACCGGCGAGGAGCTGTACGTGCTCGACGAGAACAGGTTCATCTGTAAAGAAGACTACATAAGCGGCAAGAGTTTGCCAGGTGAGTGACGCAATCGTGTGGTGACGTCACAACCATCAGCTGACCGACTTTGAAGGGTGCCGACAGCTACAGCTTTGCGGAAAGCTGATTGCCACCCGCTCACATTGTACTTGAGCTTACCTAGCACTAGGACATGATCCTGGACAACTGGAACTGCTACTCACTGATTTGTGTGAAGTCAGAATTTTCCGAAGAAGGATTTTCTTTGGTATGCAGGTTTCGTGCGGATTTAAACGACAGGTTAGGATTAGGAACAGACTGAAGTTGTTTATCAACCCATACACCTGCTTTGTATTTGCTAGCGCCTTGCATTTAGGCGTGGCTCGTGAAAATAAACATGGATTTTTTAATGCATTGTTTCGTCGTAAGTTTTGTGCCTACTAATTGTGACGCAAGAGCTCGTGCTTGACATCTGCGAAGTGAATGCCAGGCCGGTTACAAGTCCTCTATTGTGGTGTTCATTCCTTTTCAATACTTCTTCTACTCCATTGACATCGCCTCATGACGAATAGATGTCACAGCAGAGTATTCTTGTTCGTCCTCTGCTGTTTCATGAATATTTGGAAAGGCACCCCACTTTCCAACTCCTCTTGCATGCCCAATTCTTACACTGCTCAACTGCCACATACCCCAATTCTGACATAGCTTAGCTCTTACATAACCAAACTCTTGCATTGCCCGATTGTTGCATAGCCCAACTCTTACATAGCCCAAATAACGTGAGGGATACACGCAGTCAGAATTGCCCTATTCTGCTGCCAGTGGACGGTAAACCGACTCGCCAAAGGTTGTAAAACAATACAGTTTATTGCGCCCAATTTCTACCAGTAATTAATCACGCAATTCTTGTCACCTGCACATTGTACAGCTGGCTCGAATAGCTGACGACATGGAGTGAATTTCGGAAATTGACCTATTCCGATTCATCATACCATCAGAAAATAGCCGACGTTTATTACAGCATGCTGCTTCCGATTCACCTGGTCTCGGCTTTCTCCTGCGGTAGTGGCACTGAGCTCGCTCATCGTGCCAGCAGAGTTTGCGTCTACTCGCGCAACATCTACGGCACGAGCACGGTAACTGGATGATCCTGATCACCTGCGTACCACCAGCTGGACCTGAGACTAGCCCAGCCATAACCAGAGTGGATGTGCATCACCTGCGTACCACCAGCTGACCTGAGGACTGCAACCAGCTGAACCTGAGAAGCGAGTGGATGTGCATCACCTGCGTACCACCAGCTGACCTGAGATAAGCCAACACGCACCACCACTAACAAGCCGAGTGGATGTGCATCACCTGCGTACCACCAGCTGAACCTGAGATAAGCCGAGTGGATGTGCATCACCTGCATACCACCAGCTGACCTGAGATAAGCTGAGTAGATGTACATCACCTGCGTACTCACCTGCGTACCACCAGCTGGACCTGAGACAAGCCGAGTGGATGTGCATCACCTGCGTACCACCAGCTGGACCTGAGACAAGCCGAGTGGATGTACATCACCTGCGTACTGCCAGCTGGACCTGAGACTAGCCCAGCTACAACACCAGCGGATGTGTATCACCCGCCCTCTGGGATATGGCCACTGAGGGTACGGCATTGTACATTGAAATTCGTCCTACCGAAGTCTTTCTACCTCCAGCGGATCCCTCACTGTTCCACTTGAGGAGAGACAGCAGACAAACCAGGACCTTTTACCATGGTAAGTGAGGGGAGAGATTCCACTGCATTCATCGTCAGTTTCCCCACTGGCCAGCCATTCCACATCCCACTTGCGAATGCACTAAAAGGCACGATTTTCCACGATGAATTCAGTATTACTTATCTTTGATTCCCCACATCACATTCCCCGTTTGCAAAAGAAGATAACCAAAGTTTTTGTTCTTCCCGTAGCCATTACTTGCAGGAATCGTGAACATGATTTTGTCGGTCAAGTCAAAATGAAGTAGGTGAAATCGAAATAGATATCACTGTGGGATGGCGGCAGGTCAGGACATTGGCGATTCCTCTTCGCCAAAAATTCGAGGGGAAATTGCCGCACCTTCTCTTCCATCAGGTCTACTCGCACCAACAAACGCCTGTCTGAGGATGTCCTCTTCCTTCATTTCCTGGCGGGCGATGTGTCGCAGGATAGAGTGGAGCGCCACTCCTCTGCGGCACCGACAACCCCCGCGCGTACACGATGCCGTGGTTAGCCGAGCTCTCCAGAGCCGCAGCGGCGCTCCGATGCACTGCAGTCGGCGCACCGGCGCGTTATTAATAACAAATAGCTGATAGCATTTGCATATGGCGCCTGTTAGCGAACACGAGCGGGTGGCAAACGGACGGCATCGCCCTGCTAGTTTTCACGTGCATCGTAACGGCGGCGGAGTGTTATCGGCGATCTGGCCGACTGGTCGGGCCGACCCGAGTCTGCACCGCCAGCCAGACAGACGGGCCCGCTGCACCGCGCCGCTGTGATGGACGACTGTGGCAGGCGCAGCTGTGTGCCGAGCTGCCAGCGGCGTCTCCAGGTGTACCGTCAGCTACAGGGGCTGCCAGCGGCGTCTCCAGGTGTACCGTCAGCTACAGGGGCTGCCAGCGGCGTCTCCAGGTGTACCGTCAGCTACAGGGGCTGCCAGCGGCGTCTCCAGGTGTACCGTCAGCTACAGGGGCTGCCAGCGGCGTCTCCAGGTGTACCGTCAGCTACAGGTGCAGCGGCTCCAGGTGTACCGTCAGCTACAGTGGCGCCAGCGGCGTCTCAGGTGTACCGTCAGCTACAGGGGCTCCAGCGGCGACTCAGGTGTACCGTCAGCTACAGGGGCTCCACGGCGACTCAGGTGTACCGTCTACTCACGGGCTGCGGGCGTCTTCAGCTGTACCGGCCCAGCTAGGGGCTCCAGGCATACAGGGGAATACTGTGGGTTTCCGGTGCACCGCCGCTACAGGTTCCCAGCGGCGTCTCCAGGTGCACCGTCAGCTATAGGCGATCCCAGCTATATGGGCTCCCAGATGCAGGAGATCCCAGTGGCGTCCTCAGACCCGCAGCCGACTATAGGACCGGACCTCCTTCCAGAGAGACCTACTGGCGACTAAAGGCACACCTGCTGGTGTTCCGAGACCTCATCAGCTGACATGGGGAACACCGGTAAACACTTACACAAACGTTCAGCACAAAACTCCGTCTTCGCCAACTTTGGGAAAAAACTTACTCCACACCGTGCATGAGGAATGGCTCCGTCTTCACTGCGTGCTACATGCATATGATATAATTTTACCCCGACACGGAAGGCGGAACCATAGGAAATCCTGCTCCTGCCAAATACCAGGGTGACTGCTCCAGCGCAGGCCACAAGAAATGTTGCCTGTCAACGGGCACCACTGCAAACGCCGCTACACTTCCACCGCCACAGTCAGGGCAACTGACGACTCCAACAAACAGGACCACTGTCAACTCCCACAGGTAGGACCACGACGACTCCACAGACAGGACCACTGACGACCCCCACAGACAGGACTACTGACGTCCCCCACAGACAGGACTACTGACGACCCCCACAGACAGGACCACTGACGACCCCCACAGACAGGACCACTGACGACCCCCACAGACAGGACCACTGACGTCCCCACAGGCAGGACCACTGACGACCCCCACAGACAGGACCACTGACGACCCACACACACAGGACTACTGACGACCCCCCACAGACAGGACCACTGACGACCCCCACAGACAGGACCACTGACGACCCCCACAGGCAGGACCACTGACGACCCCCACAGACAGGACCACTGACGACCCCCACAGACAGGACCACTGACGACCCCCACAGACAGGACCACTGACGACCCCCACAGACAGGACCACTGACGACCCCCACAGGCAGGACCACTGACGACCCCCACAGACAGGACTACTGACGACCCCCACAGACAGGACCACTGACGACCCCCACAGACAGGACCACTGACGTCCCCCACAGACAGGACTACTGACGACCCCCACAGACAGGACTACTGACGTCCCCACAGACAGGACCACTGACGACCCCCACAGACAGGACTACTGACGACCCCCACAGACAGGACCACTGACGACCCCCACAGGCAGGACCACTGACGACCCCCACAGACAGGACCACTGACGACCCCCACAGACAGGACTACTGACGTCCCCCACAGACAGGACCACTGACGACCCCCACAGACAGGACCACTGACGACCCCCACAGACAGGACCACTGACGACCCCCACAGACAGGACCACTGACGACCCCCACAGACAGGACCACTGACGACCCCTACAGACAGGACCACAGACAGGACTACTGACGACCCCCGCACGGCGGCCGCCAGCGCGTGCGGTTTCGTTTCACCAACGTATCGAGCCATTTTCGAGTTGGCTGGCCACATTGTTGCGGCGAGATGGGCAGGTGGTCGGCCGGGCAGGGGCCGCGGCACGTTTTTACAGACGGCCTGCCACTGCGCGGCGGCCACCTCCCTCCCCCGGTACACTGGCTGCGTGACGTATCAATAGTTATCTGATAGGCCCCGGCCGGGCAGCCCTCAAATTTTTCTTCTGCTCTCGGTCGACAGGCCGAGCCGGCCCCTTCCTGGAAGGAGGCGTCGTTATTCATACACGGCGAACGGCTTTGGTCGTTTGTCGGCGAACGAGCGCGTGATTGATGTGTGTGTGTGTGTGTGTGTGTTTGTGAAGCACGCTGCGGATCCGGCGTCGGCCTGGGCGTGACGTCACGTCAGATCGTGCCGCCGCCGCTGTGCCAAGTCACAGCACCGCCTCGCGCCGCCGATATCAGTCGTATATTGTATGGATGCAGGGAGGCCGGAATACGTAATGGTCTCTGTGGGCTGCAGCCGACCGTAACTCATCGCGCAATACTCTGCCCGGCGGGCTGGGGTCGTTAAAAACGGCCGCCGCCGCCGTCAGGAACACGGAAAACTATTTTAACAAGCGATAATCGCCGCAAGACTTGGTGGTCGGCGCATGCTACTGCACGGTGACGTCGCTCTGCGTATTTCGCGGGCTGCAGCTATGTCGGCACACCCCTGGCTTTGGGCAGACCGGCCGCGACCTCACGGCACTGGCCATCCGCCCAGGCACAACCCAGTGGCCGGCCCAGTCCTGACACACACGGCCCAGTCCTGACAGACACGGCCCAGTCCTGACAGACACGGCCCAGTCCTGACACATACGGCCCAGTCCTGACAGACACGGCCCAGTCCTGACACACACGGTCCAGTCCTGACACACACGGTCCAGTCCTGGCACACACGGTCCAGTCCTGACACACACGGTCCAGTCCTGACACACACGGCCCAGTCCTGACACATACGGCCCAGTCCTGACAGACACGGCCCAGTCCTGACACACACGGTCCAGTCCTGACACACACGGTCCAGTCCTGACAGACACGACCCAGTCCTGACAGACACGACCCAGTCCTGACACACACGACCCAGTCCTGACAAGATACGGCCCCGTCCTGACAGACATGACCCCACTGACCCTTCCACTCCTTCAGGGCACAGTCCAGTGACCACCCCAGTCCTAACACACACGGCCCCACCGACCCCTCCACTCCTTCCGGGTACAGTCCAGTGACCGGTCCACTCCACCTCGTGACGGCTGCAGGGACCCCTGTGGACGGCCCTAGTGGCCGAACAGGACCAGCTGCCCAGCCGGCACCGCTCGACAGCTGGGAGGCGCCCTTACCGCCTGTGCCGTGGCGGCTGCAGTGGGTGTGACCCTGGCTGGAGGGGACCCTTGCTTGCCGGAGGCGACCCTTGTTTGCCGATCTGTCGCCGGAGCGTCCGAGTACGGCTGAGTTGGGTCGAGTTGGGTCGAGTTGGGTCGAGTAGGGCCGAGCAATGCTGAGAGCCGCCGTTGGAGGTGCAGTGCAGTAATACTGGCAGTGAAGTGGTGCAGTACAGGACTACTGACAATGCAGAACTATTGGCAGTGTAGTGGTGCAGTGCAGTACTACTGACAATGCAGTGGTGCAGTGCAGTACTACTGACAGTGTACGGATGCAGTACAGTACTACTGGCATTGCAGTGGTGCAGTACAGTACTACTGACAGTGGAGGGATGCAGTACAGTACTACTAGCAGCGCTGTGGTGCAGTGCGGTGCGGCGCTACTGACAGCGCAGTGGTGCAGTGCGGTGCGGCGCTACTGACAGCACAGTGGTGCAGTGCGGTGCGGCGCTACTGACAGCGCAGTGATGCAGTGCGGTGCGGCGCAACTGACAGCGCAGTGGTGCAGTGCGGTTCTGTCGATGACCACAGTTCCATGACGAACGCCCATTACAGCTGCAATTATACACGCTGTCTATACTTATGTGGAAGCCAGGATACGGGTGCGAATAATTGCCTGGCGGGCCGACGGGCCGTAGCGCGACCCTTGCGGCCATCCGGGCATCGACACGGCCTCCCACCCAGCCTTCCCGCCACCGACACGGACTCCCCACTCCAGCCTTCCCGCCACCGACACGGACTCCATACTTCAACCTTCCCGCCACCGACACGGACTCTCCGCTCCAACCTTCCCGCCACCAACAAACACGGACTCCCCGCTCCAGCCTTCCCGCCATCGACACGGACTCCCCACTCCAGCCTTCCCGCCACCGACACGGCCTCCCACCCAGCCTTCCCGCCACCGACACGGACTCCCCACTCCAGCCTTCCCGCCACCGACACGGACTCCCCACTCCAGCCTTCCCGCCACCGACACGGACTCCCCACTCCAGCCTTCCCGCCACCGACACGGACTCCCCGCTCCAGCCTTCCCGCCACCGACACGGACTCCCCACTCCAGCCTTCCCGCCACCGACACGGCCTCCCTACTCCAGCCTTCCCGCTTGCCGGCTCGACAGATAGCATCTCCAGCGGCGGGACACCGGAACCAATTGTCGCCAACGGCAGCTGACCCCCCCCCCACCCGCTCCTCCCCTCCCAGGCAGCCGGCTGCCAGCGGGTACGCGCCGCTGCGTCTCAGCCCGTGCTGTGTTGTGTGCGTGGGAGGAGGAGGTAGCGTGGCGCAGTGTGGCATGTGCTCCGGTTCACAGCCATGGCACACAACCATGACATAGGAATAAGGCAGAGACAAGGGAGCAGGCATCCGCTGCCAGCCCTGAACCATTTCCAACACCAAAGGCCCAGGGACAAGGCAGCAGGCATCAACCGCCAGACTTCAAGCATTTCCAACAAGGCACCGTGACAGTACATGGAAAGACGCAAGTTAAAATAATTTTGCTCTCATCACTATAAGAACACTATGAGAGTTCTTACAAGCCTGTGCAGATGTTCCTGCAGTGCTCCGTCGACAAACTATCCGACTGCGATAGTTTGCGACAGCGCTTGCTAATGAACGGACGAAATATCCAGTCGATATCAACCGCAGACCGTCCGACAGTGCCAGATAATATCAAACTTACACACAGTTCACCAACGCCGCACCACCAACGCCTCACTTACACAATCAGATTCTAGGTAGCAACTCCTTCAAACGATCTAATTGCCATGGCATGAGCTTGCTTTACTGCAGAATCTGAGCAATAAAGCTGCAGCTTCAGTGTCCTGCGTGCTCCTGAAGCCATCCGAGCTTGACCACACGTGTGGCTTTGGTGTCTCTTTGCAGTCAAGGATGTTGATTTCAGAAATTTTTTTTTGGGGGGGGATACATAAAGACGATGAGTAGGTTCAATGCCCATTCAATGTTGGCTCGGTATCGGCTCGATGTCAGCCCGGTGTCGGCTCTCGGTGTCGGCTCGGTGTCGGCTCGGTGTCGGCTCGGTGTTGGCTCAGTGTTGGCTCGGTATCAGCTCGGTATCAGCTCGGTGTCAGCTCAGTGTCAACTCGGTGTCGTTTGGTACCGTCGTCCCGGTGTCAGCGCGGTGTCAGCTCGGTGTCAGCTCGCTGTCGGCTCGGTGTCGGCTCGGCGGGACTTGGCAGCAGCTCGACGTCGCCGCCGGCGCCGCCGTTTCTGCGGTCGTCGCGCCAGCTCAGGGCCGTCGTTTCCACTCTGCCGACGGAGGGCAGCGGCCTGCAGACGGCCATTACCGCTGTCTGTTGGTTTAGCCGCTTTGCTGAGTGGGCTGTTGGCCGCCGACGCATGACCACACGTCACGGTACGTCCACGCTCGTGACGCGACGTGACCCAAGGTCGACGAGGTCACGTGACCCGAGATCGGCGCGCTCCCACCGGTCTCCGGGCCGGCAGACGCCGCCGCAGTCATTGTCAAGGCCCACCTAATGACGCCGAATTCGTCTCATTATCAGCAATTTGCGTGCAGTTTATGCATCCGTGCAGAATTGCACTCCAAGTCGGTAAATCGTGGATGCACACTGCAGTGGACCAAAACGCGCCGAACACATCTCGGGTGAGCCGGCGCATGCAAGCGGACCGGGAAGTCCAGCAGTGATACCGCCACGCCATGAAGGGGAAGGGGAGGGGACGCGCGGGCACCGGTAGCGAACGGAAGCGCGGATACCCACTGGGAGCGGAAGCACGCCGAGTTGCGTCGATCGTCGCCCAATTTCGAACGGCGGGACTAAACCAGTTCTGAACGTGCCGGTTCAACAGCCGAACGCTTTCCTAGTCCTGTTTGTTCGAGCCGCCAGCCGGCCGGGCACTGCCGCCTCTCCGAGAAATGTGTTCGATTGTTCCTTTGTTGTTTTTTGGTCGACTCGCTTGCTTCATTCATCGACTGCTCGAGGAGCGCGGTCGCGGAGCGGGCCCGGCTCCGAGATGCTCAATAATTCAACTAATTAGCCGGTGGTATTGGATAACAATGCCATTCACGCGGGTTATGCCAGTGGCGGACCCACTCGGCGAGCCCGTTAGCCGGTGTATCGGCTGCGATGGCAGCCGCGGCCCGTTCCCCGGCACGCCGCAGCCCGCAGCCGCGCCCCAGGCCACCCACATCCGGCGCGTGCTTCCGTGCGCCGTACAGGCACAGATAAATGGAGATGGAGACGCCTGTCGACATCAGGCGGCCGGCCCGGCTGGCCGGACAGGCAGCAATTTCGTCAGCTGTCCCGGAGAGCACGACGGCGAGTGATCACTTCCTCTGATGGACTGCACAAGCAGATCGATAACTACATGAAGACCGAACATGCGTCGCGGCCTCGTCGCAGCTGTCACATCGCAACAACACACGACGCATCGGCGTGAGAGTTTCCACGGTCGGTGCGCGAGAACGACTAGAACACAATTGATGCTGGTGTCATCTGTTTCTGCCCAATGCCACGGAAGAGGGTTTGCGGCATTGGTTTGCAAGTGTGAATCGAAACTGATCCATGCTGCAATGGCCGACGGTAGAATCTACCCGGTCGTCGTTATTGATCACAGCAGCTCTATTTGCTCCGCTTGAGACGATAGTGATGACGACAGATCAGTGGACTGCAAGCCCGAGGTAGACACCTTGGACCAATCAATATCACCAGATTCTAACTGCCACAAAAAGCAGCACCAACGGCAGTTGACAACTCTGCGGAAGATCACCACGCTGGAAAATAATTACTCTCTGGTGGATACCTCATCGCTGGTGAGCCACTGATCCTTGGTGGATCACTCCTGCGACGACTGCCCTGTCTCAGGTCACTTTTATCGCATATCATTAATTGTCTGACGGCCGCTGTTCTGCTGTTCCGCCTGCACCTCTGGATGCTGCAGGCGGAAGTCTCTGGGGTTCGGGCCGGGCGGTCTGTCCATCTACGGGTTGGAAACACAAGGGTTTGGACGGAACACCATTGCCAGAGACGGAGACACGGAGCTGGGCGACAACAGCCGGCGGAGCGCACCGACGGCGGGCACCTGGACGCGCGCCGGCTGTGTAGAGAATGCTCACCGGCCCGTGTGACACCGGTCACCGCGCCCCCTGATGGACGGCCGGACGGCGCATACCGGATTCCGCATTAATCACCTCCTGCGCGCGCTAAAACTATGCGCCAAAGACAAAATATCGGCTTTGATGGATGGCGGGAGAGGTGGGCCGCACCTGCGCGGACGGGAAGGGTTGGCCGTAATCACCGGTGCGGGGCCGAGCTTCTCGGCGGGGCGCCGACGCTGGCCGCGCACCGCACTCGGGGGCGGTAACTCCTGTCTAAAAATGTCCCCTGTCCGACCGGAATGCCAGCTATGTAGTGTCTGTCGAAAAAAAGTGGCCGCCAAGCGTGTAAATTGTAAATGTCGCCAGCAGCGCGCCGTCGGGTGTAGGAAGAGAGTTCAGTCGGTCAGTCGGGCCGCCAATGTTTGTCCAACGGTCACCTGACGCCCGCCAGCGCGAGCACAAATCGCCACAACGGAGTCATTATGCCAACATTTGGCACAGGAAAGCTACCGACATTATGCTGCCATATTGCTAGAGCCATGTATTTTGTTCCGATGGAAGTAGGTATGGTGTCGTCGCGTGTACCCTCCGCACTTTTTACCCAGTCTGTTATCCCTTCAACGGTCCATCTGCAGGGCAAAGTCCCTCCAACGGTCCATCTGCTGCTCACGTCCGCCCAACGGTCCATCTGTCGCTCCCGTCCCTCAAACGATCCATCTGCTGCTCACGTCCGCCCAACGGTCCATCTGCTGCTCACGTCCGCCCAACGGTCCATCTGCTGCTCACGTCCGCCCAACGGTCCATCCGCTGCTCACGTCCGCCCAACGGTCCATCTGCTGCTCACGTCCGCCCAACGGTCCATCTGCTGCTCACGTCCGCCCAACGGTCCATCTGCTGCTCACGTCCGCCCAACGGTCCATCTGCTGCTCACGTCCGCCCAACGGTCCATCTGCTGCTCACGTCCCTCCAACGGTCCATCTGCTGCTCACGTCCGCCCAACGGTCCATCTGCTGCTCACGTCCGCCCAACGGTCCATCTGCTGCTCACGTCCGCCCAACGGTCCATCTGTCGCTCCCGTCCCTCCAACGGTCCATCTGCTGCTCACGTCCGCCCAACGGTCCATCTGCTGCTCACGTCCGCCCAACGGTCCATCTGTTGCTCACTCCTGTCACAGTCCTTCCGTTGCTCGGTCGGTTGGTCGGCGCGCTCGGCGCTCACGTCGAGCGATAAGCGGGAGCAATTTCCGTAAACGCGCCGACAAACTGGTGCCGCAGCTGCGGTCATGACCCAAACCGCCGCCGGCCACGTACTGGGCCCGGCCCGGCCGACACGCGACCGATGGGCCGGCACATCCGGCGGCGGCCAGCTACCGCGCTGACCACCCTAACCGACGGATTGTTTATGGCGCGCTCGGTGTGTGCGGCTTTTACGATCCATCGGAAAACGACGCGGACAGATCACATCCAGCCAGTCACCTGCCCTTCCTGCCATTCAGCGGCGATTATGCAACATTACGCCACTGGGAACGGAATTTTCGGCTGCAATATCCGCCGTAATTGGCTCGAGTCAACCTCTGTATGGAACAATTAGCTAAACGATGTTCACACTAAAGGGATTCACCTTGAAAGTAATGCCGGCAATTTACAAATAATTGTGAGTTGAATTGTTCCTGTCCCATGCTTACCGATGCTGAATGAGCAATTATTCGTTCCGGAATGGTAAGTTTATTTACACTGAAACTTGTAAATAACGTTTCGGCCTCGGAGTGGAATGACCTAGTTGACAGGTTTCCCCGCGTTGCAGGAAGGCGACCTCATCACAGCAGCGTACTGGCGCACCCTAATAGTAACAGAGGGAGCGTGCGACGTCCCGCTGAGAAAATAGACCACCTGCATATTTCCAGGGGGCTGGGCATGATACAAAGGAGGCCGGGTGGCACACTTCACGTCACACCCACGCACCGCCTTTGGCGATGCGTGCAGTGGCTACGGACACAGGCAGGAACGTGGGCCGCCAGTGTCATACACAGTGTCTTACACACTGTATTACACAGTGTTTTACAGTGCCACAGACTGCGGACTGTCAGCTACGGACACAGGCAGGCACGTCGGCCGCCCGTGTCTTACACAGTGTCTTACACAGTGTCTTACAGTGCCACAGACTGCAGACTGTCAGCTACGGACACAGGCAGGCACGTCGGCCGCCCGTGTCTTACACAGTGTCTTACACAGTGTCTTACACAGTGTCTTACAGTGCCACAGACTGCAGACTGTCAGCTACGGACACTGGCAGGCACGTCGGCCGCCCGTGTTTCACAGTGTCCGTGTCTTACACAGTGTCTTACAGTGCCACAGACTGCGGACTGTCAGCTACGGACACAGGCAGGCACGTCGGCCGCCCGTGTCTTACACGTGTTTACAAGTGTCTTACACAGTGTCTTACAGTGCCACAGACTGCAGACTGTCGGCTACGGACACAGGCAGGCACGTCGGCCGCCCGTGTCTTACACAGTGTCTTACACAGTGTCTTACAGTGCCACAGACTGCGGACTGTCAGCTACGGACACAGGCAGGCACGTCGGCCGCCCGTGTCTTACACAGTGTCTTACACAGTGTCTTACAGTGCCACAGACTGCGGACTGTCAGCTACGGACACAGGCAGGCACGTCGGCCGCCCGTGTCTTACACAGTGTCTTACAGTGCCACAGACTGCAGACTGTCAGCTACGGACACAGGCAGGCGTCGGCCGCCCGTGTCTTACACAGTGTCTTACAGTGCCACAGACTGCGGACTGTCAGCTACGGACACAGGCAGGCACGTCGGCCGCCCGTGTCTTACACAGTGTCTTACACAGTGTCTTACACAGTGTCTTACACAGTGTCTTACAGTGTCACAGACTGCAGACTGTCAGCTACGGACACAGGCAGGCACGTCTGCCGCCCGTGTCTTACACAGTGTCTTACAGTGCCCGACTGCGACTTCGCTCACAGGCGTCGGCCGCCCGTGTCTTACACGTGTCTTTGTCCACTGCACTGTGTCTTACAGTGCCACGACTGCACCACATCCGTTCTTACGTGTCTTCTGGACTGTCAGCTACGGACACAGGCAGGCGTGCCGCCCGTGTCTTACACGTGTCTTCGTGCCCACCACTACACACGGCCGTGTCTTAGTTTACACAGTGTCTTACACAGTGTCTTACAGTGCCACAGACTGCAGACTGTCAGCTACGGACACAGGCAGGCACGTCGGCCGCCCGTGTCTTACACAGTGTCTTACACAGTGTCTTACAGTGCCACAGACTGCAGACTGTCAGCTACGGACACAGGCAGGCACGTCTGCCGCCCGCGACTCACGCGCTGTGTAGACACGGCGCCTGGCCCTCGCTGTGCCGGCTGTCCGGTGAACTGCAGTATGTGTGTGTGTGTGTGTGTGTGTGTGTGTGTATTGGCTGATGGAGACAGAGCGAGTGGCGGCCGGCGGCCCAGGTCCGCCGTTATGCACCACCTGTCTCATTGTACGCCCGCTGGCCACAACGAGCCGCCTCCAACCCAGCAGCCAAGGCTGACGCTCTGCAATGACTCCGGCGCACGCACGCAAAACCGCACGTGATTTAACTGGGCGGCACGCGGTGGTCACAGACCCGGCGTGGCGTTACTACCATCGCAGAATACACCAGTCATCTGCCAAATAACTCAAAGCGTTGTGTGCATTTTGCACTTGGCATCGATTGTAAGTGAAACGACTTACTTACATGTAAGTTATGTGACAGCCTGGACAATTACCGTGTCCTCTTTAACCATGCGCTGCGGTGTTTGTTCCCGTATGGTGCCAGTATGCTCAAGCTCAGCTCCTGCCTCCTGGCCAATAGGCAGAGCGGCGTTCGGATAAACACGAGCCCAGATAAGTCTCATGGGTTCCACTACTGCAGGGGCGACAGAAAGATCTCGCAACAGTTTGGACCCTCACAATTATGTGTATGAGCTTGTTTTCATAATTGTAAAGGCATTGCTATCCCAGTCAATACTAGCTCTTTGTGTGACACAACCACTGTCATTTAACGCTCGCTGTGGGAATCTAGCGATAATTGCATGGAATTTCAACAATTTTATACAAGCAGAAGTAGATATCCACGGCACCCATACTGAATATTAATGAATAAATTATGAAACCAACAGCATCAGTTACTATGAACGATATCTAAAGGAAATGACAAGAAACACTGCTCAAAGTTGAGATGAATACCTAATATAGCTAATAATCTAAGCATGTAGAACGAAAGTCACCTGGCTACGTTTGGAGTGTGCAAAATATAGCACAGGAATCATCATATATGGTGCCGCCGGAGATGCATGGAAAATGTGTGCATTATCGTTAACCAATGCAAAGGGAGCAGTCAGTTTAGGTGGCATTGCATCGCCTATTCCCTCGCAAGTGCTCGTGATGGAGAGCTCACTCCCGTTACAGAATTGCGGCAGTTTAAAACAAATGGCGTGGCGTACGGAGAACATTGACGTGCGCGTTATTCCCAGGGCTTCGTCTGGCAAATTTTGACAAGGCAGGCGAACCAAAAATGCACATCTTATCATCATTTGAGATCATCCAAAATCAAACGACTTCCATCTAAAATTACAATAAAACTAGTGTACCAGTGTCTGCACATCTGCGGTCCTGTGTTCCCGCACAAGATGTAGCCGAAGTTAGCCTAGTCTATGGTCAGCACCAATTGAGTTGCTTAACATAATCAAGCACATGAGTCACGGACAGCATTTCTCTGAGGAAGATATGTGTGACATTGCGCAATGTGCTCAGCTGGCAACGTGACATACATGTTGGAATATTCAGCATACAATTATGCCTGATAAATTCAGTATGATGCTTATAACGGCAATGGATCATGAACATCTGAATTGTCGGCTCAAAACTATTTGAACGAGATGGTTATGTCAAATATTGATAGTACTTGTCCATTAGTGTGTGCTATCCAACAATCATATGCCTCTTGCACCTCGTCCTGCGCGATACCGTTTCATTTCCTATCCACGTGAATAGTGCAGGCTTCGTGTTCCCCTCGATTTATGTACTATACGACAGTATTCTGCGTTTCTTCACGTACGTGCCCTAGCCTTGCACCTCACCGACTAACTCACTCTGCTCTAGCCCTCCGCCGTCTCTTCACATTGTATCCAGAAGTGTAACTCTGGGCCCCTGCCTACAGACGCTGTGATCCATGGTGAGGACGAGGAGGAAGAGGAAGAGTTCACCGCCACGGCCGACGTGATCAGCACGTCGTCGCTGCCGCCACTCGACCTGGAGAGTCCGCCGGTCAAGCTGGAGGCCAACAACAACCTGGCGACGCCGACGCCGGCGGCGGACGCGCTCAGTGAGAAGGCGGCGTCGGTGGGTCCGCCCGACAGTGTGGTCGACTCGGACAAGCACGAGTCGGACGCCGGCTCCGACGCCGAGATGGACCCCAGTCGAGACTCGCAGACGGAGAACAAGAGCCCCGACGACGACAAAGTGGGCGGCAACAAGCGGAGAGGGCCGCGCACCACCATCAAGGCCAAGCAGCTGGAGGTGCTCAAGGCGGCCTTCAGCGCCACGCCGAAGCCCACGCGGCACATCCGCGAGCAGCTCGCCAAAGAGACAGGCCTGCCCATGCGGGTAATCCAGGTGAGTGTCGGGTCAGACGGTGCCCATGCGGGTAATGCCAGGTGAGTGTCGGGTCAGACGGTGCAGTCAGGTGAGTG
This sequence comes from Imbricaverruca yamaguchii, assembly GCA_034440575.1. Taxonomy (NCBI): domain Eukaryota; kingdom Metazoa; phylum Arthropoda; class Thecostraca; family Neoverrucidae; genus Imbricaverruca; species Imbricaverruca yamaguchii. Next base: position 159,662 of record JAOTOL010001574.1, read on the forward strand.
TCGGGTCAGACGGTGCGGGCAGCAGCACGGAGAGTCGGGCGGTCAGACGTAGCCCGTAGTTTGTGGCTAGTCCAGGTGAGTGTCGGGTCAGACGGTGCGGGCAGCAGCACGGAGAGTCGGGCGGGCAGACGTAGCCCGTAGTTTGTGGCTAGTCCAGGTGAGTGTCGGGTCAGACGGTGCGGGCAGCAGCACGGAGAGTCGGGCGGTCAGACGTAGCCCGTCGTCTGGGCGAGCCGCCGCCGTGGTCAGCGAGCGACGGACCGGTGCCGATGCCGCATGCATTATGCATTGCGCTTATTGCGAGTCTTTTGGTCGGACGCACCTGGTGTAAACATTTATTAAGGGACAATGGCCAGCCTCTGTGTACGCCGGCTGCTTATCGCAGGTGAATCTATGGCCGGGCCGTAGGAAAACTAGCCACTCATTTGTATGCGTTCGCCAGGTGCAAACATTCGGCCACTGGCGCCGACGTCATCGATGTATATCAGGGCACACCCGAGCCGCGCAGCCATGCCGCTAACAGTGTGGGTCAGCCACCACCCTGGTCCGTCCGGTGCCAATACGGCCAGAGGGTACGGGGTCAAGCCGTCCCGCACTCGGCCCCCACCACACCACCGACCCCGGGTATGTTGTGGGATATCCCACCAAATCACTGACCTCGGGAATGTCGTGGGATATCCCACCACATGACTGACTCCCGGGATGTGGTGGGATATCACACCACATCACTGACCCCGGGAATGTGCAGGAATATCCCTGCGTCTGCCACCATGGGGACAACTCCGGCCACTCATGGTACAGTTGGTCCCGTGGCCTGAGCCACAGGGTGGGTCCGTGGATCCAGCATCTACACTCTGAGCGTACTGAGACACCCAAGGCGCTCGGTCGTACTCCGTGAATTGCGTCTCACCGTGGGCCCTTCCCACTATAGCATACGTGCATGGATCACTTCATGTACATAGCATCGCATCCTCGGCTCAAGTTCACTATGGGTTAATTCCAGAACTCTTCATGCCCATAAAAGCCACTGCACGTGGAGGGCATGTGTCGTGAGATAAATAAATAAATGTTTTGGTCCACCGTGGGCCCATCCCCACACTGCGTGCACCTGGCCCAGCTGAGTACAGCGCCGTGACCCGGGTCGGTGGGCGGGTTCGCACCCACACTCGGCACGCTCGTCGCCGCCGGGTCAAGGAGAACAGGATCGCCGTGCTGCCGGCCGCCGGCTGCTTTCTTTTTGCGGGCGGCGCGCGCCGCGCGGCGGCAACACGCCGCAGCGGCCGCAGCCGCCGCAACACGGCGACTTTTTGCGCGGCGCGCCGGCCGGGCGGTCACGTTCGCGCGGCTCCGGTTTCGCGCCGGTTACCGGAGAGGCGGGGCAGATAGGGCGGCGGGCCGGGCGCCGACGTCATCAGACGACGGTGCCGACGGCGGGGTCGCGGCGCCAGCTCGATTGACGCCGGCGATTGCATTGTGACGAACAGTTGCAATGCGAGCGCGAGCCATAACATGCATCACGGAGCGGCGGTCCGGCGCCGGCCGACCGGACACTATCGGCTCCATCGGCACCCTCTGCTCGGGCGCCGTCCCGAGGCAGCTGTAGCCGCCGCCTGACGCTCGGGACGCGGCTGCGGCCAGCTGCATGGCGAGCCGAGCTGCCCGGCCCGAGTGGCCGCCATCCGGACGAGGTGTCGGAGCGGGCCGGGCTGACCCCGTGCGTCATTCCCCCCCCACACCTCAGCTCACCCGGACCTCGTGATCGCGGTCCGCGCCGAGCCTCAACCCGCCCGGCGTGTTCACCGATCTGTGCATAAATTAGCGTCGATGCCGGCGTCGGCGCGGTACTGACGCTCGGTGTCAATGCTGGTGTCGGCGCGGTACTGACGCTCAGTGTCGGTGTCGGCGCGGTACTGGTGTCGGTGTCGGTGTCGGCGCGGTACTGACGCCCGATGTCGGTGCCGGCGTCGGCGCGCCTGGGAACGTCGCGAGCGTGTCCGCCCTCCTGCGCCCTCCAGCCGGCCGGCGAGCGGCGTGAGTGTAAATCAGCGCCGACTGTTGCATAAGGCTCGACAGTGGGCGGGACAAGGCGCGGTGGGAGGAGACTTTTTCAAGGATGGAATTTGCAGGCTGCCGCGCGGCCGAGCTGCAGCCGGCTTAATCTCACGTGCTCCATCGAGACTTTGTGGCCGTCGCATGCTGCTCGGCGGCGCGTTTGGTGGTGCCGTCTGGGCGTGATCGGTACGCCAGTGTTTTCCAGTGCGGCTTGTCCGCTCCGCTTGTGTGTACGATCGGCATCTCCGGTCGGCTACTCCATCCGAGCCTTCACCGACCGCTCCACTCGATATCCTGGCGTGGGTTTTCTGCTGACAGGGGTTCAAAGTCCTTTGAACATCCGCTCCTGAGCGGATGCCACAGAACTTCTGTAATGCTGGTGATGTCACATCGTTTGTAGGATTCCAATTATTGATGGCGGTCTGATAAAACAGCCATCAGAAACTACGCGCCCCAAATCTGAACATGTTTTGAATGGTACAAGCGTTAGGCTATATTTCGCTGTAAAACATTACACAATTGTCCATCCTCAGCTTCTTTAGCATTGCGCAATCACCTAGTGGAATCAGAGGAACACTGTGACGTTATACCTAAGCAGCTCGTTCAGGCGAATATGTTGATGGGCCTATGCGTGGACAACACCACCCTTGGATTGAATGGGTGGTGCACGTGTTTCGTCCAAACATTCTGAAATTAAACTGAATTTCATGAGTGTCGAGTGAAGACAACAACTCTGGAATAGCGCCGGCCTCGCCTCATCTCCCGCCGATGTCGATGTCACCGCTGGCGACGAGGTGTCACGTTCTGGTCGGCTGCAACACGCGCGCGTAAATGATGATGTCTGACATTTTACACGCTCTGCGTGAATTCCGACATGAATTCCTGCGCAATCAGTGGGGACATCGTGTATGTGTCGCCGCCGATAAGATCCCGGGATTTTTCTGCTGTCGGTGCGGCCATTGAGCGCGGCGTCCCCACGCTCGGCAGCGCCCGCCGCCCGCCACCTATCGGTGCACATCTCAAGCCGACGCCGACCAAAACAAATGTTAACGTTTGGCGGCGGCGGCTCCGGCCATTTTTTCCCGTGGCGCTGCTTGCGGGGGGCGCGACGCCGCTTTTGGGACGTTTCGGGCATTTATTGCGGCGCGCGTCAGCCGCGTCAGACCGATTGTATCGTATCGGTCCATCGGCGCCGCGACTGCCGCGCCGGCCGCGGCAGTCGCGGCGCACACCATGGCCGGACCGCCGCGCCGGCGCGCTCGTAATTTATCACGTTTTTATTTATGCACGATCGGTATCGGATTGTTGCGCGGCCGTCGGCGGCGCCACTAAATCGCGCTGTCATACGCGGCCGTCGCTCCGCCGGCCTCTCGCCAGCCGCTAATCACACATTCGCGCCAATTAATGTGACGCAGTGGCCGGAGCGGCGGCCACAAATAAGACCGCGCACGTCACGGCAATCCGCCGGCCGCCGGCCGGCCAGGCTGCGGTGCCAGAGGCTGTCACTCTGACCGGTCATAACATAACTAGTCGGAGGCTGTTCACTAACGAGAGACCTCCCCGGCGATCAGCAGGCAGAGGATGTTCACTGACGAGAAACTTCCCCGGGTGTTTGCACTGCGACAGGCAGAGTTTGCACTGCGACAGGCCTCTCGCGATGAGACGAAAGTTCGGTACTAAAAGGGCGAGATGCGAACTCCGCCGCACGTTTTCATTTGAAGCCATGCGCACCCATTCTTATTCACTTTTTCACAAGCCAGCAATTGTAACACACTTCGTGTTGGTTTGATGCATAAATGTTTGATTCTAAGTAATTTTACTTGGACACAGGGATATCACAGGGATTTCACCGACTGTATTCCGGGTGGATTATTGGTCAATCACCAGACACACCTGAGACGGATCTAGGCAGCTCACCTAACACACCTGAGACGGATCCAGCTCAGGCCTGCTGGCTGCCTGGAATATGAACGGCAGGCGTCACTTTTTGTGACGCTTCTTGTCAGCGGCAAGCCCCGGTCCGATGGCGCCGTGGCACACCTCTCCTCACCACGTGTCGCCCGCAGCCATCATCTGGGCCAACTGGCACTTCTTTACTGGTCTTGTCGCTCGCGGGGCCTTCAGGAAGATCCATCACCTTTTCCTGCTCGCATAGCTCTAGGCCGGCCTCTGAAGCATCTGTCGCTTCTTTCTGTTCATGTCGCTCGTGGTGATTTCTTTCAAAACAACTGCCGCTTCTTTGCTGGTCCTGTCGCTCTGGGCGATTCGCTGAAGGAACCGCGCTTCTTTATATTGCGAGGATATGGTTCTCCGAGACTGGCGCTGAATCACTGGCGCCGGTCTGCGCAGAGCTCGTGCGGCTATTCTTGCGGTGCGGTCTATAACGCTTACTCATTTGAATTTGCTTCGGAAGTTCATTTCATTGTCATGAACCTTGCACGCAGCTGTTGTTACCATGGCAATGTATCACTGTTGGATTTTTAACAATACTTGTCCGCGGCGTGCTTCACCCACGGCAGAACCCACTGTGGACTCAGATTAATTCGAGGTTGTGCGAACTTATCCTCTTCGCCGCCTTTTCTTCTCTGACTAGTCGTCCTCCACTAAACGGTTTGCTTAAACCACACAGCAGCTGGGAGACAACCCATCGCCGCTCGCACTCCCCCAAAACAGTCATCCCTGACGTCACTCTGTGTCCATAAATATCCCTCACTTCGCTCCCTGCCCACAAGCATTCCAGACGCCACTCCCTGTCCACAAACACCCATGACGTCACTCCCTGTAGGTAGACATCTCTGCCGTTACTCCCTGTCCATAAACATGCCTGACGTAACTCCCAGCAGGCAACCATCACTGACGTCACTCCCCACAGGTAGTCATCCCTGACGTCACTCCCCACAGGTAGTCATCCCTGACGTCACTCCCCACAGGTACTCATCCCTGACGTCACTCCCCACAGGTAGTCATCCCTGACGTCAACCCCCGCGAACAACCGTCCTTGCGGTCACTTGTGAGCGTGCCGTATCGTGTGGGCTACTGCCCGTGAGCGGGACAGCATCCCCGCCGCTGCTCCCCGTGAGCAGACGGCCGGGGAGCGGCGGGGCGGGGCCGGCCGGCGGCGCGACCGACTGTGCTTTATCGCCACGAACAATAACATCACAGTTGATTGACCAGCGCTCACGGCGACTGGACGGGGAGAATAGAGCCATCTCTCGGCTGACGCTATCGTCGCATCGCGCCAGATGATAGCCCTGGCTCGTTAGCCACGCGACAGGCCGACTTTGTCTGGCCGGAGGTAAAAAATGACGGAGGGACACGCCGGACGGCGTTGGGCCACCGGCCTGCAGGCCACTGCGTGTACCGACCACACGGCCACATGTACAAGCCTCCACCCACTCCCCCGCCGGCTTGCAGGCCACCACGTGTACGGACCACATGGCCACATGTACAAGCTTTCACCCCACCCTACCCGCGCTGGTCTGCGAGTCACCGCGTGTACCGACTATGCGGCCACATGCACCTCCTCCACCCCACCCTGCCCCCGCTGGCCTGCGAGTCACCGCATGCACCGACTATGCGGCCACATGCACACCCCCGCCGTCGCCGCCGCGCCGAACCGGAGCAGCTGCAACGCGGCGAACCCGAGCCGGTCGACGGAAGCGGACGACGTGGGTATGCAACGGGGAGGTGGAGATGGAACTGAGACCCGGGGTGGCTGCGTAACAGAGAGGTGGCGATCAGAGACGAATAATAATTTGGAATCAAAGTACCGATGTTTCCGACGTTTATCCAAATTCTGATCGTAAATTGGTCGGCCACCCTGGATACAATTGGCGAGTTGTCTTCAAGGAAATGCTACCTACAGGCAAAATATACAAATGTATAATTGTGAATTGTTTAATGAACTCAAAATGTTGATTGTGCAGATTTGTTGCGAGAATTTGCCAAACAGTACCCACTTCTTTTTCACTCGCAATTTTTTTTATCCCACTCAGTTCACCTTTTTATCATGACGTTGTGAAAGCACCACATCTTAATCTACGACTGCAATGCTCTATTGACGATAGCGGTTGTACCAGATCGCGACTTCGCAAGCTTTATTTTCATGTCAACTAAATTCCGGTGGTACATACTTACCGTGAAGCATGGAGTGCATGGGTGTATGGGTGTGGACTCAAATGGTGGGGTTCAGCACCCTTCCTGGGTTCTTTGGACCTTCCCTGGATCGCCCCGGAAGAATTACCTTTGCAAGGAAAATTAATAGAAATTAAATGCAATTAATGAGAGGGTGGTGCCGATAAAACTCCTAAACAGTAGGCTTTTAATTCTAGTATTTTTTTGCCTCTAAGAGCAGAATCCCTGCTGCTCGATCCTCTGAAATCTCAAAAGGTCTCCACCTATGATGGAGCGTTGAGTTATTGAAATCCCATAGGTCGTGCGTTCGAGCCTTGCTAGCGACTGAAAAGTGTTCGACGGTAGGAATGTACTCACGCCGTATTTGTTTACTGTTATCTGTTGACATCCTATTTAAATATCGTTAATAATTCGCAAAAAGTACAATGCAATCGTGCCGGGGAAAAACGCCAGTAAACCCGCAAGGTAGACGGGGTGAGTGAACAGATTATTTCTACGTATCGTGATATTACTGTTGGGAGTCAACCAATTTAAACTGAGGGGGAAAACTACAATTGCATGGGAGAAGTTTAAAGGTCCAGGGGCAGATTCAGAATGAAATAAACAGCAGGCACTCGGCTGATTTTGTGAGGGGAACTCAGCGTTTATATAATTTTGGTGTGGAGTGCAACAATCCGTTACTTTACTCTGACAAGGGACAAAATCATCTGTGAAGGAGGAAAGGGCCGCGTCACATGGCTGCAAATCTGCCAAACAGGTAATTGAGCTATAGGTGCCCCTGCAAGACGTTGGACGAGAATCAAACCAAGGAAGAAACTGACGTTTTCTTCATTGGCACTCCTTCACGAATGATCCATGCCTGCTGGCGAGCAAACAAAAACATTTGCCCACGTGGCTGGCGAGCTGAACGCAATTAAAAACGGCTAAAGTGAGCTTCTCGACATGCCTAGTTGGGCGAATTGCTAATCTTCAAGAATAGCTGTGTCCGTCCCCGTTCCCCTCTGGATGAGCCATGGGACATGGCTGCGAACACCCTTGTTTGTGTTGGGTTATCAATGCGTTCCGAGACAATGCCGTTCTCCGGCCGTCATTTCCGCTTAAATATAACCAGGCTCTGTTGAAATATCCTGACAATTTGGTCCATATCTAAGAAACAATGACAACAGAGTGACGTCATTTGACCATATCGCTTGTTATTAAAGCAACAGGTGCAGCTATGTTGATTGCCAACACTTCACGCATGCGTACGTAATAGTCCGGGAGCCCCGGACTGTCCCAGCACCAAGTGAGCACGGGCACATCGACGGCTAAAGAGCACGGGGAGCGTAGAACTTCGTGAATGAATTATTATTTCAAATTAATGCGTTCATGCCTATTATAAGACGGTGAAGCATTTTGGGAGAAACACATATTAAGTTCATTTCATCAGGAAACAGTCGGCCTATAATCGGCCTGATTATATCGGGTGCAAATTGAGTTAAGGAAAGTCATGTGGAATTAGCCGGTTGCGAATAACGAAACAGGGAGCCAGGGAAGCTGATACTAAATATCTCCATCAACAATTATAAATCGCACAAACCGGCAATTCGCTAGGCCTGCCAACTTTCCTCTGTTGTTTGTTTGGAGCCAAGCCACCCACACCCAGACTGTTATTGTGACTCCACCCTAGGTTTGCTTAGCTTACCCACGCATGATCTATATTTATATTTGCTTTCCTACTTTTTTATGCACATGCAAGTGCGTATGCAGTGTAGGTTTAACAATAAACGGAAAGCTATGTTGAGTAGCTTCCATTAAATATGGCCTCGGTATGAGTGTTTCCGTAGGTAATTGTAAACTAAAGTAGTCAGGCGCCTGATTTAGTACAACAGTGACATGCACCGACCTATCTCATTATTGAGCTTCATATAACTGACAGCCACCAGCTTTTACATCGCAGCTCTGCTGGTATTTGGATTGAAAATCTCCGAAAATTACACCGAAGTAACACTGACGGAGATGACCCGGACAGCTAGCGAGCCGGGATGGAACAGGGAGGAGACTGGGACCGGGCCGGACCGGACCGGGCCCGGAGCCGGGATCGGAACCGTTCCGGTAAGGGGCTGCAGAGCGATCGTCGGCCTAGCCTGCGGTTTTACTCGGGACCATCAGCAGCCATCCCACGGCGCGACGATTGCTGTCGGCCGGCCGACACACCGTCCGCCTCTGCGACGGCCATTTAGACGGCAGCGGCGCACCGCCGACTGCGGCTCCACCCCGCGTGACGTCACCGACGGCACGACCGTCACGTGACCTGGCCGGCTAGACGGCGGTGGGACGTCGGCGCGTGCGGCCGGTCGCCCCGGGATTTAGTGTGCGCGCTGCGGATTTACTGGCTGCTGGGTGGCGAGCGTCCGGCGGTAGATCACCCACGGTAGCCAGCCTGCTCGACGCTGAGATGAGTCATGACGTGCTGACTTGTGTCCGCCGACCGTGACACACTGCCAGGCGTCCCGACGGCTGTCACGTGACACACATTCACCGTCCTCCGTCGGTGCTCCTCATTGTCGCCCAGCGGGGGCGCAGACAATACGCATGCAGACAAAATTCATGCCCCAAATGCTGGCGTACCTCGCTGGTATGACACACCGACACTGCTGACCGCAGCACAGCAACGGCAGCCGACGTGGCTTCGGCCCACCATGTTCCGTACGAGCGTCACCCACCACAGCTCCGGAGTCCGTCAATGCTCCGCAGTCCGCCACCCACTACAGGTGTCCAGCCATTGTTCTGACGTCGCCATTCTGTCAGCTAGTCTAAACTAACGGCGTCAAACAAACCGGCCATCGTCTGACAGGCGTGGCTCCAGAACTAACGGCGTCAGACTAACGAACGGCCAACGTCCGACAGGTGTGGCTGCAGAACAGGCCAACGTCCGACAGGTGTGGCTCCAGAACAGGCCAACGTCCGACAGGCGTGGCTCCAGATCTAACGGCGTCAGACTAACGAACGGCCAACGTCCGACAGGTGTGGTTCCAGAACAAGCGGAGCAAGGAGCGGCGCATGAAGCAGCTCTCGTCGATGGGGATGCGCGCGCACATGTTCGGCAACCCGCGCAAGTTGCGGGGCATGCGCATGTCTCCCAGCATGGACGACTTCCCGTTCTACGCCGACGGCCAGTTCTACGGCCACCAGCCCTTCAACGAGTTCTTTCCGGCCGGGCCGAACCCGGCCATGGGCTTCCCTCCTGGCGGTGAGTATTCTGCGTACTATGTGTTCTGCATACTTTTCGCTTCTGACCTGCTCTCAAACATCAAGCGCCAAGTGTGAATTTAAAATTAAGCACTACTTTTACTTCAGGCCGCCCGCACTTTCCACAAGTTACACTCCTTTAAACCGACAGCTGTGTGCCCGCTACGCTGTCAATTAGCCATTTCTGGGTGAATAGTTCGTTGCCATCAAGTGACTATTTGCTGACCGCAGTTAATTCCCAGGTCCGGGCATCCCAGTCTCGATGGAGCAGCCTCTGCCGCCGGGCGGCCCCATGGCGGAGTTCGGCATGAACAACATGGGCATGGAACATCCGTTCATGCCGCATGGCGACCACCTCATGTCGCAGCGCTCCAGTCCGGACAGCGTCAACACCCTGAACGGAATGCCCGCCAGCGGACCCCCACAAAGTGAGTCACCCACCCGGCCACCTGTCATCGTGCCCGCAATGGAGAGAGACCCAGTGTACATACCTGGGAGACTGGCGAGCACACAACCAATCACAGCCACTTGCCCCGCGTGCTACCGGTACCCGGGCCTGCCCTCACTACCCGTTAATGACAGCAATCAGACAGCCAACGAAAAGATACCACTTAAATATAATAAAACTAATTAAAGTTTGATCTGGATCGATCGACAGGTACACATGCGATCTCGCCCACTCAGCGGTGGTTATCGACATGGGCCAGCTTGACCACATGCGATCCCCGCCCGCTGGTCGGTAGCTATCGACATGGGCCGGCTGGACCACATGTCGGTAGTTATCGACATGGGCCGGCTGGACCACATGTCGGTAGCTATCGACATGGGCCGGCTGGACCACATGTCGGTAGCTATCGACATGGGCCGGCTGGACCACATGTCGGTAGTTATCGACATGGGCCGGCTGGAACACATGTCGGTAGGTATCGACATGGGCCGGCTGGACCACATGTCGGTAGCTATCGACATGGGCCGGCTGGACCACATGTCGGTAGGTATCGACATGGGCCGGCTGGACCACATGTCGGTAGGTATCGACATGGGCCGGCTGGACCACATGTCAGTGGGTATCGACATGGGCCGGCTGGACCACATGTCGGAAGGCATCGACATGGGCCGGCTGGACCACATGTCAGTGGGTATCGACATGGGTCGGCTGAACCACATGTCGATAGGTATCGACATGGGCCGGCTGGACCACGTGCGATCCCCGCTCGGCCCAGCCCGCCGTGCATCATTGATCGCCGCGCGATTGATCGAAATCGTGGCCGTCGTCTGGAGTCGACACCGGCCAGCGCGCACACTGGCCATCGACTCGCATCACCGACGGCTTGTTTGTAAACGCGGCGGCGGCCGTTCCGGCGCACTGGCGACGAGCCGCGGCGCAGAACGCGCGCCGCGCGCCGCCGCCGCCGGTTTTCGGCCGCACTGACGGAGCGTGACCGGCCGGCTCTGCGGCCGACAAGTTAATTCGCCGCCGCGCGCGGTCCGACCGCACGGGAGTAATGGTCGGCGACACGTGTCACACCGGTCAAATGAGTTGTAACAGAACGTGTGTGATGTGTGGCCACCGAACTGTGCGCCATCCATCGGCGCCGGGCTGGGCAGCGTCAGCGGCAGCACCTCCGCTACACACCTCCGGTGGTCGCCTCCCGCAGCCGGTGTAGTTACTAGTGTGCGGCACCATCAGGGACGCTAGGCTAGCGGAGGAAGAGGCCGGCAGACCGCGGGGTTCACCTGCTGCAGGCACAGCACTGGGCACCAAACCGTCGAAGGGAAAGGAATGACCGCTGCAGCGTTCTCTAGACAGCCCCGGAGGCATGTGTGTAATTACGCCCGACTCCTGCAGAAGTGCTGAAATTTAAGAAATGGGGAAATATATATCACCAAGCAGTGTTGGAGAAGAACTTTGCTGTCAAGTTCTAAAAACACGTTGCACGTAACCGAAGGTCGAGTGCAAAATATTTTTTTTGGGAGCGAGTCAACAAACTTCCATCTCCAGCACAAGTTTAGCAAGGCATTTCTCATACCGTCACTTATTTAATTGCAATGACATGCAACTGACACGGCCGTTGGCTGTGTAGCTATGACCGCGCGGCCCCGTGGCTGGTGTTATTCTCATCTGGATCACTCTCACGACTGGAAGTGACATGCTGCACGGGCGGGCATCTCACGCGATCACAGGGGTGGGAGCTCTAGTCCTCCCGTAGTTGCGAGTCTTTCGCTGGCCAGGAAGTGTTGGGAGTCAGCTGAATTCGCCTCTTCAGCCACGTTTTCCCTCCTTGGTAGTGATTGACGTCCTCTCGTCTTTATGCACATTATTTGGTCACGATGCGTGTCAGTTTCGCTTTAAGCTGTACGTTGTGGTACATTCATGTGCTAGAAGTGTTTATCTAGTGCTCACCTCGCACCGCACCACAATCCAGATAATTATTGCGGTGGTTTTTCTTAGTGAGTGTATCGAACTGCGACATCAGTGTATGAAAAACCACTCTTCAACTTCTCGGTCCCTGGCCATTTGTGGAGCGCGCAGTTCTTGTTCAAACTACGCCCGCCCATCGCCTCGCGACACGTACGCCTCGCGACAGGTACGCCTCGCGACAGGTACGCCTTGCGACAGGTACGCCTCGCGACAGGCACGCCTCGCGACAGGCACGCCTTGCGACAGGCACGCCTTGCGACAGGTACGCCTCGCGACAGGTACGCCTCGCGACAGGTACGCCTCGCGACAGGTACGCCTCGCGACAGGCACGCCTCGCGACAGGCACGCTTTGCGACAGGCTCGCCTCGCGACAGTGGACTGGTCAGCTGGGCACTCCCACACATCCACGCACCGCTGTCGCTGCACGTGTTGGTGTGCACACCTGAGGTGACGTCAGCTCCTTGCCATTGCAGATTCGGGCGCCTTCACCGACCACCCGTCCAACGAGGGCCTGGTCTGGTGACCCGTGCGCCAGTGACCACAGCTGTCCCAGCTGTTGGACAAGGTGGCCTCGGGAACGGCGGCTAGCGGCGGCTAGCGGAGGCTAGCGGCGGCTAGCGGCGGCTAGCGGCGGCTAGCGGCGGCTACCGGCGGCTAGCGGCGGCTACCGGCGGCCGCCGCCACTGGCGACCAGTCGCCGTCGCCGTCGCGAGGCGACTCCGCGGGAACTGCGTCAGTCGTCTGGCTCGACGTCGGAGTCACTCACCGACTCGACGGACGGCCACCGGTCGCGTCCAGGGCCGGACTCCGGACTCAGAGTCCGCCGCCGACTCGATCCGCGCAGACGCATAGTGCAATGTATTGTTAAGGTTGTCGGCGTGGCCGCTCGCGTAAGCGGTTGGCGCGCGGCCGACGAAACAGCAGCGGAGTCAGTGTTGGGGTGTGTCTGTCTATGCCGGCTGGCTTACCGGCGGGAAGGCGGCGCAGCGGGCGGGCCCGCCGCCGCCGCCGCACCCGGCAGACTCCGTCGAGTGTACCTATCAGTCTTGTTCCCGAGTTAGTTGGAGTGTACCTATCTGAACACCTGCCAGAACTATCGGTTAGTTGGAGTGTACCTACCAGAATACCTACCAAAACTATCGTGATGGAAAGCCACGCTGTGGTACAGCCGCATATGAGGTCATCTGTAATATACTTGCTGATGATAAGAGTGATCTGTACGTTGTAAAAGACGCATAACGGAACTGTGTCCAACTGTTGAGAATCCCGTCGTCTGGCACGCGCCGTTCGTTTATGACTCCTGTGTTCCCACAAACTTAGCTCTGTGGTCACGCCGTATATTTAAAGTTTTATCTTATCGCGTGATGTGGTGAATATATTGTGTACCTTGTGCGCGTGCCAACCCGAACAACACTGTGCTCCGTCTGAACACGACGAATGAATGTGATTAATGTATTTTTGTTGTAAATAAGGATGTCATTAAATGTTCTTCGTTGTGATATTTGTGTGTTCTGTTGCCCATTGGATCGTCTGCATGTCAACGAATCCAAGAATGATGCGAAGGAGACGAAGCAGCCGTTGAATGGTGCAGTAGCTGCAAGATCACTGATACTACTCTTACCTATACGCAAATGCTGAAGTATTCCCGCGCACAACATCCGCTTCGAGATTACCAAGGGCAGGAGTCCTGCCGCAGATGGACAGATTGTTTTCGGCAACTTCGTCATGCTGTTGCAGGGCCCAATATTTAAGTTCTTCTTAAAGTTCGGTAGATAAAGAGCTTGTGTCCTACGGGTCGATGTGGACATTCGGTATTTCTTCCGGAAAAGTGCTGACAGATGAACTCGCTGATAAAAATAAAAAGTTTTGATGTAGTATCTAAGGGCACACTCATCACAAGAATGTGCGGCTTTAGTAGCTCGTAAGATTTAGTTTGTATATTAGCCAGTAGGTACTTAAAGAATACTGCACCTACTATATGTGTCGACTGTTGACCAAGCACATTTTCCTGGAGTGAGTCCTTTGTATGCATATGAGCGTGATTTTAAGTTCAAGGGGATGCACATAGTTGGGTGGACAAACGCCAGTGCTTAATTTGTTGATTGGAGCTTCGGCGCTTGCATACGTGGCGCTTCCAACAAAACTATTGCTGAGAGTGAACCATACGTTCGACTTCCTGGAAGCATTCCACGTGTGCCACCGCATCGTTGGTGGTAGGCACTGTCGTCACGCGACAAATCGCCACCCGTGGCGTGCGTCGGCATTTTTAACAGCACGCCAGTTCATTCGGACCACGACACGCCTCGCTGACATCGGACCTCAAACGAAGGAAGGACGGAGAGACTGAGAGGACGGTACACCAGCAAGGAACCGAGGAACGACATTGAGTACAGACACATCGATCATGATTCAATATGTGATAGGATGAGATGTACCCTGTGAGGGATTAGTCTGTGTGAATATGCATGCACATGCATGCATATATGCATATATATGTACATATTTATACATATATATATATATATATATATATATATATATATATATATATATATATATATATATCTTTTCTATCTTTTCTCTTATATAACTATCTTTTCGATGGGCAAAGCGTGTGTGTTAGCAAACGAATAGCCATAACCCCTGCGGTTATATTAGCTCAAACTGCGAAGATACTCCATCCCCTACTGAAATCCTGAACGCCCGACATCCGGTTAGTTCGCAAAGAAACTGTCGTGCTTAAATCTAAGTCTTTGATAAAAACAAGAAAATAATACTGTCAGTATTGCTGTGACCTAGAAATTCCGGCTTCCACACCGTTCTCTTCCTCCAATGTAGACCTTAATATTATATTTTCTCCCCTATGATCTCGTATTTTCCAGGCATTTTCATGCAAGTGTGCTCAAGTTATTCCCCCTGGTAATTCTATATCTTCACATGGTAAAAAAAACAAAGCTTAGAGCAAGGGGGTAGCTAAGGCCTACAAGTAGATATTCCTCTCCCTTTGTACGACGACAGCTTATATTTTGAAGTGAAAAGATTCTCGGGCTTTCGACTCTCTTATCGAAGCATTCCACTCAACTTTTCTATTCAGCTGTGATGAGAAACAATACACTTCATTTTCTAAGATAGCCTAGAAACGCAAAATGAACATGTTCCGAGCTGTTGAGCTGGGTGCTTTCTATTCCGGCCTCACTTGAGAGTGGATTTCCAGTTACGTAGCCATACGCGAGCTAAGCAAATTAATACACGGTCATAGTGTGTCTCTTAAGCGCAAATATCGGTATCCGTGCGACAACGTTGCGTGCGTTCCATCACATGCCAGTATTTGGTCATGCTCGGGAGTAGGAATCCGTTCCCCTATTCAAAATCTATGGCGACGCCCCTGCACCCATGTCACGCACTGTCGGGCATCTGTTGTCTGCAAATGCCAATCAGAAATTGCCGACCGAGAGTAGCATTGCTGGGAGAGTCGACGGTTGCGCGGCAGCCGGTTTTTCTGCACATGAGCGTCGTAGCCGACGGTGATGCAGCCGACGGGGCGGCCCGTCTGCGAACAGATTGGCGTGCTTCTTATCAAAGGCGGAGCTATTTCCCCCGGGGGCGGGATTGTTATCGACGGCCGCCGCGCGCCGTCCCCCCGGCACGATCGGGGGAGTTTTATCTGCTGCGACAGTAGTCGGCCGAATCGACTATTATTCAACGAAAGCGACGCGACCGTATCTGGTCCCTGATCGGCGATTAGGGAATAATGGTGCGCCGGAGGGATTTCACCTCTATTTATTTTCCTCGTACATCATGCTCAAAAAGTCCCCTCGTCCCCGGCCACGGGACCGGCACCGTGGAACGAATCCACCAACTGGTGACTTGGCCACCCGAGACAAAGGGCCAGTCCGGGGGAAATAAAGTCACCGTAATCCCGGCTGGTCTGGGCTTTATGCGCGCTCGCGAGTTCTCCGCTCCTGCTGGTACCCCGGGCAATCATGTAACTGCAGTAAAACGGGCGATATTCGCGCCAGCCACGTGCGCTGCATTCACTGATTTGTTCCACATTGGCGTACACCATAGCGAGTTTTTGGCCGATAATAGTGATGCATAGTTTGAGGTAGCGTGATGGAATAAATGTAGGATAAATTACATTTTGTGGAAAATGTCCTACGGGCACCATCTTCAACACATTTAGCGCCTGGGCGTAAAGAAAGCCGGACCAGCAGCTCATGCGCTAGGAACGTGCCTCCACAACATCACTGGAACTGCTGTTTCAAAATAAGGAAGAACATTAGCCACGTGTTAGGGGCACAGCTTGTGCTGCCGTCGGATTAACAACTTTGCGCATTTAGTGAATTTCGCCCGGCAAGTTGTCGCGGTGCTAGCCGAAGTTGGTGTGTCGTCCTCACCCCATTTTGTGTGACTCTCCCCTCCGCCCTCCACGGAGGCCACCGCCAAAATCACTTCAATTTATTCTGGCCGGCTGCAATCCCGGCCGACTCTATCTGCGCCAACGATCGTTGGTCGCCAGCCATTCCAAACAAAATTGAATTTCGTGCTCGGCCTATCAACCGACGCGTCCGCGGCGCCGCATCGATCGCGCCGCACCTCCGTCGGCGTCGACTCCTTCGCCGTCGAGATTGTGTCCGATGGTACCGCGCCTTTGTCGGCGTCGACTCCCCCGTCGTCAGATGCTGCTGCGTGCCGCCGAAGGGCCTTAACTGACCGGTCTCCTCACAGCCCGCCTGTCTGCTAGCTGCGATGGCGCAGTCTTCCTCGGCCAGCACATTCTGTGATTTACAGTCCTACCACATACCCACGGCTACATCCCCTTCATCAGGAGGCCACTGGAGGGAGACACACGGGCCCTCACTGGAGGGAGATTGTAAGCCAAGCCACTTTTGATATGCCAGCAACTGTCGCTGTCGATGACCTATCTTCCCTGTCCGTCTGCATATCGCTCCCTACTGGCGACCCAGACCCTCGCTGATATTCTCTTCCCTGCCTCGACGCTCTTGCAATGGCCAACAACTGCCGTTGCCGATCTCCCTTTAATAACGGCCAACAACTGCCGTCGCCGATCTCCCCTTAACAAAGGCCAACAACTGCCGTCGCCGATCTCCCGTTAACAACGGCCAACAACCGCTGTGGCCAAACTCTTTCCTACAACATCCCAGCTCCCTCCAGCGATCGATGTCCCAACTCCCTCCTCTGACCGATGTCCCAGATCCCTCCTCTGACCGATGTCCCAGCTCCCTCCTCTGATCGATGTCCAGCTCCCTCCTCTGACCGATGTCCCAGATCCCTCCTCTGACCGATGTCTCAGCTCCCTCCTCTGACCGATGTCTCAGCTCCCTCCTCTGACCGATGTCCCAGATCCCTCCTCTGACCGATGTCTCAGATCCCTCCTCTGACCGATGTCTCAGCTTCTTCCATTGACCGATGTCTCAGCTTCTTCGTCTGACCGATGTTTCAGCTCCCTCCTCTGACCGATGTCTCAGCTTCCTCCTCTGACCGATGTCCCAGCTCCCTCCTCTGACCGATGTCCCGGCTCCCTCCTCTGACCGATGTCTCAGCTTCCTCCTCTGACCGATGTCCCAGCTCCCTTCTCTGATCGATGTTCCGGCTCCCTTCTCTGACCGATGTCTCAGCTTCCTCCTCTGACCGATATCTCAGCTTCCTCCTCTGATCGATGTCCCAGCTCCCTTCTTTGACCGATGTCCCAGCTTCCTTCTCTGACCGATGTCCCAGCTCCCTTCTCTGACCGATGTCCCGGCTCCCTTCTCTCACAGATGTTTCAGCCCTCTCCTCCCACCGATGAACCCATGCCGTTTTCCCACCGATGAACCTGCCCTTCTTTCGGATGTCTCATCGAGCACCACCCGAGCGAGACGCGGTATTCTGAAGCGCACCGATGTGCAGTGCACTGTACTGGTGCAATGTGCACTGGACTGATGCAAGATCCACTCACTGATGGGGACCTGTTCTTAGACTTGGGGACGGAAGGAATCTGCAGCGGATTTCGTGTAAAGAATATGTCATGTGTGTGATAGACATAATATTACATTTCCTTCCAGCGCGGATTCCAAAGCATCCCAATGCCCAGGGATATCCGCCCATGGCGCTGTGATTGGGATCAGGTCATAGAGACGTGACAATATCCGGATCGCAGACTCTGACATTGACATCTGCACTGAACAATAAACTGAATACAGAGAGGCACAGACAGTATACCGGTCCATCACTTCGCATGCCCACTGTCCGTGTCCCAGGTCTCGAAACATTTCAGGCATCCATATCTTAGGTCATCACTGGCATCCATGACACAGGTCATTGCAGGCATTCATGTTCCAAGTCATCTCATACAGTCATGTTTCAGATCATCCCAGGCATCCCATCTGCCAGGTCATTCCAGGCATCCATGTTCCAGATCATGCCCGGCATACATACCCCAGATCATCCCCGGAATCCATGACACAGGAGGTCATTGCAGGTGTTCATGTTCCAAGCCATCTCACATCCATGTTTCAGATCACCCCAGGCATCTCACATCCATGTTTCAGATCACCCCAGGCATCTCATACCCCAGATCATCCCAGGCATCCAATGTCCCAGGTCATGCCAGGCATCCATGCTCCAGGTCATGCCTGGCATCCATGTCCCAGGTCATCCTCGGCATCCGACTTCATCAGCGACAGCGTGGCTGCAGCGGGTCTTTTTCCCTTATAGTTCAGAAGTAGATGTTCATGAATACAATGGTGATTTGAGCGCCATCATTCATGTGGATAAAGGACGGCGAGCTTCGGGCATCATCAGGAGAGACCATGTGGCAGCTGAAGGGGAATGCACTGTATATTAGAAGGAAAGCTCCCTGGTTGCCAAACTTGGACGCAAAACAATGGTTTCAACTTGCAGCGCTGTTGAGCTGTGTGTGCAGTGCATGCGTGCAGCGCTAATTACATGTGAGGATTGGCTGTATGCCTAGGCAATGACTTAGATCCTTTACTTCTGCAAGTAGCTGAATTTTGTGTATGGCTTTTTTATTAATTGTGATCATCAAGAGGCGCAAATCCCTTTACATGTGAAGTAATGAAGAAAAAACGATCGTCAACTTCCGAGGCCTCACGATGGTAGGCATTCCATTACATAGAAGCGTGCACATGCCAGCTCCAATGCGGGTCTCGTATGCAAACTAAGCATCTTTAAGCCAAACCTGCCTACAAGATCGGCAACACCTAAGAAGACACAGCTTAAACACCTAAGAAAAATAACGTATATGCGACAAAATAAGTCTGCCTGCCACCCTGCAGGTGAAAATGCATTCATATCCAAAGTACTCTATAAAAACCATTACCAAATACAACAACGCGAGCGCGAGTTGAGGTGGAAAGCCATGGTGCACGAGTCGATTGTGGTGATGCACGAAAGGAGAGGCATGTGATTAGGGCAGTAACGCCAATTTTTCCAATAAAAGTTAGAAGGAAGATAATGCCAAATTTTCCTAGCTTATAACTACGAGATTTCAACCGCCGATGCATGGCACTGGAGGTCAGCAATAAAGGCATGCGAGGTGCATGATTTCGAAGCTAAATATTGATGATTTGGTGGAGCAATCGATCGATCGGCACGCTGTGTGCTTGGCACCAGTACTCCGGCAAGAAGCGTGCTTGGTACCAGTATTCCGGCACACTGTGTGCTTGGCACCAGTATTCCGGCACGCTGTGTGCTTAGTACCAGTGTTCCGGCATGCTGTGTGCTTGGTACCAGTATTCCGGCATGCTGTGTGCTTGGAACCAGTATACCGGCACACTGGGTTCTTGGTACCAGTATTCCGGCATGCTGTGTGCTTGGTACCAGTATACCGGCACCCTGTGTGCTTGGCACCAGTATTCCGGCATGCTGTGTGCTTGGTACCAGTATTCCGGCATGCTGTGTGCTTGGAACCAGTATACCGGCACACTGGGTTCTTGGTACCAGTATTCCGGCACCCTGTGTGCTTGGTACCAGTATTCCGGCATGCTGTGTGCTTGGTACCAGTATACCGGTACGCTGTGTGCTTGGTACCAGTATTCCGGCACACTGGGTTCTTGGCACCAGTATTCCGGCACCCTGTGTGCTTGGTACCAGTATTCCGGCATCATGTGTGCTTGGTACCAGTATTCCGATACGCTGTGTGCTTGGTACCAGTATTCCGGCATGCTGTGTGCTTGGTACCAGTATACCGGCACCCTGTGTGCTTGGCACCAGTATTCCGGCACCCTGTGTGCTTGGTACCAGTATTCCGGCATGCTGTGTGCTTGGTACCAGTATTCCGGCACCCTGTGTGCTTGGCACCAGTATTCCGGCACGCTGTGTGCTTGGCACCAGTATTCTAAGTGAGAGCTGACGTTGGCGCAATATGCTGCTGTCGAGACCACGTGGTAAGGAGGGACCCAGCTTGACACGAATGCGATGACGCGAATAAGACAAAGAAGCATGGCTCGCAACATTTGTGTCTCGACCACCTTACGACAGCGGAATCGAACTAGCTGTGCCCTGAGAGTTAGCAATGTTAATCAGTGAACACACATGTCATCTAATCTGATACAAAATTGCATCAAGGCTCGATATTTATCGTGTAATGTAATGGTGCAAAACCGGTATACATAACCGATATACATACATACGATAAGCGTCCACGAAAATAAATATTTTACATTGTCTTCAATCTGCAAAGTACAGTGTTCAGGATAACATGTACTTAATTAAATGATAATGCAAATAAGCTGAGGATTCACTATCACTTCATCACTTCATCACTGAAGTCAGCGTCAAGAAAATTGTAGTAAAAAAGAGAACAATTTGGGATTGTAACCGGTCATTTGCATTTAGATCCGATTTGATTCGCCATTTTGAAGTTTTGACAATCGGTAGTGCATCTATATCGCTATAATAGTGAAATGAGGCTGATGACGTATTTCACTACAAAATAGTGGTGACTACAGAGCCGTCGGTTCATGAAAAAGGATCAAGCTTAATATATTTTCTGTCACGTTAGATGAAGTCAAATGAGGATAAAAAGGTGCCAATTTTCAATGTTTAGTTATCATGGTAGTGTCTGAAACTTCACATATCGCTCTGGTATCCGATGACGAATTTAATGAGGGGAGGGTAGGAGGGAGCAACGGCCATGGCCGACCAAGATTGCTTGATTTGGAGGAAATTGGCTTATATTCATGCCTTGGGGGAAATGAGAAAGCCTTTCATTGAAAATAATGTTTTACCTTCAAGCTCAGCCACCAATCAATCCCACTCCGATGGACATTTGAAAATAGATGGTAATTATTACATTTTGGCACTCCCAAGCAGACTGAGTAACGGCCGTCTGCATGTGGTTCGGCTAGCGTTCTGTCGTGCAATCAACTAAGTAGCATGGCCTATATTACAAAAAAGAGATGAAGAAGCTAAGCGCACACAAGGAATGCTGCATTGACAACCAGAGACAGTATTGCAGCTGCACAGCCAAATCGCTGTGCGCTATCTACTGAGAAGACTGTATTGTATTGACTGTATTGACTGTAAGGCTATTCAAAGATGCTGTAGGGCATACGCAACACATATGTCATATGCAACATGTCATCTGTCATCTGTAACATATCATCTGTTATATGCAGCATGCCATCTGTCAATTGCGTTTACTGAGATGCACTTTCCGTGTATGCAGAGAAGTACATAAACCACTACCCGAACAGCGCAGCCAAGGGCGACCCTGCTGCGCTCCAGTCACTACTCACACCACCACTGAGGTACCAGGCCGTTTTACACTTCCACCGCTTGACCACACCCTCCCCACCCGATTGGACGGTCGCACGCTGCCGATTCTCCGGAAAGCGCTGCTATATCTGACGTGCCACGTCCGCAGCCAACTGCCACGTCAACAGACTGCCTGCTGCGGAACTACGTCGTGCCGTGCGCCGGAGGGCATGTGTGCACAGGCACGGCCCCCAGTCACGAACGGCCGGGCGGCGGCGTGCGCGCCTCACCAGGCGGCCAGGGGCTAGACAAACACCACATACACAGACATACACCGCATACACTGACATACACCACATTCACAGATATAGACACAGACATACACCACATACACAGACATACACCACAGACACAGACAAACACCACAGACACAGACATACACCGCATACACTGACATACACACAGACACAGACAAACACCACAGACACAGACATACACCACAGGCACATACATGCATCACAGACACAGATATGGACACAGGCATACACCACAGACACAGACAAACACCACAGACACAGACATACACCACAGACACGGGCATACACCACAGACACATACATACACCACAGACACAGACAAACACCACAGACACAGACATACACCACAGGCACATACATACATCACAGGTACAGCCATACACCACAGGCACATACATACATCACAGGTACAGCCATACACCACAGACACAGACATACACCACAGACACAGACATACAACGTACACATAAATACATCACAGACACATACATACACCACAAACACAGACATACACCACATCCACAGGTAGACACAGACAAACACCACATACACAGACATACACCACAGACACAGACATACACCACATTGACAGGTAGACACAGACAAACACCACATACACATACATACATCACAGACACAGACATACACCACATACACAGACATACACCACAGACACAGACATACACCACAGACACAGACATACACCACATTCACAGACATACACCACATACACAGACATACATCACATACACAGACATGCACCACAGAAACAGACATACACCACATTCACAGATATAGACACAGACATACACCACAGACACAAACATACATCACAGACACATACATACATCACAGGTACAGCCATACACCACAGACACAGATATACACCACATACACTGACATACATCACAGACACATACATACATCACAGGTACAGCCATACACCACAGACACAGATATACACCACAGACACTGACATACACCACAGACACAGACATACACCACATACACAGACATACACCACATACATAGACATACACCACAGACTCAGACATACATCACAGACACAGACATACACCATAGACACTGATATACACCACAGACACAGACATACACCACATTCGCAGCTCTCCGTCAGGGCCTCAACATATCGCAGCGACAAGGGTGGGCATCCTCGACGTCCACCTGCCCAACCGCCAACACTCGACACAGCCGCCCAACCGCCAGCACTCGACACAGCCGCTCAACCGCCAATACTCGACACAGCCGCCCAACCGCCAACATTCCACACAGCCGCCCAACCGCCAACACTCGACACAGCCGCCCAACCGCCAACACTCGACACAGCCGCCCAACCGCCAGCACTCGACACAGCCGCCCAACCGCCAACACTCGACACAGCCGCCCAACCGCCAGCACTCAACACAGCCGCCCAACCGCCAGCACTCGACACAGCCGCCCAACCGCCAACACTGGACACAGCCGCCCAACCGCCAACACTCGACCCGCCTGCCCAGCCGCCACGGCTGGACGTTCGATCGCGGCGCGCTGTGTTTGGTATGCAGCGTAACGACCACCGCCGCCAGGAGACACCGCTCCTATTATTTATCTCACTAATTAGATTTGGTGGACGAGCCGCGCTGTCTGATCGAGTGGGTGTCGATAACTGGCGCACGCTGGTGGCGCGGCCAAATGCTGCCATATGCAACGCTTCAACCATCAGTGTCAATTATTCAGCCGGTGGAGATGGATTGCGCTGGCTTGGCGTCCCCACACCGAGCCGCTCGTCTAGAACTGACGCACTCCGTGCGTCGGGGTATTGTAACGCGTGACACGTGGACGCACCGGGTGTTGGAACTCGTGACACGTGGACGCATCGGGTGCTGGAACTCGTGGCACGAAGACGCATCGGTGTATTGAAGTACTTGACACATAGACGCATCATATTTTGGAGCTCGTGCTATGCAAACATACCCGAGTACCGGAGGTGACGACGGGCATAAAGCTGTGCAGCTTCAGATTGATCAGTTTTAGCATGGTGGAAGCTTGAACAGCAGATGATGTGTGCATGCAGTGTGTCATGATAAGCTGATGCAATACTTGGAACGCCATGCAGATCAGCGTGAAAGTGACCACTTAAAATAATGGTAATGCAATTTTTCCTAGCCAAAGCAGGGCTGCTACATCCATTCCCACGCAATTCGCATGGTGATGGACATTTGAAATCACAGCTATCATGTGATTTTAACTCGCACCAGAATAAATGACACCATTCAGATCTCAGGAAGATTGATGGTAACGGGCGGAACATGGGAATTGTTCCCCATGTACCGGATAGGGTACCATACCGGGGCAGGAAGTTCCTGGACGGACTGCAGACACATAATAGGGCACCATACCGGGGCAGGAAGGTCTTAGACCGACCACAGGCACATAATAGGGCACCATACCGGGGCAGGAAGTTCCTAGACCGACCACAGGCACATAATAGGGCACCATACCGGGGCAGGAAATCCTGGACCGACTCCCAACTGCGCTCTCTTGACTGTCCATGAGAACATGCAACTTTTTGCGTCAATTCTTCACAGACGTACAAGTAGAACCTATTCCAAAGAACCTATTGCGACAATTAGTCAAAGTGCATTCAAATTTGAGATAACTTCCCCGTATTTGGAACAGAAGCTTGATGCATGGTATAGTGCTCCTCCAATCTCAACGTACGTGCAATGAACAACAATCCGGTCCAGCTGGTGCAAGTTCCAAGACGAAACCATATTTCAGCATATTTAGCGAACCTAAGCTACACTGTTGCTTCTTTAGCAACTCCACCTCTGATTTAGGGTGTAGACCGGCTTAAATTGACGACGCTAATATTTTCCAAGGAAGTTTAACGTCTGACCTGTCCTGAAGTACGGTTGATCGTCCGAAAGTGGTCTCACCGGGGCAAAAGTCTCTGTATCGTGGCACATAGTCGATTGGAATCACTTCTTTTGCATGGACACAGCAGCTCGATGCATGCATCATCAATATGGCGATGTTTGTATGCTCCCAGTGTTTAGGAGAAAGCTCTCAAGTAGGTGCACAATCAACTATCCTGCATGTCCCCTCCGACTTATACTTATTCGGGTTGCCTCATGTCCACATCGCGAATAGTCTGCATCGATGCAATATAGGCTATTGGTCTGACATTAGAGAGAACACCTTTTCCTGAAAGAAGTATACTTAATATATATATATATATATATATATATATATATATATATATATATATATATATATATATATATATATATATATATATATAATTTAGCATGAAAACCAGGGAAAAGCACATCACGAGAAGCCCTCCGTTGAAAATGGTTTCAATAGAACAACACGATCTCAATCGGGAAAACTCGTGTTTCGAAGTATTCGCAAGTACCGAAATCAACCCAACATCTGGGTGGGGGGAAAGAGGAAGGAAAATTCGTCTTCATTTTCAAAGCGGTGCGGTAGTTTACATCATTTGGTCTACTGCTAAGGTGAGGTGAAAGTCAACTTTCCCCTAAAAAAACAGCAGACACATTGGCAGCACTCGTCATGCGGTTAAGGCGTAATCGTAAATGGTTGAAAATTTTCATGTAAGTATCTAAGCATTAATCATCATAGCATAATAGTGAATTTTGGCTTACGCTGCTGAAACCGATCTCTCTGGAGGGCCCTGAAACCTTGTTTTCGCAGTGTAATTTCCGCACTCCTCGTCGAAGCCCGCAATAAACGTCCATGTCACGGGGAGCAGTGCGGCCCGGGGGCAGTAAAGCACTAAAGCGCAGATGGCCGAGACCAAGGGGAGAGGGTCTGGACGACAACTGCCAGCTACAGACGGACAGTGCTTTTGACAGTTTCGTGGCGATATGATTCTGAACAGTCCGAGATCGACATGCCGCGATGGCAATAGCTGTACTGCCGTGCTCAACTAAAGGGTCACACAAAAGGCGCTTTATTCGTGTCAGCGATGTGAAAGCTGACTTCCAAATATATCATAATTGTGCTCAGATACTCAGCCGACAAGGCCTCGAGCCGAACTACCAGGGATGTGATCAAATCACGCCAAGCTTGTCATCGCCATCCATGGAGGAAAATGCAAGGACAAACCGGAGGAAGTGCCAAGAATATGCCCAGATAAACAGAAAGGTCATAAAGTGCGAGATGGTGCCGGTGAGAGTGTAGGTGTCCAGAACATTTTGGTGCTGAGCAAACTGTGAGAACCGTAACATCTGCTAAGAATACTGGAGGGAATCAATATATTGGGATTTCGACGTTTGCATTCTTGTGCCACAATGCTGCATCTTGGCTGGAGCAGGAGGCACTCATTCTGTATGCGCTTTGGCTGGAGCAGGAGGCACCCATGATATATGTGTTTTGGCTGGAGCCGGAGGCACACATTCTGTAAGCGTTTTGGTCGGAGCCGGAGGAACCCACTCTGTATGCGGCTACATAGGCTGCGGCACTGCGCTTTGACAGGTTGAAAGCCCGGTATACATATATTCCAAAGGCCGGTCAAAAAGCCGCCAGCAAAGATCAGGATTTCTGAGTGTGCTTTCGGTCATTACATTTGCCTATGTTAGCGTGCGCCTCTAAAAGGGAATAATGGATGTATGAATGTGAGGTTTGACATGAGCATATTATGGCAGCTTGCAGAACATAATTTCATAAATTCAACATGAATGAATCCGAGTGCTCCATTCATTTTGGGTGAATGGAACACTTGGTCATTGCATCAATTCATTCATGGAATCAGACATAAAATCTGAAGTTTTCATGAATGACGTGAACGCAGAACACATTGAGGAATATTTCAGGTTTTGAATCTTTTCATCTGAATCGCTGGCTACATCTTGAAAATTCGACCATGGAACTGGGTTACAAACTCAGATATGAAAACAAAATTGAAAATGTCAAGTGTAGAAAGTCAAGTGTCAGCTCATCTTGATTATAAACGTATGCAGTGGTCAAAAATCTGGTTGTTGGTAACTGAAATATTGCGAATTCTTTCATGAGCGTTTTCGCAATCAATTGCCAATCACAAAGAATATTCCTATCGCTCTGACACAAAAATCGTCGGTCAGATTGAGCTAGAAATCGAAACTCAGAAATTTCACCCATAAACAGCCCCTATAACCAAATTCGAAAACTGGAACTGTTATATGCTACCCTAGGTTAATCTCACATGGAATTCTTCATGCCACGCTGTAGAGATTGGCCATGGTGATATGATGCGGTCGAGAGTATCCGTAGCTCATAATACAACATTGATTAGGGCGTTTAGTCTCCTTTTCTCTTGTAATTGTATTTTCGCTTCACATGCTTAACCCAGATGGCTTCTGTGGTCCTCACTGAAGCATAGGTCAAGGAGAAGGTTTTTTAGTCGTTTAGCTCTAATCTTTTAGTTCCAGTCCTTCAGTCCTTTAATCATAATAGCCTTGACCCTTTCCACTCGGGATGCGTCTGCCGGTTCACCTAGTATTTGTGTGTTTTTAATATTCTTGTATTACACTTATTTGCAATCTATTTTTCGATCATACATTTCATCCTTACGTTGGGCAAATACCGCAGTACTAGACGTTAAGCAATGAAGTGTATGTCATCCTGGAGAGTTGTTAGGGGTTATAATGAACGTATTTCTT
The DNA here is from genome assembly GCA_034440575.1 of Imbricaverruca yamaguchii. Lineage (NCBI taxonomy): Eukaryota > Metazoa > Arthropoda > Thecostraca > Neoverrucidae > Imbricaverruca > Imbricaverruca yamaguchii. The sequence goes on from JAOTOL010001574.1 coordinate 187,204, forward strand.
CTTGTAGCTTACTAATCGGTGTCATCTACTGAGGAATAATTCCATCTCCTCATATGGTTCGTGGATACCTTTTCTACACAAATCAGGCTGGCATTCCTCTTCCTGGGTTTTCCTGAATACATGACGGATGAACCGCATTTTCCTGAATATAAAATCCCACGTCTAATTTGAGTTCTGGGCGTTCATTAGCTTGAGGCTCGCCAGCCGTCCAACAGTGAGGGCTGCCAGTGAGCGGCTGGTAATTCCTGTGCGGCCGGCCTCCTACACCGCTCATTTGGCAGCCCGGTGCCAAAAAACCGTCAACCCTTCATCTTATCCAGCTGGTGGCAGCCATCTTACCGTCTGGCAGTGGTCCGCAGGCGTCCATACCGCCGCATTGGCCGACCACATAGCAGAGCGTTGCCATGATTAAACCGCAATACTGAATTTATAATCCAAGACGCTTAATAATAAATAAGTTAATTTGGGAAATTATAGGGTGCCAGCCTTTGCATAGGTCTCGCCATAGCGCTACTTGATTGGTGTTACCTTAAACAACCATGGCGGACCGAGAAATATGATGTTGTTTTGGATCAAAGCGGTAGGAGGGTTTCAATTAGAATGTCACAGGTTAAATTGTAACGCTGTGGCGTCCACCTTAATTTATATTACGAGCCATTTCGGCGCAGCGACTGGTAGGAGGAGCTATCATTAGGGGCCGTATTTCTGTGGTGTCGGGAGCTGCGTCGGCCGCGCGGTCAGCTCCAAGGCTGGGATGACAGCGGCTTCTGGCGGCCGGCTCGCGCGCTGACACTCGCACGGCGCGCTTTTGTACGCGCAACCGCGCGGTCATGCATGTCGCGACGACAATGCTCCCGCCTATAAGCCGAGATCGATTTTGTCGGCTGCTCTCGGTGGGAGGTGGCCGGCGCTGTGATGTGGCGTGACGCGACACGGCCGAGATAGGGCACGAGCTGGGCCCGTCAGGCCGTCGGTGGTCACGACCCGAGCCACAGCCGCACACGAGTCTCGCCAGTCGACACTCTCACGAGTCACAACACGGCTCCCACCACACGAGAGTTGGCTGTAACGGCCAGACTGCCCCCGGCACACAGGGGTTGGCTGTAACGGCCAGACTGCCCCCGGCACACAGGAGTTGGCTGTAACGGCCAGACTGTCCCCGGCACACAGGAGTTGGCTGTAACGGCCAGACTGTCCCCGGCACACAGGGGTTGGCTGTAACGGCCAGACTGCCCCCGGCACACAGGAGTTGGCTGTAACGGTAAAACTATCCCCGGCACACAGGGGTTGGCTGTAACGGCCAGACTGCCCCCGGCACACAGGGGTTGGCTGTAACGGCCAGACTGCCCCCGGCACACAGGAGTTGGCTGTAACGGCCAGACTGCCCCCGGCACACAGGAGTTGGCTGTAACGGCCAGACTGCCCCCGGCACACAGGAGTTGGCTGTAACGGCCAGACTGTCCCCGGCACACAGGAGTTGGCTCTAACGGTAAAACTATCCCCGGCACACAGGAGTTGGCTGTAACGGCCAGACTGCCCCCGGCACACAGGAGTTGGCTGTAACGGCCAGACTGCCCCCGGCACACAGGGGTTGGCTGTAACGGCCAGACTGCCCCGGCACACAGGAGTTGGCTGTAACGGCCAGACTGCCCCCGGCACACAGGGGTTGGCTGTAACGGCCAGACTGCCCCCGGCACACAGGGGTTGGCTGTAACGGCCAGACTGCCCCCGGCACACAGGGGTTGGCTCTAACGGCCAGACTGCCCCCGGCACACAGGAGTTGGCTGTAACGGCCAGACTGCCCCGGCACACAGGAGTTGGCTGTAACGGCCAGACTGCCCCCGGCACACAGGGGTTGGCTGTAACGGCCAGACTGCCCCCGGCACACAGGAGTTGGCTGTAACGGCCAGACTGCCCCCGGCACACAGGAGTTGGCTGTAACGGCCAGACTGCCCCCGGCACACAGGAGTTGGCTGTAACGGCCAGACTGCCCCCGGCACAAGGAGTTGGCTGTAACGGCCAGACTGCCCCCGGCACACAGGGGTTGGCTGTAACGGCCAGACTGCCCCGGCACACAGGAGTTGGCTGTAACGGCCAGACTGCCCCCGGCACACAGGAGTTGGCTGTAACGGTAAAACTATCCCCGGCACATGAGAGATGGCTGTACCGGACAAACTACCCCTGGCACACGAGAGATGGCTGTACCGGACAAACTACCCCTGGCACACGGGACATGGCTGTACCGGACAAACTACCCCTGGCACACGGGATATGCATGTACCGGACAAACTACCCCTGGCACACGGGACATGGCTGTACCGGACAAACAACCCCCGATACACGGAAGATGGCAGTATCGGTAAGAAATTTGAAGTTGGTCGAAGTAAGAACCTCATTTTAAAAACTTCTCAAACAGTTCCAGGATATACCATTATCACGTATCTATGGTTCAAGATAGACAACAAATTCCGCTTCGGCGTTCAAATTCGCCTCGGAGTGAATTGAAAGCTGAACAAGATGATTCGAGATCAAGTAGTGCCAAGTGATCTCAAGAAGTGAAGCTCGAGTGATCTCAAGAGGAACAATGTCCTTGGCCATCTGGGTGCAATGAGTGAGATTAATTGCCAATAATTCGCACTTCCGGAGAAACACGGTGCAGAATGTTCCCATTTATGACGTCATAACTCGGTGACTTGGCATTGACCAAAAATAGACTGGTCAAGCAAACCGCTTCGCAACTGAAGAAATTCCGTACTGGAATTATTGAAAAATATCTCTCCTACTCTGCAAAAGAGAACAATCATCGGATATAGGCCACTTTATAATCGGAATTCCAAGCACTTTTATATGTTCCATTTGTGTACGATAATGTGAGCAGAGGACACTGCACATCAGCTATGCCCGGCGACAGCTTGTTGACATGTACCATTGTTTTTTTCTGTGGTCGGGAAGAACCGAAGGGGCCGCATCGCCCCTTCCCTCTGCAGGAGGATGGCTAAAGCGTGGTAGCTTTTTGAAGCGGAGTCAAGGATGGTGATCAGGGTTCATACTTCCCAACGGTAATAAGCGGCTTTTCCCGAACAAAAGGCTTGTGACCATGCAAAATGCGACTCACCTATCCCGCCTAACTGATGCCGATGCAGAAATTCGGCAGGACCAAGCTGCGTCTGCCACATGCCACATGTCAAGCGCACCCAGTGTGCCGTGGTGGTGCCAATGCTCCCAATTTGGCTGTCACCAGTGGTCATCTGTCGTCCGCCCGCCAACCGCACCATTTTCATGCTAACGAGCATTATCGCATCTGGTCAAACAGGCTGTCTCTGCGGCGGCCCAGTGTTCTATCCGTGTACAGGGCTGTCGTTATTCATGAGGACCTTTATCGCCGATCGATGAGCCGCAGGGGCCGAATCCTCCCACGCGCCACTCTTAATGCCCGCATGCGAGCGGCCACAAAAGAATGACATAAATAAACAATCCCAGCCCTGCCCGACCCTGTAATCCCATCACAATTGCTGACGACTGTGATTACTATGTTTGCAGTAAGAGGAGAAGGACAATTTCGGAAATGATCTGGAAAACACGTGCTGGTCTGTGAGGGCCGCTCCTAAAAGTAGGGTGACGCACTCCGAGAACATCCCCACTCCGAGGTGTTGAAAGCGTGCGCCAATAGTTGGTGTCGCGCCGATGGCAAATTTGCTAAGCTTACGTGGCCATGCCAGTGGCTCACACGTGCGCGAGCTTGTCGCGCACATCCAGTACGGTGCCTATTGAGGCTTAACGGCGCGTCGCCGGCGAGGTGGATTGGCGCCAAATCGGTGCTTCTATGATAGCCCGAAATAAAAACAAAAACAGTTGTCATTGCGATGGATGTCGCTGAACATGAAGCTCGCTTCAGGCGTTTCCAGGTAGCATCCCTGACATAGTTTCTTGTTGCGTGAGGTAGATGGGCCAATTTTTTTCGAGTCCTTCCCACAACCCATTTATCTGGCTCGAAATGATGCTTTGCTTCCCAAGTGGTTGGGAAAACGTGTGAGTGCAGCGGCAGTCGTCGGAAGAGGCGCTCTCACCCTGTCAGGGACCGACTGCCCGAGGGTGTCACTCTCACCCTGTCAGGGACCGATTACCCGGGGTGACACTCACCTTGTCAAGGGACGGACTACCCGAGGGTGACACTCACCCTGTCAGGGACCGACTACTCGAGGGTGACACTCACACCCTGCCAGGGACCGACTACCCGAGGGTGACACTCTCACCCTGCCAGGGACCGACTACCCGAGGGTGACACTCTCACCCTGTCAGGGACTGACTACTCGAGGGTGACACTCGCACCCTGCCGGGGACCGACTACCTGAGAGTGACACTCTCACCCTGTCAGGGACCGACTACTCGAGGGTGACTTCGGAGTCGTGTGCTCCGACTACCCTAGGGTGACACTCGCTCCCCGAAGAGCAAACGTTAATTTCATGCCGACTGCACTCGAAGCAGCAAATCCAAACAGAGCAAAGGCTCAGCAGAAATGAAAAGGACCTGAGACTGCTGTTCGTTCAGATTAGAGCCCCCTCTGATAGGAGTCAGAGAGTGTCGAGGCAGCATGTTGGGAAAACACTCAGCGTGCTATTATTCTGGAGCCTTACGACTCTACAGATCTAGTTTGGGAATTGGTGACCCAAGGAACATCCTCACATACATGAGCTTTTGGTGCAAAACTACAACTTTGCTTTATGGATCGCGGTATATTCAGTGGACGAAATATTATTCTTTAGTTTGTCTTCTTTTTTTTCTCATCTAAATAGGAATGATATTAATTTTATATCATCTGTCAACCAAACTTTCGTCTTTGCTCTTTTTTAAGCCAATCGCCCGTTTTTGTGCAGCACAGGGGGTAGAGGTGGAATTGGCAGAATGTTCTCTGAATACGGCAAATTGACAATCCGCATGGCCGTTCAACACCTCTTGAACCCGTGGTGAAATTGCAAATATGCCGGAGCGCTTGCGCCCATGAACTTCGCGAAAATGAGTTTACCTGGTGCTCACTTAAGCCACCTGTATCAAAAGAAAATACACATCGCATTCACAATCCGTTAGATAGAAGACTCTTTCTTGGTCAACTCATCACTTGCAGCAAATATTGGCTGACTCAGACTGCTTGAGCCATATATAGGTAGCATTTTGGTAGAACAAAACTCGCTAAGAGAAAAGTCAACTACTTGTATGCTGAGTAATAGATTGAACTTTCCTGTGCCGACCTGTGGATGGGTGCATGTGAATTATCAACATCAGAATAACTACAGGTTGATGTAAAGATTATCACTTGGTCTCATAGCTGTATTGTCAGTTCATACACCACTAAAGCAGTTCTCGTGCCGACACACGAACTGACCAGGGCACCACCACCTCAGCAGCTCCCATACCGACACACGAGCTGACTAGGGCACCACCACCACAGCAGCTCCCGTACCGACACACGAGCTGACTAGGGCACCACCACCCCAGCAGCTCCCGTGCCGACGCACCAGGGCACCACCACCCCGGCAGCTCCCGTGCTGACACACGAGCTGACCAGGGCACCACCACCCCGGCAGCTCCCGTACCGACACACGAGCTGACCAGGGCACCACCACCACAGCAGCTCCCGTGCCGACACACAGGCTGACCAGGGCACCACCACCCCAGCAGCTCCCATACCGACACACGAGCTGACCAGGGCACCACCACCCCAGCAGCTCCCATACCGACACACGAGCTGACCAGGGCACCACCAGCGTGCCGACACACGAGCTGACCAGGGCACCACCACCCCAGCAGCTCCCGTGCCGACACACGAGCTGACCAGGGCACCACCAGCGTGCCGACACACGAGCTGACCAGGGCACCACCACCCCAGCAGCTCCCGTGCCGACACACGAGCTGACCAGGGCACCACCACCCCAGCAGCTCCCGTGCTGACACGCAGGCTGACTAGGGCACCACAGCAGCTCCCGTGCCGACACACGAGCTGACCAGGGCACCACCACCCCAGCAGCTCCCGTGCTGACACGCAGGCTGACCAGGGCACCACCACCCCAGCAGCTCCCGTGCCGACACACGAGCTGACCAGGGCACCACCACCCCAGCAGCTCCCATACCGACCCACGAGCTGACCAGGGCACCACCACCCCAGCAGCTCCCATACCGACCCACGAGCTGACCAGGGCACCACCACCCCAGCAGCTCCCATACCGACCCACGAGCTGACCAGGGCACCACCACCCCAGCAGCTCCTGTGCCGACACACGAGCTGACCAGGGCACCACCACTCCAGCAGCTCCCGTGCTGACACGCAGGCTGACCAGGGCACCACACACCCCAGCAGCTCCGTGTCGACACACGAGCTGACCAGGGCACCACCACCCCAGCAGCTCCCATACCGACCACAGCACAGGGCTGACCGGCACCACCCCAGCAGCTCCCATACCGACCCACGAGCTGACCAGGGCACCACCACCCCAGCAGCTCCCATACCGACCCACGAGCTGACCAGGGCACCACCACCCCAGCAGCTCCCGTGCCGACACACGAGCTGACCAGGGCACCACCACCCCAGCAGCTCCCGTGCCGACACACGAGCTGACCAGGGCACCACCACCCCAGCAGCTCCCGTGCCGACACACGAGCTGACCAGGGCACCACCATCCCAGCAGCTCCCGTGCTGACACGCAGGCTGACCAGGGCACTACCACCCCGGCAGCTCCCATACCAATACACGAGCTGACCAGGGCACCACCACCCCAGCAGCTCCCATACCGACGCACGGGCTGACCAGGGCACCACCACCCCAGCAGCTCCCGTGCTGACACACGGGCTGACCAGGGCACCACCACCCCGGCAGCTCCCATACCGACACACGAGCTGACCAGGGCACCACCACCCCGGCAGCTCCCGTGCTGACACACGAGCTGACCAGGGCACCACCACCCCAGCAGCTCCCGTGCCGACACACAGGCTGACCAGGGCACCACCACCCCGGCAGCTCCCGTGCCGACGCGCCGACACCCGGACGACACCGTGCTCCGATCAGAGCGGACAGATCGGGATATTTTCGTGACGGATCGCGGGCTAATGGCTGTGATTGCAGCTCATTTGTGCGGCGGGGATCACCAGTGCGGCGACGGCGGGGATATCATTTGGCGCGCCTGTCGGCCGGTAATGGCGGGTAATGTTCGGTGTGTGGCGCGGTCGGCAGCGACCTGGCCGCCGGGTCACAATCACATCCACACCGCAACACTAATCATATTTGATTTGTCCTGATTGGAAAGTGGGATGATGGATTGGCAAAAAATCATGGCCCGGAAGCTGGCCGTACAGCTGGCGGCTGAGCGGCGACCGGTGGCAAACCTGGCGCGTGGGTCAGCGATCACCCAGGTGCCAGCCACTTAGCCACCGAGGAGTTTCGATTGACCGCAAACACACGACTAATCGCCGCTCATATGTCCCTGTGATGGAGGTGCAAGGACGCCGCCGCCACAGGCCATGGCGGGGACTCACCGCCGCCCAGCCATGGGCAAACTCACAAAAGTAACCGTGCCTGCGTGCATATATGTCACTGTTCCTGTGACTTGAATCCACTTTGCATTAATGTTAGTCAGTCCTTTAACAAAAATTATGAAGAGTACAAATGAGGATGATGTCAAAAGATAGCCTGAATAACTCTTGCGAGACATGGGAAGGACAGAAGTAGAAGAGGTAACCAGCTAGGTGTTGCATCAGTTGACACATCAATCACCCACCACCTTGAAGTAGTTTAACATATACCGCTTCGGCATCCAATGGAAAGAAGCGACCAAAGCGTCTGTTGTCCTGTACATCTGATTCGCTTCGGAGACATCGAGCAGCCGACAATTGGCAGGACCCGGCGTTGAAAGAACTTCCCTGAATCCCGGAACTAATGTGTTCACAGCATTAAACGCTGACCAGGATGATTTGCTGGTTTTTTACCCATGGGCAGTGAACATTGGAATACACTTCTGATTCCGCAGGAAACCAAATGGAAATTCTGCAATATAACCACTCTCAAAGTCGTTTGCTAAGCACCCGAGCGAGTCATGTGGCAAGGCCGCCGCGCCAAACGATCGTGACCCGAAGCCGTGCTGCATAGTCTGTACCCGCAGATGTGTCTCGCTCGGTAACCGTGCTGCATAATCTCCGGTCTGTCCCTGATGACAGGTCTCTAGTCTGTCCCTGTTGACATGTCTCTGGTCTGTCCTTGTTGACATGTCTCTGGTCTGTCCCTGTTGACATGTCTCTGGTCTATCCCTGTGGGCAGGTCTCTGGTCTGTCCCTATTGACAGGTATCCGATCTGTCCCTGTTGACAGGTCTCCAGTCTGTCCCTGTGGGCAGGTCTCTGGTCTGTCCCTGTTGACAGGTCTCTGGTCTGTCCCTGTTGACAGGTCTCCGGCTCGTCCTGTGGGCAGGCTTCCGGTCTGGACGGCCCAGTCCAATTCTTTTCTCTCAGCAGTGCACCCTCGACTGCATGTGGCTGTTCGCTCCCCCAGTTTGTGGATGGACTCTGTTGGTACCTCCCCAGTTTTGGCCATGACCCTGGCGGTGATACGTCTCTCAGTGATGTGACCACCTGCCAGAGCCTCCCTCGCAGTTGTATCCCGGCCAGCTGGAGACAGGTCTCGGTTAGAGCAGAACTCTCCGATGTGCCGGGAGGTGTCAGATGTGCCGGGAGGTGTCCGATATGCCGGGCGGTGTCGGAGCGTGCTGCAGACGGGCAGTCTGTCTGCCCTCACTGTTTTACCCAGGCCAGCTCGAGACAGGTCTCGTCTAGATCGGTACTCTGCGATGTGCCAGGAGGTGTCGGATGTGCCGGGTTACTCCGGGAGGTGTCAGATGGTGTCAGATGTGCCGGGCTACTCCGGGAGGTGTCAGATGGTGTCAGATGTGCCGGGCTACTCCGGGAGGTGTCAGATGGTGTCAGATGTGCCGGGCTGCTCCGGGAGGTGTCAGATGGTGTCCGATGTGCCGGGTTATCCGGGAGGTGTCGGATGTGCCGGGTTATCCGGGAGGTGTCGGATGTGCCAGGTTGCTCCGGGAGGTGTCAGAGGCGCCGGGCTGCTCCGGGAGGTGTCAGATGGTGTCAGATGTGCCGGGCTACTCCGGGAGGTGTCAGATGTGCCAGGTTGCTCCGGGAGGTGTCAGATGTGCCGGATTGCTCCGGGATGTGTCAGATGGTGTCAGATGTGCCGGGTTGCTCCGGGAGGTGTCAGATGCGCCGGGCTGCTCCGGGAGGTGTCAGATGGTGTCGGATGTGCCGGGTTGCTCCGGGAGGTGTCAGATGTGCCGGGCTACTCCGGGAGGTGTCAGATGGTGTCCGATGTGCCGGGTTGCTCCGGGAGGTGTCAGAGGCGCCGGGTTGCTCCGGGAGGTGTCAGATGGTGTCCGATGTGCCGGGCTGCTGCAGGCGGGCAGTCTGCCGCCCTCGCCACCGCTGCGGCCGGCTTCAGGTGGAGAGGACCGCCCGCATGGTCTGCCGCCCTCGCCACCGTTGCGGCCGGCTTCAGGTGTGGAGACGCGCCGGACGCTGCTCCGGCTGGTGTGTCAGATGGTGCCACGCTGCGGCCGGGTTGCTTCGGGAGGTGTCAGATGGTGTCGGATGCCGCCCGGTTACTCCGGGAGGTGTCCGCATGCGCCACGGCTGCGGCCGGATGTGTCAGATGGTGTCCGACATGCCGGAGTTGCCGCCCGGGAGGTGTCAGCCGCCCTCGCCACCGCTGCGGCCGGTAGTCAGTGAGACAGCCGGACGCCGCCCGGCTGATCTGCCGCCCTCGCCACCGCTGCGGCCGGCTTCAGGTGGAGACACGCCGGACGCCGCCCGCCCTGGTCTGCCGCCCTCGCCACCGCTGCGGCCGGCTTCAGGTGGAGACACGCCGGACGCCGCCCGGCTGATCTGCCGCCCTCGCCACCGCTGCGGCCGGCTTCAGGTGGAGACACGCCGGACGCCGCCCGGCTGATCTGCCGCCCTCGCCACCGCTGCGGCCGGCTTCAGGTGGAGACACGCCGGACGCCGCCCGGCTGATCTGCCGCCCTCGCCACCGCTGCGGCCGGCTTCAGGTGGAGACACGCCGGACGCCGCCCGGCTGATCTGCCGGCCGGAGCCGTCGGCCACGTCAGAGCGGCGAGCGGCGCAGCGCCGGCCTTTGTCGGCGGCGCCGACACGAAGGGATCAGACGCGCCGTGGATCGGCCGGGGATTGTGGGGGCGGCGATGGCTATTTTTCAGCGTCTGCGCCGGCCGTGGCGTGCTCTGGAGGATTGCTAGCCAGAGGTGTGGACGCGGCACCGACGCCCACCCGCTGGAGGCCTGCCGGACATCCGCCAACGGTCAGCGGAGCCGGGGAGGGGCGGCGGTGCGGGGCATCCGGCCAGTGCTGCAGCGGTCAGAACAAACCACTCGTGGCATTATTCCACTCCATGCTCATGCTGTAGCACGAAGCCGTGTAGAATGCCAATGGAGCACGTTAAATCGTTAATCGTAACTGAGACGATACAGACTGTTTGTCATGTCATTATTGCAGATTTTCGAACACGACTCCACGATACGATAAGGTAAGGTGGTACAATAGTGCAAGAAGTACTCACCATGATAATCAAACGGCAAGATATCATAAGCATAGACATAGCATGAGCACAGTCACATCATGATTACGTGATACTCCTTTTATTAGCAGATTCAAAAGTATCAAGTGGTGCCCATCCAGGCCTGCAAAATGTAAAACAAATAGTCAGAATTGGATCATTTCGTCATTGATAATACCTGACATCTGTTGGTACAGATTATGCAGCACGTCTACTGGGCGAGACACGTCTCCTGGTGTGTCTGTCCATGTTGACGTGCATGGGGGCTGACGGGAAACCTGTCCACAGCGGCATAACGGAGATCTGTCCACAGCGGCATAACGGAGATCTGTCCACAACGACATACCGGAGATCTGTCTACAGGTGCAGACAGGAGATCTGTCCACAGGGATACACAGGAGATCTGTCTACAGGGGCAGACAGGAGATCTGTCTGCAGGAACAGACAGGAGTTCTGTTCTCAGGGACAGATAGGAGATCTGTTCAGGGGGACAGACCGGAGATCTGTCCACAGGGACAGATCTGAGACCTGTCAACAGGGACATACTGGAGATCTGTCTACATGGGCAGACAGATCTGTCTACAGGGACAGATCGGAGATCTGTCCCTGTGAACAGACAGGAGATCTGGCCACAGGGACAGCCAAGAGATCTGTCTACAGGGACAGACAGGAGATCTGTTCAGGGTACAGACCGGATATCTGTCCACAGAGACAGACCGGAAACCTGCGACATTGGTCACATGACTGGCTGACTGGCAGATTCTTCCATAAACGCAGAAGTGCAGTAGGTCACACCCGGCAGGCATTAGTGTTGCTGCACTAATGCTGCACTACCTCCAAGTGAAACTGACCTTCACGCCACTGAAATTCGAAGCATTTGAGCGACCGCAACTTTCCGTGACACTGGATATCCCATTTAAGCTTCTAAGCCCTCTCGGCTCCGATAATCTAGGGACACAGACCGTTTGAGTTGCTTTTTGCGGAAGAGGCAGATTTGACCTTCGTTCGGCCACCTCTGGTCTAGACATAAATACAGCCGTTACTTCACGTGCCGGTGTTTTGCGTCCAACTGATTTATTTTTAAAGAAGCACAGTTCGAATTATTCCTGGGGTGTCTTTGTGGATCCGGCTCATATTGCAAAGCAGAGCTTGTTGCGAGAACCCTGGCCCACCACCCGACCCATGCATTCCAGTTCAACAGCACAATTTTGACCGCAGCTTAACAATGCACAATGTGCACCAGCACGGCCGCTCCTGTAGCTCGTCCCCCGGCCTTATCGGCCAGTTGTTAACTGGCCCTCCCAGCCGGAGGCTAAATCCGAGGGGGATGGACTCCAATCATGTCTCATCAGAACAGGGTAGTCCAGTGCAGGCTAGCGCTCTGGCCAACTGAGCTACCGGGGTGACAGCTTGGAATGCTGAGAAAACTGATCGACCGATTAACTTTAGTGATGCTCAAACAGGGCTATGAGCTGAACTTTCCGTGCGGACAATAGTGCGTAGTTTTTTATGTAACGGTGAATGCAAACAGCCGAAATGATACGCTTTATAATGTTTTCTTCATGAAAAACCACATTAATGCCACATAATAATCTTCCAATTTGTTTTAACCTTAATGATATTTCTCATCAAAGTAGCCAAAGTAAAAGAGGACATATCAAAGAGCAATGGGCGTTGCATGTTGTGGATTTCGTCTTCCACCGAGATGTTGCAATCATCTGGAGTGCCTCCCCCGATGTGAAAATATCTCAACATATGAAATTTACCAATAGCGTAATTAGGCGCACAAAAAAGGAGCAAAACCAAGGTGAAAGGCTGCCAAGAATGTGAAAAGGTGGAAAATCCGACTGGTGCAAAGGTTTCGGCTGAGTTCGGTTCAGGCCTGTACAGCGCATACCAGTGCCGCCAATAGTGCACTCTCCGCCACCAGCCGGCAGCTCAGGACCGACACAAAAGGTGGCAGATACAAATCCGGCCACTTTCAGAATTCATAGCATCGTTCACCGGGTCAAAAGAAGATCCAATCCACACCTACAATTCCAGCAACTCAAAACTACAATCCCAGCAAATCCATAATCCAAGCAAATCCAAATCTACAATTCCAGGTAGTCCAAATCCATAATCCCAGGAAGTCCAAATCCAGAGTCCCAGGTAGTCCTCATTCATAATCACAGGAAATATAAATCCGAGAGACTGGCCTGTAACCGTAAGCAGGAGCTGGCTAGGTTTATATGAAGTCATATTATTTGCAATGACGCACATTGTTCTACAGCATTGTGTTTTTGTATCTGGCATATGGTACCACAGTAGCGCTCTTCCCTCTATTATCATTCTTCTGTACATTTTTTTTTTTTGCTTTTCAAAATATTTTTTCATGGCTTTATCTAAGGAATCTAAATGATGGTGAAACACTGAAATAAAAGTACTGCAAGTTAATAATCCATGCACATGGCCATAGGCCCACCGGAGGGGGGGGCAGCCCCCCCATGAGACCAAAGTGCCCTTTTGGCCAAGTGTCCTTTTGACCGAAAAGTGCCCACCTGGCCGGAATGTCCCAAATTTAGTCCAAAAATTACCTGCCTTATGTGCCCCGCCTGTGCCAAAGGTGCCCTTTGGGCCCAAAACTGCCCTTTTGGCTTAAAAATGACATTCCCTGTGCCCTTTCCTGTCCTATGCGGCATGGAAAATTCACGCCCCACCCCCAGTCAACAAACCTTCCAGTGTGCCCCGGGCCGCAAAGTGCCCTTTTGGAGCCGCCCAAGTGCCCTTTTCGGTCCGGCCCCCCTCCCCCATGGAAAAATCCTGGGTGCGCGCCTGCACATGGCTATATAAGATACTCGCAAATCTTTTGCATATCATACGGTCTTCTCACTTTTGGCTCCCTTTCATTCGGTGAGCACAGGTTACCAGTCAGCTGTTGTACACACCTGCACGTGAAGAAGCCAAAATTGGAGCCAATTGCTAACCGAATCCTGTCTGGCGCCTCCAATCAACAGATTCCAAAGGCTCAGACGGGAGCCACCTCATCCGCGTTCTGCACGACAGCCAATGCCGCGCTCCCAGACTGCAGGGTAGCCGATGCTTTCCTCAGTGGTCAGATCGGCTGCCAGGTGCCCTGCTCCTCGATCAGATCATGTCAGGTCAGGTCAGGTCAGGTCGGGTGAGGTCAGATCAGCCAATGCCCCCGAGCGTGACCCGACCTCAGCACTCCCGACCGCACTCGTGGCGATCCGACGGCGACGTTTACTGGCGCCACAAAAACCGGTCCGTTTAGGCGACATGCGACACCGGCGCGTGACACGACGCCACCCCGCGGCGGCCGCCGCCGACCCCGTGACCGTCCGACGGCCGCCGCCGGTGACCTGGCGACCTGGCGACCCGCCAGTAGCCATCGAGAGCAGCCTGCCACACGCCACCGCCTGGGAACCTTCGGCGGCGACCACACACGAGAGCAGCATTATTGATAATAAATTCCGACACAGGCAGCGCACAATAATGATGATCGCCACTGTCGACCGAGCTGAAAAACTGGTACGACACGGCCAGCAACCGGTAATGGCTGTGTTTGCCTTAGATCTGGGAGGTCCACTGCAGCCTAATGCTGGCTGATAATAGGCGAGCTAAATAACGCACAGTTAAAGATAATGGCCCGTGTAGCTTTACAGCTGATTGTTTGAGAGACTTAGCTTGTGGTGCCTGCGATCACCCAAATGAAGCAGCGGGGTTTGTGAGATAATGATGTGATAGCGCACGTTTTCACCTTGGTGTTGCTTGCCGCGTGTGAAGGCTTTAAAAGACGACTGTGCTTCAAACAGATGTGGTCTCAGTGATGGGCCGTTGTGTAAGTATAAAAGGAAAGGGTGAACATAAACACGCTATGACTGAGCAGCGACTGGAGCCATGTAAGCCCACGCTACGGTACAGCAGAGTTGGTTGCTGTGTGCACCTACAGCAGAGTACGCCTACATCGGCCCACCACACTGGCAGCACTTGCAGTTATACGCAAACAAAACTGAAATGCACACACACACCAATTCACGATAATCTTCCAATCTACAACGGAGTGCAATGGGGTGAACCATACGCTGTCAAAGATGTTCCCACGCGGGAAAAATTGTCTTAAGCACAACAGAACAATATGGGATATGATATTCAGGTGGTGAGCACCGAGTAGCCTATGCCAAGGTATGACCTGCGATCGAGCATACAATCGCAACCTAATCAGTAACGGCAGTATAATTTCAACGCTCCTGAGGTATACGTGGGTTAACATTATTCGACACCTACCAATTTACATTTATCCCGGAGTTATATCCGGTAAGATGGCTTCTGGCCACAGATCCACCAACTGCAGCACGGATTGTTCCACTTGCAGAGCGGCAGCAGCCCACGACAGTCCCAATTTTAGCGGAGGCCCGGTTTATGGCGAGTGCAGTAATACGGTTTCACTACGTTTATGTAGTGAAATTCACTACGTTTACGTTGAGTACGTAATACGGTTTTTCGGTTATGCCAATTTGCGACTCATGTTCTGATCCTGAAATCATGCAAGGGCTCGAGTAGACGCTCCATGCCACCAAGCCATGCTAACATTAGGATATACATTTTTCGGGAGGTCGTTCTTAGTTAAATCAGCCGGCGATGCAACCTGGGACTGGGGGTGATGAGGAAGCCAGGTCGGGTCGGGCTTGCTTGTTTGCTGGTTTACGACGCACTGCATGCATGATGGCGGCTAGTGGCGCCGCCCATGCTGCTTCGCCGGCAAACCGCTGGATTGGGAAGTGCTCCGAATGATGTGAGCGTCGAACTCGGGACCCTCGTATGCAGAGTTCGACACTCGTGGCCACTCAGCCACCCTGCCCAGGTCAGGTCAGGTCACACAACTTCACCATAGTCTGGCCGTGCAAGATGCACCGACTAGCCCGCGGCGCCACGAAGGCACCTCGTGTCGGCACGTCGTATCGGAGGGGCAGCCCAGATACAGTGTCCGCCGCCGCCGCCGCCGCCGCCCGGCCGGCCGTGCGTGCACATACGGCTTAGGTCGTCACGGAGCCGGCGGCGGCGGCCGGCTGATTCCGTCGTGTCACGTCACGGGCCGGCAGCGGCGGACTTACACGGCGGCGGCGGCGGCCGCGGCGGATCCGGCTGCCAGCGGCTGATCCGCGCCGTCTTCTGCAGCAGCGCCGGCGCCGCCGCCGCCGCCGCCGCCAATCGATAGCGCCGCCCGCGGCCATCTTCGCGATCGGGCCGCCCGTCCCGCGGCGCCGGCCATGTCACCGGCAGCTGACGTCGGGGTCACTCGCCGGCGGCACCGGTCGGCCGAACAAAGCGGCGCCGCCGGCAGCCCGGTGGCCGGCCAATCTGGCCGGCTGTTGTCGACAGCTGTGCACGTGCCAACACGACTGGATGTACGGGGGCGTATCGGACCGACAGGGCAGCATCGCAGACCAGTCAAATACACTCGGAATATCATCATTGCCGATGACTCCCTCATGACGTTCACGATGACTTAACATATCCCTAATGCATATGTATTTGTAATGTCATTGATAATTACCTGAATACTTAAGGACATAGACATAAAGACATAAAATATTAGTGGAACTATGAGCCACAAGGGCCCTTCTGCACTCTGTACACTGAACTTCCTGACTTCTGTATGATACATTCCTATTTATTTCCCCGAGCATTCTCAGTGCCTTCTTCCTGGCTTCCGTGGTCTGTTCTGATGCCCCCAATTTTGTGAAGGAGGCAACACCACAAATATCCACACACCAACATGATCAAGGTGTGATGACATGATCGCAGTAAGACCTTGACTTGATAATAGTTTTTTTGGTGACTTCCGTAGAAGTTGGTCGTGCTTGACAGGAGCATTGCCGATTTGGATGTTTTCGCTGCGGTTTTAAAGAACACGTTAGCTTCCTGCAAGACGTGCGTGTTTCGCTCTAAGTAAGCTACATAGCTACTAATACGACGATGATCTAGGGACACGAAAGCATTACGGAGGAAGTGGCAAAATTGAAATTCGTTGCGATGAATATCAATCATATGTCACTATTATATAGGTACTATTACTGGTTTATTTAGCTTTTTTTTGGCGAAATATCATTTCATTTTGATGTAGGAAATTCGAATATTGTGATGGTCAAGCTTGTCAAGTGAAATTTTCCAGTGATTTCATAGTTTCTTGTCAGCCCTTCGATCTACCCGGTGATATTCTCACACCTCGTCTCGGTGGCGGCTGTGTGTGCGCGCATGTGTGTGCTATTGTTGTTATTGTTGTTGTTGTTTAATACCCCCGTTACTTCCAAACCAAGCGGTGCATGAACGCCAACCGGATATCACTGGAGAGCCCCCGACAAATATGTCCGCATATAAAAAATGATTTTGAGACTCAAAATGGCGGCTTTTCAGAAAGAATTGCAATGCTCAAAAGCATTTTATACCTCCATTTTGGTAAAGACACTGAGTTAAAACTAACGCCATTTGAGAGCTAATTACACAGCGAAAGTCACAAAAATGCATACGTTGTTATATCATGGCGGTAACCTTAGGTAACTGACCTAACCTCAATCACAAGTCAAGGACATGCGTTCTGTAAGCACTGCCAAATCGGGGTCATGTGGTACGCTTCATTTCAATATATTTCCACTGGCGGATCTAGCCCACTGGTTTGGGGGGCCAACTTTCGGATTTTGTCGTTAGCCTCCGCCTCTCCCACAAATGGCGTGCCTATGATTTGCATGAAGGTTGGGATGGATTTGGAGGGTGCCCATCTTGCCATTATTTTTGGTTTACTGGCAATGCTGGCAAATGCACTATATTGCCGGCATTATTTTGACTATGCCAAATTATTTTGGCATAAGCCAAGGAAAAAAAGTCGAAAAAGTATCTAAAAGTTGTCAATCTTTTGCATGGTAAGTTAGAACCATTAAACCGGTTGCATATTTCTTGTATCCCCGCTCTTTCCACAGTGCAGAAACCCTGACCTGTTGCTTACATGACCACATTAGCAGCTGTCTCCAAGATACTCATTTAGAAAATTGTTAATGTGAAAGTTTTCCTTGGAGTAACAGCAAGCAAGCTGATCTCAGTCTCATTAGGGTGGTGGAACTCTGGATCTCAGCAGGCAGAGGCTGGGCTGGGGCCGACTTCTGGTGCAGGTGGAAGATCGAGACAGGAGAGGCTGGAGGCAGGAACTACCCCCTCACGGGAAGGTTGAGATGGAGAATCCAGACTCAAAATAAGGACAGACAATATACTTCAATATACACCTTTGAGTTCGCAACATTTTATTCCTAGACATTTTAGTTTGGACAATTATCTTGCCACAAAAAGAACAACAAAGTGTTCCATCTATCAAAATACCCCATTTGATTACCAATCCATCCATGATTATATCTCCAATGGGAGGTTAAGCTAGCTTAGCACGCGCCATGGAGGGAGGGGGGGGGGGGGGGTGAAATCCGCCCACCTTTACGGTTTTTCGCAAATAACTCAAGATTTTACCGACCAATTTACGCCATTCCTTGCGTACCTGCTTAGAGATGACCGGCGCATTGCTTAAAGCCAGAAGGCAGAAATCGACCGAACATTATTCGAGTTGGGAGGCGTTAAAGTTTTTTTTTTTAAATTGCAGCACCAGACAACTAAAATCGGCGCTGATGTGCTTCCCAAATATTGGCAAAGGGAAGTGTTCTTGGCGACACTAGCGATTTACTTGATGTGCATTGTTATGCTATATAGTTTCAAAGTCATGTTTGGTCACCGAGGTCAAGTCAGGTCAAGTCCATGACAGGATAATGGAAGCAAACTTCGTCAACTGGAATGTTGTCATAAATTAAAATGGCCGTCATGCGATTGATATCACTTTGCATGTTACTCCATACACATCTTGAAAACTACTGCTTATCATTGTCTACCTAAGCGTTTCAATACTGTATTCATGTAGGTACTTCACTCCTTTCTTTGGGAAGCCGATTGCGCCGAGCCGCCCAACGGAGCAGCGGGACGGGCTGCCCGGTTCCGGTAACTGGAGCAAGTAATGACCCGATACAGTGCTGCTATATAGGTGACTTGAAGTTAAATGCCTCTGGCATGCAATGGTCTAGCATTTGTATTACATCATTAGTAATGTCCAAAACATAACTGATGCTCATTTTGGAGCATTTAAACACAATCACCGCGAGCCATAACAATGACAAGCCAATCCACGCAAAACCAGAAAAGTTTGATATTTTGACGTCATTTGACCTTGAAGATATTAACCTAAGGTCATTACATTTGCACACAATAGAGTACACTACCGTATCCATCCACCCTGCAAATTTCGCTGCTCCAACTTTAATAGGAGCCGAGATCTTAGGGGGGTGATGGCGGAATACGCCACCTCCAGTGCATGCAACTTTCAGATGCCCTTCAGGGCGCGTGTTAGGTTCTCCTGCATTTTTATTTTATGTTTCATAAACATTGCTTTTTATCAAACTCAAAGCCTCCTTTTGGTGTTGCTTTGCTCACAAACTGAAAAGTAGACAATTGCACAGAAAATTAGTGGTCCTAATTGGTGTCAGTCACATTCATAAACATTGCATTTGAAAGGGCATGGTCCAGGGCATGGTCCAAGGATTCATAAAACGCCTTCAATCATGAATTTACTACCTAACCTTCCATGCCAGAATTTGTTGGAAGGATTTCTTTTTGTTTTAATCTCAAAATGCAAATAAAAATGGACTAAAGTCTAGCCAAACCTAATACGTTCTTGCAGAAATTAAATATATTTGGAAAATGTATTTTAATTTTTTTTGATAACTTTGTTTTCAACTACGAAGAAAAACCTAACCTAACCTAAACTAACTAAGCTGAACCAAGCCCAACCCCATATGCTTGCTTCATGGAGAGAAAATGTGCAAAACTTGTTTTGTGGATACATTAACAGGCGCTCTGGAGGACCTCTGAAGATTACGCGCACTGGACGGTGGCCGATTTCGCCTCCGTCCCCCTAAGATCTCGGCTCCTATTGAAGCTGGAGCAACGAAATTTCCAGGGTGGATGAGTACGGCATCTCTATTGTGGACAAATTTCATGACC
This sequence comes from Imbricaverruca yamaguchii, assembly GCA_034440575.1. Classification (NCBI taxonomy): domain Eukaryota; kingdom Metazoa; phylum Arthropoda; class Thecostraca; family Neoverrucidae; genus Imbricaverruca; species Imbricaverruca yamaguchii. The sequence goes on from JAOTOL010001574.1 coordinate 206,914, forward strand.
TTATATTAATATATTAAAGGTTAAATGAGGTCAACATTTAAAATATTCTGGTTTTGCGTGGCTTGGCTTGTCATCGTTCTTGATCACTGTGATTGTGTTTAAATGCTCAGAAATCGGTATCAATAATGTTTTGGACATTACTAATGATGCAATACAGATGCTAAACCCGGAATTTGACCTCAGGTCACCTATATAGCAGCACTTTGTTAGGCCATTACCTGCTCCAGTTACCGGAACCAGGCCGCCCGCCCCACTGCTCCGTTGGGCGGCTCCGCGCAATCGGCTTCGCAAAAAAAGGAGTGAAGTACATGAATGAAGTATGGAATCGGTACACAATGACAAAGAGTAGTTTTCAGGATGTGTAGGGAGTAACATGCAAAGTGACGTCAATCGCATGACAGTCATTTGCATTTATGACAACATTCCATTTGACCAAGTGTGGTTCCATTAACCTGTCGTGAACTTGACCTGACTTGACCTCGGTTACCTAACATGCCTTTGAAACTATATAGCATAACCATCTACATCAAACAGGTCGCTAGTGTTGCCAAGAACACTTCCCTTTTGCCAATATATGGGAAGCACTTCAGAGCCGATTTTGGTATTCTGGCGCTGATAACGTTTTTTTTTACTTCAACGGTTCCTAACTCGACACAAAAAAATCGGCCGATTTTCGTTTTTTGTGCTTGAAACAACGCATGGATCATTTTTGAGCAGGTACACAAACAATGGCGTGTATCGCCCGGTAAAATATGGAGTTATGTACGAAAAACCGGAGGGGTGGGCGGATTTCGCCCCCCCCATCCCACCATTCCAGGGCACGTGTTAACGTGCAATAATACCCAAAGCATAAGGCAATAATCACAATATTCTAGGAAGGTACCTATGTACCGACCTAGGTATGTACTAAGTAATAGACAAAGCTTGTCTGGTGTTATCAGATTTGAAACTTTTCAGAACAAAATGTGACGAAGCTTACCAAAGGCCAATACATTTTTCATCCAACAGACTTCAAGGAAAAGACTAACCTATTATCAGAGTATTTCCTTGCTGAGTATGGCCATCCAAATTATCATCCAAGTGTACAGTGGTAACACTATAGTGCTAAACTTGCAGTGGAAGATAGCTTTTGAGTTCTTGGAATGTCTTTTTCTGATGCATTGCTTATAAATATTGTAAATATGATGCAACCACTCATTTCCTCTGGAAGTGCATGTTTTTTTCAGTTGGGAGGCAAAGTTACATAAAAAAGGACTTTGATTTAGGTAAGATAGCATTAAAAGCGATGTTGAAAGTTAAAAAAAGAGCCTGACTTAACCTAACCTAGCCTAATCTTCCATGGAACATATTGTTTCCAACATACATATTGTTTTAAAAATGGAAAATTTTCAAACAACTTTTTGCATAAAATATTTACCTTAAAAAAACTTAATCTAACCTAACCTAGCCTGACCAATTTTTGAAGGATCAACTTCTTGGAAAAATATGCCGCAAAATTGTTTAAAAAAAGAAATTCTAACTTAAAACAGAAACCTAGCCTGGCCTAACCTAACCAAACCGAACCTATTTGTTTGCTTGATGAGGGTTTATGTGCAAAACTTGCCTCATAGATGCCCACATTAAGCCAGCCTTAAAATGTTGTTTCTTTCGTTAGGTGTGAGATGTCGAAAGGAGTCCACGAATATGTCGATCTTGCTCATGGAAGTGATGTTTAAAATGTCGTTTAAGACCTTCAAGCTCAATTTGGAGCCAATAGCCTGTATATGTGCATCCGTTTCGTATATTTTTGGAGACACCTATTATAGGGATACTTATGTTAATGACAATGATAAAAATGGCATACTATCATCAAATTATCTTGAACAGTAGACCATATCATGAGTAATCTCTACTTGAAATCGCGTTCGGTACAAGATACATTACAATCCATAATGGTAAGCATAAGCATGATACTTACACACAAACCACGGTTAGAAACAACATGAAGACTTCGCAATCACATCAAGAAGCAAGATATCGATAGTTGTTTGGGAAGGATGTCTTCTCATTGTTCAATAGGTGGTACATTCCACCCTATTTCACAAATGATTCATCACTGCCTTGAACTGCAATAAAAACCTTCAAGTTTGATAGCCCGGTCCTACCACCCGAATCTCCCTTACCTGCGAACCCACCAGTGATCTCATATTCAGGATTTAAATACCTACATACCTCCTCTTGCTATTCTTTTTGATAAAAATCAGCCAACGTAGCCCGTCACTTCGTCTTAGCGACTTACAACATCAACATACGAAGCATGCTGCTCAACTGGGCTTAATTGGACACACACAGAATATCCTGTTCAAATTTCGCTTTCGAAATCTGGCTCGCTTGCCCGTTACTGGCTAAACTAAATTCATGAAGCTATCTGACTAAGGAATAATGAAACTGCTGATTTTGTCAACTCTTGCTGTAAGCAGAACTTAAACAGCATAGAACCCTAGATGTGCATCAGAATATACTATGCTACCATATTGGGCTTCCAAACAATTATGAAAATACCTTCAAAATTGGAGATTCTTTCACCCGGAACGCTATTTTCAAAGTTACCGTCTTTTAATTTAATTTACTTCTGTTGGTTTCGGGGGCCAAAAGACATGATGGCCACCTTTAAGGCGTTTCGGGGGAGGGCATGGTCGGAATGGCCCCCTTGAATCCGCCAGTGTATATTTTCATATGTAGAAAATAAATATTAATATCATTTACGCGTTTAACAAATCTTAAAATTGTTATAGGACAGCAATCTCGAATGACCTAAGCTTTCACTATGATTCATAGTTTTGGTTTCATTCGGTAATTTGTATCGTGCAATGCAAGTTTGATACTATTTAAGCCATACAAACTCGAAATAAGCCATGGAACAGGAGTGAGGTTATGCCCATCCAGCGCACTTTAACTTGACTTGACCGCGCCACTCGAAGGAGTTCAATACAATTGGAAAATATACTTCTCCCCAGGTGTCTACATGCATACCAAGGGAAAATAATCCAGTTCAAGAAAATGCAAATTATAAAATTTGGAAAATTGCTACATAATTGGCCATGATCTCAGGTCACTGACTCACCACAAACAAACATCCGAGGATGCGTTTTGTACACACTGTCTAATTGTACTCATGTGCCAAGTGTCATTTCAAACTCTTGCCATTGAGGTAAGTTATCAACCCTGAACTATTTTTTGAACGGGGTCCTCTTTGACCTGAGGTGGGTCAACGACCTTACATATGACCCGATGCTGAAAATTCCAGATCAGACACAAAAAGATGAAGGAAACGGTGCATAAACTTCCGCGGCGCTGCACCTCGCCGTTTTCCTTTTGGTGAATTTTTGTTGGTGTGACGCAAAATGAAACCCCACCCCGGATTGGGCGGGTTAAAGTACAAACACTGACAGAAGGCATTTTCCGATGTTTCAATATCCCAAACACACTAACAGCTGGCGTGCTATTGGTGTGTTTGGGAGATGGAAACATTGGAACATGCTTTCTCTTCTCTCTGCCGAACAAGGGGACCTCTTCAAAGCTCAGGCTCCATGGCTAGACTAATGAATGGATGCATTTGCGATTTTCCAAATGCGCAAATGCACCAAGCATCGATTGAAATATGTATTAAAAACATAAAGATATTAGACGAGTCAACATAATTCCGAGGTGTTATTTGACGTTCCAAAGATAAATATAAAATAAAGACATTTCAGCGCTGCTTTATCACTGGTATTGAAAGCTGATGCATGTCAAAAAGCTTGTAGCAGATCTTAGCACTGCTGCGACTGTTGTTGCAGCAATGCTTTAATAATTGCAGCAGCAGCAGCAGCAATCCAACGCTCTTCCTGTCCGGAATTCAAAACTTGCTCTTGTTTTTCGCCACTGCTTTTACTCTTAGTTAAGCGATTGTGAGTTCGACGGTTAAACCCTGTACTTTGTATCAGATGGCACCATGATTGTATCAGATGCCACCATCTATTCAATTTCTTCATTTCATAAACTCAGCTATGGTGAAATTTCATCGGATTGAACACAATCATCCGTATTTGACCATTGCTGCCTTGACTACAGCATAGGTCGGCCCCGTCTAGGTCGTGGTATCTAGTGACCGAAATTGACAAGTTGGCAATCAGCTAATCCACTCGTCAGGCGGCGCTTGCAGTCCTGAACCGTAACTTCCAACCTGCTCTCTCCTTACAGCCCCACCCACCCAGGGACAGCGAGAAGTGGACCGACTCTGCGCTCGGTCTACCTCCACTGCTGGAGACGGTACCGCTACGAGCACCTCCTTTTCCATTATCTCGGCTGGTGATTTGCTATTAAAGCGCAGTGCGCTGGGCCATTACCGGGGAGTCGGTGCTCTATTGGTGGCGGGCCCACCGGCCTGACCCGGCGCCTTTTTTGTCCACCTCTAATACGGGTCGAGTGTGGCGAACACCACCGGCAGCCTCCACGTACAGGCGGGGTCAATGGCGAGGTCAAAATGAAAAACCCAAATATCCTGATGACGATAATAACGTGGGAATATTGGGAGGAGAGAAAGGTACTTAACCGGTCGAGATGAGACCATCAACCTGGACGCCACACCGTTTCCAGCTGCGGAGGATGAAGAGTAGACGGACATACAATTACAAAGTGGTTAGACTTAGTGGAATGTATGGGTCAAGAGCCATCGAGTAAGCGCCCCTATAAGGAAGAGAACCTTCTGCTATGGTCACCTTTTCAGGGTAACACATTCAATACCACATCATGTACAGTGAAAATATTTCTACCCTGAACCGACATGGGGCCTTAGATAAGGTTAGTTGGTGTTTTGAGTGACAGCGTAATTGCTTTGATCCACGTTGTGAAGCTGTGCTCGTGGTTCTGGCACTGGTGCCAACGGTACTGAGCCTCACACCATTGTGTGAGGATTCGCTCAGTGTCCTGACGCTGGTGTCGACAGTACTGAGCCTCACACCATTATGCAGTGCTTCAACTGCCAGAAATGTAGTGCAATGCAGTTTCATATCGAACCTGATGTGTGTATTCAGCTCCACTCTTTTGGACACCTATCGCATAGAGGCATTAACATCTGGAGTATTACATCGCCGATAAAGAAGGCTATTCTGACGAATAGATGTCTGCAAATAGACTACCACCTCGTCATGATCAATTATTGAAAGATTCCTTCTTCCTTGGATGGGAAACCGAGAACAGAATCACATCGCGTATGTTACCTCCACGCTATATTGATTTTGGTTAATGATTGAAAAAGGCCAGCAAAAAATGAGCATTAATTGTTATTGAGTGTGGGAACAAGTCCAAATACATAGGGGAGTGAATAGAGTGTGTCAGCAGCTGGTGCATTTCAGAAGTGTTGTGATGCGATGTACCTGATCGGGAGCACAACGGCACTTATCTACATAATAAACACCGACCTTAAGCACTCGTGCTTGCACTACATGTAATTCGTCTTGGAGTCATTGAAGGAGGAAGTCTACACCGCTGTTTCCTATCCTCACTCAAAGGAACAGCTCTTGAGACTCGGCAAGCCAAGTCTCAAGAGCCGGTAGATCGGCTGTCATTGCAGATGTTGTCCCGTGTCGCAGAGCCGGTAAACCGTCAGTCATCGCAGATGTCCAATATCAAAGAGCAGGAGGCCACCAATGAGTGTTGTTCCATGCTTCAGAGCAGGATGGTTTTCCAGTCAGTCATCGCAGATGCCGTTCTTTGTCTCGGAGCAGGAGAACGACAGTGGAAAGTTTCCCCAGAGGACTGGTATTAGTTCATATTGTTGCACCCGAAAGCAGAGGTCACCGCACGTCGGTTCGGTGCTAATATTTGGCAGCGTACCCCAGTGCAGCGTACCCCACCAAATACCTGGGTACGTCAGCCTTCCCCGCCGCCTCGTGTGTTGCGCGCTGTAAATATGCACTGTGGCCGTGCACTGTGGCCGTGCACTGTGGCCGTATACCTCGGCCGTGTACTGTGGCCGTATACCTCGGCCGTGTACTGTGGCCGTGTACTGTGGCCATGTACTGTGGCCGTGTACTGTGGCCGTGTACTGTGGCCGTGTACTGTGGCCGTGTACTGTGGCCGTGTACTGTGGCCGTGTACTGTGGCCGTGTACTGTGGCCGTGTACTGTGGCCGTGTACTGTGGCCATGTACTGTGGCCGTGTACTGTGGCCGTGTACTGTGGCCGTGTACTGTGGCCGTGTACTGTGGCCGTGTACTGTGGCCGTGTACTGTGGCCGTGTACTGTGGCCGTGTACTGTGGCCGTGTACTGTGGCCGTGTACTGTGGCCGTGTACTGTGGCCGTGTACCGCGGCCGTGTACCGCGGCCGTGTACCGCGGTCGTGTACTGTGGCCGTGTACTGTGGCCGTGTACTGTGGCCGTGTACCACGGCCGTGTACTGTGACCGTGTACTGTGGCCGGGTACCGCGGCCGTGTACCGCGGCCGTGTACCGCGGTCGTGTACTGTGGCCGTGTACTGTGGCTGTGTACTGTGGCCGTGTACTGTAGCCGTGTACTGTGGCCGTGTACTGTGACCGTGTACTGTGTCCGTGTATCGCGGCCGTGTACTGTGGCCGGGTACCGCGGCCGTGTACTGTGGCCGTGTACTGTGGCCGTGTACCGCGGCCGTGTACTGTGGCCGTGTACTGTGGCCGTGTACTGTGGCCGGGTACCGCGGCCGTGTACCGCGGCCGTGTACCGCGGTCGTGTACTGTGGCCGGGTACTGTGGCCGTGTACTGTGGCCGTGTACTGTGACCGTGTACTGTGTCCGTGTATCGCGGCCGTGTACTGTGGCCGGGTACCGCGGCCATGTACTGTGGCCGTGTACTGTGGCCGTGTACCGCGGTCGTGTACTGTGGCCGTGTACTGTGGCCGTGTACTGTGGCCGTGTACTGTGGCCGGGTACCTCGGCCGTGTACTGTGGCCGTGCACTAAGATGATGCACTGCGGCCGATCGACGGTGCGCGTGTCACGTGATCACAAGACCGGTGTGCAAACGCGCAGCCAAGGGAGCGCGACATTGCCGTGATGGTCGCGTTACTACCGAGCCGTACTAATCGTCCGGCGCGACATTGAAAAAGCGGCGCAAATCGCTGGCGAGGAAGGCCGACGCCACTGACCGATGGGCCACCTGTGACGCAGCAGAAGGTGCATGACCGACACTGGACGGGAGGACCAGTGGGCAGCCGCTGGGCCGACACTGGACGGGAGGATCAGTGGGCAGCCGCTGGGCCGACACTGGACGGGAGGATCAGTGGGCAGCCGCTGGGCCGTCACTGGACGGGAGGACCAGTGGACAGTCACCGGGCCGACGCTGGACGGGAGGACCAGTGGGCAGCCGCCGGGCCGACACTGGACGGGAGGATCAGGATAGGCAGCCGCTGGGCCGACACTGGGCGGGAGGACCAGTGGGCAGCCGCTGGGCCGACACTGGACGGGAGGACCAGTGGACAGTCACCGGGCCGACGCTGGACGGGAGGACCAGTGGGCAGCCGCCGGGCCGACACTGGACGGGAGGATCAGTAGGCAGCCGCTGGGCCGACACTGGACGGGAGGATCAGTGGGCAGCCGCTGGGCCGTCACTGGACGGGAGGATCAGTAGGCAGCCGCTGGGCCGACACTGGACGGGAGGACCAGTGGGCAGCCGCTGGGCCGACACTGAACGGGAGGACCAGTGGGCAGCCGCTGGGCCGACACTGGACGGGAGGACCAGTGGGCAGCCGCTGGGCCGACACTGAACGGGAGGACCAGTGGGCAGCCGCCGGGCCGTCACTGGACGGGAGGACCAGTGGGCAGCCGCTGGGCCGACACTGGACGGGAGGATCAGTGGGCAGCCGCTGGGCCGACACTGGACGGGAGGATCAGTGGGCAGCCGCTGGGCCGACACTGGACGGGAGGATCAGTGGGCAGCCGCTGGGCCGACACTGAACGGGAGGATCAGTGGGCAGCCGCTGGGCCGACACTGGACGGGAGGACCAGTGGGCAGCCGCTGGGCCGACACTGGACGGGAGGACCAGTGGGCAGCCGCTGGGCCGACACTGGACGGGAGGACCAGTGGGCAGCCGCTGGGCCGACACTGGACGGGAGCACCAGTGGGCAGCCGCTGGGCCGACATTGGACGGGAGGATCAGTGGGCAGCCGCTGGGCCGACACTGAACGGGAGGATCAGTGGGCAGCCGCTGGGCCGTCGTGGGACAGTTTAGCAGATGAGTGAGTTGAACAGTTGAGACGGTGTGCGTGTGGGGCTGCGATGGGGCAACGTACACTATATAAATGTTATGTTATAGTCGTACAGGTGTGGTTGAAGGAAGATGCTGACACTTCAGAATAACATGGTCTGTTTTCCCACGTGAATTCGCTCACGTGATGTTGGCGTACGACCGCTGGCCATTCATTGCCCATATGACCGGATCTGCTGGGGCTTCTACGAAGTAAGACATTACTCGATCAACCACACCGTTTTGCGGTTGGTTTTCAAGCCAGTGACGTGCCGCCCACCTCACGATTTGGTATTTATTTGAGTCGGAGCCAACAGTTTAACGAAATCAGCATTTGTCTCCAAAGAACACTTAGAGTGAAAATAGTGTGAAGGGCATCGAGACGCAGGCGTTTCTCGGACATGTGTCATAGACCAAAATTGCAAGTTCTGTGTGCGAAGAAACGAATTTTTCCCATCCCATGGCAAGTAATAACAAAACGTATTCGTCTGAAACGCATCGCACGGTAGCACGGGGATCGTAGATTTGCTTCAGGGTGGCAGCTGATGATCCTCCACCGACTCGAAGCAACCTGAACGCAGCGCGAGCCAAGGAGACCGATCTCTATGTGATATGGTGCGACATGTGAAGTCCTCTAGTCATCCAACCGACGCGGAGGACGACTGGCAAACCAAGCTCGACGATACGGTAAAGATACCACAGCCAGTGTTGGTCTGTCGTGTGTTTGGTCAGCTTTCCACTGTTCTTGTTGGGTTAATGCAGCAGCAGAATACGACACACCAGGCAGCCGGGACGACACCCGTGTCGTTACTTCACAGCCTCCTGAACATGGCAGTGCGTCGCTGTGTCGAGTCCATGCTCCCAGAGCCGACTATAGACGTCGGGTGAGGCTGGATTAGGCCGACCTGCAGTCTGTGTGTGGAGATTAGATGGCCACGCCTGTGATGACCGGTGCAGCCATCTGCGCGGCCTGAGGAGTGCCGGAGTGGCCTGACCCCTGCCTGACCTGCGTTCGTGACACCACCTCAGGCGGCCGGGTGGCGGCGCGCGTCGGAGTGGCCTGACCCCGGCCTGACCTGCGTTCGTGACACCACCTCAGGCGGCCGGGTGGCGGCGCGCGTCGGAGTGGCCTGACCCCGGCCTGACCTGCGTTCGTGACAACGCCGTCGGGCGGCTGGGTGGCGGCGCGCGGCGTCTTTCACTGCTGACCCCGCTCTCTCGTCTGCCGCCGACGCTGACCGTTAGCGGGCCGGGTTCCCACGATCGTGCGGGGGCCGTCGGCGGTCATCTCGACCGTCTTATGACCGGTCAGCACGCTAGCCGACCCGGCGGTCAGCCTGCCTGCTGTGGGCATCCCGTCACCGACCCCATCACCCCGCCATCAACACCAACTCCGTCATTAACTCAATCAACACCAACTCCATCACCAATTTCGTCACCGACACAGCGGTCAGCCGACCTTCTGCGTGCGTGCCATCACCGACCCCGTCACCCCGCCACCGGCCCGTCATCACCAACTCCGTTACCAACTCCGTCACTGATGTGGCGACCAACTTCACTCCAGTCTACCAGCGACCCCATCAGATCCGTCCACTCCTGTGCACCCCGGCCCACCACGGTGTCCGGCCCTGTCCGCTCTCACTCAGACGGGCGGACAGCCAGCCCTGTGACGGGCCGGAGGACTGGTCTCAGATGGAGACATCAACTCGGCGGTGGTCGGCGGCCGCACCCGACACGGTCGCGTCGAGGCTCCAGACTCGGGGACCGGAGACTCGCCGGCCACCGCCGCCGGATGCGCCCTTGCAAGGACGGCGGAGAGGCGGCGCCGGCCAGATAACAGTGATTACCGTGGGCGTGGGGCGGCTGCCGACACCGACGACAATCAGCCGCTCATTAGCCGGGCCAAACTGGGCGGCGGCACGCCAGCCGGCCGTGCAGCCGCGCCGCGCCATGGCATACATGTGCGAGCCTGGCGGGCCCGGCACGCCGTCAGATAGGCAGTCAGCACGCGGGGCCGCCGGCACCGCCACCGAGCACCGGCCACAGGGCCGAGCACCGGCCACAGGGCCGAGCACCGGCCACAGGGCCGAGCACCGGCCACAGAGCCGAGCACCGGCCACAGGACAGACCATCAGCGCACACGGGCCGAGCACTCGACCACATAGCCGAGCACCGGCCACAGAGCCGAGCATCGGCCACAGGACAGACCACAAGCCGCACACCGGGGCACCGGCCACAGAGCCGAGCACCGGCCACAGAGCTGAGCACCGGCCACAGGACAGACCACAAGCCGCACACCGAGCACCGGCCACAGGGCCGAGCACCGGCCACAGAGCCGAGCATCAGCCACAGGGCCGAGCACCGGCCACAGAGCCGAGCATCGACCACAGGACAGACCACAAGCCGCACACCGGGGCACCGGCCACAGGACAGACCACCAGCCGCACACTGGGGTACTGGTCACAGGGCCAAGCACCGGCCACATAGCCGAGCACCGGCCACAGGGCCGAGCACCGGCCACAGAGCCGAGCATCAGCCACAGGGCCGAGCACCGGCCACAGAGCCGAGCACCGGCCACAGAGCCGAGCATCAGCCACAGGGCCGAGCACCGGCCACAGGGTCGAGCACCGGCCACAGAGCCGAGCACCGGCCACAGAGCCGAGCACCGACCACAGAGCCGAGCACCGGCCACAGAGCCGAGCACCGGCCACAGGACAGACCACAAGCCGCACACCGGGGCACCGGCCACAGAGCCGAGCATCAGCCACAGAGCCGAGCACCGGCCACAGAGCCGAGCACCGGCCACAGAGCCGAGCACCGGCCACAGAGCCGAGCACCGGCCACAGAGCCGAGCACCGGCCACAGGGCCGAGCACCGGCCACAGAGCCGAGCACCGGCCACAGGGCCGAGCACCGGCCACAGGACAGACCACCAGCCGCACACCGAGCACGGGCCACAGATCCGAGCACCGGCCACAGGGCCGAGCACCGGCCACAGGACAGACCACAAGCCGCACACCGGGGCACCGGCCACAGGGCCGAGCACCGGCCACAGGGTCGAGCACCGGCCACAGAGCCGAGCACCGACCACAGAGCCGAGCATGAGCCACAGGGTCGACCACCGGCCATATGGTCGAGCACCGGCCACAGAGCTGAGCACCGACCACAGGGTCGACCACCGGCCACAGGACAGACCACCAGACGCACACTGGGGTACTGGTCACAGGGCCAAGCACCGGCCACGGGGCAGAGGACCGGGCACGGGGCCGAGCACCGACCACAGAGCTGAACACCGGTGATAGCCTAGCATCACTTGAATACCGCGGTGCAACAGGACCAGAAGAGACGACTCAAGCGGCGCATAGCCCACTCAAAGAGCGCCACAGAACACGATCAGACGACGGTCCGCGGTCGGTCAGACTTCGGAAGAGAAGCTCAGCGGCACAGCAATGTTGGACGTTGTGCCGAACCATCCACGATTTCTAGAGACCGCATCACCTTGCCACCGTCCGACGCCTGGAGACGTGTAACTCTGGAGGGGGGGATGGGGACGCCCAAGACCTCATGGAGTGACGCTCGCACGTCACAGTCTTCCGCCCAGTCGGAAGGAACCAGAGTCCCACCAGCGCACGACACCCTGAGCCCGCGATGACCAGCGACGGTCACGGTTTCAGGGGTGGCATCTCCGAATCAGAAGATCACACACTTGATCACGTGAGGAGCAATCACGCCGCCGACCGGACCCGGTGTGACGTCAGACATGGCCCGCGGCTGGGCGACGAGTGATGACGTCACGGCAGTGACGATGACCTCTGGTTGGTTAGTTAGCGATAACACAGGCTGTCTCAGAGCAGACCGCCAATGGAAGCGGGGGGGAGGGCAACAGCTGGCAAACGGCAGCAGCATATTTCATGTCCTGTCTTCTTCGTCCGGCCGACCGGACGGCCCCAACTGGCCTTGGCCTTTGGCTATAGTGGGAATGGGCACCGTTGCAGTGTTCGTGCGGCCTGCTTCCGGCCACACGAGGGGCCGTCTCGCCAGTTTGGTTTCGGTGTTGAAACTGACGAGTTCGATCTAGTTCTCTAATGACTGCCTGCAGACCGACACACAAATCGATGCAAATGGTCGGTATCCGGTGGCCGGAAGCCGCTGCCCGACCGCCACCAGGCTGCCGCCCGGCTGTCACCTGACCGCCGCCCGGCTGTCACCTGACCGCCGCCCGGCTGTCACCTGACCGCCGCCCGGCTGTCACCTGACCGCCGCCCGGCTGTCGCCCGGCTGTCACCTGACCGCCGCCCGGCTGTCGCCCGGCTGTCACCTGACCGCCGCCCGGCTGTCACCCGGCTGTCACCTGACCGCCGCCCGGCTGTCGCCCGGCTGTCACCTGACCGCCGCCCGGCTGTCACCTGACCGCCGCCCGGCTGTCACCTGACCGCCGCCCGGCTGTCACCTGACCGCCGCCCGGCTGTCACCTGACCGCCACCCGGCTGTCACCTGACCGCCGCCCGGCTGCCACCCGGCTGTCGCCCGGTTGTCACCTGACCGCCACCCGGCTGTCACCTGACCGCCACCCGGCTGTCACCTGACCGCCGCCCGGCTTTCACCTGACCGCCGCCCGGCTGCCGCCCAGCTGCCGCCCGGCTACCGTCCGGCTACCGCTCGGTTTCTGCTTGGCTGCTGTTGGGCTGCTGTTAGCTGCCTCTCGGCTGGCGTGGTCTCATACCAGCTGCTGGCTGCCTCTCACAGCCGTGGTCACGTGATCGCCGGACCAGGTGGCACTGGCTCGTGGCCGAGGCCGACCAATTCCACCGTGCCGTCCGTCCTCCAACTCTCACCAATTTCTGTCATCATCCCTCATTGGAGAATCACTTTACAGCCGATCACCGTGCCGGAATCCGGAGAAGTGTGGGAATACGGCCGCCGCTAAGCGGCTGGCCACTGCGGCGCCTCCCGCACCAATCTGCCGGCCACAAAAAGACGCATGACTGCCCGTAATAACTATGATTTACGGCGGGGTTGAGCCATCGACTCTCTGCAACAGCGCCGGCGGTGTGTCCTGCAACCACGGCTACCGTGCGCCGCGCGCGACCGCCAAACAAACAGGCTCGTAAAGCGGCCATCACGGCTGTGGGCCCGCCGCCGGCGCCGCCGACCGTCGCCCGTTAAGCCGCCGCGCTAAGGTCCAGATACGAGCCGGCGCCCCCGGCTGTCGGGCCGGCACAGCATGCGACCGTCGGCCGCCGACGCCGCCGCCGGCCGACGGAGGCGGAGCCGCCCTTCCGACGCGTGTACCGGGAACCGGCGTCGTGCGGCGCAGCGGCGCCCCGCCGACAGGGGCAGCCGCCGCGCCGCCGATATCGGCTGCGGCGGCCGCGCTGCGGGGCTCTTTCGCCGGATCGCCTCTTCCATGGAGCCGTGCATGTGGATGGTAGTGGGAGTCACCCGTACTTGGCCCGCGGCATCTGACGAGTAACTGCTTCTCATGCACAGGAGCACGGCAGGTGGGCTAACAACGAGACGGGCTCAGGTAGGCTAACAGCGATACAGGTTCGGGTGAGTAACAGCTATATGAGAGCGCTTCTAAGCGGCAAAACCATTGAATATGTTGCAAGAAATGGAATGTCAGGTAACCGTGATTCAATCTGTTGCTTGTTTGTATCAAATTGGTGATGGTACCGTTTCGGTCGCCAGTGAAATGGTTAGTACATGGCGTAAACACGCGTGTTGGCTATAACCTCCAAAGAGGCATGCATTAATACATTTAAATGGGCGAATGAAATGATACTGATGGCCTTCGAATGAGCATTAGCTCTACCTCTCGTTATCAGACAGCTGGGGTGAGTTGCACGATTCCCTATGTCCCAGATCTGTGTTATCTCCTCGGCTACTTGAGCATGTGGCTTTAAAAAAATAGCCGACACAATAAGCTTTGCCATAGCTAAGGTTGAGCTTGGATAGGATCTATTGGGCCTACCAGATAATTTCGACCGGATCATATTGTGCTATATACAGATAGATACGGGGCGCGACTACTGCTGATAGGCTGCTGTCTTTGACGACGTAACTACCACTAGGCAGTGGGTTCACCAGACGTGGCGACATAACTGCCACCAGACAGCGGGCTTAGCAGACGTGGTGACGTGACTACCACCAGACAGCGGGCTCAGCAGACGTGGTGACGTGACTACCATCAGGCAGCGGGCTCAGCAGACGTGGTGACGTGACTACCACCAGACAGCGGGCTCAGCAGACGTGGTGACGTGACTACCACCAGGCAGCGGGCTCAGCAGACGTGGTGACGTGACTACCACCAGGCAGCGGGCTCAGCAGACGTGGTGACGTGACTACCACCAGGCAGCGGGCTCAGCAGACGTGGTGACGTGATTACCACCAGGCAGCGGGCTCAGCAGCAGAACACGCGGAGGGCGCAGCTGTGTGTGTGTGCAAATAGCGCGTGCAGGTAGGCACCAGTTTGTGTGCAGTAGACTGGGGCTGGTACACAAACCTTGTGGCAAGTGCAGCGAGGTAAAAGTGCTTGTGCGGACAGAGAGCTAGTACAGGATAGATGCTTGTGCGGAGAGTGACATCCAGAGCCCAATTTTGCGTGCCTTTTTGGCGGAATGGGTTCCTATTTGAATCGAAATGCAAGCCTTTGTTCGCAGTAAAGCTCATCAGCCCTTGGACTGCCTGGCAATAACTAGCTCCAGAGGCGGCATGGGCACAATGCATTCCCTTTGCTTCCCACTTCCGTTTCGAGCGGAACAACGTAAGACAATTTCAAACCATTGAACACTATTGAACATGTATTGAAGCCTTCTATTATAGTCAAGTAGCCCTGGTAGCGTGGCAACTTAGTGGTGACCAATGTAAAGTCAGTGGTGCTAGTTCTTTGGCTGATATGTACCTTTAGCTGGTACCTGAACTGTCGTTCAGCCTCTGATCGGAACATCGGGACATTTTACCCTGCATCTTAATGGAATTAAGATGATAAAAATCGTGTTATTTTCGCATCAGCCGCCTTTCAGTAGGTGCCTGCTGAGCAGCTTCAACCTGGTGACCAGTTCGAACCTGGTGAGCAGTTTGAACCTGGTGAGCAGTTTGAACCTGGTGAGCAGTTTGAACCTGGTGAGCAGATTGAACCTGGTGAGCAGTACTGGTGAGCAGTTTGAACCTGGTGAGCAGTTTGAGCCTGGTGAGCAGATTGAACCTGGTGAGCAGTACTGGTGAGCAGTTTGAACCTGGTAAGCAGATTGAACCTGGTTAGCAGTACTGGTGAGCAGTGCTTTCAATGCCATACACAATACTTGAGCTTAGATGTGATAAAATAAATGTGTTGATAGTCTCTGGAAGCGCTTAGATGAGGCGCTCCCATAATAATTTAATAAAAAACGTGCATAATAATTTGGGTGGTGGTAGGAATGATGGCAGGGGTCTGGATGTCTGAATCGGAAGCCCCCTTAGCGTATGCAAGAGGATCAAATTGAGCTATGCCCTCACTTTTGAATATGGTAGGGGCAGAAATGTCAGGTAACCCCGCTCCCCAAACTGTTTTTGAATGTAAGCTTACTGTGGCAGGGGTGAAAACTGTGCGTACTATTCGTTTTGAAAATGCAATACCAAAATGTTTAATTGAAAATTAAGCCTGTCATACTGCAAAATTAATATAATAAAAAGCTGTCTTTGGCCACACCAATAATGTTTAGAAGGCTTCACCAATGTTCGCCGTCATTGTTTCGGCATCGTTTTGCGGGTGGGTTCGCAACATCAGCGGCGGAGAAAGCCAGTGCATGGTTGATACACATCGATACATTAATATGTTTAAGCAATCTGGGAAAAATGCTGCTGCTGCAGGTGTATGATTATTTTGGATTCGTGATGTGCTACCGTATGGGCGGTACCTTGGGCCAAAGGTGAATATCCCCAGCTGCCTAGGCCTTCGCCAATACTATAGCATTGTCTTGGCCTAGACCGGTGGCCAGGGACCCCTTTCACAAGTGACATTGGTCTATTAGACTATTTCACTGGCCTGCACAGTACTCACAACAATCAGCATAAGTAGATGCGCTCTACAGCCATCACTTTTTTACTTGGAGAACCCATCTTGCAACACGTCAGAAGTCTAAACAGAAATATGATGGCCCACACTATATTTAAAAAAAATTAACGACCGTATGCAAGCCAACATAAACATGTCAACTAGAAAATACATGCATATAATCAAGGCTGTTTTGAGATAATGCATGCTTTCGATTTCCCATTTATCGCGATATTTTGTCGCGAAAAGTTGACTTTTCAATTTCAAAATCCCGGGATAAAATATCGCAGTAAGTTAAATTCAATCCGTAAGGCCTGAAAAGCCGTGAAACAAATATATCTTAACATCAGAGCATGTCCAGACAAATTAATTATAGAGACAACGTGAAATAGCCACATGCAAACTTTCCGAAAAGTTCGTCTGTCGTGTCTTTTTTGCACCTGATTTTCAACACAAGTCCCTTAAAGCATGCAACACATTCAACACAAGTCCCCTACTTTCCCTTGAAAATTCCTTCAAGTTTGCAAGTGCTGCCAAAGGAGGCCAACAAAAATCATATCGTATGCATCTTGTTCTGCCATCTCGTAACTCATCTGGTTCATTATCGTACCCAAAACTATGCGCCGCCTGTCGCATTTCGTCGCAAGCTGTTCCTTTTGATATGCCGAGGATGAGGAAAAATGATGAGACGGCTAAGTGACCATGTATTATATCCGGCTCGTGTATAGTGAGCGGTGAATTACGACTTTTATAGCTGAGTCATTTACCTCGGAAATAACTTATCAGGTATAGTAGGTATCAGGAAAAAGAAGGTATGTGAGACTTGCACTAATGCTTGCATAGCATGTAAGTGGTGAAATGAATGGTGTTTGCACCCTTGCCAATGATCTGCAGAATAGATTGGTGAGCGGTGGGGAGCGATGGGAGAGATGGGAAACATGGGAGAAATGGGAAGGACGTGATACCGCTTCACATGTGCCGCCGACACGTGTCTCTCCCCATCCGGCGGTGCTTCAGCTGGGCATCGCTGCCGCGCGCGGCCACCTCAAGGCCTCGGCTCATTTCGGGGCGCCGATCCCATGTGTTCACACTGAATAATCCCACCGTCGTATCGACCACCCAGCCCAGTCGCATAATCACCAATTTCACGTCGGTTTGACGTGTAAACCGCGGCTGTCAAACTCAGAGGAGAGCGGCTCCCAGCGCCGGCGGCTGGCGCAGGGCCAACCATTCAGAGCGAGCTGTATTATTCAGCGCGTTTCTTACGTGCCCAGCGGAACGTGAAATTAACCTATCTCCCAGGGGTGGCTGCGGCTGCGGATCAACAGGGCGGAGCGGACATCGACGGCACCGATGGCACCGACGCGCCACTGAGTCATCAGCGACGTCACCGACGACACTGCGGCCTCGCGGTCCCCACCGGGCCGACACGGCAGACCGGGCTGACACCCACTCCATCCACAGACCGGACTGACACCCCCTCCCTCCACAGACCGGACTGACACACTGTCCCTTCACAGACCGGACAGACACTCCTCCCTCTACAGACCGGGCTGATATCCCCCTCCACAGACCGGACTGACCCCCCCCCCTCCGCAGACCAGGACGACACCCCCTCCACAGACTGGACTGACACCCTCCCTCCACAGACCGGGCCGACACCCCCTCCCTCCACAGACCTGACTGACACCCCCTCCCTCCACAGACCTGACAGACACACCGTCCCTCCACAGACCGGACAGACACACCGTCCCTCCACAGACCGGGCAGACACACCGTCCCTCCACAGACCGGGCCGACACCCCTCCCCCCACAGACCTGACAGACACACCGTCCCTCCACAGACCGGGCTGACACCCCCTCCCTCCACAGACCGGACTGACACCCCCTCCCTCCACAGACCGGACTGACACCCCTCCCTCCACAGACCGGACTGACACCCCCTCCACAGACCAGACACACCGTCCCTCCACAGACCGGACAGACACACCGTCCCTGAGACACACCGTCCCTCCACAGACCGGACCGACACCCCCCTCCCCCCGACCGGACTGACACCCCTCCCTCCACAGACCGGACAGACACCCCCTCCACAGACCGGACTGACACACCTCCCTCCACAGACCGGGCCGACACCCCTCCCTCCACAGACCGGACTGACACCCCTCCCTCCACAGACCGGACAGACACCCCTCCCTCCACAGACCGGACTGACACCCCTCCCTCCACAGACCGGACTGACACCACCTAACCCGGCAGACACATGCCTATATAACATAGAGAAACAAATCCCTATCCCTCTCCCCGCCATCCCGCTCTCCATCCCATCTGCTCCGCTCCATCGCCATCTCGCTCTCTCTGCCCCTCTGTCCACTGGTGCGGTGTAGGGAGCACCAGGGCCGAGCCGGGCGTCAGGTGGTCGACACGGTGACGTGACGACGATAGCCATCGGCGGTGACGCAGGTGCACGCCGCCGACAGCTGATGACAGCCGCCGGTGACGTGTCCGGCGACGGCGCGTCACGCGCGCCACACTCTGACGTCGCTCACGGCCGGCCGGCTGGACGGCCGGTTCCTGTTTTCGTTGCGTTCTTGCGGGGCGCCAGGCCGAGCGACAGGCACGCGCTGGCTGGCCGGCCGGCTGGCTGGCTGGCTGGCGATATCCACCCCACATTGCGTGACGGCCGGCGCGCGTGAGAGGTCACGCGCCACTCTCGCGCGCCGCTCCCCACCGCCCGAGCACCAATTCACCGCACAAGCACGAAATAACTGCCTGGGGCGTCAGGCCAGACGGAGCCAGTGCAAAACTCGACATGCCAGTCTTTTGATCTGAATCGCCGGTGCAAACGCAGGTGACTCATTTCAATTAATTCTGAAGGCAAAGTCAGTACCGTCTAATCACAATCGACACATCTCCTCTGTTCAGGAGGTGCTCATATTTCAAGTATATCACTATTTTCATCCATTGATTTACTTGATTCAATTCTGCATTAACATGTTGTTGCCTATTTTCATTTATGTTTCGCCGTTAACTTTTAAATTTCTACCGTCACATAAAAACACAATTTTATCCACCTTGTTCCAAAGTCACTTGCCATGCGGTCGACCCACAACGAGCCGTGCGCCGTGCCGGGGGCCACCTGCAGTTTGGGCAGCTTCAGTGAGGGATTACCATTTTGCTGATCCGCGGTCGTGCACGAGTCGCGAGCTCTCCGAGAAGACGGTGGCGCCGCGGCTGTCCGGTCCGCTTACCGTCTACACCGGGATCAGCTCTGCAGACACGCTAAACAGTGTCGGGAGGTGGCGCACGCGGCGGCACCATTTCATGTTCGACAGGGTGCAGACAGGGATTTGGGGGAATTTTTAGCAAGCCGGACGGGCTGGAGAACGGTGCGTTACCTCATGCCTGATACACGGCAAGCAGGCACTGATGTGTTCCCAGAAGGTGAGCAATCGAGAGACACGGAGTGCACCGAGGGAAGATAATATACCACAACAGGGCGAGCGTATGACATACACACAAGGTGGCCAGGCAGCCATACCACTTTCCGAGGCGCATTTATCATGCACAGTGTGACCTATGAACCCAGCGCAAGCCAACTTTCAAAAACCAAACTTCAGCTAAGAAAATAACCTGGCCAGATGTTAACTTCAGGGTAAAGAGAAACAGCATATATATATATGCATGTATGTCTATATATAAGCCACGAGTGGTTAGTCGCCACATGAATACAAGTGAGCAATATAACTTGCGACGATTTACTTGTGCATAAAACTTCGACCAACGTCATCGACCAACAGGCGTTCCCACCCAACAGTTTCTGATGCGTTCACTCTGGTCGGGGCCATAGCGATGCCACATGCGGATTTGTCACAAAATGAACTCCATAGTTATTCTAGAGCGAATTATTTGTGTGCGACATCACGGCCAGGGCGCTTACAACAGATGTCGGATTACATACACTATTGCTCCGGGCCTCCAACTATGGCATGAACCCCAGAGTGGCGTGCTATTGGCGGCCAAGAGTGGCATGCATTTTGACTTAGACAGTCGAATAGTTGAGCTTTCCTTGCCGTGATACCACTTTAAGCCCACATGGACTTTGGATGACATGAACAATGGTGATTGTTCCTGCATTCTTATTGTCAGAGGCTGTTCTTCACTTTTTTCGAACGGAGATTGGGATAAAGACATAAAGACATAAAATATTAGTGCAACTATGAGCCACAAGGGCCCTTCTTGGTAGCACTCTGTACACTCAACCAGTTGCCCACCAAATCCGTCGATCAGCCCTCTCTGTAATACTGAAAAGCAAGCCCTCTATTCTTATAATGATTGTCTATGCTGTTTTTAAAGACGTTCAATGTGCTGCTACTTACAATGGTTTCTGGCAGCTGGTTCCAGTGTTCTACTACCCTGTTGGTGAAGAAAGACTGTCTTAACTTTGTTCTGCTGTGGTTAACTTTAATTTTCAATTGATGACCTCTAATTGCATCATTTCTGTTAAATTCGAACATTTCCCCAAGATATCCCCTCTCCAGACCATGGACAAATTTAAAGACCTCGATGAGATCTCCTCTGGAAACATTCAATTTCTTCAATCTTTCCTTATATGCCAGGTTGCTTATACCATTAACCATCTTCGTAGCCCTCTTCTTTACTCTCTCTAAAAGCCAACAATCTTTTCATAGCTAGGAGACCAAGCTTGGATGCAGTATTCCAAATGTGGCCTAACATATGCACAGTAGAGCTTCCTGATGACTTCCTCACTTCTGTATGATACATTCATATTTACTGCCCCGAGCATTCTCAGTGCCTTCTTCCTGGCTTCCTTGGTCTGTTCTGATGCCCCAAATTTTGTGTTTAGAATAATACCTAAATCCCTCTCCTGTTGAGTCACTGATAGCACTTGGCCACCCATTAAGTATGGAGCCTTCATATGCTGCTTACCTACATGCATGATTTTGCACTTATCAAAATTAAATTTCATTTGCCATTCTTCGGACCACTTCACCAGTTCGTGTAAGTCATTTTGCATCGAGATATGCTCATTTTGACCTGTTATTGCCCTAAAGACCTTCAAATCATCCGCAAATCTCAAAACCTTACTGCTTAGGCCACTTTCCATGTTATTTACAAATATAATGAACAGTAGTGGCCCCAGTACAGACCCCTGAGGGACTCCAATAAGAACATTTTGCCATGCTGACTTTGTACCATTTAGCATCACTCATTGTTGTCTATCTGAAAGCCACAACTATATCCATTTGAAGATGCTACCTGCAATACCATGGGCCTGAAGCTGTATCATTAACCGTGCATGAGGTACCTTGTCAAAGTCCTTACTAAAGTCAAGATATGCTACATCAACATGGGTTGAGTATCGTGAATCAATCCTTCCAGATAACTAACTATTCTATCCTTCATTATTGAATCGAGTACCTTGCAGACTAGGGATGTGAGACTTACTGGCCTATAGTTTTCAACTTTCCCTCTTTCTCCTTTCTTGAAAATAGGAACTACATTTTTCCCTTTCCAATCTGTTCCATTTTTCATTTTGTGAAACAGGTCTACAAAATATTGTACTAAGTGGAAATGCCAGTTCCTTTTCAGCTTCCCGCAACACTCTAACATAAATTTCATCAGGTCCTGCTGCCTTGTTTGGCTTTATTTTCCTAATATGATTGAAAACAACATCACTATCAATGAAATCAACATCATTTATCTGGTCACATGTCACTGAACTATGGTGTATGGTCGGCAGATTGGTCATATCTTCCAATGTAAACACTGATTTAAACTGCTTGCTCAGCTCCTCAACCATCTCAGTATTCTCATCCAATATAGTCCCATTTACTTCTAGTGGACCAATTGTGCTAGAAACTTTACTCAGCTTGTAGAAACTAAAAAACGTTGTGCTGTCCCCATTACAGTTCCTAGCTAAATCCAGTTCTTTTGCTCACTTTGCTGCTCTAATTTTTTGCTTCACGGTGTCCCTAGCTTTTCGATACGCCTTTGGATTTACGATATTTAAAGCTTCCTTAAACAGTATAAATGCAGCTTTCTTAGCCTTAATTGCTTTTATCAAGTCTGGTGTAGGCCATGCTGGCTTTCCTATCCTTCTTTTGTGTCTTTGATTTTATCTTAAAGGATATCATGAGCATCCCTTAAGGTACGACAGAGATTCATACTACGTATGTGTGGCAAAGCTACTTCGGATCCGCAAAGGCGTCGCTGGCATTTCTGAGCGAAAGTAGATCATTCCAGCGCAGCGAAGTGACGCAGTGTGATTCGTTACCTTAGATAACGAAAACAAGTTCAAATTAGGCGAACCGCACTCCTCACCGGACACTTGTCCAATGCGGAGCACCACAGTGCCTGGTGTGAGCTGTGACCTCATCTACTGACCCCAGTGTCCAGGGTGGCTGCGTCCCGTTCTGTGGAGCTGTGACCCCACCTGCCGACCCCAGTGTCACCAGTCGGCTACGTCCCGCTCTGTGGGGCTGTGACCCCACCTGCCGACCCCAGTGTCACCGGTCGGCCGCTCCCGCTCTGTGGGCCTGTGACCCCACCTGCCAACCCCCGTGTCACCAGGCGGCCGTGCCCCACCCTGTGGGCCTGTGACCCCACCTCCCGACCCCGCACCGGTCGGCTGCGTCCCGTCTGTGGAGCGTGACCCCACCGCCAACCCCCGTGTCACCAGGCGGCCGTGCCCCACCCTGTGGGCCTGTGACCCCACCTCCCGACCCCAGTATAACCGGTCAGCTGCGTCCTGCTCTATTGGACTGTGACCCCACCTGCCGACCCCAGTGTCACCGGGTGGCTGCGTCCCGCTGGGAGTAGGACCGTCGCCGCTCGGACAGCGCTGTGTCTCGCTCCACGGGGAGCAGGCCGGATGTCGGCATCGCCTGGCGCGCCGGAAACGGCCGACGACAAGCGCGCGACAGAGCTGTCTGCTGGTGACATGGCCGTCACAACAGCGGCCGTCACGCCACGTCACGACCCGCTCGGTCAGGGCAGTATTGTCGGCCCCGCTCAGTCACAGCCGGCCCCGCTCAGTCACAGTCGGCCCCGCTCAGTCACAGTCGGCCCCGCTCAGTCACAGTCGACCCCGCTCAGTCACAGTCGGCCCCGCTCAGTCACAGTCGGCCCCGCTCAGTCACAGTCGGCCCCGCTCAGTCACAGTCGGCCCCGCTCAGTCACAGTCGGCCCCGCTCAGTCACAGTCGGCCCCGCTCAGTCACAGTCGGCCCCGCTCAGTCCCAGTCGGCCCCGTTCAGGCCAGCTGAATGTGAACTCAGTGACCGGGCACCAATAGCAGTCATCTGAATATCGGGGATGCACTGACGGATCTATACTCTGACCGACTACCTGTGCCGACATTACGGCCGGGGAACACCTGGACTGTGTGGCCGCCACATTCGACGGCGGGGTACACAGATGGATGTGGACACCCATACCGCCTACTCTCACCCGCTACTGCATCCCCTACCTCTCCTTCACTTGGACCCTGTCACCGGCTGCCACTCTGGTCGGCTAAAATGTCTGCATGATTTGAGTTTACATTTGAATGTGCAGAAAATATCGATTGATGTTTTTCGTTTTCCTTGTCAGAATCATTAGATGTTGTTACGAAAAATAAAGTTCATTGCATCAGAAATCGAAGTCATGAATAGAATCAAGTACAAGTGGATGAAAAAATTTCACCTTAATACGTCGCTTCATGCCATAAAATGTTTTTATTTAATGAATTGTAATTAGCCTCGCAAAGTGGATTACTGGGACAAGCTCGAGAATATCTCTTAAATAACTCCAGCTTCGGGGGCTTCTTTAGCGAGCTAAGTGCAGGAATTCAGCTGGACCGCAGCCCTCTGCCATCCCCCATCCCCAGGTCATCGGAATTGCTAAAAATGAATGCACGACATATGGTAGTACAATCTCGAAGATACCAGAAAATACCATAAAAATATATATATTTGGTTATGTTCTCAGTAAAAACGTCTCAAAAAGCCCATGCTAAAATTTGTGTGGGACAAAACAACTGCCATATGCACGCATGGGAGCCGTGTCCATGCAATATGTGCACTGTGTCCGACAGGATTCACGTTGTATGCGTATGTTCATGCACGCCAAGGCCACATAAGGTAGTTGGCTGCATAGGAAAATGTTGAACACGCCGCGAAACAGCTGATAGCCTACACATCCTCTTGGCGGAGCCAACATCCGTTCAGGATGTAAAAAGGCTGCAGTGAGCAGGCTCCCGGACCATAGGAGCTCTCCTCAAGCCGCCGCGG
This sequence comes from Imbricaverruca yamaguchii, assembly GCA_034440575.1. Classification (NCBI taxonomy): domain Eukaryota; kingdom Metazoa; phylum Arthropoda; class Thecostraca; family Neoverrucidae; genus Imbricaverruca; species Imbricaverruca yamaguchii. The sequence continues at coordinate 231,479 of JAOTOL010001574.1, forward strand.
TCGCAGACAACAGCGCGGGTACGGGCAGAGCGCAGTCGGCTGGTCACTGCTTAAGCAGTGGCCAGCTGACTTAGTCGGGTCGGCAGGTACGCCCGGCCGCACCGACTCACCGGTCGGGAGGCTGAGCCGGCTGCGGCGGCTCGTGCTGAGAGGCGTCACGTGCCGGGGTCAGACACGTGCTCGTCTGACCGCGCCACACTCGGCGGCGCGGCGGCTCCGAGGCGGCGATAATCTGCCGCCGATCCTATCACGTGCCGGCCGCCGGCTCCAGCCGCCCAATCTCCGCCGCAGCCGGCGCATTCCCGCCGCCGCCGCTGCAGCGGCCGCCGCGGCCGGCTGACCGCTGCAGCGGCGCCCGGCTCCGGCATAAATACGCCGCCGACGCCGACAAAACAGCCGGCCCTGTGGTGGTGCACAGGGCCCGGCTTCACACTCGAGTGCCGAGTGGCGAGTGGCACCGGCGGGATCGAGTGGTGCCAGCCGCACGGTCGGCTGGCACCACACCACACCACACCGCGCCGCCGCCGCCGCCGCCACCGCCACCGCGCCGCTGAGGGGAGCGCGCGCCTCCCGACCACGCTGGCTGAACAGTTAAGCTGACGCGATCGCTTCTGAAGCGGTGACAGCGCCGGTGCCGGACGGGGGACGCACATTGTGTCAAGCCGATCCGATCCAGTGTCGATTGTGTGTTCACAGCCGGCTGGAGACGAGGTGCCCGGCCAGCCAGACGAACGTCAGCCGACCTGCCACGGGGCGTAGCTACGTCAGCCGACCTGCCACGGGGCATAGCTACGTCAGCCGACCTGCCACGGGGCGTAGCTACGTCAGCCGACATGCCACGGGGCATAGCTACGTCAGCCGACCTGCCACGGGGCATAGCTACGTCAGCCGACCTGCCACGGGGCATAGCTACGTCAGCCGACCTGCCACGGGCGTAGCTACGTCAGCCGACCTGCCACGGGGCATAGCTACGTCAGCCGACCTGCCACGGGGCGTAGCTACGTCAGCCGACCTGCCACGGGGCATAGCTACGTCAGCCGACCTGCCACGGGGCGTAGCTACGTCAGCCGACCTATCATGGGGCACACGTAAGCGCCCAGCTACGAGAAATAACACACGTCAGGCACCCAGCTATGGGACATAGTACACATCACCCGCCCAGCTATGGAACCTATGGGACAAAACACAAGTCAGCGGCCCAGCTATGGAACCCATGGGGCATAGCACAAGTCAGCGGCCAATCTATGGAACCCATGGGACATACCACACGTTTGCAAGCTGGCCAGGGGACCTGAACTCACCTTAGTGTCCCACCAAAGTAAGTAAGATAACAAGGGAAGCAGTATAACACACCTTGATAACTCAGTCGTTGCGATAAATAATTCAGTAATGCTAAGCAAACATAGGTGATTTCAATGAATAGGCACGCTGCCAGGATTCATGACAGGTACAACGACCTACACTGATGACAATTTTAGTGATCCACAGTGAAAAGTAGTTAGTACCCACCACCCTTTGGCAAAGCGTCACTGAATACATTCACAGGACAATGCCGCCGAAATGCTAGAAGTTTGCACGGAAGCAACCGGAACCAAGCGGAAAAATTGCAACCCAGGGCAATAACCGGAGCCCAGTGGAATACTCAACGTCAAGTGAAATCCCGAACACACACGTTGTGATCGAATTTACCAATGCCACCACCGTGCCGCTCTTACAGACTTGAGTACGTAGCAGGAATCCAACACTGAATGAGAGAATGAGAGAATCGACACGGTGGCAGCATGACACCTTGAACCTGACATAGCGATAGAGCACGCCTTGACATGTGCACCGGCCATTGGCTACTACTCGTGAGTAAGAGAATCGACACGGTGGCAGCATGACACCTTGAACCTGACATAGCGATAGAGCACACCGTAACACATTGGCTACCGTTGAATATGAGCAGCAGATTGGCAGAGGGAAGCAAAATGCAACGTGTAGCACGGACTAACCTTGTGTGCGGTAGTTTCCATTGGCATCCTCAGGTACGAGTAGGTTGTCGCTTTTATGCGAGTGGTCTGAGGTCGGTAGTGAAGTGGAATGATTTTGATTTGAAGTTGGACACCAGCCGTGCGAAGGATAATTATGGGAATGCATTTCTTGTCGCTGATCAAGGAAAAGTTGTTCAGGGGAGGGTGATGTGAGGAAGGGGAAGGGCGAAACACCTGCTGAGAACTATTTACAGCTGATGTTTTTGCTAATTGTAATGAAATCCGTGGCGTTTACTTTTGATTTAAAGAGTTAGTCAGCCAGAATGACTTCATACATTGATTGACAATACCATTGAGGAACGAAAACTGTTGCAACAACGTAGCGGTAAAAGGCTGCATCAAAAATTTATTTCGATGAAATATACAACTAAAACAACTAAAATTAAAAAGAAAATGTTTCCCAGACCTAAAGCACTAATCATCTCGGATAGGTAATACAGACATTATGAGAGGAAAAAAGTGTGTGTGTGTGTGTATGTGTGTGTGTGTGTTTGAGAGAGAGAGGGTGAAAGAGAGAGAGAGGGTGGAAGAGAGAGAGAGAGAGAGGGTGATAGAGAGAGTATGAGATAAAGAAATAGTGAGAGAGAGTGATAGAGAAGGCGAGAAAGAGAGTAAGAGAGAAAGGGTGAGAGAGAGGGGGAGGGTGAGAGAGAAGGGTTGTAGCTTAATCTTAAACATGTTGCGATTTATGATATAAACGCGTATGCTGGATAAACACATGATGTGACTTATGATGATGATCATGCGGGTTGATCACACAAAAGTGACTTAGCAGCAACATTCGTTGTAAAAGAACCCAAGCATAGTAACTGAGGATGCACCTTTTCCGAAAGCTCGCATGTAGTGCTTTCTAAGTTTTGGACCGTCTATTGCCATGCTTTGTCAGGTATCTGATGCCATTTTGCAGTATGTGCTGTGCTGAGTGCCACCTGTTGCCACTTCAGGACTGTTCCCGGTTCCAGCGACGCAACACAACTGCTGGAACGCGCCGAAACCGCTGTCGTCGGCAGGTGACAGCGGGTCACGCGAAATGACGCGGCGAACTCGCCGAGTAAAGGGCGGCAATTGCAGGCCGACCGCCGGCGGCTATGGCTGCAGTTTCGGCTGGCACTGGCAGCCAGACCCGGACCTCACACAGTGCTCGGCACTGGCAGCTGGCCTCAGACCTCAGAGACACCGTGCTCGGCACTGGGAGCCGGCCTCAGACATCAGAGACACCGTGCTCGGCACTGGCAGCCGGCCTCAGACCTCAGAGACACCGTGCTCGGAACCATCCCCAGACCTCAGAGACACCGTGCTCGGCACTGGCAGCCGGCCTCAGACCTCAGAGACACCGTGCTCGGCACTGGCAGCCGGCCTCAGACCTCAGAGACACCGTGCTCGGCAATGGCAGCCATCCCCAGACCTCAGAGACACCGTGCTCGGCACTGGTAGCCATCCCCAGACCTCAGAGACACCGTGCTCGGCACTGGCAGCCGGCCTCAGACCTCAGAGACACCGTGCTCGGCACTGGCAGCCGGCCTCAGACCTCAGAGACACCGTGCTCGGCACTGGCAGCCGGCCTCAGACCTCGGAGACACCGTGCTCTGCCCCGCCGCCATCGGAATGCAATGAGATGTCCGAACCCTTTGACGCCCACGGAAATGAGTTTGTTTTGTTGGCGGCGCGTCCTGTGTTGCGCGGTGGCGCGCCGGTGAGGCATGATAGATGCACGGCCATTCAAACGTCCGACGGGAGGCCTTGCATGGCGGGCAGAATAGAGCTGCGGGGCGCGCGTCCGCCGCACCTCGGCGGCCAACAGGTAGTCCAGCATGGTTGCGGCGCAGATTCAAAGGGCGCCGAGCCGTGCGGCGTGCATAAGAAGAGCCGCCGGCACGACGATTCATTGTTGGCGCGCAAATGGCCAGGTGGGGCCGCCGCCGCCGAGGCGCCTTCACTGCACGTGCGGCGGGTAGGAACGCCAGGAATCGTGAGCAATGGCGCATGCACCGCTGCAGTGGATGCTGCGTGTCCCGGGGTGTACATTACGCTGCACGACCAGTAGCCTGCCCGCATGATGTTTGGCAAGCCAGTTAATCACTTATCGAACTTGCATGTTCTGCTTTTGTAAGGGTTGCGATCATCCGCAGCACCAGGAACTTTGGGTGGTGGGGGATGGGGGTAGAGTGGATGAGGTGAGGGGGGGGGTACTTGGCCGCATTTGGGGCCATTCTCTCCATGCAACTCCAATTTGTGTAATACTAAACTGCACGGGATTTGGGGCACATGTCCCTCCGTTCCCACAGGTTCCCACAGGTTCCCACAGGTCCTACAGAATGTCCGCCCATGGCTGGGCGGACATTCTGTAGGAACATCAATGCGAGCCACGAGGACACGAACAAACCAATCATGCACCCTTGTGAAGCGACATAACACTTCGGCGGATCAGTGGAGCAGCTTGAGTGGACTGAGGTGTCCAGACACCGTCCTTTTTGAGCCTAGAGTTCCCCACGCGCGGCTGCTGAATTGTGCGCCATCAGTGCCGTAATCTCCTTCAGACGGTGAGGATGCATCAGTCCGACTGCGTTACTAGCGCCCACTATCGACTCGCTTCATCCATCATCGTGGTTACCATGGCGACCAGCTTCAATAGGTGCGTTCTTATTGGATGACCTGGATACGCCGGCGCCCGGGATTGGTCGGCGTCGGGATGACGTCCCGCTAAATGAATAGAGGGCCATCTCAAAGATGAATAGGAGAAACGGACGACGGTCGGCCGACGGACAGTTGGGATGACAGTTATCGCAGCACGCGCGTGCGAGGCTACTTATGCAGTCAAGGCCACTCGAACAGGCTGCATGGTGCTCCAAGGCACTGATGCGCCAGCTGTTTCGCTGGTCTTCAATGATCGTTTTTTTGTGTACTTGATAAGACGGCGATAAATGGTTTAGCTTCCTTCGATGAGGGAAAGCAGTGAAGCCTTACTGGAAGGCAACGAATCCCTGTATTCACGATTCTTTGTACTGAACGAACACATCATTTTCAGCGGTGATGTTTGGCGTGTGGCTTACTAGTTTCGACGTATAATTTCCATTTCAGTGGCCATTTTCAGCACAGTTTCATGTTCCGCCCGACTGGACGATATCCCTGCCATCCAGATTGTTCACGTGCGCTCAGCCAACGGACTGAGCATACAATGGCCCGTCCGACACATTTGCCTTCCGGGCGGGCACAAGGCGGCTGAGTTTGTTGGACGACACACGCTCACGATACTTTCCACTCAATGCACCTGGAGCACTTAATGGCTGTAGGTCCCAGGATACGTTCCAAGACGCATTTGCACGGTAATTATTTCCCGTCATTATCGTGTTTTGCGGAAGCACGCATTCTTAGTCGGTGCTTACGCTGATCAGCTCATTGTCAGCAGCAGTAATTGAGGTCATACTATTTAGTTTGACACAAAGTCACGAGGTGCAATAGGGCGGTAAGTTGCGAATGAACAGTAAACCCTTGGATCCGGGCACACAATTTCAGCTGGGCCATACATCAGGACAGTGCAATGCTTTCTTTACGACATGAGTAACGGAAGCAATTAGTCTAAAGAAGAACTGGAGGGGCGGGCAGGACAAGTGGGACTTCTATGCAAATTAGCTGAATATGGACCGGAACAGAGGGAAATAGTACTTGCTGCCCACCGACTTTATTTCCGTGACATCCATAACCGGGAACGCTGGGGTGCAAGTCAGTACAAATAGATGGCCATCAGGCCTGCCTCACTGACGTATGCAATGCTAAGCTGCACATTCACTAAATTAAATAACGCAATATATTTCCATTCTTCGTTTTGCTTTGGTGCAAATGCAAATGCATTGAGGCAATGCTCCACAAGTAGTTTCATGACACGTATTTACCAATCTGAATGCGTTTATATCAAACGCTATGCAGAGCCCAAGCTGATGCGAATCGTTCCATCCATGGGCTGTCCCTTTATTGCCAGGAACACGGAGCTAAAAGGCATGCGACGAAGGCAGCTCTGGAAACCTCATGGCATCACGTACTGATTCTGCTGCACTATGCGCCCATGTTTCGTCACAATTATGCGGTCTGTGATGCCGCTGCATCTTTGCACATAACAGATGGTCCCTGCTCTAGCTTTCCACACTTTTTCGCCCCATTGTTGTTCCCTTCAAAATGCATTACGTCACCAACATTAAGAAGTTACGTCTTGATACATCAGCCACCAGTAAAAAGTTGCGAACGATTCTCATTGCACTAAGCCCATTCGAATGTCATGGATTAGTTAACCAAAAGACAAAGCATCAGTACACTAGTCCCATGCTATGAAGATAAAGAATAATCTTACTTCTAAAGCTTAAACTATCTGGCTTAGCACACAATTAACCTGGCATTTGAAACAAGATCTGACATGGTGCATGTTGGCATTTTGAATATTTCAAATGTTGGAGGCGCGATCTGGGAATAAAGTTTCTGAAAATGTTGGCAAGCGCAAACGAATAATTATAGGAAACATGATAGCGTTGACGCGTTGACAACACAACGCAGACGAAATCAGTCGGAATTATGTTCCACAATAACCCGCACCGTCTTTCCGGTCAGATCCTCACACCCCGTCTCGGGGCGGGGGGGGGGGGCGGAGAGTAGCCCCGCCTAAAATACAAACTAAGCGTCGCACGAAAACGAAAGAGGTGTCATCGGAAAGCGTTCGACGAGTAGGGTCCCGATCCACGCCCAAAACAATTTCGCCCAAAATTGACGTCATTAGGGGGACTAGATTTTCACGACTTTTCACGACTTACATTATGTTTTTGGCTCTGGGGAGTTCATTTTGGGGGATATGAGAAAAACATTATTTGGAATAAAAAAGGACAGCGAAATCGACCGGGGCCATCATTTGTTTGGCTCTCCAGAAATAATATTTGTATTTTTTTGAAATTTCAAAAGTTTTAGTTTTCAAGTTTTCTTTCATTTTCATTTTCTAATGGGTAGAGCAGACCGAGAAACGTTGTTGGAAGTCAACTTTCTCCAATACAAATGTTTAGTTTAGCCAGAATCTTCGACTTTAACTGCAATAGGCAAATATGCAAAATTTATATGCAGTCAAAAAACGGAAAAAATACAAATTCCTCTGATACGTTTCGTTGCATCCCTAAAGATAAGCAAACACTGAATGTTTCATTACAATATCTGTATCCGTTAAAGAGTGGCGACTGGTTAAACGTTTTTTTAGGTGACCTCATTTGACCTTGACTAACTCGTTGACCCTAGATGACCTGACTTCAAAATTTTGAAACGGCATGCCAAATTGATGTGGGAAAAGGTATGCCAAATTTTGTCGCGCCGCCCTCGCCGTTCGTTCGCTATCCGCGAAAAACCTGAGGGGGCGATTGAAGATACCCCGAGAGGGGACGGGCTAAACTACTATCAGTGACAAGTGTAGCTAAATGCATTCACATTTTCCAAGGATGATCCACACTTCCTTGTCCTACTACCATTATGGGATGCTTCGGAACAATTTCAATTGTGTTGAGCATGGATTGTGTTAATATTTCAATACAATCCACATTCTTTAGAAACTCTTTGCTTCTTCACTGGTTCATGCCTAGTAACCAGCACAAATTACAATTTTTTTGTATGAGTATCTCACAATTTACTATGAATTTCTCGTCTCATATCACATGTTAAATTTTTGGCATACTATACATGGGGTGAATAGGAAATACACAGCTTTTTTAATGCTCAGGAGCAGTCGGTCACTTTCTTCTATCTGGTATTTTATTGATATTAACCTTATCGAGTTAAAAGTAGATTGCACATACAATTGTCAACGAATTTTAGTAATTTATACAAGTTTATTCAGGCATAAACTGGAATTGAAGTGACATAATACTCGCGTAGACAGGTGAAATGCTGATTCTAGTCAGGGTCCTACTGAATGTTATGCGATTCATGCATTCTTCTAAACTTTAAAATAATTCAATTTGAAGTGTGTGAAGCACTCTGATCATGGGATAAATCCAGCGAATCAAGGAGGAACGATTTCACACCGCAAAAGTAAAAACAGATACTAATGACTGTAATCTTCATAGCTAATGCTATCTTGCCCGAATTGTTCGGGCTAAATATCAAAAAGATTGCAAATGGCTCGGTATGCAGATCACGACAAATTGAGACCAGTGCCAATATTACTATGTAAAAATATCGTCATAGCGAAGAGAAATTAATTCATGTCCAGCCTAAGGAATTACCTACCTAGCATATACTCCCTTACCTATAATTCACCTACCGCCTGGCTAACATTGTGTTAATCCCTAATATGTACTCACTCTGGCAGAAGCATACCTAGCTCATCTCGAAGCATTTTGACATACATCTTGAAATTTGCGTTTCCACGGGCATACGCACGTAAGTTGGCCTTGTTATGCGTACGTACATACCTATGCATCTAGTTGAGTGGGTGGTGTAGGATCGCAGCCATTATATATTAGCTATCTAGTTACTCGTATTTTTACAGCATGCATGGGCACAGTATCTCAATGGACCACGAACAGCCAACATCATCGCGAAAGAGAACTAACAAAAGTGAGGCGACTTCAGGCGGACGCCTTGTCTTCGAATCTCCATACACATACCTAAGTGTAAAGTATATCAACCCGCTCCAATCAAACTTCCCCTGTTAATACAGTATTTCAAACAAGTTGTCACGCGCCAACGAAGTCGAATTTGACAGTTTTCCCATGTGGTAAGCATTGCAAAGTCGGGCATTTTTAAAGGTACTAACCAAAGTACCCAATACGCGGCATGATTTAAGCTCTAGTATAGATAATTCTAAAATAATTGGGACAGAGCCTCACATACAAGAATACATATACGCGTTTATTCTTGGTACTATTTGGGCAGCTTATCCCAACGCTTACTTCGCGAGTAGTGAATGTTATTACGCTGCGTGTTATGCTGCATCAACAGGGGGCGAAAAAATAACCACGTTCCAAAGGCGCCGGTAGCTCAGTGGTTGTCAAACTGTGATTTTGAAAAACCAGAGGCACCAGGCTTGATTCCCTGCGGCTGCCGCCCTTCCTGCCAGGGTGCGAGAAAGCGACGCCCTTTCGGCTGGTCCATCACAAAGCCACACAAACAGCAAACAACAACCCACATTGCTGCCGATAATACTGACCCAACGGCAGCCTTGACCATGGTCGTCGGCACATGTCTGTGGGAATGCATTTCACAGCATTATGCGAATGAAGACCATTGTAGCAACAGCTCCAGCTGTCTAACGAGATCAACACGAGCTCCCCGATGGCCTGCTCCCAGCCATGCTCTACTCGCGGTCCAAATTGGTAACTCCGAGATAACATTAGATAGCTGCTCTTCGGTGATCCAGCAAGATAACCCCAGCCAACTCATCCATCAAGTGGGTGCATGCTAACCCGCCATTTCTCCCGTTTCGTGCAATCTTCTTCGAATGGAGTCTGGTGGATGCAGGAATGTTGCCCTTGGCTACGGGTCATTAACCGACACCTGTCCTTATTAGGCGGCACGGCTACAGTCGAGACTGGCTCAATGGCTGTCAATGGTTCATTGGGCCTTGGCTCCAGTGCCGGTGTGGTTCATTGGGTCATGGCTATGACGAGTGCAATGGTCGCTGGTGGTTTACTGTTGGCAAACGCCCGTCAGGAGTGTTGTCGGATGTTGATTTGGGTGCAGCTCCAGCCAATGCGGTGGCGGTTGTGGCCAGCAGCAGCAACAGTCGGTGGTCTCCAGTGGTTGTTGGTTGTCGCACTGGAGTCACATCGACAGTACCAGCCATTGGTTGTCGCACTGGAGCCACATCAACAGCAGCAGCTATTGGTTGTCGCACTGGAATCACGTCAACAGTACCAGCCATTGGTTGTTGCACTGGAGCCATATCAACAGCAGCCGCTATTGGTTGTCGCACTGGAGTCACGTCGACAGTATCAGCCATTGGTTGTTGCACTGGAGCCACATCAGCAGCAGCAGCCATTGGTTGTTGCACTGGATCCATATCAGCAGCAGCAGCCATTGGTTGTCGCACTGGAGCCACAACAGCAACACCAGCCATTGGTTGTTGCACTGGAGCCACAACAGCACCAGCCATTCATTTTCTCATGAGTATTTCTGCAGAGCAGCAGGGGGAGGGACTCGGTGCATTTGAGCATTTCTGAATAGATATTGAACTCAGGAGAGGACTGAAATTGCATTTAGTGTCAACTTAAGGAATCTGAAAGCGTTGCATTATCGCTTAGCTTTCCAAGCGTTCGCTTGATTGTCATCATCACGTTGAGGAACATCATGTTGAGGATACATGTGCCACGTGCACCCCAAAAGTAAATAAAGCGGCAGCGCTGGCTGTTAGTCATGATCAATATTTTATGTTGTCATCAGTGTTATTTTTTCATGACTGTCGGCGTTGATCGGGTGCACGCCGCCGCTGCTAGTGTTTGTTGGTAGCTATCAATAGGTGTCAACAACTTTCAGCAGCTCTATTAGTTGTAGGCCTGTCACTGATTGTAGGTAGCTACTAACAGCAGTTCTCAGTGGTTGTCAGTGGCTGTCAGCTGACAACCACTGAGAACTGCTGTTCTGCTGTGGCTGTCAGTAGTTCCTGGTGTTTATTAATGGTTACTAGTGATCGTAAGCCGCGGCAGATAGTACTGGCAGCTCCAGCTGCTCCCCAGTGGCGTTCAGTAGACATCAGTAGATCCGGCTCACCCCGTCAGTAGTCGGCATTCGAGTCTGACCCGGCTGAGGACGCTCTCGTGACCGGCGCCGTTTGCCGCCGTGCCCGGTGATCGTCTGACCGGTGTAGTGTGGCGGGTGTCGACTCCACCTCGTGCTGCCCGCCCTGGGAAACGACCTGAGTTCACGCAACTGTGCTGCGGACGCCCGCGGTGGCGTCTTCCGAGTGGTACTTCGCCTCCCCCGAGCGACCCTCTTTGCTTCTCTCTAAACGATCCTTCACACCTATCTCTAACCAGTCCTTCATCTCTCCCAGACCGTCCCTCCACATCTCTCTCCAGCCGATCCCTCATCTCTCTCCAACCGACCGTCTACACCTCCCCCAACAGATATCTCACCTATCCCCAGTAGATCACCCACACATATCTCCAACCGATCCTTCACCTCTCCCTCAACTGACCATCCACACCTCTCCCCAAACACGCACCACACCTCTCCCCAACAGATCATGCACACCTTTCCCCCAACCAATCACTCAACTGGTCTTCCACATCCCCTCTGGCAACAGAGCTTCAGTCAACAGTCAACGTTTCACCAGCTCCCTCCAACAAATCCTACCTCCCCTCTCCGCCATTCTGTCACCCCTTTCCCACCAAAACACTCTCGAACTCTTCCGCAAACACATTCCCCACTTTTCCCCAATGAACTTTGGCCGGCTGGCTGACAGGCACTGTTAGTTTCGACTTGGGGAGGGATGGGGGGGTGGAGTCTTCTTGATCCCCTTCCAATTCGAACAGGGTGCATCGGAGATACTCCAGCCCAATCCAGCATAAGTAGAAATTCGTCATTTATGCCTTCTGGTTTTTATTGTGGCTTTGCGACGCACCCAGCTGCTGATAATACCATATGGTACCCCCTGCCTTTCACCCTGACAGGAAGAGCGGACATCGCGGAGAATCGAACTCCGAACTTAACTTAACTTAAAACTTAACTTAAACACTGAGCTACCGACGTCCCTCATTCGTGAGCTCGAATCTCCCGAAGCCAAGTGTGTGCTATGGTCCGAAGCACAGTATGTGCCGAATCTCCCGAAGCCATGGTCCGATATCAATTGGTCATGTTCTTGGGCTACCCTGTGGTATTTTGCGACGAGTAATGTACCACACTATATACATGGAGTTCAAAATGACATTGAAATTTGCTCAAAACGGTGCAATTCAGCGAAAATGGAACATATTTAAACCTACTTCAGGTCAGATCAGGTCAATGTCAATAAAAACCTTAAAGATACGAGCTCCTAGGCTTGACACATACTGTGCTTCCGTTTTTCAAACTTTCAGCTTCAAAGAAATCGGTTGGCCCCTGAACCCGGTTTATCATTGCAAAAGTTCGCAGGAGCGATGTAAAGTGGGGGAGGGGTTCAAGAAGTCCACGAGTTCGGGTGTGGGCTCACACAACCCAACCTCTCTCACCGACGTATAACGAATTTCTCTCTCCAACAGCCACCAATCTCGCCAACCTAACCTAACGCCAACAGGTCCCCACTTCTGAAGCCAGCCGATCGGTGACATCTGTCAGCAACGTCCCCGTCCGGGAGGTGTGGTCTGTCAGCAATGTTGCCGTAGGTTGCTGTCCAACGTCCCTCCGGGGGGGTTTACCGTCCAGAGGTGTGGTCTGTCAACAACGTCCCCGTCCGGGAGGTGTGGTCTGTCAGCAATGTTGCCGTCCAGGAGGTGTGGTCTGTCAACAACGTCCCCGTCCAGGAGGTGTGGTCTGTGAACAACGTCCCTGTCCAGGAGGTGTGGTCTGTCACCAACGTTCACGTCCGGAAGGTGTGATGGTCCTGCGGTGATATTTTAACCAATAGTCTACCTGAGCTCGTTGGAAGGTAAGGTTGTTTTGGAGTGATGCATATACCAATAGTCTAATTGAGCTCATTAGAACACGTAAAGTCTTTGTTGTTGTTTTTTCTAGGACACATGATGGTCAGCAATTTTAATGAGCATAGAGAACCCTGGTCGATGGGACACATGATATTTGCAAGAAATCATTTCTGGGCTTGTTCACTACAAGAGAAGTACGGCTGCCATGAATTTGTAGATACACTACTACAAGTATAATAATAATTTTGTCAAGAAATGTTGAGTTGTTGAGCGAACAACAGTAACAGCGACCAAGTATCCATGTATGGAACGCAAACATTAACCCCAAAACATGAACTGATCTCATGCATGATTTCATTAAAATAATTCGTGATGTGAAGCATAACTAATATATACCATGTTTATGGCTCATGTGACCTCTATCAGAGCGATGGCCTGCACTTCTCCGAGAAGGGGGTGCATGTGTTAAGAAAAAGTATATTAGCATGTCCTTCAGGGAAACTAGACAATCAGGCTGGGAGGGCTGAAGTGGCATTGCCATCTCAGGGATATGCCAATAGTGACAACCTAGGCAATAGAACCCCACGGTCAGCAACTAGGGATAGCAGTAGTTCAAGGGGGCAGAGTGGGAGCCCATCCAGAGATGAAAGGGCTACTCAGCATGAAAAAGCTAAAGCTGGTCATGGAACATAAGTGTATGATGCTTAACGTTCACAGTGTTCGATCCAAATTTTATGAGTTCAAGTGTTACGTTGCTGAAGAGGAAACACATTTTGTTTGCATTGCTGAGGCATGGGTCAGTAAGGGGTATTTTGGGCATAACTTGCAGGATTGTGAGATCCAAGGATACAATGCGATTCGGGCAATATGGGTGCAGCAGTAAAAGGGGGTGGTGTAATCCTCTATGTGAATAGCTTGTTCAGTTCTCAAAAAGTAACAGATGGGGCCACAAAATGTGTCTGTGGAGTCCATTTGGCTTGATATCGCTGTAGGAAAAGGCAACAGCAATACACTGAAGATATGAGCTTTGTGCCGGTGAGGAATCTTGCCACATTATCAGCAACTGGAGTTCGATAATGTGATTTGCGAGGAAATCAGTAGAAACTTTCGGAGGAAATGCCTTATTCTTGGTGACTTTAATCTAAAAGGATATGAAAATATTGGTGTTGGCTTCCTATCATATAAAATGTTAATAAACTGTAATGCCTTGAGTAGGATCTTATTTTATACCAGTTTGTAACGGAACAACTAGGCAGGGCTCATTCTTGGACCTTATCTTCTCAGATTTAAATGATTCAGTTCAAGACTTGACTGTAGGAGAAACTCTGGGAAGAAGTGACCATAACATTGTGAGATTCAAGGCACAAGTAGTGGGCACCATCAAGGATCAGAACAGACAAAAGAAGCCAGGAAAAAGGCACCAAGAATGCTTTGGGAAATAAATAGGGATGTATCATACAAAAGTGAGGAAGTCATCAGGAAGATTTATTGTGCATTTGTGAGGCAAAATTTGGAATAGTGTGTCCAAGCTTGGTCCCCTAGTTATGACAAAGATTGCTTGCTTTTAGAGAGAGTGCAAAAGAGGGCAACACAAATGGTTAATGGTATAAGCAACCTGGCATATGAGAGAAGATCAGGGAAATGTTTGAATTTAACAGAAATGATGCAATTAGTGGTCAATAATTCAAAATTTTAAAGTTAACCACAGCAGCACAAGGTTAAGACAGTCATCCTTCACCAACAGGGTAGTAGAACACTGGAACAATCTCCCAAAAACCATTGTCAGTAGGAGCACACTGAGCATCTTTAAAAACAGCACCGACAATCATTATAAGAATAGAGGACTTGCTTTTCGTCATTCCAGGGAGGGCTGATCAACGGATTTGGTGGCCAACTGGTTCAGTGTCAGAGTGCAACCAAGAAGGGCCATAGTTGCACTGATCTTCCATGTCCTTGCACCAACTATATAATTGCAATATCTCGAAGATTTACCATTGCAAACGTACATGGAAAATACGTTGAAATAATAATTTGTTGGCCGGCTATTTGGGCCTCAGTGTTCACCAGCCATCAGTCGCGCAGGGCAACAACGGAAAATTGGCAGCTTGGCAACTGCAATGGTGCAGTGAAAATTTGAACTGGGTGGAGGCTTTAATTTAGTTTATCATAGGTAACGGGTGGATGAGTAACGCGGATTGTAGGTAGACATATGGGCCAGGCTGCGCTAGGTTTTCTTCAACCGCAAAATAAACCATCTTCACTCCCACACTTTGATGTAGCAAATGATGATCCACCTCTGTTTACACACCACTGACTTTCTGTCATGCAAGTATTTTTTTTGCAATGGGCATTGTAATGTGGCAGCTTTCACCAAAGTACAGGAGAAGCATAACAATGATATGCACCCAAAATTAATGGAGAGATTACACAGGTTGATGGCATTGACTGCCGGTCACTAATCTAGGCAAGTTCCCTGGCTGCACGTGCACAATATCTTAAATAAGATTGACTCAACTCAGCCATTACAACATGTAGTTTTGATTTGAAATATGGCAAACAAATTTGAGATCAATCGACTTTGTTATCAGAAATATGTCAGAAATCAGCTTAACTTCATGCAGCAGTGAAAGTTTCTGCCGTAAACATGCAACAGTTTGAAGGTTCAAGTTGTCCCTACACAGTTCAAAGACATCTCATCAACAACTGACAACTGTTGAAAACAACATTAAAACAGGTATTGGTGAATGACTGAAAATATCTGGGTTCTGGATAGCTTAGATAAACTGTATTTAACAAACAAAAACATAGTGATGGTGGTATCCCACCAGCAGCGGATCCAGGGGTCAGCTGCAAGCATGAGTACTTTACCTATCGCTGATGGAGATTTGGCGCCCCTTCAGGACGCTTGAATCCACCCCTCCCCTCCTCTGTCAGCGAGTTGTTCAGCCCATGGCGTCCTTCAGTAATGATCTGATCGGCAAGTGCAACATTCCACCTTTGTTAACCCGATCATGGAGTCTATACGTATTCTATATACGTACGTATTCTATAGCCTTGATTGCCACCGACACTCCCCTCATGCTGCACCCACTGCATGCACGTGAATTGCAGCAGCGTCGACATCGCGATGGAATGCTCGAGGCAGGCAAAAACTCCTATCAGTTACCGGAAATATCTTTACCGGAGTGAACAAAATACCCGGTGATTTTCCCTGCACGCACCGCGGCAGCTGCGAGGCACCCACCCGGCGCGAGCAGACATGCCTGGACACTTTGAATCAGCTGGTGGAGAATAGCCCGTTACGAGAATCCCCTGGCGAGAAAACGAAACATTACCCACCAAGAGATGATGCGAACATTTTGAGTGTGCAGTGTGTTCAAGGTTATTGTGTGGTGATAAGTACGGGTGCCCTCGTGACACCCCAGGCTACCGCATGCAGGATGCTGAAAGGAGCTGCCGGCGAGGTTATTCTGCCACGATATCGAGGTTATTCTGCCACGATGTCGGGGCTATTCTGCCACGATGTCGAAGTTATTTTGCCACGATGTCAAGGTTATTCTGCCACGATATCGAGGTTATTCTTCCACGATGGCCAGGTTATTCTGCCACGATGTCGTGTTATTCTGCCACGATGTGTTATTATTTGTGTTAGTTGTTGTCATTGTGTTAGTATTATGTCATTCCATCACATATGTCACTTTCCTTCATCATATTTGCTGCCAAAGCACGGCTGTAGCCACTGGTGAAGACCTTCTCTACGGTCTCGTGGCTCGCAATGCATATTGAGCCCGGAATATTCAGCATGCCCGGTTGGACCAATGCTAAATTTGCTTTCTGCAGGAAGCCTATAAGTCCTGTTGTCAGAGTTATTCAAAGTAAAGATTAATTGTTTTTTTAATTTTGCGCAATTGTTAACCCATATTCTGTTACACAAGGGCGCATCCAGCCGGCCGGCTCCGGGAGATGGAATATGTCGACCACAGTCAAACCGCATGCACACAAACCGTAAGATTCAAACAAACCCATCGAAATTTGGATAGTTTAAGCTCTGAACCATAACACAAAACGATGCTTTCCACAAAATGCTGCCATTTCCCGCACATAGTAAGAGTGCTAATTTTACTTGAAATCAGGGCGGAATTCGTCATGTGGTCATGGACCCCTGTTCCCTGGATCCGCCACTGATGGCGTCGGCTATAACACAATTGTTATGATCATAATATTTGATTTTGAACACATGCTTTCCAGTATGAGTTAAATATATGGGCCACCACCCACACCAAATGGAATAGAATGATATAAGGTACTTTTCATTATCATTATTGTCCTGGAAACCATATATTTTCCGGTGCTACACAAATACATTCACGCGCTTTTGTTCACGCGCTTGTGTATAGGTGCAAGGTATGAATACAGGGGGGGGGGGGGGCACTGGAGGAACTTGTCCCCAGCTGGAAAGGTCGCACCCTTCTGGCCGGGAAAGGTGCCCGTTTAGAAGGTCTAGCTCCAGGGCACCCCTCCCCCGCTCAACGAATTTACCCCTCGGAGGAATTGTGCCCCATGAACTTTGTTAAATTCTACCTACGCAGGTACGTAATGCCTACGCACATACAAAACATACACGAGTCATAAGAGCAATTGTTAAGCCCGTGGGTATTATAAGGTGCTCCGCTTATAATACAGCAGTTTTAGATGAATGAATAGCTAGTAGCGTTTGCATAAGAAGGTATGCAAATTAATTTCCTAGTTCCCAGATTATTTAGCTGTAAGATTATCGCGCACCTATCACTATGCGATTTCTGCATAACAACAATAATAGATCACATGGCACCCGTCCCAATGACTGGTACTAAACAACTCCCTGGCTTCACACCATTATCAATTCCCCTTTCGAAGTGAATTGATGAGGTGGCAGACACTAATTAGAAACTTCCGAAACTTGATCGGACGTCGCCCGAGCAAGCAATTTCATTCGAGAATTCACAATGATGGCGCTCCCGAGCGCAAAAACAGTTCTAGTCAGCTGAGAGTTGAGAGAGATCGGCACTGGGGAAATGGCTCGAGCCTAGACGTCTTAGCCATTTCTTTCCGCATCCTGCTTCACATCGCGCATCCTACCTTCACGTGTTAGCTAGTTAGTTTTTTTTCCGGCGGCAGTACCACATGGCACCACTGGCACCACATGGCACCACTGGCACCACGATTGTTGCTTGACATGCCATTTCTTACAAGACACACAAGCACCTCTTGATGATACTACATGAACAACGGTGTCTAGTTATCAGGTGCCAAATGCTTCAAATATCTAAATATTCTCTATTCTTTTAGACCTTAAACCACTATACAATGCATGTCCTTAGCGTGAGGAATCTCCTCTCAGGTAATTTTGGGATTTCAGAGCAAGGAACACATGGAGTGATGGAAGAACGCAAACTGTGCTGTTGTCTACGTGTTCGTGTGTGGGAAGGATTTCAAAAAGAAAGTAAGCAAACGACCATAGGATTTACGGATCATTACTTTGGATCATGACAGGAGTTCTGTCACTCATTTTTAACCACTGTTTGAGCCCTCTGAGACCACCACTTCAAACCACTTTATGACAAGAGGCCAGCGTGATCACGGACACTGACCAGTGATCAGTGATCACTGATTACTGATCACTGATGACTAGGCGGAGTCGGGAGCGGCTCGGCTCGGACGCGCGGCCGCGGACGAGACGCTGGCGGCGAGGGCGCAGGTGTTGTTATCGGGTGTGCGGTGGGTGGGCTGGGAGGCGGATGTCGGTGGTGATGAACACAACACCAGGGGGCGGCTGGAGCCGAGGCGCGGCGCATCCTGGCCGCGCCGGACACACTCCGGCCCGTGCTGAGCGTCAGTGGCGGCGGCTATGTCCGCGCCGGACATGCCCCACGGATGTCCGGCGCACCATCGTATGGCAATGTCACCAGCGTTGCTCGGCACTGACGCTGTTTGGCAGGTTTCCGACGTGTGCAGCGCGTGTGCAGTGGGTTCGAGACGTCAGGCCACGAACAAACACACGTCGGCCATGGGCGCCCTACATGTGTTTGTGCAAGAGGGTGTTCGTTATCGTGAAATCAGCCCGATACAAACACTCTCTGTGACTCAGTGCGTCGATAAAGCATGCCGTGTCCATCTACGGCAGAAGTTCGGTGGCTGAGCGAGGTGAGTGTCTGGTGGTCGGCGAGGAGTCTGGACATCTTGACGCGGCCGAGTGCGCGCCACGCTCGGCGGGACGTTTGCCGGCGCACCCCGCCATCCAGGCCGGGATGGAGGGCCGACCGGCCCGGCACGCGACGTCAATCCCACGTCTGTCAACCGCCGCGCACCTATAATTCATCGGAAATGGCCACGGGAAAGCGGCGGTCAGGCGGTAGGTGCGCAGCCGTCAGCCGTCCGCATCGGGGGAGGGGGCGGGGGTCACGAGTCCAGCAGGAATACGGTCGGCAGCGGTCAGCGGCCGCTGACGGGACATGACAAACGGCGGCCACAACTGGTGGGCATGTGCGAGCTGGCTAGTTTTTCTTACGCTGCTGGTGACAGTTATGTTGACTGAAAGGCCGGAAAACTGGCGATATTTTTTGTGTGTGAAAGAAACACTGTGTTTTGGACTTGATCCTGAAATATATTACGCACTTCATACAACACAAAGTATATGTTCCCTAGTCCAAATTTGATGATTTCACAATCGATTTCATGACACGATATCTATGGAAATGGTAGGAGTGTTGGTGCAGCACCATGTTAAAAGATAAGTTTACGGACGCCGCACAGTCTCATACTCAAATTGCAGAATATTGGGGTGAGTGGAGGTAGGGGCTAGGTGGGGAGGTTGAACCAGAGGTGCAGAATAACAGTCGCTCTTAGAATTACACGAAATGACAGTTCTAGTAGCGATGTAGAGGTGTAAGCCGTTGACATAATTTTTACTAGAAAAAAAGCAAAAACAAACCTGAGAATCCTCGAAATAAAATGCATGATCTTTGATGACTTCAATATACTACATAAAGTTGTAACCGAAATGAATACAAAGCAGTTCACTTAATATATAACTATGCATTATCCCAAAAGCAGCCCAAGTCATATCAGGAAAACCAATCCTCGTAGAGCAATCTTAACCAGGTAAACGTAAGCTTTGGTAGTACACACAGGTCGACTTGCTTATCAGACAGCATTAGAGGTAGAATAACTATTATATGCATAAGAAAATCCGGCTATTGCTGAAGAAAACAAACAGGGAATCAATCGTCCCTTGATTCAAATAAATGAATTGTAATGCTATACATAGGCTGGTTGACAATGTGGTCTTGTCACCTCAGAGAATGGAGCAAAATAACCTCAAGTTTTATCTCTTGTTCCCATGATAACTTCTGTACGGTCGCATGTCTATTTCATAGGAAGCTTCGCTCACTTTGCTTACCTCCTGAATAACTTCTGTGAAAAAAAAAATACCCGAACCATTCTGTGATATCACACAACATACGCGGCAATTACACCTGAACGATTTTGCGACACCACGCAACATCTGTATCAATCACACCAGAGATATTCTAGGACATGACACAACATCCGCAGCAATCACACCTGCACCATTCCAGGGTATAACACATCCGCGACAATCACACCTGCACCATTCCAGGGTATCACGCAACATCCATGGCAATCACACCTGAATCATTCTAGGATATCACACAATATCCGTGGCAGGAGATAGTACCTATGAATAAGGTTTTCACCGGTGTGGCTGAAGTCCTCATTTTCAAGACGTATTTTCAGATTCATTCGGAAAAATGATAAATTCACATCAACAGGATATCAAACCAATACCTTCCGACCGAACCAGGATCTTCAGGCATGATTTTCACGGATGTTTGCAATTTATGCATCAGCTGTTCAGTGTTTGTCTAGTTGCACCGGACCGTGGTGGCTGAATAAATTCGCTGCTCAGAGCCATTACACCAACATAAAGACATAACGACATAAAAAGATCAGTGCAACTATGAGCCGCAAGGGCCCTTCTTGGTTGCACTCTGGACACTGAACCAGTTGCCCACCAAATCCGTCGATCAGCCCTCCCTGGAATACCGAAAAGCAAGTCTTCTATTCTCATGATTGTCTATGCTGTTTTTAAACATGTTCGGTATATATATATATATATATATATATACATATATACATATGCATGTTATATATATATATATATATATATATATATATATATATATATATATATATATATATATATATATATATATATATATATATATTACCTGATCTCTGAATATCACGGTCAATTTGTGTTCCAAATTTACTCCTCACATGGCAATCTTGACAAGCTTCTTTCTTAGATGTACTGGACAAAAATCATGTCTATTCCTCTAATGGCATGCGATAGTTCTGCGATCGTGTCGCAATTCGACCTGGTCCGCATGTGCATTAAGTATTCTGGCTTTGGTAGCACCACTTCTTAACGAAGATGCTGTGGTGCGAGTTCACCGTTATACGGAGTCGCGGCGCGACAACACCGGACCACCGGACCACCGAGACCGTCGATACTACCGACACGACGCAAGACGCAGCGAGAGATCACCGAGACGCGTGAGGCGGGCGGGATCTGCCGTGTACCGGCCGTTCAGTTACTCCGTCGGCCATCGTTGCAGTCTCGGCAGCATTGCGGTGCAGCGTGTGCCGGACACCAGGCGGCAGCCGCTGTCGGGTTGCGGCCGGGCCAGACAGGTGCAGGAGTAATCCGCGACGGGTCAACGGTACGGGCGTGGGTGGCGCCTGTGAGCCTATCGGTAGATGGCAATGCGATCCCGGCATGATAATGCGAAGGAAAAAAGAAGGAGAGTAGCAAAGTATAAATGTTCAGCAATGGTTCTGTTGGCTGACTTTTCTGTCCTCCGCATGGCGAAACAAAGAAGCGAAAAAAGGAAATGCTTTGTTTTAGATGTTTCAATTTTGAAGGAAGTTGTAGCATATACAAACGGACATCAAGTTAGAGAAAACGCTGCAATTGCCACAAAGTTAGTGTCACAGATACAATGCCTGTCGTGCCAAATACTCCGCCCGCAAGTAATCCTTGACTAACTTGTCACGTGTATCACTGTAATGAAATTATTATACATGCCAGCATTGTAATGGCAGTAGTGCTCGTCAACAAAACATAGGCATAACCCATTGTAATCTACCTTTACACGTACCAAAGCTTTGATCAGCCTCTCGTAAGCGTGTTGTCTTCCACTTCAGTCTCAATTTGAACGTAATCGTGCTTGTCAAATTCCCCCAGAAACCATTTGTAGCTTGGATTGAACGTGGATGTAATTACAAATAATTAAGCATCTCAGGCTACCAATCGAAATAGAACTTACTTATGCGCGCTTTCTGCTTTTCATTCTTGTTCATATTTGCGAACGTTTCCCCTGATCATATTCCGGGGCTGAATGCAAGTGATCAACCAGGGCCACAATATTCCTGGATTCCAAGTTTCTGTAGTACCAAGATTGCACAAATTGCTATGTGTCACAAGTTCAGTTTATATTTATGCACATGCATGCCTTCATCTGGATGGAAAGAGCTTTGTACACATTACTCCATGTGCACTAATATGCCTAATTTATAGAACATCAAATTTGGTTATCGGGATCATAAACGTGTGTACACGCACATCTCCACTTTGTACATCAGATACACTCCTACTTCATCAACGCCCAAAATGCATGGTTGCGTTTCAGTTACCGGGCCGTATGTGCAGGCGGTTGTGAAGTTTTCTCTGGCACTTGGCAAATGATCTGACCCGCCAGTGTCATCTGCTCCAAGGACCCGGTCCCGCTCATTATCATCTGTCAAGAGGACTCTAGCTCGATAGTAGCATCTGCCTAGAGGATCCTGTCCCGCTCAGAATCATCTGCCTGTAGGACCCGGCCCCGCTAGTACCATATGCTCGAGGACCCAGTCCCGGTCAGTGTTATCTGGCTAGAGGACTTGGGCTCGCAAGTGTCATCTGCCTAGATGATCCTGTCCTGCTCAGTATCATCTGCCTCTAGGACCCGGCCCCACTAGTACCATTTGCCCGAGGACCCGGTCCCAGTCAGTATCGTCCGTCCGTATTGGTATGCACCGTCGCGGCCGGCACGGGTGTCGCCTCGGCCCGGCCGAGGTCGAGAGATCAATGGCTCAGAACGGACAGCGGCTAGACGGCCCTCACGGCCACGCCGTGTCGTGTCCGGGCAGTGTGGGCAGCGTGTCGTATCTGGGCAGCGTGTCGTGTCCGAGCAGCGTGTCGTCTCCGGGCAGCGTGTCGTATCCGGGCAGCGTGTCGTGTCCGGGCAGCGTGTCGTGTCCGGGTAGCGTGTCGTGTCCGGGCAGCGTGTCGTGTCCGGGCAGCGTGTCGTGTCCGGGCAGCGTGTCGTGTCCGGACAGCGTGTTGTGTCCGGGAAGCTGTCGTGTCCTGGCAGCGTGTCGTGTCCTGACAGCGTGTCGTGTCTGGGTAACGTGTCGTGTCCGGGCAGCGTGTCGTGTCCGAGCAGCGTGTCGTGTCTGGGCAGCGTGTCGTGTCCGAGCAGCGTGTCGTGTCCAGTCAGCGCCGCCACGTGTCGTGTCCGGACGGCGCCGCAGCTTGTTTACATCAGCGGCAGCCAGTCCTAATTGCTGCCGCTCTCCGGCGACGAGCAATTAATCGCAGCGCTCCAGCGCAGCGCGGCCGGCGCAGCCGAGAGTGTCTCGAGAGGCCGCGCCGTCTCCGGAAGACGACGGCCCGACAGCCGTCCGAAGAGACAGCACTCGTCCGACGGTGCCTAGCAGAGTTGACGACATCTGCGAGTGCCTCAGTGGAGATGGCATACGACTGATTGTGCCTCAGAGGAGCGAAATTGATCAGGAGGTGCCACTGGGACTGACCAGACTTTAGAATGGGCAGTTGGTTTGATGATTAGGCATTGGAGAGATTGGCTCAGTTAGGCTTCAACGGGTGTGTTTGGACAGTGGGAAGGGGGAAGCTGATCTGGAAGGGCGATAAAGAGTCGGGACGCCATAGGGTGCGAGTTACTGGTTTCATGCTAAGGAGTATGGTTTCCACCACCACTGCAGGGCATGATGGCAAATATCCCAGTCTATCAGAAATGCAATGCTATGTCTGGGGAACTTGCGGGAAGAGACACTCTGCCGTCCTTAACAATGCTATTGTCGTGAAGGAGCATCTGCTTTGGTGACTTCATGAGAAAGCACAATGGCATGCCGAGGTTGCCATAGAGGGAATTTCGGCATCGTTCAAGAGAGGTGACGTAACTATATCCATGATAGTTGCAAAGGACACTTACACGTCAGGCATGGTGTGTCCGGCTGACATCTGGGCACGAGTTACGCACATGCCAAGCATGTTCACGCCCCGCGGCACAAAAGTGGCCTTTAAAACGCACTTTGCATCAATACTAGGGTGACGTGGTTTGAGCGCTGGCCTGCATTGGTCTCCCCTGTCCTGGCAACACAGGGTTCGAGTCGCTTCGCGCGCTCGCATCTAGCCCCCGGCCGGGAGTGTCAGTTGGCAGCTGGCCCGATAAGGCCGGGAACTAGCTACCGGGCGGCCGTGTCGTTGCATTGACGACACGTTAAACTTTCGGTCTAAATT
The DNA here is from genome assembly GCA_034440575.1 of Imbricaverruca yamaguchii. Taxonomy (NCBI): domain Eukaryota; kingdom Metazoa; phylum Arthropoda; class Thecostraca; family Neoverrucidae; genus Imbricaverruca; species Imbricaverruca yamaguchii. Next base: position 255,736 of record JAOTOL010001574.1, read on the forward strand.
TTGCCGTTGAACTGGAATTCATGAATCGGGTGATGGGGCCAGGGTTCACGCAACAAGCTTTGCTTAGCAGTAGAACACCGGTTCCTTGAGCCACCCCAACAACAACTCGGATTAAATTTTTTAATCTGGAAATGTGACCTTTAAAACGCACTGTGTACCAGTACGTAGGTGTTAAGATCCACTGTGCACCAATACTGAGGTGGTGTGGCTGTTGAGACGGACTGGGCACCAATACTGAGGTGGTGTGGCTGTTTTTTTCTTTTCTGCGTACCGTTTTCTTGCTGCTCTCTATCCCATGGTCTCCAAATCTTCAGAGGTGGTCGAAGGTACTTCAACGAAAGCACCAACTCACCAGAGGATAGGTGCCTGGGTTGCTGAGACTCGGCCAGATGTCGGCCCAGTCGCACGACCGACGGTAAGCAGCTGTATTGCGAACCCAGTGGATTATATTCCGGTGAAAACATCAAAACCCTCTCATCGCCACCATGTGACCGAAACCCATCATATGACCCCTAGGTCATATGATGGGTGTGTCATTGCAATGACACAGGAACGGAATCAGGGTGCCGCATGAATCGGTGTCCGACCGGGACTATCGCGGACCTGGTGTGGTACTGACCGACAGGAACCACCACTGACCGGAGGCTGAACTGTCCGACGGGGACCACCACTGACCGGAGGCGGAACTGTCGGAACTGCGCTGTCCGACAGGGACCACCACTGACCGGAGGCGGAGCTGTCCGACAGGAACCACCACTGACCGGAGGCTGAACTGTCCGACGGGGACCACCACTGACCGGAGGCGGAACTGTCCGACAGGGACCACCACTGACCGGAGGCGGAGCTGTCCGACAGGAACCACCACTGACCAGAGGCGGAACTGTCCGACAGGGACCACCACTGACCAGAGGCGGAACTGTCCGACAGGAACCACCACTGACCAGAGGCGGAACTGTCCGACAGGGACCACCACTGACCGGAGGCTGAACTGTCCGACAGGGACCACCACTGACCAGAGGCGGAACTGTCCGACAGGAACCACCACTGACCGGAGGCGGAGCTGTCCGACAGGGACCACCACTGACCGGAGGCGGAACTGTCCGACAGGGACCACCACTGACCGGAGGCGGAACCGGCCGACAGGAACCACCACTGACCAGAGGCGGAACTGTCCGACAGGAACCACCACTGACCAGAGGCGGAACTGTCCGACAGGGACCACCACTGACCGGAGGCGGAACTGTCCGACAGGGACCACCACTGACCAGAGGCGGAACTGTCCGACAGGAACCACCACTGACCGGAGGCGGAGCTGTCCGACAGGGACCACCACTGACCGGAGGCGGAACTGTCCGACAGGGACCACCACTGACCGGAGGCGGAACCGGCCGACAGGAACCACCACTGACCGGAGGCGGAGCTGTCCGACAGGAACCACCACTGACCGGAGGCGGAACCGGCCGACAGGAACCACCACTGACCGGAGGCGGAACTGTGCGACAGGGACCACTGCCGACCAGACGTGTCCGTCTCCGCAGGGCACACGGCGCGGCGACGACGGTCCGCTCCACTTACTGTAATGAGGGGGCGTCGGCTGGTCATTACGTGGTGCTGCTGCGGCGGCGCCGGCGGCCCACCCGTGCCGGCGATCGGAAGCGCCACAGGCCGGCGGAGCCGCCCTGGGCCGCTCTGGGTCGGCAGGAGCCACCCTGGGTCGGCCGGAGCCACTATGGGCCACCCTGAGCCACTCTGAGTCGGCCGGGCCCGCCACGCACCGCCCTGGGCCACCCTGAGCCGCCCTGGGCCGTCCGAGCTACTCTGATGCCGCTGCTCGCCGTGATGAATCGGCTCGAATTGTCGGCAGTCGCGTCATTAGACATCGCCGTCCGGTGACATCGTGACCGTACCGGGCCCTGGACACGCATTGTTTATGCTGGGATAATGCGACGGCCGATGGACCGCAGACGACTCAATCGTCGCCACCGTCCGGCCATGTCGGCCGAGTTAGAGGTCGTCGGTGCCGACGTCGTATGGTGGGACGCCCGACCATCGGTGGCCGACGTCCGGTCATCAGGTGGCCGCCGGTGCCGACGTCCGACCATCAGGAGGCCGACGTCCGGTCATCAAGTGGTCGCCGGTGCCGACGTCCGACCATCAGGTGGCCGACGTCCGGTCATCAGGTGGCCGCCGGTGCCGACGTCCGGCTATCAGGTGGACACCGGTGCTGACGTCCGGCCATCAGGTGGACGCCGGTGCCGACGTCCGGCCATCAGGAGGCCGCCGGTGCTGACGTCCGGCCATCAGGTGGACGCCGGTGCCGACGTCCGGCCATCATGTGACCGACGTCCGGTCATCAGGTGGTCGCCGGTGCCAACGTCCGGCCATCAGGTGGCCGACGTTCAGTCATCAAGTGGTCGTCGGTGCCGACGTCCGGCCATCAGGTGGCCGACGTCCGGTCATCAGGTGGCCGCCGGTGCCGACGTCCGGCTATCAGGTGGACACCGGTGCTGACGTCCGGCTATCAGGTGGACGCCGGTGCCGACGTCCGGCCATCAGGAGGCCGCCGGTGCTGACGTCCGGCCATCAGGTGGACGCCGGTGCCGACGTCCGGCCATCAGGTGGCCGACGTCCGGTCATCAGGTGGTCGCCGGTGCCAACGTCCGGCCATCAGGTGGCCGACGTTCAGTCATCAAGTGGTCGTCGGTGCCGACGTCCGGCCATCAGGTGGCCGACGTCCGGTCATCAGGTGGCCGCCGGGGCCGACGTCCGGCTATCAGGTGGACGCCGGTGCCGACGTCCGGCCATCAGGAGGCCGCCGGTGCTGACGTCCGGCCATCAGGTGGACGCCGGTGCCGACGTCCGGCCATCAGGTGGCCGACGTCCGGTCATCAGGTGGTCGCTGGTGCCAATGTCCGGCCATCAGGTGGCCGACGTTCAGTCATCAAGTGGTCGTCGGTGCCGACGTCCGGCCATCAGGTGGACACCGGTGCTGACGTCCGGCCATCAGGTGGACGCCGGTGCCGACGTCCGGTCACCAGGTGGATGCCGGTTTCGACATCCGGTGCCCAGGTGGGCGCCGGTGCCGATGCGGACGTCGCTCGATGGCCGCAGCCGCCACCGCGCGGCTAATAACGCTTTACGACGCGTCGCTTCCCACAAGTGTTCACACCGTCAAGCGGCACAAAATGCCGGACAGCCGGTCATCACGGTGGTCGGTAATGGACAGCGCGATGCCCGTCCTGTCACTTCCAGCGGGCAATTTGCGAATGGGTCCGCGTCAGCTGCGGCGGCGAGCTGACGGGAGCCAGCCGCACACGATGGCCACTGGTCGTGTGTGCTGGTGACGGAGAACGGCACCGGTGCTGATGCTGTCTCACAGCCACACGCTCAGCTGGTGACCAAGGATGGCGCTTCTTCTGGACCGGCGAACACTGGTTCTGTGCACTAGCGGTTCTCCAGATATGTGCGTTGGATAATTTTCAGGTCTGCACGTCGGGTGGTCAGGTCCTGACCCGTTCATAGGCCGTTCCCGGAGTACGATAGTCATGCATTCTCCAGACTTGGAGAGGAATGAGAGTGTGAATGTACATATTCTCCAGCCGTCTTAACAGCGACGTGCGACTTCCAAGCCGACCATGTCCCACTGACATGGCTGGATATACTGGATAGGTCGAGGGGGGACGGTTGTCTGAACCCACCTGGTTCGGTACCTTGAGAACGTTAATCGTGTTGCTCCTATTCAATATGAAAAGATGCCTTGAAAATGAGGATTTAAACTCACTAGCTTTGTGAGAGATCTTCAGCCCTACCTACTGACACCACATCACACGCCCCACTAGCATCACATGATCACGTCCCACTGACATCACATGATCATGTCCCACCGACACCACATGATCATGTCCCACTGGCACCAAATGATCACGTTCTACTGGCACCACATTACTAATTCACACTAATACCGCATGACTACGTTCCAAAGGCACCGCATGACTACGTCCCATTGGTACCGCATGACTGCGTCCCATTGATACCGCATGACTACGTCCCACTGGCACCGCAGGACTACGTCCCACTGGCACCGCATGACTACGTCCCACTGGCACCACATGCCTCTTTGTACTCGGTGCGCTGTGCCATAAGCTGTCAAGATGCTGCATAGTGTACGACGAGAGTATCATAGCCCAACTCCGGCTGGTGTCTGGAGGTCTGTCTGAGGCGAGGACAGCACCGACACTGGCAGGATGATGCAGGGAGAAGAGGTTGTCCCAGCTGTACGGCTGCCTAAGGGCTTAACAGAGGCCCTGGTATGGCAAGGACGGCACCGACACTGACAGGATGATACAGGGAGAAGAGGTTGTCCCAGCTGTACGACTGCCTAAGGGCTTAACAGAGGCCCTGGTATGGCAAGGACGGCACCGACACTGGCAGGCTGATACAGGGAGAAGAGGTTGTCCCAGCTGCAGGCCTGTCCATTGACGGCGGCAGGCGGCAGTGCCGGTGTCGGTGGCGCGTCCTCAAAGGGTGTTTGCTCTCCGCCCCGCCGCCCCTCGCTGCCGGCAGCCACCCTCTGCTGTTTCTCCAAACAACGTCAAATGATCTGGAAAGGTGTATGTTACGGAGCTGACGTCGGCGCGGTAGTTGGCACGTGAAAGTGCCATTGGCGTCGGTTGTGAGGGGAGCTAGTTTGTGCTCAGTGAAAGGAAGCCATAGACCCTTCACTGGACTAGAACTTGAGTCGCCACGGCGACGGGTACGCTTTGGCACTCGTGCCGCGACGTGACGTGTTAGTTTGAAGCCATAGGCCATAAAGTCATAAAGTCATAAATCCGTAGGGCTTAATACCAGCCACAGGGGCCGATCTGAGTTAAGCCTATAAAGTAGAGATACTATAAAAAGATAGAAATGTCACTGCCACACCCCTATCAATACCATATCCTCGTTTCGAAGGAACTGCCTATCCAAACTCATCTAGCACATTTCACTTGACATTGCATAGCACAGTCCTCCACACCCATGTCCCATCGATAATTCTGAATCCTCTTTATAAATGTCTGCTTAAGGGGCCTGCACAGAGCACACCCCTAGCATAAGTCTTAGCTCATCCGTCACCAATTCTAACTCAAAGACAAGATTCTTCAACCCAAAGCATTTGTTCACCATATTTTAGATACACTAAATGAAGGACTCCCCACTACAGCGTGTTCAATTCATCAACGACCTATTGACTGAAAACCTACTGGCGTTTAACTGTCCTACAGCTTGACTTGTCCGACCTCAACTGAGGTCCCTATGTGATTCTCTAAATATAAGAACACCAATCTGATTGACATTATCTAGCCCCTTTTACGATTTCAGGCATTTCAATGATATCCCCCATAATCTACCATACTTGAGTAAGCACATACCGAATGCTATAAGCCTTGCTCCATATCCTAAGTCACCTAGTTCACTGATACGTCTAGTAGCTTGGTGTTGCACTGCTTCTAGTGTACTTACATATCTTTCAAGCATAGGTTCTATACCTGTACACAATAGTTGAAGCGGGCTCGCACATATGTCAAGTACAGCTTTTTCATAACTTTCTTGCTCTTATACTTTATACTCATATTAATGATTCAAGGTACTCAGCATAGGTTTAGGTAAGGGCGATCATGCCTCACAAATCTCTTGGACTTTTTGAACTTCGCCACAGAACAATTTGATCAGGGAAATCATGTTAGTGTAGCATATCTTGACTTTAGTAAGGCCTTTGACAAGGTACCCCATACACAATTAATGATACAGCTTCAGGCCCATGGTATTACAGGTAGCATCTTAAAATGGATAGAGTTGTGGCTTTCAGATAGACAACAGAGAGTGATGCTAAATGGTACAAAGTCATCATGGCAAAATGTTCTTAGTGGAGTCCCCCAGGGGTCAGCACTACTGTTCATTGTATTTGCAAATAACATTGAAAGTGGTCTAAGCAGTACGGTTTTGATATTTGCGGATGGTTTGAAAGTCTTTAGGGCAATAACAGGCCAAACTGAGCAATCTCGCTGCAAAAAGACTTAGACGAACTTGTGAGGTGGTCCGAAGAATGGCAAATGAAATTTAATTTTGATAAGTGCAAAATCATGGATGTGGGTAAGCAGCATATGCGGGCCCCATACTTGATTGGTGGCCAAGTGCTATCAGTGACTCAACAAGAGAAGGATTTAGGTGTTATTCTAGTGTAGCATATCTTTACACAAAATTGTGGGCATCAGAACAGACCAAGGAAGCCAGGAAGAAGGCACTGAGAATGCTTGGGGCAATAAATATGAATGTATCATACAGAAGTGTGGAATTTTTTGTGAGTAAGTCATCAGGAAGCTTTACTGTGCATATGTCAGGCCACATTTGGAATATTGCATCTAAGCTTGGTCTCCTAGCTATGAAAAAGATTGTTGGCTTTTAGAGAGAGTACAAAAGTGAGTTACACAAATGGTTAATGGGATAAGCAACCTGGCATATGAGGAAAGATTGAAGGATTTGAATATGTTTCCAGAGGAGATCTCATCGAGGTCTTTAAATTTGTCCATTTATGGTGTGGAGAGGGGATATCTTGGGGAAATGTTTGAATTTAACAGAAATGATGCAAATAGAGGTCATCAATTCAATATTAAAGATACCAACAACAGAACAAGGTTAAGACAGTCTTTCTTCACCAACAGGGTAGTAGAACACTGGAACCAGCTGTCAGAAACCATTGTAGGTAGCAAGACGTTGAACGTCTTTAAAAACAGCATAGACAATCATTATAAGAATAGAGGGCTTGCTTTTCAGTATTACAGGGAGGGCTGATCGACGGATTTGGTGGGCAACTGGTTGAGTGTACACAGTGCAACCAAGAAGGGCCCGTGTGGCTCATAGTTGCACTTATCTTTTATGTCTTTATCTTTCATGTCTTTAATGACTTCCAGCATTCGAATTGCCCTGCTCCTAGCTGTACATTGCTTTATTCTCAAAAGTCATTGGAAGATAACACACCTAAGTTTCTTTCGTCTCAAATAGCATCCAACTCACTACCTCCAAATGTCTCATTTTCAGATCCTAATTGCATACCCTTATGCTAACCATAGTTGACACCATCTGACATTCATCAGCCCGCTTTTTAGGTCCTGCAAGTTCAGTTGAATATTACTAGATTCATCACTATCGTTAGCCTCTCCTACCAGCTTGATGTCATCAGGAAATTCAAACACCTTATTCCTCAGCAATCCCCCAATGTTGTTCACACAGATTATAAAAAGAAGTGAACCTAGAACAGAGCGCTGTGACATTCCACTCTGAACACCTTTCCATTCAGATTGACATCCATTTAATACTACACTTGGTTTCTTTCCCCTTAACAATGCTTCAATCCGACCTGTAACTTTTCCATCAATTCCGTGCTGCTCTAAACGATGAATTGGACACTTGTGCGGAACTTTATCCAAAGTTTCGCTGAAGTTTAAGTACACGACATGTGTATTGCTTCGATTTGCAACTTCTCTAGGTGCATACCCAATTAATTATAGTATGTTAGCTCAGCAAGATCTCCCAAATCGAAACCCGTGTTAATTATCCCTGCAAAGGTTGTGGCTATCAAGATAAGTGAACGTTATCTTTGAAAAGTTTTTCGAATACCTTGCAAAGTGGTGAGGGCAAACTGACTGACCTGTAATTTCCTACACACTTCATATTTTCTTTTTTCAAATTGGTACCACATTAGCATTACATTAATCTTTAGGTACTTCAGAATACCCGAAAGATCGTCTTAAAATGATACTTAGAGTAGGCGCTAAAACCCGACCATAATCTACTAAGATCTTAGCAAATACATCAGCATGTCCTGAAGCTTTATTCGATTTTATTTTCTTAAGCTAGTTTTCTACAGCTTCTTTAGCTATTGTAAGATCTTCCAACTTATCTCCTGCCATACCATGCCCTTCAATGGTTTTACATGCACTTCAGTTGTCTTTAGTTCATATTTTAGTTCAAGGTCATGCTTTGGCACTCGTGCCGTGACATAGCGAGTTTGTTTGGATCTGAACGTTGTATTTTGAGTGAGGATGATATTTCAGCTCTTCTCAGCAGGTTGTTGTTATGCCTACTGAGCACACCAGCATTGACTGTGCGCTATTGTTTGCGGTCGAACATAATGGATACCTTGTTCAACCCAATACGCAGCTCAATTGCCTGGAGTGTAATAACGAATTAATACCGCCTGCTTGTCCATGAACCAACTTAAAGAAGCATCCGATTGTACACATCAGAATATAGCTACATGAGCCTATCGACATACGATTTTCCAAAAAGTTGACGCACACAATTCGTTTCTGAGAGAGTCTAATGGTCAAGTTCACTTGGAATAGATAAGGATGGAACATCATTAATCGTTCCGCGATAAAGGTGTTTCTGTTTGTTTGAATGTCGTCCGGAATAGTGCAGGGTGTAGTACATTGGATTTCTGATCCAGATAATCGGGTTCGAATCCCACCAGCGCCACAAGGCGATACACGCGGCTCAGCAGAAGTGTTGATCAGCGCGTGGCAGTCCCAGGGGCAGAACACCTGGCGACCATTGGAGAAGTGACGGATCGAAACGCTGAGTTCCTTCTTATGGATTCGACATGGACAGTAGACCGGGTATGATTATCACTGCAACGACCATTTTATTTGGAGATTGAAGCGGCCGCACGGCTATAGAGCTGACTTCGAATTAGCAAAGACTGTATTTCTACGGACATGAACGTCATAGCAAGTCATGTAGCTTTGCGAATGTCTTTACCAACATTAGGGTTGTATCAAGTCATGTAGCTATGCCAATGTCTTTACCGACATGAAAGTTATATCAAGTCATGCATCTCTGCCAATTCCCTTACCGACATGAAGGTTATATCAAGTCAGGTAGCTCTGCGAATACCTTTACGTGAGTTGCCAATGGATACCTGCTGTGCCGATCCACTATGGACGATTTATGTCTGAACACTGAGCTCTAATACAACCATGACCAGGCTTAACGCCGTGTCCGTCTCCTGACCGGACTCCAGCCAGGGCCCATCGGCATCACCCCGGCTGTCCACTTCCACGAAGTCGCCGCACCATTCCCTGTCTGTGTTATCAGTGGGACTGCCTGCACGTCGTGCGGTTTACACACCGTCTCCTGCATACTGGAGCATGCCAATCGAGGTCGACAGGGGATGGAATTATTGAGCCACGTGCTCAGCGCTGGTGCCAGGAGGTCACTACGGAGGCACTGGCTGGGCTCCGGGCAGTGCATGGCGTGCAGCAGAAGACTGTTATCTGCGGGCGTAACTCGGGTCCAGGCCACTGGGACGTCGTCCCGTCAATGCCGACTCTACTGCCGCCGCCAGTCGGGTACTTCCGACACCGATTCTGCTGGAATGTCGGGTCTGCCGCTTTGACGCCCGAATTGTGTCGTTGCACGGACAGACAGTGTCCGGTACGAATGAGGTGCAAATGACACGCGAACTCATAAAAGTGCAGCAATACAGACTGACGGGATGGGGTGAAAAACTGCTCGAAGCTCCATATGACTCAATAAAACACGTTGGGTAGCATTTCGAAGCAGCTACATGGAAAATAATTATGTTACTTGTATGGTGAACATGTTAGTTGCCAAGCCATTTGGGTTTGAACGAAATTAAGCAGAAGCGCAGCTAAGGGGGTGAGGCCGCCGTCTCCCTAAGCAACCAAAGAGGTGTCAAATCAAGCGATAAATCTTACGATTTTCATATGAAAAGACAATAAAAAAACTTTCGGCGGGCGTCGCGCTGCAGTCTTTCTCTGTTTCTGCATGCTTATTTTTGGTTGCCCACTTTCGGAAAGTCCTGGCTGCGCCACTGAAGATGAGTAGGAATGTACACGTAATTATATTGGCATCTTGCTTGGTGGCACCCGTTGATGGCAGTAATAAAAAAAACTCAGATTGGTGGATATAAGCACCATACGTGTTTATGAGTTCACGAATTGTGCGTTACGTGAGTTAGCAGAGTTGGGCGGACATCTGACCCAGAGAGTGGACAGAGCGGCTCCATTATAGTGGCATTGTCAGATTGGGAACAATAAACAGTGCATCCGAACTCTCCATGGCTCTACAGCGGTTCCATTTTTACTCAGCAACTTTATGTTGAGGTAACAGAGTTCTTTCCTACAATTGGATGATTCTACGAACATTTAGATTGGGAAACTTCAGGCGATGATACCCACGCAACGAAACTCGCTTCGTCGTGCAGTTTTATTCCACGATATACGGAGGCCCCTTCCATGGCAAAGACTGACAGACGGCAAGAACAGTTTTCAAGTAATGTTGCTTTCACAGCAAGTTGCACTCGAGATCTTCTGTCATACCGGACCATAGTGCAGGCATGCGAGCTCTGCGTTGTATCAAAATACCGGCATGCCTGCGATTGGATCGTTTATACCTATGAGCTCGGGTCAGTAGTCAGTGACCAGTGATCGTCAGGGGTCAGTGATCATTGTTTTTGCCTGACCTGCTTTTGTCATGCAACTGGATGGATCTGAAAATGTTTTCAATTGTGCAGAAAAACGCTGCCTGTGAGGACCTATTTAACCTGCTTCTAAATGGCAATACGTAGCAGTTGCCATGGAATTATGCTCAATTTTGGTGAGCACCCCATCGTCCTAGGTTACCTGGCTGCTAAGCCCATGGTAAGCTACGGCAGCATCATGCCGTTCAGGTTGAAAATGTATTCTTGTTCACTTCACCTTCTGAACATACCTCAGTAGGTGAATTGTTTGCATCAGTTTGCAGCAATTGTTTGTAGCAATAGCAGGGCATAAGTGGTTAGAAGTGTGAGAAGCCGTTTGCATATCAGTCACTGGTTCTTTTGCGAAAGTCACTGGTTGAGTGCACTGGTTAACTCATTGGTTGATCGCATGGTACGATGCGGATTTGTCATAACCAATTAGCAATTCATTGGAAAACGAGGTTACTTCACACATTTGTTCTGATAAAAGTTGTTTTTATTTTTGCTCCAGGGGAGAAATTCATAGACGCCATGGGAGTCAATGAAGGGCATGGTGCTTTCTTGTTCTGAGTTTTGCTTCCTTCAACGCCGTAGGAACTTCAAAAAAAAAACTATAGGAAGTGACTAGTGCATTAAGTTTCCTTTTTGCACGTAGCACCCCAAAGGCTGCTCAGCAAAGTCCCCCAAAAAGATCGGGGCGGGCATGCCCTGGCCACCCGTGGCTTCCTACGGATATGCTATCGTCGGTATAGGTTTTGTTCCCTTTTCTTTCATTTCCGTTTGGTTCAGAAAATTGCAGGCATATTCATTGCACGGTGGAATGATTCTTGGTCTGTACCAGCGGAACGCCAACGACGACTGGACAGTGCAGTTGAAACAACTTCAGGAGCTGAGTGTCTACACTCAGTCACCGGAGGCTGCTATTTCAGTCATCACATGAGCTTACTAGGTGCCACGTGATCAGGACTGTAGCCTCTGCATCAGCAGCGGGCGCGCTCTTGTCAACGGAAGGCATACTGCGAGATGATTGGCTGCCTCCTTGCAGAGCGGGAGAAGTGGGCGTGCATCACGTCCGCGAGAGCGATACACGCCACTGGCGCCGAGCCCTGTCATCAGTCGCTGAGACCGCCGGCTCGTGAAGCTGCCGCCTACAAAACTAGTCCAGGAGGTGTTGCGGTGTGCCAGTACCCAGCACGGCACGCACCGGCTGCACCCTGCCTTCCTGGTGACCCAGTTTGTCCGCGTGCCGGCCCGTACTGGTCTTCCTCGTCCTGACACGGCGGGGTCGAGACACTGAACGCGCCCTCACATGCGACCGCCAGCTGAGAAGGTCAACTGGCAATTGACTCGCTGAGGTCAGAGACACCAGGTGCTTGGCGGAGGCCGAGTCGGAATACTGGTAACACGCCAAGCTCCCATGTTGGATCCTGCCGCTGAACTGTAATGTCCAGGTCTGGTGGTGGGATCCCAGACACCAGGCGACAAGCTCTGCTTAACGCAGAGGAGAGCGGCGTCCGCAGAGTGACTTCAGCAAACATTGAAATTAAGTTCATAAAACGGACGACCAGCACTCGATGGGCTTTGAAAAGCATCGCTTCCTGCAAACATACCGCACCCATTGGTGCATCCGTTGGTGCATGGATAAACATCGACTGGCACGGTACCTGCATCTATGGGACCAATAAATCAGAAGAACTCGAAATGTTGACATTTCGAGAACTTCCAAGAAAACTGAGTATCAGAAAAAACTAATATCGTTACACTCAGGGCAAAGGTTAACAGCGGATGTCGAATTATGCGTGTCAGCATCCAAATCAACCTCAGATAGACTCAGGAACTTAAAGCCGTTACCCGAAATCAAATTGGATACATGCCATTTAACAACTGTGGAAGGGTCTCTGGGATTTTTAAGCACGACAACCGAGTTATTCATCACCAATTTATACACAGCATTGGCCACCCAGTATCCATAAATGATATTAAGAATCTATAATTTTCGATTTCGGCCGAAGGCGGTCTCAACATTCCTTCTTATGACGTCACAGTTCAGTGACCTGGCACAATTTCTTCATTTTTTAAATCATCAGGGCAACAGACAATGCTCTATCAATCATGCCATATGGTGGCACGCTGACGCGCGCCGTTTCTCCATGGTCGTGGTAGACATGGGGGGGGGGGAGTGCATGGATCCCCTGTAAGGTGAGCGTTAACATGTGTCTTCCCATCTAGAAAGGGATGATCATTAACTGAAACGATTCAACACTCACCACAAAATGGCTTTCCTGAGTCTGATGGGGGTTATTTACTGGGTAGTGGTATTTCTGACTAAAATGGTGCCCTCCCTCGGTCAATGATGTGAAGGGGTTCCCTTCACGTTCTCCTTTCTCCTTGTTGCTGAGAACGTTCTCCTTGCTGAAAATGGCATTAGTTCAGCTAAGTTACGTTCATGAGCTACATCGTCTCCTTGTGCTATGCAGTAATTAAGATCGGCATTCGCCCATTATGAAAGTGTGCCACACACTCAGAATAATCGCAATTACCGAAAGGATACACTTATTCTGCGAGTGTGTGACGTCGGTATTCAAGACATTAGCTCAAATTTGCATTAATATGAATGGGCAACCTGCTTGTAGCATGCTACATTATAATTTAATTTATTTTCGCACAGTCGAAGCATCCATATCACACCTAATAGGCTAGTGAGCGAGTGTACGCCAGAATACAAGAAAAGTGCTCAGAAGCGCATTCTTATAGCTTGTGAAGTTGTTGATTGCCATTTCCGCAAGCATGTAAGACAAATTTGACATTATATGACACTGATGTTGTAGTACTAGTATTTCTTCGAAAGTGTCCATATTCTGCTTACAAGCTCCATGCCATTTGCGCATCTAAGGGGTGGAACATGCTAACGTTCCTTAGTGATACAATGTGAGGTTACTCTGATGCAGATCTTGGAAAACAATCATTCGACGTGCCCTGGTAGACAAATGTGCTCCCAGCTGAGTAGCATTCGACATACTCCAATAAATGAAGTAAAAATACGAGATGTGTTGTTTTCATTTTGGTGGTTGGCCCTTTGTTTCATGAACGGGTCAGAAGTGTGATAACCCTCAAGCTGAAATCTAAATTGAATCGTCTCCTGCAGACATGTTGCGACATGTTGCGACATGTTGTGTCATGCTGCTAGTTGTCCCTAGTTTAGCGTGAAACAAATTCCATGGAATTTGTTTGTCACAACCCAAACGCCGCGACTGCAGCAGCTGACACACCTGCCTTCCAGAAAGCGGGTGTGTTCTGACGCTGATATGACGAGCACCTGCTTTTCGTTCCAGTGAACTTTTCGCCATGAGTTTCGGGCCGGCGGTGGCCTTGGCCATAGGATTGTTACCCACGAGATGGACGAGGCAATTTTGCCGAGGCGCACCTCATTCCGCGCGGTCCATCTCACACCAGTCGGCCTGATTGCTGAATGGGCCCCGCGGGCACACCACGGTTTATGAGCTCCAAATCTGATTAACTTTTTCTAGCCTGTGAGTGACTTTAATTGCCGGTTTGATGATCTTCTGTCCGTCAGGAGTTGAGAGCTGACAGTAGCTGACTGACAGTGAATGCACCAGAAATAAATTGTTTCCCCACACGGGTCGCGTCACTGTGAAAGTGCGCGCGTACACCAACAAAAGCGCGGGCGAGTCGCGGCGGAGCTCCTGGCCATCAGGGTGATGGGTGGGGGAGGGGTGCACACCTGTTCAGTGTCAGCTGGCAGCAGACGAGGGCCAGCGGCTGCAGCCGATCGCCACGAATGTTTCTCACACCTGTCACGTGACCGTCGGCAGGAACTCCTCACACTTGTCACGTGACCGTCGGCACCAGCTGTCATCCGCCGGTGATAACTCATTGCAGAACGTCACACCTGTCCAACGGCAGCCAGCTGACGTACGTCACACCCGTCCAACGGTAGCCAACTGACGTACATCACAACGTCCAACGGCAGCCAGCCGACGTACGTCACACCCACCCAACGGCAGCCAGCCGACGTACGTCACACCCACCCAACGGCAGCCAGCCGACGTACGTCACACCCGTCCAACGACAGCTAGCCGACGTACGTTACACCCGTCCAACGGCAGCCAGCCGACGTACGTCACACCTGTCCAACGGCAGCCAGCCGACGTACGTCACACCCGTCCAACGGCAGCCAGCCGACGTACGTCACACCCGTCCAACGGCAGCCAGCCGACGTACGTCACACCTGTCCAACGGCAGCCAGCCGACGTACGTCACACCCGTCCAACGGCAGCCAGCCGACGTACGTCACACCTGTCCAACGGCAGCCAGCCGACGTACGTCACACCCGTCCAACGGCAGCCAGCCGACGTACGTCACACCTGTCCAACGGCAGCCAGCCGACGTACGTCACACCCGTCCAACGGCAGCCAGCCGACGTACGTCACACCCACCCAACGGCAGCCAGCCGACGTACGTCACACCCGTCCAACGGCAGCCAGCCGACGTACGTCACACCCGTCCAACGACAGCTAGCCGACGTACGTTACACCCGTCCAACGGCAGCCAGCCGACGTACGTCACACCCGTCCAACGGCAGCCAGCCGACGTACGTCACACCTGTCCAACGGCAGCCAGCCGACGTACGTCACACCCGTCCAACGGCAGCCAGCCGACGTACGTCACACCCACCCAACGGCAGCCAGCCGACGTACGTCACACCCACCCAACGGCAGCCAGCCGACGTACGTCACACCCACCCAACGGCAGCCAGCCGACGTACGTCACACCCGTCCAACGGCAGCCAGCCGACGTACGTCACACCCGTCCAACGGCAGCCAGCCGACGTACGTCACACCCGTCCAACGGCAGCCAGCCGACAAACGTCACACCTGTCCAACGGCAGCCAGCAGAGGTGACTATCCAGTGATGCGCAATGTTTTCAAAGTGTATTATTGACCAAGGAAGATCAAGCATGAAAGCTCATGCCCAAATTCAGGTGTACCTTCCTCACCGGCCGCAACATTGGAGTACGCGGAGAGCTTCGTCCTTGGCTGAGATGGTGCTTTCTACTTGAGGCGTATGGACCACTTAGATATCCCTCGAGAAGGAGGTGTGAAACAAGGGCCGATAAGCACACCCCATCTTCGTTTCCATCATGTTCCCAACGCCAAAAGTCGCACAATGTGAAACTGGAGAACGCGTCTGGCCAAATTCAACGAGAAATTGCGAAACTTAGTGAGAAGTTGAAAACGGAAAGCAATGGAGCATGTGTACACAGCCCTGCTCTATATCTAGAATACATATATACGTTTTATAATTATGTCTTGAGCCAATGCACGGAGGCCGTCGATTTGATTTGCGTGGCCCACCCCGTAAGACAGTAAGTTAGGAGTGCAAGAAGTTTGTGGGACCAAGGCAAGGATGGTGCTGCTCAGGCACCACCAAGAATATAGGAAACTCCATCCCGGCCCAGATGTCCGTCGGTTTTGTCGCGGCCATATCAACGTCACGTTGGTCAGCAACAGGTAGCCCACTAAATCACGGACTTTGTACACTAACACAAGGTTACTTTTATTGAAATTTTGTGCTAATTCTTGCTGGGATGGCTTTATGGGCCAGGATCTTATTGCCCAACATAGCTTACTGCGTTAACCCCGCTCCTACCACCAGATCCGTGAATGGCAATTCCACTGCATAATTTTCAGCGAAAGTTTAACGTGCCGTCAATGCGACGACACGACGATACCGGTATTATTTATTTAACAATACGTGCCCTCCACGTGCAGTGGCTGGGTAGCCCTGCTTTATCGGGCCAGCTGCCAACTGATCCACCAAGCCAGGGGCTAAATGCGAAGGCATGAAACGACTCGAACCCTGCCTTACTAGGACATGGGAGACCAATGCAGGCCGGCGCTCTAACCAATTGAGCCATCTGGGTGGCGTTTCGATGTTTGTCATACGACTAGGTGATATCCGGAAGACACCCATGTAAGTTTATGTTGATGGCCTGCAACTTTTTTTTTCGGATTGTGCACATGAAGGTTGTTATGGAAGTGCACTTCGTGGTAGTGTTAGATATCTTGTGGGTCATACAGTGATGCGGTAATTTAAGACACACAATACACCACACGACGCACCATTTGAATAGCAAGGAAAATAAACCCTGGACCAGCCTGTTCGCAGGGGCGTGGTTTTGTATCATTTTGTGAGAGCACGTGCCCCGTCCCAATGTTCGCTGTGTCGCCCACTAATTGCAACGTTTGACATGGGACCCTATGTGGTATGCCCCCAATCAATTTGGGCCCGCCAATTACATTCATGTATTATGCAATCCTAATAATTGTCAGCAACCGACACCCATGCCTGCTGTGTGCGTATTTGGTGGCATTCCACCCTAACTTTGCAAGACTAAGTGCCCTCTGTCCAAATGAAAACCTCTCGAAAAAGCAATCCTGCTAAGTTAACCTACAACATGAGAAGTTGCTTCATAAGTGTATGTGGCGACCCCAGAAGTATTTGGCAAAGTCTTTGTTTGGAACGATTGAGATGTGTTTATTATGTTGCATGGTAAAATGCTTTAGCGTATAAAATGAACTTTGAGAGCGGTTGATGCTAGCCCCGGGCGATTTAATAAACATATGAGTAGTAAGCCGTTTCTCTAACCAGAATTTGGAGATGGAAGAATGCCACGAAGAAAAGCGTTGCTCGCTTCGGAATGTTTTTGTGGATGCATGCATGGGCGTCGCCACTGTTGGTGTCCGGACTCCACCTGGGATTTGTTGCTGGGTCCGACCCCACCTGAAAGTAATGTTAAGCTTTGGGAGGATCGGGCATCTTCCTGCAGTTGCTCAGTTTGTGATTCACGTGACATCTGAATCGAATAGATGTACTCGGCGGACGGAGTCGCCACGGACTGTCGGACGGGCATCCTCCACAGCTAGCACTGCCATGGCTCGCGACGCTGCTGACGAACGAGCCTACATGTCCGTCTGACCTGTCTCTAGAGATGTGGTACCTTCGCCAGGGCATTGCATAGCACCATGCATTACAGAGCAGCAGTTATTATCTTGTCTGCCGTGCCAGTGCAGGGACGATCATATCCATTGCGGCTTCGGTTGCCAGCTGCTGAATACAATGATTGGCGTGCGGCACACGATCTACGTATGCCGGACGCCTCCCCTCCTCGACGACCGCGAGCCGGAGCTTCCGGCCGACTGCGTCTAGCCACCATCACCGTTCAACCGATTGGCTGCATTACATCCTGCAATATCGAGCCAATGGAGTGACAAACGGCCCGGTCCGTTCCGCTCCACCGCGCCGGCATTGTGGCGCGCACCATATTAGATTCCTGTCCGCCGACGCGGACGCGTCTCGCAGCGGCGCGACACCTGGCGACAATGCCGGCGCGGCTCATTCCACGCGCCCCGCCCGCAGAATCACGCCTCTCGCGGCGCGGCGCCGAGGGGCGCCTCCGCGTGGAATGCTCCTCGTGCAGCGTAATAACGCCCTCATCACGGCGGGTATGCGGACGGCGGCCTCCGCTTCATTACGACGACGATTGCCCGATTTTCGCACATACAAGGCGGATGAGGCAATGTTAAAGCCGTTGGTGCAAGTTACCAATTTCGAGCATTCAGTGTGTACCGGGTCCCTTCAGTGTGTACCGGGTGCCTTCAGTGTGTACCGGGTGACGGGTACACACTGAACCGGGTCCATGTTACTCGTCATAAGATTGCCCGGATAAAAAAGCTACATCCTATCTACAGGCACAACCACATCAACTCATCCTTCCTCACCCGATACAATATCCGAGGTACGCCCGGGCATAATGCCTGCTTACAAAGGGATTGAGGGAACAATTCACCAATCTTATGGGTGTTGAGTTCTCAAAATCACTGGGGAGGTGCGTAATTCATGAATGTATGCATGTATGCATTACCGTGTCTATATGAGGTCTGTATGCAAAGAAGATGCATATGTCCGATGTGCTATTAATGAAGCCTTTAAGGTTCAGAAACCTACATTAGGCTAAGGTCTGTTGTTACTTATGTGAATACAGCCGCACGCATACATTAAATATATATATACATATATATATATATATATATATATATATATATATATATATATATATATATATATATATATACCAAATCGTATGGGACAGAATCTGCGTACATACGAAATACATCATTTTTTACCTGGCTTTCCGTACAGAGGGTACATGTTGGCCGATAAAAAATATAATCACGCGCACTGTACTCGACGTACGACACCTCTTGACACCATTCTGGCGTTCATGCGGTTTCCGGTTAGTGCTTGCCATGTGCAAACGCGCTTTATGGCAACATATTGGTAGACAATGGAAATTGATTTCAATAGTTTCATTATCACTCAGGTCTCGACCAAAAACATTTGATTTTTCTCCGAGCAGGTTCGTCTATTGGGAGGCCGCGTTGATTATACCGATAACGTCCGTGCTGGAGGGTTGCGGCATGGCGATAGTTTTGGTCCTACAAGCATATCTTTAGCTGAGTACTGCTGCGTCTGGGTGACAAGGAGTCATGCCGCCTAAAACTAGGGCCACAATGTGGTTAGCTTGTCGTACCTTGCATGACTTAAGTTACGAGGCCTCGTATGACGTAGTTTTACGCGCTTCGCATGGCGTAAGTTGCCGGGCCTAGTATGACGTCATCTATTGGACCTCGTATGACGTCAATCCGTGCTGCATGACCCCATCTCGCGGTATTGAGCTACACCGGCCCCAACAATTTGAAAAGCCATCTCGGTGGAGAAAATGCATTATAATCGCGGTGATTCGATAGAGAAGGGGAGCCCGGTCGCTGCCGGCCCCATCCCAAGCATGCGCTGGTGCGTGAAATATAGTGCTGGTCCTGCCTGCCATAACTCTCATATGACAACGCCATTTGCCTCTGCCCTCTATTGCACCATGTGGTGCATGTCTAACTTGATTTTAATTTGACGTATCGGAGTCAGTGATTGATGAATGATCGCTATCGCCGTGCAGGAATAAAGATGTGACAACGTGTTGCGCACACAGCTCTCAATAGCGGTGTCACGGTCCGACTGGAACAGATGGACAAGGGGAAGACGGGCTCGGTCGAAGTAAGTGTGAACATTTCGACCACGGCTAAATATGCTGGCGAACCCCACGAAAACAAAATACTGGAAAACAAAATTACAGCTGTGTGCGATGTAAACACTCCAAGAAGACAAAAATCCAATATTGCAATTCGAAATCAGGCAATGAGTGTAGTCTGCTCGGAAGATACGTTTTTGTGTTGTGTGCTGATAATACTAAGCGAAGCAAATCCATGTTCACTACAGGCATAATTGGCAGAAGATAGTAAGATTATCAATGAAATTGAAGGATATCAATGGGACATTTAATAGTGTACCAAATTGGTTGACCATCCTGCAAAGTTCGTATGATACTTGAAACGGTAGTATAGTAACTAGGTGCGGGAATCTCTGTTTGGTCACAATTTGAAACTTGGGATACTGCATTTATGAGATGCCATCTAAGCACAACACATCAGCATGCTTGAGGATGGAGAGGTGAACTAGCCAGCCCAGTTACTGAAAGTCATGGTTCCTTCGACTCTTGCTTGAACTTACCTTTCTACATTGGAATATTTCCATGGCAAATTTTCAATTGTGGTGTCGGTTAATAACATGAATATTTGGTCGTTGCTTATTAGTGTTGAGAATAAAATAATGCATGCCAGTGCGATTCTCTTTGCTGTACATTTGCTAATGTCCTGGTGTGGTCTGTTATGGATCAATAACGGTTTTTCATATGCCTTTACGACTTCCGCTATTCGATTTATGCCAGTTACACGACCATGGCTAAGCTGATACCCGATGGCTGGAGGTGAACCCTAAAAATATCCCGCCATCGACACTTTGGCTGTCACCACCTGCGATAGTCACATCTAATATATTGAATACCAGTGAATCACAAAGGAACAGCGCTTAAATCTACAGAACGACATCATGCCCACCAGCTTTCGTTATGTGATGCAATGCTAGGGTTAAACTCTTCACAGTTAAACTTAATCAAATATGTACTTAGTAAAGTACAGCTAAATTTGCAGCACACAACCCGATGTATTTTTGTCATGTCTGAAGTTATTCGGAAGTCTTACAACTATAATTTCCTGTGCTTATTTTGCGACCATGTAAACTACTGGTATGTATTGACACTTCCGATGCCTTGCCTGACATTGCGTGCCACAATGCTTTTGGAAGTACAACAGTGGACCACAATATGACTTGAAAAGCCATAAATTTTGCCTCCCTGTGGCGAATGTCAAGTAGTCATGAACTATATATTGTCAACCTAATTGTCAAGATCGGCCGCTCGTATCGGAAATAGCCAGCACGGCCACATAACAGCCTCTTTGTCACGAAGGACTAACTTGGCTAGTCGACGGTGCCCTACCAACACGTACGAATGTGCTTATCAGCAACAGGGCCTAGGCAGTAAATTGCTACAACTCATGGTTAGTAGCAATTTAGGTTTTTATTGGGGGATTATGTAATTAGAGCGCGGTGTTATAAAACAACACGCTGCTGTAACTGGTGATTGATGTCAACTAGGCCAATAATGTGTCTTCCAATAGCGGCGGTCGAGCGGGAGCGTGCGCGGTGGCGCGGAACGCCGCACTTCCCAGTCTTGCCGCATTTCCGCACCGACGCAAAAAACGGCCGCATGATCGATAACTCGGCTGTATTATCGGTCCCATAATTAGCGTCAGTATAGCCGGCTGATCAAGGAGAGACCTAATTAGCCTCGGGCGGTGGCGCCGGACCGCTGATGTTATCGGATGCTCCTGCACGTGACCTATGCCAATTCCCACAGCCGCACACTTCACTTAACGACGGCTGATTGGCAGATACTTGCGTGAGAATGTCGACTGTCCCCTGGTGGTGGTCGGTATTAGCATTATATTGACCGTATGTCGGTGTTTGCATCATATTGGCAGTACGACGGTTTCGGTAGTATACTGGTCGTATGTCGGTATTGGTATCATCCTGACCGTATGTCGATATTGGCATTATACTGACAGTATGTCGATGTGATATCGCACTTGTCGATATTGTCGGTATTGTATGTCGGTATTGTATTGTTGTATGTCGGTATTGTATTGTTGTATGTCGGTATTGGGATTATACTAATCGTATATCGGTATTGGTATCATACTGGGCGTATGTCGGCATTAGTATTATACTGACCGTATGTCGGTATTGGTGTCATATTCGCTGTATGTCGGTGGTATTCTGGCTGTAGACCAGTAGTATGCTAATGGTGTGTTGGTATATTACTAGCCGTATGTCGAGATTCATCTAGATAGGTACGGCCT
Source organism: Imbricaverruca yamaguchii (assembly GCA_034440575.1). NCBI lineage: Eukaryota > Metazoa > Arthropoda > Thecostraca > Neoverrucidae > Imbricaverruca > Imbricaverruca yamaguchii. The sequence continues at coordinate 277,648 of JAOTOL010001574.1, forward strand.
TTTAGGGGACCCTGAACAAATATTTATATTTGGGATATCTTGCTTAGCTAACCTACTGAAGTTCATGGAGTATGTAGGTAAATAACTAGACAATGAAAGCTGGATACATATTGCGTATTTAGACTTTGATTAAGCTTTTGATACTGTTCTACACAGGCGTCTATTTCAGCAACCAGAGCAGCATGGGATTGATGGAAAAGTTATATGTTGAACTTGAGCATGGTTAAGGGAACGGAAACCAAATGCAGTGGTAAATGGATACAACTGGAAATAGACAGATGCGAATGGAGGGCCATAGGACTATGTTCTAGGTCCACTTGCCGCGTAACGTTGCTTCATTGTATGGAGAGTGCATGCTAATTCTTCACGAGAGGAAAACTGATTGAAAAAAATCTTAACCTGAAATAATACATTGGGATTGATGTTAGCTCCGAAAGCGTCATATGACAGCCAAGCGTATCCTCGTCTAGTCCTTTCAAAATCCAGTCCGAAAACTTTCCCGAGCCCTTCTTAACACGGTCAAACGCAACCGCCTGGAAGTACACGCCATTGGACTCGTGTAATGCATCTGAAAATGCAAGGGATTAATAAGATCGATATTTGCACTTCAGTCATCCCACATAATGACAGTCATCACGTAAAATCCTGCACCAGTATACATGGCCGAGAGGAACGGAACATAGTCGCTTCCCAGACGCCGAACTCTGCGTCGGCTGGGACAGCACGATTGATGACCCGGAGCTGCTCTACGTTTCCTCGTGCCTCGTGGTCGCCAGCCTGCTGTGGACATCACATCGCCAGTCGGACGTGACGGACACAATGACCAGGCTTCCCAGCGAGTCGTCGCGTGACGATGTCGCGGCATGCGACGCTGTGACGGTGACGCCAAGCCAGCAGCTCATTTGTTTTGGTCTCGTGCTAATTTAGCGGTGCTTGTTTTATTGCGGCAAAAACTGCGGAAGAGATATGGACGGGGAGGGATGTGCGGCGACGACAAATCACAAACAAATTATATCTGTCCGGTGACAGGCAATCTGGACGAGAATTCGGGCGGCATACCGTGACGGGGTGGCGCGGGCGCGGGCGCCGCGGCTGGGGACGGGTCTGACGCAGCCGACGGCCGGGAGCCCCGCGGCTGGGGACGGGTCTGACGCAGCCGACGGGCGGGAGCGCCGTGGCTGGGGACGGGTCTGACGCAGCCGACGGCCGGGAGTGCTGCGGCTGGGGACGGGTCTGACGCAGCCGACGGCCGGCAGCCCCGCGGCTGGGGACGGGTCTGACGCAGCCGACGGCCGGCAGCCCCGCGGCTGGGGACGGGTCTGACGCAGCCGACGGGCGGGAGCGCCGTGGCTGGGGACGGGTCTGACGCAGCCGACGGCCGGGAGTGCTGCGGCTGGGGACGGGTCTGACGCAGCCGACGGCCGGCAGCCCCGCGGCTGGGGACGGGTCTGACGCAGCCGACGGCCGGCAGCCCCGCGGCTGGGGACGGGTCTGACGCAGCCGACGGCTGGGAGCCCCGTGGCTGGGGACGGGTCTGACGCAGCCGACGGCTGGGAGCGCCGCGGCTGGGGACGGGTCTGACGCAGCCGACGGCCGGCGCGCCGCGGCTGGGGACGGGTTTGAGCCGACGGCTGGGAGCGCCGCGGCTGGGGACGGGTCTGACGCAGCCGACGGCTGGGAGCGCCGCGGCTGGAGACGGGTCTGACGCAGCCGACGGCTGGGAGCGCTGCGGCTGGGGACGGGTCTGACGCAGCCGACGGCTGGGAGCGCCGTGGCTGGGGACGGGTCTGACACAGCCGACGGCTGGGAGCGCCGTGGCTGGGGACGGGTCTGACGCAGCCGACGGCCGGCGCGCCGCACCGCGCCGCACCGCGCCGCACCTCGCCGCGCCGGCCGCGCAAAAACGTCCGTCACTGCACGCCACTAATCTGCACCTCAGACTCGTCCGAAAAACGTCGGCTCCTGCCAAAACGACGGCGGAGCGTGCGGCGCGAGGCGGCGCGAGGCGGTTCGCGCTCACCGAGTACTGACCTCGGCAAATGTGGCGCAGATGCAGCCAACAAACACGCCGGCCGAAACCGACGGGAACATTCCGGCTCGGTGGCGTGTTTGGCTGCAGGCTGCGGCCGGCGGCGGTCTCTCACGCGCTGGCCGCCGCTGTGTCTAGTGGACTCGAGCCGCGCCCTGGCGGCTCCGGCCGGCCAGCCGGCGCGGCTCCTCCCGCTACAAAACACCGACTAATTACCCGGCCAGATCGGCTGGATTCCGCCGCTGATTGGAGTGTCGTCCCGACGGCGCCCACTGCCCTCGACTGGCCCGGAGCCGACGGGATCACCTGGCCGAGGCCTGCCCTCTGACACCGTCCTGCCGTCAGCCGACCCCCACCATCGCTCTGACATCAGCTGACCCTCCACCATCGTCTAGACGTCAGCTGACCCTCCGCCATCGTCCAGACGTCAGCTGACCCTCCGCCATCGTCCAGACGTCAGCTGACCCTCAGCCATCGTTCTGACATCAGCTGACCCTCCACCATCGTCTAGACGTCAGCTGACCCTCCGCCATCGTCCAGACGTCAGCTGATCCTCCGCCATCGTCCAGACATCAGCTGACCCTCCACCATCGTCCAGACGTCAGCTGACCCTCCGCCATCGTCCAGACGTCAGTTGACCCTCCGCCATTTCCCCGAAGTCAGCTGACCCCCACCACCATCCTCACGTCAGCTAACACTTCGTCAGTACCCCCGCCGCGACGAGGCTTCTCCCGGCCGTAAGCTGCCGCGCTGTCGCCTGTGTAGGTGCTGCCTGGTGCGCCGTCGGGCGGCTCGGAGGCGCGTGCGACACGTCGTCATCGGAGCCGACATCTGGCGGCGCAGCCATCCATCGCGGCGACGACGGCGCCGGCGAGCTGTGTCGACGGCGCCGTGTCGACGCCAGCACGGTGACACATTCCATCAGGTGACGGGGCGAGCTCTAATCTCCCAGATAGCGTCGCCGGCCGGTGGAACGAATGGTGACCGAGCGACGGCCATGCGTCGACGACAGGAGGCGTCAAGCACGCAAGGCGGGAGAAGATGTGAGGCGGGCAACGCGACATGAGGTGCCAGCGCGTGCGTCAGGCGAACGACACCAGAAGAGGATTTAGGTCGGAGGACGAGACAAAATGTCAGCTGGGGTGGGAAAAAGGCAAAGTTAGACTGGGGGATCCAGAAGCAGGGAGGGATGGCGAAAGGAAATTTTAGGCTGGAGGAAGATAGGATTGAAAGGTAGGGAGGACAAGATTATTTATCGAGTAGAGAGGACAGAAAGTGCAGGCGAAGAGAACAAAGGGTAGCTTCAGGTGGAGAACATGGGTGGTCTGCTGGGTGGGAAGTTGCTAGGCAACAAGCGATAACAGATATGCAATGATGGAGGAATGTACATTGATTTATGTGTATATATACATATAGATATATAAATATATATATATATATATATATATATATATATATATATATATATATATATATATATATGTGTGTGTGTGTGTGTGTGTGTGTGTGTGTGTGTGTGTGTGTGTGTGTGTATGTGTGTGTGTGTGTGTGTGTGTATGTGTACATTGGCTGAAACCTATGTAAGCCGAAAAAGAATTTCGAGATCTTCCGATACTTTCGGTTGGTGCCTTTGCCTGGCCTTGTTGTTTCTAGGTGGTGCCTTTCCACACATCCCGATAGGCACCAATGTTAAGTTAATATAAGCTAAGTGGTGCTCAAACTGCACTTCTTCACATTAAAATCGTAAATAAGTTGAATAAGCTCTGGGTCCTTTTTGGGAGCAAAAAGCATATGCAATTTTTCATCAGCTTCCACTTATAAAATCAGAATGAAGCTCTTTCCACATATTGAGACAAGTGTCCGGCTTTCCCCTTACCTTCCGGTGTAGTTTGTAGTTTCCTCTTAAGTCGCCGTCTGAATCGCTTACAGAATAAAACAGCAAAGAATGTGACAATTTGGAATCGGAGAGCTGACAGTAATCGTGGTCATGGACACAGGAAGCAGAGCCGCCTTAATTGTGGCTCTGTCATTCCTCTAGATCTGTAGTGGACGCTGTTCCTGCCTACAGCCCAGTCCTGATCAACCTCCGCCTGATGACCGGCACTAATGACATTACAGGTCGGGTGCCAATGACCTCGGCAGTCATCGCGGTCATGGACACAGCGGTGTCAACAGAGACGAAAATAACGCGTGCTGTTTGTAGCTACAGTCAATGCGATGGCCTCGACGCACCTGTAGAGCAAAATAGCGACACATGACGCCAAACGGCAACACATGACGCCAAACGGCAACACATGACGCCAAACGGCAACACATGACGCCAAACGGCAACAAATGGCTCCAAACGGCAACACAAGACGCCAAACGGCAACACATGAAGCCAAACGGCAACACATGAAGCAAAACGGCAACAAATGCCGCGAAACGGCAACAAATGCCGCGAAACGGCGACAAATGTCAGCAGATGGCAGGAGTGAACGACAATTTCCGCAGTATCCATAGCAGAATGAGTGGCGAGTGAAGAACGACCTCCTGCTGACAAGCGAGCGACCTTCAGTAACACTCCGAGTCGCGGTGTGTCGCGTCCCAGCACCTTTGTGACCTTCAGTAACACTCCGTGTCGCGGTGCGTCGCGTCCCAGCAACTTTGTGACCTTCAGTAACACTACGTGTCGCGGTGTGTGGCGTCCCAGTACCTTTGTGACCTTCAGTAACATTCCTTATCGCGGTGTGTCGCGTCCCAGCACCTTTGTGACCTTCAGTAACACTCCTTATCGCGGTGTGTCGCGTTCCAGCAACTTTGTGACCTTCAGTAACACTCCGTATCGCGGTGTGTCGCGTCCCAGCACCTTTGTGACCTTCAGTAACATTTGGTGACACGGTGCGTCACGGCTGAGCACACTTCCTGCATCAGAATCACACCCGGGCGCAGGCGGCGTGATTTTGTGACGTCACGTGCGCGCTCAGTCAGCTGAGTGTCGGCTGATTCTGTATGACAGGGCGGGGCCGGCGTGTCGCCGGTTATCATTCCGGTCCGCTTGTTGGGCCGCGTTTTTGCCGACGCGGCAGATTCGCTTACACGAGAAGAATGCAGGAAAAATGGGCGGAAAAAGGCGGCCGCGGCGGTGGACAAAAGGTGCGGACGCTGCAGCCTAACCCGGCACGACGGCCACGGCTGCCGGCGTCCCGGTGTGCGACAGGGACGACGCCTGTGGCGCCGGCGGCCGGCCCGGTTGGGTTACACGCGGGCTGCTACCGTCCGCCGCTACCCAGGCGGCGTCCGAGTCCGGTCAGCCACGCTGGCTGATGGTGGCTATATCAGGCACGTTACACCACACGCGTCTACTCTAGGGGTGGCGACTCACTGGTGTCGGTGGTTACTCTAGAGGTAGTAACTTACTGGTGTCGTGTCGGTGGTTACTCTAGGAGTGGCGACTCACTAGTGTCGGTGGTTACTCTATGGGTAGTAACTTGCTGGTGTCGGTGATTACTCTAGAGGTGGCAATTCACTGGTGTCGTGTCGGTGGTTACTCTAGGGATGGCGACTCACTGGTGTCGGCGGTTACTCTAGGGGTGGTAGCTTACTGGCGTCGGTGGTTACTCTAAGGGTGGCATCTCACTGATGTCGGTGGCTACTCTAGTTGAGACTAATTGTCAAAAAATACGAAGTCGTTCAAAATTCGTCCTTCATTTAGCTTTCCTGGAACAAAGGCCTGCGACTGGGCACTGGCCGGGCGAGTGGTGTTGACTGGTGAAGCGCGCGCCACCCGACTGCGGAGGTCAGCCGGGGTCAGGTGGACCGTCATCACCAGCTCGACCCGCCGCGCCGCCACGGGAGGCGGCCGGATTAGGTTGGCAGTCGGCTGTTTTTGTCGCCTTGTTCAGGCAGCCAGTGGATGTGTCAGAGAGTAGCTGCTGACGCTACTGCTGCCCACCGTCACCTGTCTGACAGCCAGTGGATGTGTCAGAGAGTAGCTGCTGACGCTACTGCTGCCCACCGTCACTGGTCCGACAGCCAGTGGATGTGTCAGAGAGTAGCTGCTGACGCTACTGCTGCCCACCGTCACTGGTCCGACAGCCAGTGGATGTGTCAGAGAGTAGCTGCTGACGCTACTGCTGCCCACCGTCACCTGTCTGACAGCCAGTGGATGTGTCAGAGAGCAGCTGCTGACACTCTATTGCTGCACACCGCTAACTACTGCTCCGGCGAGGGAAGTTCAACACCCGCCACTGCAACATTGCTGCTCCGGCGAGGGGAGCTCTACGCCCGCCACTGCAACGCTGCTGCTACTCCGGCGAGGGGAGCTCTACGCCCGCCACTGCAACACTGCTGCTACTCCGGCGAGGGGAGCTCAACACCCGCCACTGCAACACTGCTGCTACTCCGGCGAGGGGAGCTCAACACCCGCCACTGCAACACTGCTGCTACTCCGGCGAGGGGAGCTCAACACCCGCCACTGCAACACTGCTGCTACTCCGGCGAGGGGAGCTCTACGCCCGCCACTGCAACACTGCTGCTACTCCGGCGAGGGGAGCTCAACACCCGCCACTGCAACACTGCTGCTACTCCGGCGAGGGGAGCTCAACACCCGCCACTGCAACACTGCTGCTACTGCCCCGGTGAGGAGAGCTCAACACCCGCCACTGCAACACTGCTGCTACTGCCCCGGTGAGGAGAGCTCAACACCCGCCACTGCAACACTGCTGCTACTGCCCCGGCGAGGGGAGCTCAACACCCACCACTGCAATACTGCTGCTGCCCGGGCGAGGCGCGCCGTCACCAGCCTGCTGTGCCTCTGTTTGTCATCAGCTGGTGGCAGCTCTGAGTGTCTGTCATCAGTCCAGTGTTGGCTGGAGTGGCTCGCGCCATGTGGCGGCTGCACCTGCGAGTGGTCCCGCGGCGAGCCGCCGGCCGCCAGTTTTTGTGTGGCGCCACCACATGCGGTGTCCCGCGCTGTCGACAAATGCGCCCGACGGCTTCTGCGGCGCGCCGAAGGGTTGCTTCATTGCGGCAATTTGCATGATCAACATATCATTTTGTCGCAAACGCACGCCGCCGCCGCCATCTGGGCCGGCCGACGGCAGTTGCCATGGAGACCGACACGCACACACATAACTCGATTCCAAGTCAATCTTCCACAAATAATGAGTTCTGAATTGCGTTCCAGCAAGTTGGCGCGGAAAATAGCGGTCACGAATTGGCCGCGGCGGATTCGCGATTGGCGCACATGCAATCACCAGTGGTGCGCCACTCGTCATAATGGCATTGTCGACCGGGCGCTGCCATTGGTGCGCCCCCTCCAAGATAGATTGGCTCCGGCTGCCTGCGACGCGGCGGCACCAGCAGTCCGCTGTGAAATGCGGATGTCAAAGGGCGTCTCGTACAAGGAATGGCTAGCGCCCGCTCAATATCTGCACTGAAAACCACCGGAGCCTCACACACCTGTCGGAAATCCGAGCGGCAGGGCAGTCGGGGACGATCGGACAGCCGGAAGTGATCGCGTAGTCTGAGATTGTTGGGAAGCCCGATACAGTTCACGTAGTTTGAGATTGTTCGCTCAGTCGTATGTTGAGCGTGGGTATGTTGAGCGGTGGCATATGATGCGGCTCCGTAAGCGATCGAAACCCGCGACCACGCATCTCAGCAGAAGCCCTCAACGGAAGGCGCACGCATATTGGGTTCGGCGCCGCGGCAGATTGGATCTAGGTGTTAGGCCTGGACACTTCCAGTTCATCCAATCACGTATTCGGTAACACGACATCTTCAAGGACTATCACATGATACTATCAGTACGTTTTGAACCCCAATTCTACGCACCGACCCCGCCTTGGAAACAATGGGGTACATCAACTGTTTTGGGTCACTCTTGCAACGCGACGCCAATGGTTGTGTTGCAGTAGTGCAAAGAGATGGTGCGATGTTGTGGGGGCAGAGGAAGGAAATTATACACATCACTTGCGAATAGCGGAGCAGTTGCCGTGAGTGTGCTGAACAGTCATGCAGCAACACGACAGAGGCTGGCATCCAGGAATGTCGGTCTATGTGTAATCTGGACAACCTGCAATTAAGTTGCCACCAAAAATGTCAGTGTACGTGTAACTTGGTTGACCTGCAGCGAAGCTGCCACCATGAATGGCTGTCTATGTTTAGTCTGAGTGACCTACAATGAAGTTGCCACCATGGATGTTGGTCTATATGTAGTTTGAGTGACCTACAGTGATGTTGCCACCATGGATGCGTCCGGTGTCTATGGATGAGTAGCCGTCGCCGTTGCAGGCAATGTAGCCGCGTGTCACATCTTGATGGACTTCAGCAGTGGCCGAGCTTCGCGAAAAAGCGCTGCATTGAGGAACAATGAGGTCCGGCAGCGAGCAGCAGCATCCCTTCCTCAGCGATGTCCATCTCGGAACTCCCTTGCCCAGCGGTTGCGCGGCCCCGTGACCAAGCAGGTTTCTTCGTATGTCGTGCACTACTTTAAGTTCATGTCTTCAAAATTATGCAAAACATATTCAAAATTGGGCCACTCAAGGTGCCGTTGAATTAGAGACACAATAAGCACAACAATTCCAGAACAATAGCTAAAGTGAGTACGAAGCGCTGCAGCGACATGCAAACTATATTATGCCGTGACATGACAGAATCCTCGGGCTATTTTTCGCGTCCAGCACGGAGCGGCACAAACACAGCCAGCTACCGGCTACATGTACACATTTACCACAGTACCTAGCTGCCCGGCTACAAGTACACACATGCCACAGTATCTAGGTACCCGGCTACACGTATTCATCTACCATAGTGCATATCTACCCGGCTACAAGTACACATATACCACAGTACATAGATACCCGGCTACAAGTACACACATACCACAGTATCCAGCTACCCGGATACACGTACACATCTACCACAGTACCGAGCTACCTGGCTACACCTACACATCTATCACAGTACAAAGCTACCCAGCTACACGTAAACATCTATCACAGTACCGAGCTTCCCGGCTACACCTACACATCTACCACAGTACCGAGCTTCCCGGCTACACGTATACATCTACCTCAATACCTAGCTTCCCGGTTACACGTACACATCTACCACAGTACCGAGCTACCTAGCTACACGTACTCTACGCCTGAATCACAATGTAACTGAAGGCATTGGGGTGAAAAGAAAAAGGCACACGTCGCGCAGGACACCAATTGGAAATTAAGCACATTTAAACTGAAAGCAAAGGGATAACTGCCTAGATTCGACACCAAGCCTTCGGAATGTTTTTCAGTCAATTTGTACATTAAAATACATTGAAATGATTAGTGGTGTGGATGTCTGGATACATATGAATGTATCCAGAAATACCTTCCATGTTCCCACCCCCACCACAAACGATCCCAGCACATTTCGAGCAACTCCTCTGGATAAAAAAAAATATGCCAATGAAACCAATCATGTAGTGGTCCAATCCAATCTAGTATGAAATGCCGATCAACACGACCGTCTCACATTAGTTATAGGCGCAATATAGCCGACGCAGCTGACGGGCCCAAAAATCCCAACTACCCACACACACGACCGTCTCATAACCGAAGCGCTGTGGGTTCGAGGCTCGCCACCTGTGCTCAGACTTGCGGCTCCTCGGTCACTATTTGGCTTGAGGGATTGGTCGTGCTGTAAGCGAACCAACTAAATGCGAGGCAACAGAAGCCGGGGCTCCTCGTCTAATGCATTATCGTACCTAATTCACATGCACGGGCGTGGAATTCTCAGATTAGACTAGGTAGTTAACCAGATGATGTTCAAATGTCCAAGCCATCAGTCCGAGCCACATCAAAGTATGATTTATGGTGACCCCGGGGTACTGATATCTCGGGCACCCTGCAATATCCAAGAGCGAATATAAATACTAGGATCTAGGTTCAATGAGGACATTTTGCAAGCTTTCAATGAGGACATTTAGTGGCATGTTTGTGATACTGTAGAGGTTGGTCAGAACCATTTCAAGTTGATTCAAAGGAATCCTGCTTGCATTTCAATGCACATGCATAACGAACTGGCTCTATTGGATTTGGTTAAGATTAACATCACCAACAGCCGGTTGTGTGTGACGGCCTATCGGGCAGCAGCGCGGTGCCGATTGCGGTGTGCCCCCGTTCGGGGTGGCTGGCACGTGGTCGATGGGTGGGAGGTGTTCGCGTGACGGCGCCGGCGCCGCTGCGTGCCGCCGCCGCCGAGTGTTCCCGCCCCCGGGCGCGTGGCCCGGCGCGCCACTCGGGCCCCAGACACCAAATTGAAAACTGTCCCACCCGGCCGCCGTGACCTGTGACAGCACGCGACACGCGCACCTCCCCCCCCCCCCGTCCACTGCCCTGACCCGGCGACCATCACACGACTCGCATACTCCCCCCGCTCTGACCCGGCAACCACCACTCGACCCGCGCCTCCCCCCGCTCTGACCCAGCGACCACCACGTGACCCGCGCACGCCCCCCCCCCGCTCTGACCCGGCGACCACCACGCGACCCACGCACTCCCCCCGCTCTGACCCGGCGACCACCACTCGACCCGCGCCTCCCCCGCTCTGGCCCGGCGACCATCACGCGACCCGCGCACGCCCCCGCTCTGACCCGGTGACCATCACGCGACCCACGCACTCCCCCGCTCTGACCCGGCGACCACCACGTGACCCGCGCACGCCCCCCCGCTCTGGCCTGGCGACCATCACGCGACCCACGCACTCCCCCTGCTCTGACCCGGCGACCATCACGCAACCCACGCACTCCCCCGCTCTGACCCGGCGACCATCACGCGACCCACGCATTCCCCCCCCTCTGACCCGGCGACCATCACGCGACCCACGCACGCCCCCGCTCTGACCCGGCGACCATCACGCGACCCACGCACTCCCCCGCTCTGACCCGGCGACCACCACGCGACCCGCGCACGCCCCCCGCTCTGACCCGGCGACCATCACGCGACCCACGCACGTCCCCCGCTCTGACCCGGCGACCATCACGCGACCCACGCACTCCCCGCTCTGACCCGGCGACCATCACGCGATCCACGCACTCCCCGCTCTGACCCGGCGACCATCACGTGACCCGCGCACTCCCTCCCCCCGCTCTGACCCGGCGACCACCACGTGACCCGCACACTCCCTCCCCCGCTCTGACCCGGCGACCATCACGCGACCCACGCACTCCCCCCGCTCTGGCCCGGCGACCATCACGCGACCCACGCACGCCCCCCGCTCTGACCCGGCGACCATCACGCGACCCACGCACGCCCCCCGCTCTGACCCGGCGACCATCACGCGACCCACGCACGCCCCCCGCTCTGACCCGGCGACCATCACGCGACCCACGCACTCCCCCGCTCTGACCCGGCGACCACCACGTGACCCGCGCACTCCCTCCCCCGCTCTGACCCGGCGACCACCACGTGACCCGCACACTCCCTCCCCCCGCTCTGACCCGGCGACCATCACGCGACCCACGCACTCCCCCCGCTCTGGCCCGGCGACCATCACGCGACCCACGCACGCCCCCCGCTCTGGCCCGGCGACCATCACGCGACCCACGCACGCCCCCGCTCTGGCCTGGCGACCACCACTCGACCCGCGCACGCCCCCCCCCGCTCTGACCCGGCGACCATCACGCGACCCACGCACTCCCCCGCTCTGACCCGGCGACCATCACGCGACCGGCACCCCTGCGGCGGCACGCCCCCGCTCTGACCCGGCGACCATCACGCGACCCACGCACTCCCCCCGCTCTGACCCGGCGACCATCACGCGACCGGCACCCCTGCGGCGGCACGCCACCAAGCCGCCCCCTGATCGACCAGCGACGCCGCTGCGCCAATGACGCGTATTGTGTTTGTGCGCCAGGGCGCCAGGTCGCGGCTGATGGCGCCATCCCTGAGGCGAGCTGTGACAGCCCCGCAATATTGTGCCGCCTTCACAGAGCGTGGTGTGTTTGTGTCGGTCGGTGTCGGTGGCAGCGATGTGTTTGTCTGTCGGCGTTGGTGGCAGTGGTCAGTGGTGTGTGTCGGTCGGTGTCGGTGGCCGTGGTCGACATACACACACACACACACACACACCACCGACCGACACACACACATGACACACACCACCACCACCGCCACCGACCAACATACGCACACATATCACTCTCACCGCCACCGACGGCAAGGGCGGTGTCGGTGGTGTGTGTGTGTGTGTGTGTGTGTGTGTGTGTATATATATATATATATATATATATATATATATATATATATATATATATATATATGTGTGTGTGTGTGTGTGTGTGTGTGTGTCGGTCGGTATCTGTGGCGGCGGTGTGTGTGTCGGTCGGTACATCTAACATCGCCATCGAAAGTCATAATACAATCGAGATGACCTTCTTCAGCCCGTAACGTTGACGTCACGACAAAACCTTTCTACTAACGGACACCTTCAAGTGCAGCCTCACACGTAGTCGGACCACAAACAACAGGCGGGACGCACCCCCACTACTTTAATCCAACTGGCTTAATTAATTATCGATAATGGAGGCAGGTGGGCCCACTGTCTATTTACCGGCCTGAATAAGTGAAAGGTTGGCCACAAATTGTACCGATTCCGTTAATTATGTGGGAGCCGCGTTACTGGTAAGAGCATTGTGGTTTTTGTGATTACTGGTGAAGCATCTCGGCCATGCAGCGGAAGGGCCGGTCGCGCTCTCTGGTTGACTCGTGGTCAGCGGTTGAGTAGCAAGCGTCGTGCCCTGCTAATGACGGAGCCGTGCACTAGTGTCAGCCCGACCACTCTGTGTCAGCCCGACCACTCTGTGACAGCCCGAACACTCTGTGTCAGCCCGACCACTCTGTGTCAGCCTGACCACTCTGTGTCAGCCCAACCACTCTGGGACCGCCCGACTACTCCGTGTCAGCCAGACTACTCTGGCTGTCACAGAGTGTCAACCCGACCACTCTGTGTCAACCCGACCACTGTGTGTCAGCCCGACCACTGTGTGTCAGCCCGACCACTCTGTATCAGCCCGACCACTGTGTGTCAGCCCGACCACTGTGTGTCAACCCGACCACTCTGTATCAGCCCGACCACTGTGTGTCAGCCCGACCACTCTGTATCAGCCCGACCACTGTGTGTCAGCCCGACCACTGTGTGTCAACCCGACCACTCTGTATCAGCCCGACCACTGTGTGTCAGCCCGACCACTGTGTGTCAGCCCGACCACTCTGTGTCAGCCTGACCACTCTGTGTTAGCCAAACTACTTTGGGACTGCCAGTCTACTCTGTGTCAGTCAGACCACTCTGTGCCAGCCCGACCACCCTGTGTCAGCCCGACCACCATGTGTCAGGCCGACCATTCCGGCAAGTGCGCAGGCAGTTTGGTGTTGTGCTGCTTGTTCGGGAGGCAGCGTGACGCCATTAGCCGACGAGTAATGCCGAGCGTAGCCTGTTTACGGCGCATGATTATGTGATTTGGGAACACCGGGCTTATTTGCTCTCAGAGTAAATATCCTTGGCGAAAGTGTGTGCCAGCATCATTACCACCGAGTGCCAGACAAGTGCAGGAAGCCGATACTTTCCAAGAGGTCATTGCTGCAATTGCAGTGAATTTTGTCATTCGCCGGCCTGCTTGCCAGTGGAATGGTGCGGAGACACGAACATTACCCGTTCCAACCCACGGACTTCAACACGCTGAGCAACTAGCGCTCGCTGTCTAGTTCTGAGCACCAAATGGCGGCTTATGTCATGATTACCCGGCCCACCATGTCCGGCTCATTGTCCAGTGCTGAGCACCAACCGGTGGCTTATGTCATTACCCAGCCCACGATGCGCCGCAATGCGTGCACGCGACATTATCACGCTAACAACCGTAATACTGAAATATGTGAGCACATATATAACCTGGTTTGTAGGCATGACGCGGACGCACATCCACCTTCCTTGCATACTGTTATGGTTTGATTTAACGGAGCCAAGGCAACAAAACGATATAGGTACAGGAAAATCTAGGGGCAAGTTTAATTTTTTTGTAACTTTCAGCTTACACAAGCTAGATTGTATTGATTAGTTTCAGTACCACGACACGTCTACCCTTCCCACCTTTCCATAACCTGGGATTATTATTGACAAAGCTTCACGACTTGCTCTGGACATGGGCATATTCTCCAGTGGTGATGCTGCTGGCAATATTACGCGAAAGCATGTATTTGTCCCCTCCTCAAAACTACATGGCCAGAGCAGGTTTTATGATATTTTACCTGTTATCAATTTCGTCAAGTACATTGCGTGGGGATTGCATTTCTCCCTACAATTTCAGAAACCCACATACCTCAACCGTATTGCAGGTACGATGGTTCACGCCGTTTCCTGTGAAAAGGAGAGAAAGAGATGAGGACAAAGGCATTTATCTTGGCCTTCCTGATAAATGTTACCATCGAAAAAATACAATCCTGCTATCTCACAACAAATAAACTTGATATTTCATAGTCATGCTGCCAATTCTAAGTAATAGTCTTAACTCGATTCCACCGAAGTAACTGATTCTGAACCATGTGTAGCTACCCAGGAGGAGCAATACATTTCTATTGGTGGATTATAGATGCATAGAGAGCTGATTATGTATAAAGTTACAATGCATGCTGCCTGTCCTGTTTTGTTAGAGTTAATTTGAACCATTTTCGACAGACAGCACAACAGTTAGATGATGTTGGGAACCACGGATTTAAGCATGTCTGAAGACTTGCGATATAGGTGCAAACATTAATGGGATCATTGCTACTTAAAAGTACTCTACGTGAGCCAAACAGATGAATGCAAGACAAACCATACAGTCCCATGTATTATCCAACATGTTTATTTGCTGATTATATATACTGTTCTGGAATTTTCAACTTTGGTTGTCTGCTAGCAAGATTTTTCGTAAACAAGCATGCGTTCAATATCTATATGTATATATATGTATATGTATTTATATATATATATATATATATATATATATATATATATATATATGTAAATATATTTACATACATATATGTATTACCAATATATATAGTTGGCAATACGTATATAATGTAGTGCCAGTTATACATTATATATATGTATATATATATATATATATATATTACATGTTTCAGATTGTTTTGTTCTTTAATTGGATGAGGCATCTGGGCCAATTAAAATGCATCACCCAGCACACTGTTTTTGTATTGTATTTAACCCGCAGCATGGTGTGCTTTGTGCAGCATTTATAAACACTTGACATATTGTGCTATGTCAAGATTTGGCTATTGTGATCTACCCCGTGCAATGTTCCTAGAAAATGTTGCTTTAGTTATTTGTTTTAGATTGTTAGTATTTGAGTTTGTCATTAGCTGGGATGATTGCTTATAATCATAAATATTTACTATAATATACATTCGATGTAAGTTATGCAACTAATTGCATATCATAGTATATCGTTATCTATTCTTCAACTATAAATTAGTTGAGCAACTTTGGTTGTAGCTAGCTCTGCAACTCTGCAGTAGGTCAGTGTCAGTCGACAACAAACACGACACACAGTTACACACAATACACATACACGATACACAGCTGACTGTGTCCAGCTGCCAGCCGTGCGCACTGCGACACAACGCGCAACGTCTGGGGTTCCAGCAGGGGGTAGTGGAAGTTCATATTCAAAGGAGTTATCAGCAACTTGTCTCGATGGGACGGAGGAAGCCAGGAATCGATAGGCAATTTTTCCAACCCAGCTGTTTCACAGCTATACGATACTGCGATATTTTGCTGCAATACAGATTCTGTGCAGTTGTTGCATATCAAAGCGGTAGCGGAGTGCGTATTGTCTCACGATGTGACGCGCGGTTGGCTCAGCTTCGTTGGACAGTTTCCTTGATATTGCCACACCCGTTCTTTATTTGTGGAAAGCTGTCCAAACGCATGCTTGAGATAGCACAGCCACGTTCGGCGTGTCTGGTAGAACAGCTGAAAGATATACGTGTGGGGTAGACAGACCACATGCAGGGTAGAGCTGTGGGGCAGACAGACCACATGTAGGGTAGAGATGTGGGGTAGACAGACTACATGTAGGGTAGAGATGTGGGGTAGAGCTACATGAGTTAGATGTGGGGTAGAGCTACTACGCATGGCATAGAGCTACATGAGTTCTGAACAGAACTTGTCCGGCGTATTTCCCTGGGAATGTTGGCTGGTAATTTGGGCTTAGATACGCATCGACTGCCCCCGCCATACCGCAACCCAGTCCGTAGAATGTGTACAGACTTCATGCCAACAGCAATTGTATTTATGCCTCTTGTCGGTAACTTGTGTGGCTTTTAAATTCTGCCTGCAACCCTGAACATGTGTTAATCATCATCACTGTCAATGTCTTTTGCGGATATAGTCTCATTTAAATAATGCCAAGGCTGCATATGATAACAGGGTGAAGATCTATCAAATCTATCGGTCAGTTTTCCATTGGAATATGCCGGTTTCATGTTCACGTAAATCCGAGTTGCAGACACATGACAGGATGCCTTATCCCTAATTTGTCATTTTTGCTTCGTTCCCTATTAGGCGTGTTGAAGTCGGACGTGCTTGCGGAGGTAAACGGATGCATCATCTGTCATAGCAACATTGCACTGTAGCTTAGGTGGCAACACAGAACAACTGTTATATAATTAGGTTACCTGTCGGTGAACACTTTAACTCTCTTAGAACAGCTGGCTGAAAAGCTACCAGCCAGTAAAAGGTCTGGATCGTGACGGGCCGTCCCAGTTGATACGATCCCTCTCGTGAACGTAAAACCCACCTGGCCCTCACCAACACTCGTAACACAGTGTATCTCCAGCATGCTGCAATAGGTCTTCACACCAAGGAGCTAAGTGTATAAAACTTGAATTAATTTAATTAATGCATGCGAATTCGTGCGCTTCACGTCGGCGCTTTCAAACTTGACGAATAAATACCGAAAGCCATTGCACCGATACGGCACCATATAGATATTCACCATGTGGCATCCTTGCTAGAGCGCATTTCCTTGTCACTATAATGCTCGGCTGCTCGCACAGTATCGAGATACAGAGCATCTCGGTGGCACAAACTCCAGCATACACAGCATCGAGACACATAGCGTGCAGGTGGGATAAACTCCAGCATACACAGCATTGAGACACATAGCGTGCAGGTAGCATAATCTCCAGTATACACAGTATCGAGACACATAGCGTGCAGGTGGGATAAACTCCAGCATACACAGCATTGAGACACATAGCGTGCAGGTAGCATAATCTCCAGCATACACAGTATCGAGACACATAGCGTGCAGGTGAGATAAACTCCAGCATACACAGTATCGAGACACATAGCGTGCAGGTGGCAGAAACTCCAGCATACACAGTATCGAGACACATAGCGTGCAGGTAGCATAATCTCCAGCATACACAGTATGAGACACATAGCGTGCAGGTGGGATAAACTCCAGCATACACAGCATCGAGACACATAGCGTCTCGGTGACACAAACTCCAGCATACACAGTATCGAGACACATAGCGTGCAGGTAGCATAATCTCCAGCATACACAGTATCGAGACACATAGCGTGCAGGTGGCATAAACTCCAGCATACACAGTATTGAGACACATAGCGTGCAGGTAGCATAATCTCCAGCATACACAGTATCGAGACACATAGCGTGCAGGTGGGATAAACTCCAGCATACACAGTATTGAGACACATAGCGTGCAGGTGGCATAAACTCCAGCATACACAGTATCGAGACACATAGCGTGCAGGTGGCACAAACTCCAGCATACACAGTATCGAGACACATAGCGTGCAGGTGGCATAAACTCCAGCATACACAGTATCGAGACACATAGCGTGCAGGTAGCATAAACTCCAGCATACACAGCATTGAGACACATAGCGTGCAGGTGGCATAAACTCCAGCGCACACGGTGCCATCGTAAGCTCACTCTTTCAGAAATTCTTGATTGGTGAGATTTGAAAATGCAGATGAATCTCACTGGAGACGAGCGATGCGTAAGCTCCGACTTAATCCCGTCCTCCCTGGGGTTTAGCTGTTCCCTGGGAGAATTACTTGGCCGCTCTAAATGATGGTCGGATGGCAGCTCAAAATATCACCGCCAACGTGCGACGGCAGCGATGAAAACCAGGCAGTGAGCTGAATCGTAGCGTCCGCCTGGGAAAATCAACGGGCTCCAGCATAATTAGTTTTAATGCAGGGATTTGGAGTACGCTTATCTAATATCGTCCAGCTCACATCACAAAATCCGAGTGTTCCGTACTTTTCATTTCGACTCCAGTTTCTTTTGTTTTCTCCTCAGGGCACGTGAAATAACTTCACAGCTCCGAATAGTTAGGTGTTACACATGCAAAACCGGAGTGAGCGATAAAGCAGAAATAGCATGTGACGTGACATAACAGTACGTCTACTCTACATATTTACATCGGTGTGACGGATAATAAGGAGACAACAAATGTTCAAGACAAGCACCCAGCTCATCCCATCTCTAATCACTCCAGATCAGCCGCAACATACGTGGTCACCCAACAAGCTGGTAAGATAGCTACGTTCCGTAAACATATGGTGTTAAGGGCATTAAGCTTTTCGAATGAAATGAATTTTTAATTGATTAGCCGATTTGTATAGCCTTCAGATTCACATGTGCGTCCACTACACCCCGGTGCGAAATTCGCGGCCGTGTCTCAAAGTGATGCACCCCGATGTCTATTTCGTAGTTATAATATCTCAAAGTGATGCACTCCGATGTCTATTTCGTAGTTGTAATATCTCAAGGTGACTCGATGCAGCTCTGCCGATTTCTGGGGAATTTTAGCTTCTGGCCTTCCACGGAATGTCACTGCCTCGGTGCCAATACACATAATTACTCCACTGTGTTTGTTTTATGTCGCGCAACACATCAGTTTTATTAACCCTCTATACCCCATTTGGAGGCCAAACGGAGGGGGAGCTGCCATCATTACCCATGGGAAATCGGGCGAAACATTGCGTCATCGGTATGCAAGGAATACGTTGATAGTTCACAATGCATATGGCGGCTTGACATGATATCCGGCTATTGTAGAGGCTAAAATAGGCTACTGAGTTCAACGTCGAAGGTATGGAGGGTGGCTGACCAGCTCCTTGACTCATCAGTTGAGACCCGCGACCAATGTCCATTTCGTCGTGTCTGAACGTGCAGCAGCGATACCGATGAAAGAACTAGATACCAATAGGACAAGTCCATAAATGGACGGGTTCTCAATCCAGGTGGATGTGCTTCTTCGTGGGAAGGGAATTGTCCGAGAACAGTTCAGCTGTGCCGAGCTAGTGGCATGCTCAGCCCTCATATTTGAGGAACATGCTTCTGCTACAGAAGAGAGTGGTCTCATACCAGGGTGACATCTTCGGCGGCCGTCGAGCCCCGTGATATACTCCCGACACCGTACAGACTCCACACCATAAATGTCATATGTGACTCCACACCCTGACACTCTGAAACGGTCCAGACGTCACACCCTGACACACTGACACCGTCCAGACTTCACACCCTGACACATTGACACCATCCAGACGTCACATCCTGACACACTGACACCGTCCAGGCTCCACACCCTGACACACTGACACCGTCCAGACTCCACACTCTGACACGCTGACACTGTACAGAATCAACACCCTGACACACTGACACCGTCCAAATTCCACACACTGGTGCGGCTGCCACCTCGGCCTCAGCTGGCTCGGCCTCAGCTGGCCAGACCTCAGCTGGCCAGACCTCAGCTGGCCCGACCTCAGCTGGCTCGGCCTCAGCTGGCCAGACCTCAGCTGGCCCGGCCTTAGCTGGCTCGGCCTCAGCTGGCTTGGCCTCAGCTGGCTCGGCCTCAGCTGGCTCGACCTCAGCTGGCTCGGCCTCAGCTGGCTCGGCCTCAGCTGGCCAGACCTCAGCTGGCCCAGACCTCAGCTGGCCCGACCTCAGCTGGCTCGGCCTCAGCTGGCCAGACCTCAGCTGGCCCGGCCTCACCTGGCCCGACCTCAGCTGGCTCGGCCTCAGCTGGCTCGGCCTCAGCTGGCTCGGCCTCAGCTGGCCAGACCTCAGCTGGCCCGGCCTCAGCTGGCTCGGCCTCAGCTGGCCCGACCTCAGCTGGCTCGGCTCAGCTGGTGCGGTCGGCATCCGTCGGCCTCAGCTGGCCCGACCTCAGCTGGCTCGGAGACTTTTTGCGTGATTTCTTCCGCCGGCGGCGGGCATCCATCGCGCAGCGGACGTGATCCGTCTTGGACCAGCTGTGTGCCGTCGATCGGCTCCCATCGAGCCCACACTCCAGTTGTCCGCTAATGCCGGGCGATTAGGAGCACCGCCGCAAGGGTTTCCTCCCCCGCATACCCTCGGCCGCCCCGTCGTGTGCCCCCCGGACACCCCTCGGGCGCACATGTCCAGCTCTCAGCGACCACAACGGCTTCATTATCCCACTGCGCGGTGTTGCCGCGCGCGCGGTTGGGGAAGAATCGGTGCAAAACGGTACTGCCGGCGGCGCATGGCTAATGACTGATGAAGCGGCCCGGCCGATCTGTTCAGCGTGCGCCGCAGTCCGACTGAAGGGGTGTCCCGACTGTCGGCCCACTCAGACCGCTGTGTCGGCCCACTCAGACTGCTATGTCTGCCCACTCAGACAGCATGTGTCGGCCCACTCAGACAGCATGTGTCGGCCCACTCAGACAGCATGTGGCGGCCCACTCAGACAGTATGTGTCGGCCCACTCAGACAGCATGTGTCGGCCCACTCAGACAGCATGTGTGTCACGAGTGTCGGCCCACTCAGACAGCATATGCGGCCCACTCAGACAGCATGTGCGCCCACTCAGACAGCATGTGTCGGCCCACTCAGACAGCATGTGGCGGCCCACTCAGACAGCATGTGGCGGCCCACTCAGACAGCATGTGTCGGCCCACTCAGACAGCATGTGTCGGCCCACTCAGACAGCATGTGTCGGCCCATTCAGACAGCTGTGTCGGCCCACTCAGACAGCATGTGGCGGCCCACTCAGGCAGCATGTGGCGGCCCACTCAGACAGTTGTGCCGGCTCACTCAGACAGCATGTGTCGGCCCACTCAGACAGCATGTGTCGGCTCACTCAGACAGCATGTGTCGGCCCACTCAGACAGCATGTGTCGGCCCACTCAGACAGCTGTGTCAGCAGACCGAGTGAAGGGGTGTCCCAACTTCCGGCCTACTCAAATGCATCGGTCTGACCACCATTTGCCATAGATAAGCCACACTCAGCACATTTGTCTTTTTAGCGTTTGCTTTTCTTCACAGTTTCGGTTTTCTGGTTGTTGTAACGCCCTAGCATCACCGTAACAAATTATCTTCAGTCTTGCTTTTTCATCACGAAAATGCACAGACAGGGTCATACTATTATAATACCCTAGACGGTTCCAGTAAGTCAATCCCTGACATGACATATTTATCTTTCAAAGTTTACATTAACTTGTACGCTGTCTATCAATATCGGCATCTTGCAACACCATGATGTAAATGAAGACGCTATTTCACGCAAGCGAGACAGAAAACGAACAGTCGAAGAAGGTACCAGAATTGTCAGTTGCTTCTCCGTAACGAAGGTGCTTCACCGCTGCACTATCCCATTCTTATCCCGCATTTAGAATGGAAAAGAAACACCATCAGCCCCGGTGTACTATTCCATTCTCACCCTGCATTCGGGATGGAAATGAAATGACACCAAATGGAAAGATGGACATAAAACATCTTAATAGGAAGACGACCATCACTAGAGATAGGAATTTCTTCTTCCGCCCACCGGCTGAGTATTGATTTGCTTAAGTAATGATTATGATTTATGCTGGTTACCAATATGGCCACACTATTGACGGCGAATTATAGAACAGCAGCCTGATCGTTCATCTACAAGATGTTAGTCTTCTGCTGCTATCACTGCCGTCCGCCTGTCCAGTTCCGATCGTTCTGTGACCGACCAGTAGTCTGGTCGTACATCTCCATCGAGGCAATTAACCTGGTTTTCACATTTCGACCAGCCCTTTCCATCAATGTTGTTGACTTTCCTAATCGCTGGTTCACCTTCGTCCTTGGTCATTTCCGTCTAATGCATCGTTGTCACCAGTTCACCCAATTGGTAGCTTCACAGCAGCGGCCGTACATCCATCTGTCTCTCTTCACATATTCCCCACCATCAGCCGAGTAAACACCCGTGCATCTGTCGCAATGTCCACCTGACTTACAGACATATGACAAATCCAGTTGACATGCATTCATATAACAAAGTCCGTCTGACATGCAGACATATGACGAGTCTACCTGACATACAGACATTGCATGCCCAGCCGACATACTGACATATGACAGGTCTATTTGACATACAGACATCTGACACGTTCATCCAACATATAGACATATTACGCGCCCATATGATATACAGACACATGACAGGTCCATTTGACATGCACCACTTGGCCAGTACTCCCCGGATGGTGTGGCCAGTACTCCCCGGGTGGCGTGGCCGGTACTCCCCGGGTGGCGTGGCCAGTACTCCCCGGGTGGTGCGTGGCCGGTACTCCCCGGATGGTGTGGCCGCCAGTACTCCCCGGGTGGCGGGCCGGTACTCCCCCGGAGGCACACGAGTGTCGCTGTCTCATTCCCATGCTCCGCGGCCGGCGCTCTCCGGTCGGGCGGTGTCACTATCGGCCGGCCCAGGCCGCCGCTCCCCGCCCGCCTATCTCTGCCCTCAGGCGGCCCACTGTCGCTCGATACTTGTATTATAGCGCTATAATGGGATCGCCGTCGAGGGGGATGGCCAAGATAAGAAATAGACAAATCAAACGAAATAAAGGAGGGGAGACGACGCGCGCGCGCCGGGGCAGATACGGCGACAGGTTTATTTCGGCGCCAACGGCTCAGCCTCGGCTGTGTCTCAGCAGGCAGACAGTTCGGCCCCTGTGTCTCAGCAGGCCCGGACAGTTCAGCCCCTATGTCTCAGCGGGCCCGGATAGCTCAGCCCCGGTGTCTCAGCAGGTTTGGACAGCTCAGTCCCTGCATTTCAGAGGACCCGGACAGTCCAGCCCATGTGTCTCAGCCAGCCCGGACAGGACAGCATCTGTGTCCCAGCGGGCCCGAACAGCACAGCCACTGTGTCTCAACGGGCCTGGACAGCTCAGCTCTTGTGTCTCAGCGGGCCCGGAAAGCTCAGCCCTTATATCGCAGTGAGCAGCAGGAGCAGCAACATCGGCCCACCGACAGAGCGTTGTGGTGGCAGAAGGTCGGGACATGGCCTGCCGCCACCTCAGAACGCCACCTCAGAACACCACCTCATCACACCACCTCATCACACAACCTCATCACACCACCTCATCACACCACCTCATCACACCATCTCATCACACCACCTCATCACACCACCTCATTACACCACCTCATCACACCACCTCATCACACCACCTCATCACACCACCTCATCACACCACATCATCACACCACCTCATCACACCACCTCATCACACCACATCATCACACCACCTCATCACACCACCTCATCACACCACATCATCACGCCACCTCATCACACCACCTCATCACACCACATCATCACGCCACCTCATCACACCACCTCATCACACCACCTCATCACACCACCTCATCACACCACCTCATCACACCACCTCATCACACCACCTCATCACACCACCTCATCACACCACCTCATCACACCACCTCATCACACCACCTCATCACACCACCTCATCACACCACCTCATCACACCACCTCATCACATCACCTCATCACATCACCTCAGCACACCACCTCAGCATACCACCTCAGCAAACCAACTTACAACATCACCTAAGAACACCACCTCAGCACCCCAGCACACTACCCCAGCACACCACCTCAGCATACCACCTCAGCAAACCAACTCACAACACCACTTCAGCACACCACCTCAGCACACCACCTCAGCGTACCATCTCAGCACACCACCTCAGTACACCATCTCAG
This sequence comes from Imbricaverruca yamaguchii, assembly GCA_034440575.1. Taxonomy (NCBI): domain Eukaryota; kingdom Metazoa; phylum Arthropoda; class Thecostraca; family Neoverrucidae; genus Imbricaverruca; species Imbricaverruca yamaguchii. The sequence goes on from JAOTOL010001574.1 coordinate 301,745, forward strand.
CATACCACCTCAGCAAACCAACTCACAACACCACCTCAGAACACCACCTCAGCACACCACCTCAGCATACCATCTCAGCACACCATCTCAGCACACCATCTCAGGACACCATCTCGGCACACCATCTCAGCACAACACTGGCACTCGACGGTGCCCCGGCACAGCCAGAAGAGCGAGGCACAGTCGGGGAGGGGAACCGCTCCATTTGATCCTACGCCGGTACAAATGAAGCAGCGGGACACGTGATCGACCCACGCGCTACCATTCTCCATCGGATCGGTCCTTGTTTTTCTCAAAGGGCGGAGTCAGTGTCGAGAGGGTCGGTCGTCATCACTTAGAAGCTGTTGACGCCACAACAATACGGCCATCAGGTGGCCACGCGATGAGTCGGTGCCGCGCGCGCCGCCTGTTTTTCGCGTCTCGCCTGTGGTCGCCGCGCTCGCGGTAAAAAGCCGGCCATGAGTGATTGTGGGATGGGGATTGGCGATCGCAGCGGGCGTCCAGTGTGGGTCGGCATATCACCGGGGGGTGGCCAGAACAATGTTACAGCCACCGGGGGGTCGGGACCCATCAATCGGGCCGAGCCAGGGCAGCACTGGGTCCCGGGTCGGCTCCGGGTCGTAAATACACGCGGCCACACCTGACTCGCTGCAGGCTAGGTGTGTAGAGCACAGATCCCCGCAGCCGATCAGGTGGGGAGAGCACCGCCCCCCCCCCTCCCACCGCCAGCCTTGCCCGCCAAGCCTGCTGAGCGCCACGGCCGCCTTCCTAGCCACAGACACCTGTCGAGAGAGGTCTACGGCGTCCTGGGTCTGTACACAGCGGTCACCCCTTCAACCTTGGTGATGGCAAAGTTTTGACCCCGAAGGTCACTGGACAAATTGTTCATTCAATGGCCAGTATTTCCCGCGGCCAAATGTCGCAGAATCTTCCACCGGTCCCCAGCTGGACTCGGCACCGTCTTCCGAACCCGGCCCCGAACCCAAGGGACCTGGGTCCCGCTTTTGACCCCGCCTGGTCCAGACCTCGACCCTTCACGCATCAGCGCTGGGAGACCTGGTCTCGTGCTTGACCTGGCTGGTGCAGTACGGACCCCGCAGGTGTTGGTATCGGTCGAGACTCGGCGCCGTTGTTGACTACATGGCTGCATGGTCCGTCCCACTGCGCCAGCTGGTGACGTCGGCTGAGCGGCGCCACGGTCCGTCCCACTGCGCCAGTCGGTGACGTCGGCTGAGCGGCGCCACGGTCCGTCCCACTGCGCCAGCTGGTGACGTCGGCTGAGCGGCGCCACGGTCCGTCCCACTGCGCCAGTCGGTGACGTGACGTCGGCTGAGCGGCGCCACGGTCCGTCCCACTGCGCCAGCTGGTGACGTCGGCTGAGCGGCGCCACGGTCCGTTCCACTGCGCCAGGCGGTGACGTCGGCTGAGCGGCGCCACGGTCCGTCCCACTGCGCCAGCCGGTGACGTCGGCTGAGCGGCGCCACTGTCCGTCCCACTGCGCCAGGCGGTGACGTCGGCTGAGCGGCGCCACGCTGAGGGCACGTGGCGCTCCTGCTGTGAACCATCGAGGAGCGGCAGCCCGCAGGTAATGGGTTTCACGTTCTGTCGCCACAGTCGAGCGCCGACAAACACCAGCGTCGAGATGTGGCCAACGCCGGCGGAGATGCCGCGTGCTGCGACCGTGTGGGCGTGACCGGGGGCTGGGGGTGGGCATGGTGGGGCAGGGAAGCGGAGGGAGCATTCTGGGGCGGACAGGGCGTGCGCTGGGGCAGAGAGGGAGCATTCTAGACTTAAGGCTTGCAGAACGAGGGGACCATGTTTTGGCGGAAGGGGAACGGAGTGGTACGTACCGCAATGGAGAAGCCGCAAAATCTTGTATAAGAATATGAAACAGACTGAAGCTAGTTTGTCCATCCCACCCGATTTCAACCAACGTTAATAAATGTTCACCAATAAATACCAACAACAAAACATCCTTCTTTATAAGTCGTCTCGTATAATTTTATGTTAGAGTGATTTTATTATTCGTTATTTCTCGTTATTCGTTATTTTATCTTCTGTGGAAGTAACGCACGAAATACGCAAGAAATCAAGTAAATATGGCCAGATAAGAGTAGCAATTCATAATGAAGTTAAGAAAACAGAAAGCATACTAACGAATATGATACGAATAACTAATAATAATAAACAATGTAAATAATATAATAATTTACAATGAATGAAGCAGAATAATCGTACAAAATAATACTATCAAGTAAGCGAAAAGAAACAAACTAATCTAATACAAATTACGAATGCTGAAAGCAAATGTCTGACCCCTTTCACATGTAAAGCTTCAGGATTAAGTGGTGTCGAGCTGAAACGCTTGTCTCGAACATGTCACCACGCAACATTGTTTAAAGCGATGTTGAGAAATAGACCAAAAGTAAAACATTGCTTCTTGCAGTACTTTGTACTCGAACAAGGCTACAGATAACCCACTATGTAGTGCTAACCGATACTGGTATTTCGCTCTGATGACTGCCTATTTCCACGAACTTGGCTGGACTGTCACATCACGCAGCGGATGGGAATATTGACAAACGGCAGTAGTGAAGAAGTGAAAGGGATTATGTCTAACTCCGCCTACCATAGGCATGCAAGCGATATTGTAATCAGCGACATCTAAGGCCGTCTAATACAAGTCAACAAGAATATGCATCCCATCAATATCCAACCGCTCGGCCTCAACAAACAAGACGCGTTACAATGGCAACCCATTGCAACTGAAGGACCTCACCTTAGACACATACGTTCTTCATCCTATTCTGCACACTACATTTTGAAAATATCAAGAAAATTGGTATCTGCTGGATAATTTCTGACTGAAAACCCATTTGTCCGTTAGGTTATTTAATTGTGTAAATCACTAGCCAAATAGTTGCATTAATAAAAACAAGGCAGATAAGTATTTGAGGTGTGGGTAACGGGCACCGAAAAGCAGCTGTTACTTAAGTCCAACATTTGTCATATTTTGGTCTCTACATATGCAGGTTCATATATACTTGCATATGGCAGGTCCAAACATGCCTACATACGACGGGTCCATGCATACATATGTCAGGTCCATACATGCCTACATATGTCAGGTCCATACATACCTACATATGTCAGGTCCATACATGCCTACATATGTCAGGTCCATACATACCTACATATGTCAGGTCCATACATGCCTACATATGTCAGGTCCATACATGCCTACATATGTCAGGTCCATACAAACCTACGTATGGAAGGTCCAGGGTATTGACGGTTCAAGGATATTTCCCCGAAACTAAGGCTATATTTGTTTTGAAAGACAATATCAAATGAGCAGTGAGAGGGGCCTGAAAGCGAATTGCACATTACATTTGGAGCATTTCTAAGGCGGTATAAATGCGTGAGGATAGCTTTAAAATCAAATACTTTTATGCTCACAATTATTATGGGCTCAAAACTGCCAGGCAAGTGAATCAACTCTATTTTATTTGGTCATTTCAGGTTTTTTTTGGCGAACTGAATGCAAGTTTCCCTGATTTTTTGGACAGTATTATCGGTTTTATTCATTAACTTAATCTTGTTTATAATGGGATAACATTCCTTTCAGTAACCTTAAAATTAAACATAAAATGTGAAGCGTACAGCAACATCATGCGCATAGTCTAAGGCGCGATTCATGGCGTTATGACGAAATGTATACTTATGAATTTCCACTATATATATATGCATATATATATATATATACATATATATATATATATATTTAGATCTACACATATATGTATATAAATATGGATATATTCATATATACATACATCTATGTATTTACATATATATAAATAAATATATATATGTTTATATGTATGTAAATATGCAAATATATATATATATATATATATTGAATATATATATATTGCCCAATAGTTGGTAACGGTGTTTCTGGGTCCGGTATTTGATGACTGTTTTGTTATGTTATCAGCATGTTGACCTTGATGCGCTCGTGGACACACTAAACAACGTCAATTCACACATACCCCACTGAGATGGAACGAAACGAAACTTCCATTTTTGGACATACTGTTAGATAGGACTGATGATGAAATCCTTTTAGTGTCTACGTAAGCCAACAAACAGAAACGATATTGTACATTTCTATTCAGGTCATTCCATGAAGTAAGAGAGGGGTTGTCTAGGTTTCTTCCTGCGAGCCTACAGGATTTGCTCCCAGATCGCCTCAATGGTGAGGTCAACTTTCTGGTAGATACGTTTAGAAGGCTAAAATACCCTCATGACATACTCGTCGAACTGAAGGAAAAGGCTTTAGAGATACACAGGAGGGATAGCAGGGCGCGGGAATTGGGGAACAAACAGTTTATTGTGGTCCCTCCTTCCACACCGCGGCAGGAATGTCCAAGTTCATGGGGGGCAGGTTAGGTTAGTTGAATCGTCAGGACGTAAAATCAGGGACTTAATAGCCAGGCACCGATACCTAAAACTATAGAGAGCAGACGTCGTTCTGTGGTATACAGGATCCCATGGATTGGATGTGGGAAGGCCTTATTGGCGAGACAGGGCGTTCTCTTCAACAGCGTGTACAGGAACACAGGGCTGACCTTACACACCACAGGGTGTCGGCGCACTGGTAGTTCATGGTGAGAAGGAGGGGCACCTTCCGCGATGGGATGGTGCCTGTGAAATAACCCAATTAAAGGACAAATTTAGGAGGAAAGCTATTGAGGCCGCATTTATCGATACCGAGGATTGTATCAACAATTCGCCCGGATTTGTAAAGCTAGCTAGAGTGATAGCGCACCTGGTGCGGGACGATGTGGTGGAGGTACAGCGAGAATCTGACCCGGCTAGGAAGTTTGTTCCACACTTACACACACGCACACACACACACACACACACATACACACACACACACACACACACACACACACACCACACAACGCACACGCACACGCCACGCACACGCACACGCACACGCACACGCACACTCGCATGATGATGTGATGAGTGATATTGAGTGTCTTCAAAGCCGCCATGGTTTTTGTATTTTCATATTGCCATTGCCATCGAGCGTTTTCGCAATGTCGTTATGTCGTTCGCCAGCCCAGCGAGAGGTTGTGATTCGTGTCACGTTTTGGTCCCGAATTCGAGTGCACGATTGCGTGCTTCGAGTTTTTATGTTTTAAATTTTGCAGTTACTTCATCCTAAGAAGGCCTGTGGCCGAAACTTGATGTTGTTCTTTCTGTGAGAATATAGTTTCCTCTATATACCACTTATTGCTTAATATATATATATATATATATATATATATATATATATATATATATATATATATATATATATATATATATACATATGCATATTTATGTGTATATATAATCACTGCCACTAGCGCAAGTAATGACAGTATATTCGATGTATCAGAAATGCTATATATCACTGAAATAAGTGTAATCATAGGAAAAGGGGGACGTACAAACTTGCATGGGGCAACGAAGTTGTGTGAAGAAGCAACTCTGAAGGAGGGTTATGACCTTTACTAAGTTGTGTGATGTTGTGCCGCCGTGAACTTACATGCGGAGTACGCCATGACTAGCCAACAAACCAATTGCATCATAGTTCGTGCATTGCATGAGCATGCCACGTCGTGCAGATCAGCTACCGCCGAGCAGGGTGCATCCTTCGTGGAAATAAAGCCAGCATACGAATATGCTGGCTATATTCGTAGCCAGCAAATGACTCTCCACATTACCCTATAAACTTCAATTTTGTCTACCTTATCGGTTCATCGAAAGCAATAGGCTATGCCAATCACCTATACTTGACGTTTTAAGCATTGCAACTGATGCAATGAAGGTGAGATTATCTCTGTCAACGCAGACACTAATTGCTGCAAAAACCCGCTGTCGTGAGGGCAGCTCTGGGCTGCCGAATGTCAACGCAAGCACACATTGCTGTGGAAGTCCGATGGCGAGAGGACAGCATTGGACTGACGAATGTCAATGTAGGCACTCATTACTGCAAAAGTCCGCTGTTGTGAGGGCAGCACTGGACCGCCGAGCACTCGTCACCCATCCAACAGTGGACTGCCGATCACTCGTCAGCCGGCCAGCACTGGACTGCCGATCACTCGTCAGCCGGCCAGCACTGGACTGCCGATCACTCGTCAGCCGGCCAGCACTGGACTGCCGATCACTCGTCAGCCGGCCAGCACTGGACTGCCGATCACTGCCGATCACTCGTCAGCCGGCCAGCACTGGACTGCCGATCACTCGTCAGCCGGCCAGCACTGGACTGCCGATCACTCGTCAGCCGGCCAGCACTGGACTGCCGATCACTCGTCAGCCGGCCAGCACTGGACTGCCGATCACTCGTCAGCCGGCCAGCACTGGACTGCCGATCACTCGTCAGCCGGCCAGCACTGGACTGCCGATCACTCGTCAGCCGGCCAGCACTGGACTGCCGATGTCAGCCGGCCAGCACTGGACTGCCGATCACTCGTCAGCCGGCCAGCACTGGACTGCCGATCACTCGTCAGCCGGCCAGCACTAGACTGGCGATCACTCGTCAGCCGGCCAGCACTGGACTGCCGATCACTTGTCAGCCGGCGAGCGACTTCCTACGCCGCCTTGTGCAGCATGAAGCGCAGCCGTGCTGTGTGTGATGGTCGGCAGGTGACAGTGGACCCGGTCATGATGCCGTGCAAGGACTCGCCACCGGCCCGACAGTCAACGTACCCATCCACCAGCCATGGCGGCCAGCAAAGGCCAGCTGGCTTCGGCTCGGAATGCCGCCGCATAAAGAAAAGATAGCGCTGCAATCTGCCCGACGGAAGACGATTTGTTTCCGACCGGTGGACACTGAACACGCCCTGACCTTTGCCGACGAACACCATAAATCAGCGCTGCACGCTGCCGGCCGCTGTTTTTGCATGGCGCGCCGCCGCTCGCGCTGGCCCGGTGGGCGGGGCGAGCGCGGTGCATGTGTGGCGACTCCGGCGCACGTACCGATCAGCGCCATTTGCCGGCCGTAACTCAGCCGCTTTTTCCGCGCCCAGCCGTGTTCACTGATGTTCAACACAATTCGATCTTATCGATTATGATGTAGCCACTCATAAAACATGGCCTAAGCCGCATTGTAATGTGTTTGGTGCGCGGAGGGAGCGTCGGCCGGGGTGTAATGATTCCTTGATAAGCAGAAGTCATGCGGCGAGCGCAAGTTACGATTTCCTGCGTGCAGTCGGCCGCCGGAGCCGGGCCGCACATCGACCGACAGAAAAACAGGGACGAATGGAGGGATGTGTCCGTGATTTCTCATGTTGAAGTCGTGGAACAAAAACCGGATGAAAGATGTTTTCGGGGCTTGCACGGGAACCGCGTTTATCAAATGGGGGCTATTACTTCACCGGCAAGGCAGGCAAGAACAATGGAATTAGCATACGCGGTCTGCTCGCTCCCGTGCCGTTGAGCCAAGGTTACTGGTCGTGTCTTAGCATGCCACGCTGCAACTCCCGGGAAGGAGCCACAAACTCTATCGTGTCTGTTGCTCGCCTCTAAGCTGACCCACGCCGATGTGGCTCGTCCACCAAAGTCGGTTTAATATTTCAGGAGTGGCACAGGCGTGAGGACATCCTCTGCGCATCGTCCGAAGACCGCCGCGACAGTACTCGCTTCGACCTTGGTGTGGACGTACCACCGGCGAGAGGAATAACGGCGGAGCCCATCAAGCGTCTCTCCCATGTGTTGGCTGCACGCTGTGACACCGGCGCAGCACGGCGACTGACAGACAGCATGCACCAGAGGAAAAGACGACCTTCCGGCGCACCCCTCACGCCCCGTGGATCACGGAGGCGTGACGTCACGTGACGCTCCGTGACGTCACGGGTAGTCAGTCGCCCCCGGCTGGACACCCGCCGCGGATGTGTCTCGAGCCCGCGCCAAATTCACGGAAGATCCGGTCGAGTTGACTGCGACGACCGGGCCGGCCAGTTCTCACGCTCTCGCAGCACGAGGCCGTGCAGTGACGTCACAGTGACGACACGTTCTGCATGATTGAGTGTCAATACATGACGCCACGGTCTGAGCAGCGGAATGACGTGGCAAGGGTGACACGTTTGTATCGATGGAGTGACGCCAGTATGTGTGTGCTCATTGCCCCGGCACGGCGCGGCGTGATCTGATGGTGCGACGTCGCGCCTCCGGCGGCATGGACTTGATGACGTAGTGACTCAGCAGGGCACACAGCGTCAGCTGGCTAACGTCAGTCCCGCCTGACACCGTGCTCCACCAGCCGGTGGTCAGATCCGCCGTGTTAGATGTCCCACCAGCCGGTGGTCAGGTCCGCCGTGTTAGATGTCCCACCAGCCGGTGGTCAGGTCCGCCGTGTTAGATGTCCCACCAGCCGGTGGTCAGGTCCGCCGTGTTAGATGTCCCACCAGCCGGTGGTCAGGTCCGCCGTGTTAGATGTCCCGCCAGCCGGTGGTCAGGTCCGCCGTGTTAGATGTCCCGCCAGCCGGTGGTCAGGTCCGCCGTGTTAGATGTCCCGCCAGCCGGTGGTCAGGTCCGCCGTGTTAGATGTCCCGCCAGCCGGTGGTCAGGTCCGCCGTGTTAGATGTCCCGCCAGCCGGTGGTCAGGTCCGCCGTGTTAGATGTCCCGCCAGCCGGTGGTCAGGTCCGCCGTGTTAGATGTCCCGCCAGCCGGTGGTCAGGTCTACCGTGTTAGATGTCCCGCCAGCCGGTGGTCAGGTCCGCCGTGTTAGATGCTGTCCCACCAGCCGGTGGTCAGGTCCGCCGTGTTAGATGCTGTCCCGCCAGCCGGTGGTCAGGTCCGCCGTGTCAGATGCTGTCCCGCCAGCCGGTGGTCAGATCCGCCGTGTTAGATGTCCCGCCAGCCGGTGGTCAGATCCGCCGTGTTAGATGCTGTCCCACCAGCCGGTGGTCAGATCCGCCGTGTTAGATGCTGTCCCACCAGCCGGTGGTCAGATCCGCCGTGTTAGATGCTGTCCCGTCACCTGGCGATCAGGTCTGCCGTGTTAGATGCTGTCCCGCCAGCCGGTGGTCAGGTCCGCCGTGTTAGATGCTGTCCCACCAGCCGGTTGTCAGGTCCGCCGTGTTAGATGCTGTCCCACCAGCCGGTGGTCAGGTCCGCCACGTCAGATGCTGTGCCCGTGACCAGCTTGGTGAAGCTGCTGGATTCAAACGGGCATTAAGTAAGCTGAAGCTGCGTACTTGCACTGTGCCTGCAGTCGGAGACATACGCTGTTGATGTCGAACGCCAGCTGAGAACAGGCGTAGAGAACTAACTGCGCCCTTGTTGCTGCTTTGCCACGTAATTGAGTCTCACCGGAGATCAGATGAGCCATGTGCGAAATGTACTTGGCTGAGGGAAACAACCCGACTTTGAATTGTACGAGAATTATGTTACGGCGAGTGGTGTAAATGCGAAACTGCACTTTCAATCGGTGTGTTTTCAGCATAATTGCCTTGACAGTTTCCTCTCTCAGTCCATTTTCGTACACATTCTCATTCTGTAGTGGAGCGATCCAAACTGGAAGCTTTCGTTCATGATTACTGGCTTGGGGGCGATTTTGAAGCGTCGGGTGGTGTGTGACGAGGCGCCAGCAGACGATAGCGTGGCACCTGGACCGGAAAAGACGTGCTGACAGAGGCGGGGACCGGTCCATGGATCCGCTATCCACTATGCGTCCGAAAATGACATTCCGCATTAAACACCTGTAGAAATGCATGCTATTAAATCACAATGCTTCCGCATGGGTATACGATATTTATTACAGAAATAAACAAGGGCAGATCGGGAAGGCAGGGTAAAGATAATTTGCTAATGGCAGCTGTCTGAGGTACATAGAGCAAAAGGTACTAAATCGTATTGATGCAAATGCTCCACTTCAAATGAGGACTCATGCAGATTCAAATAGAAACCATCGATCTAAGAGAATTACTCGTTGAAGAATTGAAAATACATGGTTGGTCATAAACCTTTGGGAACGCAGGTATGCTTTTTGATCATTTCCAATAAAATCGCGACTGGATGGAAATAATTCCCACTGGCGCATATGTTCTACAGGAATTAAGCAAATGGATTTCTTCATAAGATAAATGTGACAAACGGACAAAGGTAACTTGTTTACTGCATCGGTATACTCACCCAACCCACTGAGTGTATTGGTTGACTCACCCTACCCACTGAGCGCATTCTGGCTACGCGGACGACACGAACACCCATGTCCTTAGGCGGCAACATTTACGATTTCACGCAGGCCAGATCCGGTATTTTTTCTCGGCGGATAATCCGTTCACACTCCTCGCGTGGCAACAACAATGCCAAACAAAAACGTAGCCCTTTTTCCACTGGTCAGAATCGCCGGCCGGGACGGCAGTTCCGGGGAAAAACAGCCGGCCTTCCATCTTCTCTTCTCATCAGCGGCATCAAGTCAGGTTGAGCCAGGAAGTGGTCTGTTTTGCCCGCCACGGCCGCCGACCCCGGAGAGGCGACCGACGCCGTTCGGCCTTGCCGACCACGCCTGATTGCTCTGCCACTGTTTTGATCGAGCGGCGCGATTCGATTATCTCGTGCGCCGATAATTCGTTTATACGACTCGCCTGGGTGTCCCATTGTAGTTCCATTAGATTTAATGCACCTGTTGATTGGCGAACGGGTGCGTCAGCGAGCCGGTGGTGGGCGGCGGGCGGCGGCGGGCGGCGGCGGGCGGCGGCGGGCGGCGGCGGGCGGCGGCCTGGCGCATGACCGGGCGCGGCGGGGGCGGCCGCCGCCCGCTGTCTGGACGGTCGCCGCGCAGGCCTGACGGTGGCGCCGCCGCGGTCGCCTGTCACGCTCGCAGGTCGGAGGTCGGAGGTCGGAGGTCGGAGGCCAAGCGTGCCGCCGAGTGGCGGGAGCGATGGCGGTCGGCGACTGTGTGTCTGGTCACCGCCGCCGACTGTGTCCATCTGGGGTAGCTGAGGAGCGGTGGGCATGGGAGACAGAGTCAGAGGCAGATACAGATATTGAGAGGGCGATAGAAAGAGGAAGGCATGGCAGGAGGGAATTTCCCGAGTATCCGCAGACACCAGCAGTGTGCCACTGAGCAGCATCACGCCTGCCGGCTCCAGCCTCGTCCGGCTGTCAAATATATCAAAGATGGCGACCGGCCGGCTGATCAGCTGAGCCGTCAGCGGCCGAGAGTCGGTCACTGGTGGTCTGAGGAGTGCCACTGGTGATCTGAGGCGTGCCACTGGTGGTCTGAGGTGTGCCACTGGTGGTCTGAGGTGTGCCACTGGTGGTCTGAGGCGTGCCACTGGTGGTCTGAGGTGTGCCACTGGTGGTCTGAGGTGTGCCACTGGTAGTCTGAGGTGTGCCACTGGTGGTCTGAGGTGTGCCACTGGTGGTCTGAGGTGTGCCACTGGTGGTCTGAGGTGTGCCACTGGTGGTCTGAGGTGTGCCACTGGTGGTCTGAGGTGTGCCACTGGTGGTCTGAGGCGTGCCACTGGTGGTCTGAGGCGTGCCACTGGTGGTCTGAGGTGTGCCACTGGTGGTCTGAGGCGTACCACTGGTGGTCTGAGGCGTGCCACTGGTGGTCTGAGGCGTACCACTGGTGGTCTGAGGCGTGCCACTGGCGGTCTGAGGCGTGCCACTGGCGGTCTGAGGCGTACCACTGGTGGTCTGAGGCGTACCACTGGCGGTCTGAGGCGTGCCACTGGCGGTCTGAGGCGTGCCACTGGTGGTCTGAGGCGTACCACTGGCGGTCTGAGGCGTGCCACTGGTGGTCTGAGGCGTACCACTGGCGGTCTAACACCGAAACGCAGCTGCTGCGCCCACCTGCCAGTCATGGACCAGTCATCCATCACAGCCAGCCATCTGACACGGCCAGCCATCTGTCACGGCCAGCCATCTGTCACGGAAGCTATCTGCCACGGCCAGCCATCTGCCACGGCCAGCCATCGGTCACGGCCAGCCAGATGCCACGGCCAGCCATCTGTCACGGCCAGCCATCTGTCACGGCCAGCCATCGGTCACGGCCAGCCATCTGTCACGGAAGCTATCTGCCACGGCTAGCCATCTGACATGGCCAGCCATCCATCACAGCCAGCTATCTGACACGGCTAGCCATCGGTCACGGCTAGCCATCGGTCACGGCCAGCCAGATGCCACGGCCAACCATCTGACATAGCCAGCCATCCATCACAGCCAGCTATCTGACACGGCCAGCTATCTGCCACGGCCAACCATCTGACATAGCCAGCCATCCATCACAGCCAGCTATCTGACACGGCCAGCTATCTGACACGGACAGCCATCTGTCACAGAAGCTATCTGTCATGGACCAGTCATCTGTCACGGACAGCTATCTGTCACGGCCAGCCATCTGTCATAGCCAGCTATCTGCCACGGCCAGCCATCTGACACGGCCAGCCATCTGCCACAGCCAGCAATCTGTTACGGAAGCTATCTGTCATGGACCAGTCATCTGTCACGGACAGCTATCTGTCACGGCCAGCCATCTGTCATAGCCAGCTATCTGTCACGGCCAGCACGAAGGCGAAGAGCGAGGTACCATTCGAAGCGAAGCGATCCACCGAACAAGGAACTTATTGGTAGATGAGGCCTCTCGAGCGATTACAGTCGATGATGTCACGACTGACAACTATCGAGTGGTCCAGTCAGAACGATCGCGAACACAACAGGTACCGGCCACGCCGTCATCTGCGCCAGCTGCGGCAGCTGCAGCTGCCTGTGGGGCTGCTCCTGGCGCGGCCGGCCGGTACCACTTCACCGGGCGGCCCCGCCGGAGAGCTGCTCCCACCGCTCGTGTCACAAACTCGCCGCCACCGCAAGAGCAACTCCAGTGCCGAGTGCGCGCGCGCCTTTCCATCACCTGGCGGGCGAGGGTGGCCGGTTCGGACTGTCGCCATTGGGCGGCAGCTCGGGTGCGCAGCGTCACGTCCGAGCCACCGAGGCCACGGCAGCGCGCCGCGGTAAATGATCACCATAATTACCGGGCAGTTACAGCACTGCCAACCGAGCCGGTCAGTCGGTCATGTGCGGCCGCTCCCTGAGCACAAACTGCGCCGGGGAGCATGCAGAAGCAGCCGCTGTCGGCCGATCGCCGCGCCATCTGTCGCCTCTCGCGGCCGCGCTGCCGTAATTTGATTTAGGAAATGTGATGAATGCCGCGTCAGGTGTAATGGATCACAAATGGCGGCAGAGGCGGCGCCGGCGGCCGCGTCGGAGCCGGCGGCGCGCTGAGATGCGTCGCGCCGCTATTTATCACGCGTACCGTCGCCGCCGGCGGTCGCTGGGCTGGGTCACTGCACAGGAGACGGCGGCGGCTCCGCCCCGCCAGCCTGGCCTGCCCCGCCCAGCTGCAGGTCGGTGTCCCGCCCACTGCAGCAAGGCAGCTGACGGCCAGCTGCAGCCCACCATCTGCAGCCTGCAGCCCGCTGTGCAGCCCACCGGCCCACAGCCTACCAGTTGGAGCCACCGGCCCACAGCCTATCAGCTGCAGCTCACCAGCCCTGCAGCCCACAGACTGCCAGCTACAGCCCACCAACTGCAGTCCAGTCGGCTGCAGCCCTCCAGCTCACAGGCTGCTCGGGCGCAACTCAAAACAGATCAGGCATTGAGCTTGAGAAACACGGCACGTTGATAGCTCGATAACAACAGGCTTTGAAACTTAAGATTTGATTCTCCTATCTGGGAAGAACGACACGCACAAAAAAGAAACTAAAAGGCAAAATGAAGTTCAGATTGAACATCTGTGGAAACCGCAGGGCTAGGTCTTTGTTCGAAACCATCGTAACAATACTAAATCAACGTGCATTGCGGGCCCAAAACGGCTGGTGCACGACACCGACGTACATTTCAGTTTTGTGTCCAACATGCCTTGGGCCTTGAAGGCTGTGGCCACGCAACACCCAATGATTTCGAACTACATTCTCTATCTATTTATCTGTCTCTATACTATATATATATATATATATATATATATATATATATATACATCTATCTATCTATCTATCTATCTATCTATATATCTATCTATCTATCTATCTATCTATCTATCTATATATCTACCTATTTATCCATCCGTCCATCTATCTATGTATCCATCGATCTGTCGCTCTATCCATCTATCTATCTTCCTGTCTATCTATCGATTTATCTATCTATCTATCTATCTATCTATCTCTCTCTATCTATATATCTATCCATCTATCTATCTATCTATCTATCTATCTATCTATCTATCTATATATCTATATATCTATCTATCTATCTATCTATATATCTATCTATCTATCTATCTATCTATCTATCTATCTATCTATCTATCTATCTATCTATCTATCTATCTATCTATCTATCTATCTATCTATCTATCTATCTATCTATCTATCTATTTATATATATATCTATACATCTGTCTATATATCTGTCTATCTATCTTATATATATATATATATATATATATATATATATACATAGGATTCCTATGCTTCCACTGAAATCCCGTGCTTCATTAAACAACGGCAATTGTTCAAATATTCCAGAAATTAATCTGGATACAACTAGCTGAAAATGTTAACCGTTTTATAAAATGTGCGTCATTGGCCAAACAAGTACTATAAACTGACCAAATCGGTAAGGATTGTAAACTGACTCTTATATTTTTCCCAGACATTGCACAAAACGCGCAATCGAGGTGACTGATATTCTACAGCGATTTCGGCTGCTGCGTAAGTCCGTACCTTTTTGCGTATCCCATAGCAACCAACTATTTTGCACTCGCACTGCGCGTGGGCACTGCCACGTAGTGATAACCGATAGTATGAAGGAGAAAAAAAATGATGCGAATCAGCTGCGCACAACCGCTGCAATGCAGTAACAACCGATGAGGATGATGGGGAGAATGGTACACGTTGGCTACGGACAACTGCCGCTAAAATTGAAGGACGGCTGCCTTGGTCAGCTCTGCGCGAGACCTGGGGTGAGGTGCATCAAGTGGGGGCAGGGCGTATTTTGAGGCTAAGGGAGGATTTTCGTGAGCAGTGGTTGTTGGAGACAAGAGAGCGCAACAATGTTCACGCGGCGCCGATGCAAAGCAGAGTAACACCGAAGGGTGTCGATACTGCTGTTCTGTAACGATGGCACCAGTCGCTATCATGCGTGAGCAAAAAGAAACGGTGACAGAACTTCAGGTTTTTTTCTGAAAAAGTAGACGAGGAAATAACATTTGGGTCCGAATACAATAAATAGCATGGGAAAATGAAAAGATGATTGTCGTGATCGATACCTAAGCAAACAAATAATTCGTAGATCAGCTTGACATAATTGGACAGTCGATAAAATACCCGAAGTTTGCTAAACACGGACTAACAAATTGCCACCTTGCTTCAGGCTGCCCCTTCCTTCTCATTGATGCGCTGCACCAAACTGATCTGGTGAAGGCTTTTGATCGGAAACATGACACTGGCTGGGCGGTTCATAGAATGACCAACAGTCCTTGGTCATTTTGTGAAATGCCAAAAATCACTCGAATTTATAACCCAAAGACTGAAATATTGGACAATGTAATATTTGTTTCGCCACTTTCTGACATTTCATGAAATCCTTAACATTGTCAGGTATGTATCGTACTGAGATTCGTTTCTCGAAGATATCAGCCACTGCCGGCGTTTCATGAAATTCAAGCGCATTTCATGGAACACCGAGTTCCAGTCGATGCCTGCGACATACATAAGCTAACCAGGATTCCAGCGAAACAGATACACTTCCGACGAGGCACAGCGTTAGCGTGACCAGCATCACTTCCTGCACTTTGGTGACAAATTGGCGCAGCACATACACACGCGATGGACAGATGACACCGATTAGAAGCACAAACGCTGTTGATGCAAGCATTGACAGGCCAATGTCCTCTGACATTTGGCTCCAGTCTGCTGGAGATTCGAAGTGTGATAATGTCATCTGGATGTACGCTGTGGCCTGTTTCAATTGGTTTCAGCATGAATCACGTTCGGGCTTGAATGGCATCCTCCTCATCAGGCGGGTATTTTACATGCACATCACACACTGCACACTATGCACAGACAGTTTATTCAAGGCCGGTGTTTTACATACACATCACACACTGCACACTGCACACAGACAGTGCACTCAAGGCGGGTGTTTTACATACACATTACACACTGCACACTGCACATAGCCAGTGTACTCAAGGCGGGTGTTTTACATACACATCACACACTGCACACTGCACAGAGACAGTTTACTGAAGGAAGGTGTTTTACATACACATTACACGCTGCATACAAACAGTTTAACCAAGGCGGGTGTTGTACATACACATTACATGCTACACATGGAAAGCTTACTCAAGGGGGTGTTTTACTTACACATTACACAATGCACACAGACAGTCTACCCAAAGGTGTGTGTTTTACATACACATTACACACTACACAGATATAGTTTACCCAAAAGAGGGTGTTTTGCACACACGCTGTACGCTACACATAGACAGCTAACCCAAGGCGGGTGTTTTCCATACACATCACAAACTACACACAGATAGCTTACCCAAGGCGATCGCACTTAGTGTCGCACCAGCTTATGCTGTGTTAGCCGACAGCGCCGGGTATCTGTCACAGCCAGCCAGCGATAGCGCGGCGGTCAGCTCTCGGCTGGCCATCCGGACACCTCCGGCAGCAGCCTGCTCTCTGCCTCTGCCGTGGTGGTGGGCGACGGTCAGACGTAGCCTGTAGACTGTCGCTGAGATCAGCCGCATAAGGCTGGATGCACCCGGTGGCATGCCAGATGATGTGTGGTCTCGACTGGTGTACGAGGGTCGATGACACGTCCAGGTGCAGCTGGAAGGAGCCACGGTCTGTGGTAGGAGAGGCCGACACGCACGACGACGAAACCCACTCATTTGGAGCAACGTCGGATAGTAGACGACATCGGCGTGTATTGAACATTCTGACATAACAACGACGGATCTCCATTTGTTTACACCTGAATTTGTTTACATCTCCATTTGTACATTCACCCAAGTGCTTCCTCAGAAATTCAGTTTCCTAGCACTGCGATTATGAAACTCCTGGTATATATATATATATATATATATATATATATATATATATATGCGTATATATGCTATATATAAGCGTATATATATGAGATATATGCATTCGTGTGTGTGTGTCTGTTTGTGTCTGTGTGTGTGTGTGTGTGTGTGTGTGCCTGTGTGTGTGTGTGTGTGTGTGTGTGTGTGTGTGTGTGTGTGTGTGTGTGTGTGTGTGTGTGTGTGTGTGTGTGTGTGTGTGTGTGTGTGTGTGTGTGTGTGTGTGTGTTGTGTGTGTGTGTGTGTGTGTGTGTGTGTGTGTGTGTGTGTGTGTGTGTGTGTGTGTGTGTGTGTGTGTGTGTGTGTGTGTGTGTGTGTGTGTGTGTGTGTGTGTGTGTGTGTGTGTGCCTGTGTGCGTGCGCGTGTGTTTACAGTGTGTGATTCAGGACTCAGCTAACTGGAGCCGCGCTGAGCGGAGGTGCCGCTGCTCCCCGGCCTGGCCGGCTGGCCATCAATCTCACCACCCACCAGCCGCGCACAGCTGGGAAAATTAATTCTAATAACTCTCCACAGACTTATGCTTAAGTCCAAAGATAAATGAAAGGGATAAATCTGGCTCCGCTCGGCGGAGCAGCGGTGAGGTCGTGTAATGCGGCCGTGCACTGACCATAGTATCCCTGTTGTTAGTGAGGCGGTGCACTGACCATGGTATCCCTGTTGTTAGTGAGGCGGTGTACTGACAATAGTATCCCTGTTGTTAGTGAAGCGGTGTACTGACCATAGTATCCCTGTTGTTTGTGAGGCGGTGTACTGATCATAGTATCCCTGTTGTCAGTGAAGCCGTACGCTGGGGCCAATACCACCCTGGTGTTGTGCGACAGTGAGGCCGTACGCTGGGACCGATGCCGCTCTGGTGTTGTGCGACAGTGAGGCCGTACGCTGGGACCGATGCCGCTCTGATGTTGTGCGACAGTGAGGCCGTACGCTGGGGCCGATGCCGCTCTCGTGCTGTGCGACAGTGAGGCTGTACGTTGGGACCGATGCCGCTCTGGTGTTGTGCGACAGTGATGCCGTACGCTGGGCAGCGTGCCGCTTGGTATTGTGCGATCGTGGGCAGGGCCGTACGGCAGCGTGCCGTGGGCAGCGTGCCGTGGGCAGCGTGTCGTGGGCAGCGTGTCGTGGGCAGCGTGCCGTGGGCAGCGTGCCGTGGGCAGCGTGCCGTGGGCTCCGCTCTGATATTCCTCACGTGGCGGCCACAAGATCCTGCCAATTTTCCTGGATGCGACTCAGCCACCGCCCTCCGAGATCGACACACCCTGAGTTAAGGGATTCTCTCCCGAGTGTCCTGACCGGGCCTCACCAGGCGGGGTCGGCGTCGGACACACCCCGAGTTAAGGGATTATCTCCCGAGTGTCCTGACCGGGGCCTCACCAGGCGGGGTCGGCGTCGGACACACCCCGAGTTAAGGGATTCTCTCCCGAGTGTCTTGACCGGGCCTCACCAGGCGGGGTCGGCGTCGGACACACCCCGAGTTAAGGGATTCTCTCCCGAGTGTCTTGACCGGGCCTCACCAGGCGGGGTCGGCGTCGGACACACCCCGAGTTAAGGGATTCTCTCCCGAGTGTCTTGACCGGGCCTCACCAGGCGGGGTCGGCGTCGGACACACCCTGAGTTAAGGGATTCTCTCCCGAGTGTCCTGACCGGGCCTCACCAGGCGGGGTCGGCGTCGGACACACCCCGAGTTAAGGGATTCTCTCCCGAGTGTCTTGACCGGGGCCTCACCAGGCGGGGTCGGCGTCGGACACACCCCGAGTTAAGGGATTCTCTCCCGAGTGTCCTGACCGGGGCCTCACCAGGCGGGGTCGGCGTCGGACACACCACGAGTTAAGGGATTCTCTCCCGAGTGTCCTGACCGGGCCTCACCAGGCGGGGTCGGCGTCGGACACACCCCGAGTTAAGGGATTCTCTCCCGAGTGTCTTGACCGGGGCCTCACCAGGTGGGGTCGGCGTCGGGCACACCCTGAGTTGAAGGTGTCCTTCCAGAGTTGTCTGACAGGGATGCCATTGTCAGGCTGGAACTCCGCCAAGTCGGGCCGGGACTGGACACGGGTCGAGTGCCGTTCACCAGGCCACGTCGACCTGGACAGCACCAGATGAACTGCACAGAACAGCACAGAACAGCGCAGAACATTCACAGCCAGGTCGGAGCGGTTGTAATGCGCGACAGCTGTTCCAGGTCCGCCGCACTGCCGACTGAGCGGTCAGCGATGTGTGCGTCCTCTGTCAGAACGGCTACCGGCCGCCACCGAGGAGCAAACTTCATCAGACCGGCTACCGGCCGCCACCGAGGAGCAGACCTCATCGACCGGCACGGCCGCCACGGGGGCCATCCTCATCGACCGGCTACCGGCCGCCACAGGACCCCTCGCCGGCTACCCGGCCGCCACGGAGGAGCAAACCTCATCAGACCGGCTACCCGGCCGCCACGGAGGAGCAAACCTCATGAGACCGGCTACAGGCCGCCACGGAGGGCCAGTCCTCATCAGACCGGCTACCCGGCCGCCACGGAGGGCCAGTCCTCATCAGACCGGCTACCTGGCCGCCACGGAGGACCAAACCTCATCAGACCGGCTACCCGGCCGCCACGGAGGACCAAACCTCATCAGACCGGCTACCGGCCGCCACCGAGGAGCAGACCTCATCAGACCGGCTACAGGCCGCCACGGAGGACCAGTCCTCATCAGACCGGCTACCGGCCGCCACGGAGGACCAAACCTCATCAGACCGGCTACCAGCCGCCACGGAGGACCATACCTCATCTGACCGGCTACCGGCCGCCACGGAGGGCCAAACCTCATCAGACCGGCTACAGGCCGCCACGGAGGACCAAACCTCATCAGACCGGCTACCAGCCGCCACGGACGTCAAAACCTCGTCAGACCGGCTACCGGCCGCCACGGAGGACCAAGTCCTCATCAGACCGGCTACCGGCCGCCACGGAGGACCAGTCCTCATCAGACCGGCTACCCGGCCGCCACGGAGGACCAAACCTCGTCAGACCGGGTACCGACCGCCACAAACGTCAACACCTCATCAACAGGTCAGCTGTCCCGGTGTCGGCCAGCTCGGCCTTAACTGGCCAAGATCGGGCGAACGGGGACAGATGGTGCCGTGGCGATTGGGAGCGGACAGTGGGAGCCTGTGGTGGCGGGAGCTGAGACAGATGGTGACGCGGCGGTTGGAAGTGGATGGCGAGCAGACGGTGGCGGAGCTGACGGTGGCGGAAGCTGGCGGTGGCGGAGCTGGCGGTGGTGGGAGGTGGCGGTGGCGGAGCTGGCGATGGCGGAGCTGGCGGTGGCGGAGCTGGCGGTGGCGGGAACTGGCGATGGCGGAGCTAGCGATGGCGGGAGCTGGCGATGACGGAGGTGGCGGTGGCGGGAGCTGGCGGTGGCGGGAGCTGGCGGTGGCGGAGAGTGGCGATGGCGGGAGCTGGCGATGACGGAGGTGGCGGTGGCGGGAGCTGGCGGTGGCGGGAGCTGAGGCAGACGGTGGCGGCAGCCGGCGGTGGCGCCAGGTGAGCTGGCCGCTGCCGGCCGGCTGGTGAGCGGCGCCGACCCACATTGGTCCGCAGCCGGCGCGGAGCCGGCTGTGGACGGAGCAATTATCGGTGATCAGGCGGCGACTGTGGCGCAGATGGGACACACGATACGGCACGTCGTGTTTCATCCGCGGCGCCATTGCACCGCCCCGCCGGCCGGGAGAGGCGCGCCGCCGCCGCCGCCGCCGTAATTGTCTCACACCTGATACAATCGGCCGCCTCCCACCGGCCGCCGCCACCAGCCATAACTTACCAGCCGTGCCGGCCGCGGCCGCCCGCCCGGCCGGCCGCCGCTCACAAAACAATGGAGAGCGGGGAAACTGCTGACCTGCCGGTCAACATGGCGTGCGAGCGCGGTCGGTCGCCGCACGGGCCGAGCGTCGGGCAGGCCAGCAACGTCTGGTCAGGTCACAACACTGCACGGCCCGGTGTGGGACGCGGGAACAGGCCCAGCAGAAGATGGGTACTGTGACAGTAGCCAGCACCAGGCTATGTGGGAAGCTGGGTACTGTGACAGTAGCCCAACACCAGGCTATGTGGGAAGCTGGATACTGTGACAGTAGCCCAACACCAGGCTGTATGGGAAGCTGGGTACTGTGACAGTAGCCCAACACCAGGCTATATGGGAAGCTGGGTACTGTGACAGTAGCCCAACACCAGGCTATATGGGAAGATGGGTACTGTGGCAGTGGTTCGACTCTATCCCACATGTTTCCATCGCACCCCTGGTACACTGAAACCGGGCTCAGGGTGAGAGTCGGATACACTGTGTTATGCCACCTTTACTTCAACGCATAACTGAATATCGGTGGATCGGGTCATATACTCCTCTTCCCGAGACAAAGGCGTGTTTTAATAAAATAAGATATATTTGCAGACTATGTAAACACACGATTGCTCAGGCGAACATTCAACGGGCTTTCGCCAGATAATAATGTCCATGGAAATATAACTATCTAACAAAAACAAAGCGACGGCAGTGCGCGTACATAGCACGAGCTGTGTGACGCGGGAGCACCGTGGAGCGGCGCCATTTGGACTGGAGTGGCTCCGGCTGTCCCGCCGAGCACGCGGAGATGGCCCATCCAATCTCGGAGGGGCCGATGTCGCCGCGTGTTAGCGGCAGCTCGTCTCCGAGCACCAGTCGTTTAAGCCGCTTCACTGCCGCCACCAAAATCGACAAGTGATTAACGGAATCGATGAGCTGGCTGCCGACAGTTAGCGACAGCTGATTGCCGTCGAGTTCCCTGCCGTGCCGAGCTTCCGCCCCGCTAAAACTGACGGTGCCACAAGTCGCGGCTCCTGTGCCCAGCCAAAATCGACAGTGTCGCATACCGCCGTGCTTCCGCCCCGCCAACGACGACAGTGTCGCATACCGCCGCGCTTCCGCCCCGCCGACGTCGGCAGTGTCGCATACCGCCGCGCTTCCGCCCCGCCGACGTCGGCAGTGTCGCATACCGCCGCGCTTCCGCCCCGCCAACGCCGACAATATCGCAATTCGTGGCGTTTACGTCCATTCAAAACAGACGACAGTGCCGCAGACCGCGCTCTTTGCGCCGCTCCAAAACCGACAATCGATCGTGTGCTGACGCTGTAGAGTGACCTGCGATTGCATGCCAATGTGTGATCGGTAGTGACATGCCAGGGTGTTGATGATACACCGCTTGATGGTGGGGACGGTCCGTCACAGTGTGACGGGTGGCGTTTGCCACAGTGTGACGGACGAAGACTCACTACAGTATGACTGCTCGGCACATACTGAGCTACTGTTGATGGCCTACCACCCAGTCGCTGCAGCGGGCCAGCGTTGCACAGTGCACAGCCCAGCTCGACTACGCACCCGACGGCACCGCCTGACACACAGTGCACAGTCCAGCTCGACTACGCACCCGACGGCACCGCCTGACACACAGTGCACAGTCCAGCTCGACTACGCACCCGACGGCACCGCCTGGCACTCTATCGCCCATTTGTTTGTAATTAGCCGAGGACAGCGCTCGGGCGATTCAGTCACGCAGCTGTCATGTTTATGGAGGCCAGCCGCCATCGGCCGCCATGGGGCGGGTCTGGTGGTCGCGGCGGGCTGCGACGCGCGCTCTTTAGTTTTGATCGTGACGACGGGCGGCGCGCCCCCCGCCCAGATTGCGTCACGTCGCCAGCTGATGGCATCCGCCGCGGTTCCATTGGCCGAACGGACATAACGCTCTTCCGCCACGGCCGGCCGACGGAAAATGCATGCCTTTATGGATGCGTCGCGCCGTGGTGGCTGGTTTCCACGTGCAGTTCAAGCTGTGGAAGAGGGCACCGATGTTCTTGTGGATGCTTCAACGTTTACTTAGGTCGCCAAACCATCAACTCGTTGACATTCATCTTTTGCAGACAAAAACAGAAATGCCAGGGAACTAGATGTTGTCACACATGAATTAATACGAACAAATGATATGAAATTGTGTGTATGAAGTCTGCTGTACCACAAAGGAAATAATTTTTAGACACAAGACGAAACCTTCTTACTCTTTCCACCACTGCCTGGCTTTGAGAGACAAGCAGTGTGCTGATGTTTCACGGATTGCACGTGTTGCAAAAGTTACCAGTAAATCTGTATGGATTCACACAGGCTTGAAAATTTGTGGCAATATCTTCAGCACACATGTAAAAATAACTCATTAGATACGATTGGCTACTTATTTCGAAATATGTCTCACCTCGATATATTAGCATATACACGTCCGCACTGGCCTTACGGACTCTCAACGGTCACCAAGACAGCTCTGAAGCATGGTGGACGTGTAATTGGCGCCGGGCGTCTAAAATGAACCACCTACATACCAGTAATATAAGTATGACCTTTTCCCAGCAACTTGAGATCATGCCTGGAAAGGATTCCCCAAACCAGGAAAATAAAGTAGCCACAATCGTTTGGTTCAGAAATGGTCATACATGCCCAAGAACTTTCCTGGCGTTGATATGATTGCCAAGCAATTTTAAGCCCCGAAAAAAAGAGGTGGACAAAAAATGCTTCCTTGTCGCATGCATATTCGAAATATGTATATTTGAGAAGGCAACATCCTTGCACTTGGTATTCTATCAAAAGTTGAGCAGCCTGAAGCCGACTTTTTAATGCAAGCGTCATGCGGTTACTGTAAAAAGGTTCGCTCGGGAGTATAAAGTGCAACCCCAGCGCTACATGGGTTTCGCTGTCGATGGTCACAGGTGTATTGTAAGGTAGGGTGCCGACGTCGAACCCGGGGATTGAGGTACACCCAGGTGCAAACTAAATGCGACGGCAAGCTGCAATTTTCTGATGAGTTGAAGTGCAACTTGTTGAGCTGCTAATGAGCATAGTGCATGCCAGGTGAGCCAGGTGGTCGCCGTTTGCTGGGCACGCCAGAGGGGATTTGGTGGCCAGATGGCAAGCTACAAGGACATGAATCACGTGATAGTACATGTGTGAGGTAGGCAGAGTAAGGTCCGAGGTGCCAACTCAGACTATCGGGAGGGGATAGTAGTTACGGCCGTATTTGTCAGTGGTGTAGCTAGGGTTTGCCGTTGGTATATCCATGGTGCACCAATGGTGTATCCACGATGTACCAGTGTTGCAGCCATGGTGTACCAGTGGTGCAGCCGGGGTGTACCGGTGGTGTAGCCAGGGTGTACCGGTGGTGTCGCCAGGGTGTACCGGTGGTGTCGCCAGGGTGTACCGATGGTGTGGCCAGGGAGTACCGGTGGTGTAGCCAGGGTGTACCGGTGGTGTGGCCAGGGTGTACCGGTGGTGTAGCCAGGATGTTCCTGTAGTTCAGCCGGGGTGTACCGGTGGTGTAGCCGGGGTGTACCAGTGGTGTAGCCACCGTGTACCGGTGGTGTAGCCAGGGTGCGCCAACCAGCGTAGCTAGGGCATGCCTTGAGCACAGGTGTTGGTCCGAATCCCGTCCTCCTGTAGCAAACGCAGCAACTTGTGTGCTATCACATAGAGCCGAACATGCAGCGAAGTTCAGTTGATTCCCACCTTGTAAACAAGGGAATCGCGGTGCCTCAGTCGGTAGGACGTTGGACTCCAGATCGTAAGATCATGGGCTCGAATCCCGCAACCGGCGGGATTGCCAAGCCCACCCGCTGCGAATCGTTATATGAACTAACGATAAAGTTCATCGTAAAAGAGCCTATAAGTCCTTCTTTTTCTACGTTTTTCAGTACTCTAATCGCATAAAAAAGAGGACACATGCCAAG
This sequence comes from Imbricaverruca yamaguchii, assembly GCA_034440575.1. Lineage (NCBI taxonomy): Eukaryota > Metazoa > Arthropoda > Thecostraca > Neoverrucidae > Imbricaverruca > Imbricaverruca yamaguchii. The sequence continues at coordinate 326,681 of JAOTOL010001574.1, forward strand.
GGCACAGGCCGTATAGGATACGCTACGCAGCATACGGCAAATGAATATAGTACAACGTGCCATGCGGTCCCGTCGTCGGACATCTCTGCGCCATTTACAGTAAGTCTTCTTGATGCTCCCCAAAATAAGGTTCAAAATCAGGCTGATAAGCGTCAGGTTTGGAGCTGCAATGCACCTCGAACGAGGGCATGCGGTTCAGAATGCATGAATCTGAGGTAAAATGGCTGGTGGTCGGATTTATGCAAATTATCAAAGTATGCAACATAAGGCGGTTATGAATTGCATAGATGCACGAATAAGGCAAGACAGCAGCGGGGAGGTGACACTTCGTCCACGGAAAATCACCTTTTAAAAATAATGACACCAGTCATTGAACTGAACTGCTCCAAAACGGCTCCAACCGTCCACAAACTATGGGAGCACTCCTACACAATCTGACCCACACCTGCAATGTCATCGCAGCACACCCCGACGCACGCCTGCGATGTCATCGCAGCACATCCTGACGCACACCTGCGATGTCATCGCAGGTAACCTGCGTAGTTCATGTCAGCTGCCGACTGGAGCCCCGGGAGTGGGTTGTGCTCTCCTGCTATGCCTATGCTGGATCAGGGTTCACATGTGGACTGGGGAGTGGACCGTGTCCGGGCCTTCCTCAGGACCTCATGTCGATTGCCGAGTGGCCGTGTTACGACACGGCGCGGGTCCACGTGGCGCCCCACGGTGACACTGCACAATGTCCCCCTTCCATCGGGAGCTGCTGCTGCCGCCGTCTGTCCTGTCAGCGGCGGCGGCCTTCACCTGTGACAGAGCGCCAACACGTGCTCGTGTCGCCGACCAGTCGGCGCCGTCGGCACCACGTGTCAGCTCGGTAGGCGCCCGCTCGCAGCTCACCTCAGCCGCCGAGAGTGAGTTGTCGCCGGCTCGAGGCGCGCGCCCACACCCCACACACCTGCGTCGGTGTCGACGGCGGCCGACGGCGGCCGACGGCGGGCCTGCGAGCGAGGCGGCAGTGGCGCGCCGCCGCCTACCTGTCAGTTGCACGCCGGCCGGGCTGCAGTCGACGGCCGCCGCACGTGCACATCGTTATCAGCCATTCATGGATTTGTCACAAGCAGGCGGGCGCATTCAGCCGAGATTAGAGGCCCGGCAGAGACGGCTGCCGGTTCAATATTGATCGTGGCCGCCGGCCGGCGAACAGTTGTGACGCCCTGTCGATGCGGCTCCTGGCCGCTGGACGGTGGCGCAGGGGCGGGGGAGGGGCAGGGGGGGGGGGAGGGGACGGCAGCCCGCGCGTGCCGGCATGCAAATACGGGACGGGGAGTCTGACCGGTGTGTGACGGTGTAATCTCCACCGGGCATTGTTCCGATTCAGCTCAGATTTTGTATTTACATCGGGAGCGGCCGAGCACAAAGCGCTGCCCCGCCGAGGATTGTGTCCCGGACCAGCGGAAGGGCTGCTGCCGAGAGATAGCGGGCACAGGGTCACCCCTCTCACTCTTAGACACACACACACAGGGTCACCCCTCTCACTCTTAGATACACACGCACAGGGCCACCCCTCTCCCTCTTAGACACACACACAGGATCACACCTCTCACTCTTAGACACACACACACACACACACACACACACACACACACACACACACACACACACACACACACACACACACACACACACACACACACACACACACTCTCTCTCTCTCTCTCTCTCTCTCTATCCCACTAAATGTCTCTCTGTCTCTGTTTCTGTCTCTGCCGCTGTCTCTCTTGATCTCTCACTTTCTCACTATCTCATCCTCTCACTCTTTCACTCTATCACTTGCTCATTCTCCCACTCTCTTTTTCCATTATCCCTCCCTCCATCCTCCCCTCCTCTCGGTCGCATGCAGACCTACTCTTGCGCTATTCCACTCCCTGCTGTCCGTTTTATCTTCAAGCATGACTAACTGGGCTGTTTTACGGCGTGCTTTCTCATCATTTTTCTGGGTGATGAACAAACTCACATCCGTGGAAACAAGGAAATGCAGAGGAAGGGTGTCAGACAGTGGAAGGGCTATTGTGAGTAGAGAGTCGAAGGGAAATAAAACAAATAAATAAATATGAGAAAGATGGAGAAGAGAGAGTGGAGAGGAGGGAGTATGTCAGAGAGAGAGAGAGAGAGAGAGAGAGAGAGAGAGAGAGAGAGAGAGAGAGAGAGAGAGAGAGAGAGAGAGAGAGAGGGGAGAGAGAGGGAGAGGACAGTAACAATTCGGAGGTAGTTTGAGTGTTTGGCAGGAGAGGGCGGAGGCACGGTGCCCTTGACAGTCTGCGTTCTGTGTGACGGCGAAGGTGACGGCCGCGCGGGGTGGCTTTATCTGGCTCAGTGGACGACAGCCGGCGGTCAAGTGACCTCGAGTGTTTGGCCGGACGACCGACGGCCCGGGGGCCGGATGTGTTGTTCGGCGGGAACACTTCCGACGGGACACAGACGGCGCCGCTCCAGTGGTCGAGTGTTGACTGCCACCGGTCGGCACCACGCGATGGCACTGCGGGAGGACATAGGCGGCCCCGCTCAGGATGGCTTCGGCTCCGTGGTCCTGCTGGTGTGAATGCACCAGCCCCTGGGGGAGAAGGGCGGAAGTGCCGGGAGCGGCACAATCACGGAATGTGGCGGCAAATACTCAGCACAGTTCAGTGCCAGTAGCCATGGCCCCATCCTGAGAAAGCGACGCCGTGAAGCGACACACCGTTATCTCCGAGCGCGTCATCAACTTCAGCTTCCAGGTGGGGTCCAGCATCGGTGCTCAAGAACAATTGTCAAATTGAAGGGTTAAAGCGGTGGTAAAAAAAATGCAGGTTGGATCCGGACACCAGGGAGCTCAGTGATGACTATACTCATGGTTCTTTCTGTTTCTTTTTGTGTCATACAGTGCAAAATAAGATACTCGTTCATATTTGTGATTAAAAGTAAGATACTACTGTCCAACCGGAATAGTGCGGGCAGCTACAATCACTTTAAATAGGCCGAGCTGGGTACCGGTCTGGGTGGTCCGCCTCACGCACAGCCCGGGCCAAGTGCTGAAGCGTCACGGCCGAGTGACCGGGAGAGCAACCTTGCCGAGCCCACACAATCATTACAAAACAGCTGCCGGGCTGAGTGCAGTGTGCCAGAGAGGGATCAGCCAACTTCAAGTTTTGCAGCCTTGCGTTAAGGAGTTAGATTGTTATTGATATAGTTTTTTGTTTGTGGGCTTTGGTTTTTGTTGGTCGGCAAAACAAAAGTAGTATAGGGAATAGAGCATTTTGCCTCCAGACAGGAGGTATTTCCACTGATTGCGTTTTGTTGCTCCGAACATAGCCGCAGTTAGGTAAGTTTCCTCAAGTGAACAGCTGCGCCAGTGTAGTGGTGTTCAAGCTCATGTTCATCGTGCTTCAGCAGCCACAAAACTTCACATCAGCAATCACAAAACTTCACCAGCAGCCACAAAACTCCACCAACAATCGCAAAACTCCCCCAGCAGTCCCAAAGCTCCATCAACAGTCACAAAACTCCAACAGAAGCCATACATTTCCACCAGCAATCACGAGTAACTCCAAAGTCAGAGGAAAAAATCCAAGTTCATGAATGATAGCTCCACTGGCAGCGACGGTGATCTTTATCAGCAGCCACGATCATCTCTATATCAAGGGTGAAAATGTCCATAGGATCCAAGATCAGCTCCATTGACAGCCACGAAGAACTTCATCTAGAGCTGCGAGGACTTTCGTCGACACCAAGAGAAACTGCACCACCTCGTATTGGGGTTATGCCGGTTCTCACAAGAACCTTTCGCACACCGGACCTCTCCGGTATCCACGGGGAGCTCATTCACCACGGGTGGGAACTCCACCGGCACCCACAGGGAACTCCGCCGCCTCGGGGGAGAGCTCCACTAGTGTCTGAAGGTAACAGCGTCACCAGTGGTGAGAACCCCACTGCTCAGCGGCCCCGGCAGCCTGGACAGGAGCCGCGCACGCAGCCAGTCGTGGTGATCGGTCGGCAGAGCGTGGTATAGGGAAGGACAGTCGACCACATCTCCCGTTCGGCCGAACGGAAGACGCGGCGGCGCCCAGAATGGTCTCAAAGTAGCCACTGCGTCGACTCACCAGCACAACTAACTCGTCGATTCGGAAGTTGGAAGTGCGCAGCAAGGCAGGAAACATGGAAGACGCTGGAGAAAGGATTCTCACTGTAGGGTCACATATTGCAGCCAGATGCAGGGGAACTGGACCATGGAGCTTCCCGCCGTCCGCTGTGACTGTGACCCGGGAGCTGTTTACAGTCTTCCCGTTTATATCTTCCCGTCAGTTGGATTATTTATGTCATGTAACGATTTAAGGCCAGGTACCGCCAATCGTCCGTCGTGAAGGTCAACTCTGGGGAGTTACTCGGGAGCCAGTTCCTGGAGCCATACGCAGGAGTCGTCCCAGGCACGGGAGCCAGCCCGGGGAGCAAGCTCCGGGAGCAGCGCCGGCAGCCGGGTCCTCGAGGCAGCTGCGGGAGCCGGCCCCGGCCCCGGCCGGCATCGATCACGACGGGTCGGCTGCGACGGCTCCGGACGGCGCCGCCGGAGGGCGCGCGTGATGCGCTGTGACACACGCCTGATGAGCCGCTGACCCGAAGCGAATCCATCCTGATGAAGCGACCCAGACGTGCCGCCTCCCTCGGCTCGGCCGTGTTCGGGGCGGAGCGGAGCGGTCCGTTCCGCCCAGACAGAGCACGCCGACACGCCGTGTACGGCCACGTGGTACATGATCACGCGGTACATGGCCACGCGGTACATGGCCACGCGGTGCACGACTACGAGGCCACGCGGTGCACGACTACGAGGCCACGCGGTACATGACCACGTGGTACATGACCACGCGGTACATGGCCATGCGGTACATGACCACGCGGTACATGACCACGCGGTACATGACCACGCGGTACATGGCCACGCGGTACATGGTCACGCGGTACATGGCCACGCGGTACATGACCACGCGGTACATGACCACGCGGTACATGGCCACGCGGTACATGGCCACGCGGTACATGGCCACGCGGTACATGGCCACGCGGTACATGGCCATGCGGTACATGACCACGCGGTACATGGCCACGCGGTACATGGCCACGCGGTACATGGCCACGCGGTACATGGCCACGCGGTACATGACCACGCGGTACATGGCCACGCGGTACATGGCCACGCGGTACATGGCCACGCGGTACATGGCCACGCGGTACATGACCACGCGGTACATGGCCACGCGGTACATGACCACGCGGTATATAGCCACGCGGTGCAAGGCCACGCGGTACATGACCACGCGGTACATGACACGCGGTACATGGCCACGCGGTACATGGCCACGCGGTAATGACCACGCGGTACATGACCACGCGGTACATGGCCACGCGGTACATGACCACGCGGTATATAGCCACGCGGTGCACGACTACGAGGCCACGCGGTACATGACCACGCGGTACATGACCACGCGGTACATGGCCACGCGGTACATGACCACGCGGTATATAGCCACGCGGTGCATGACCACGCGGTACATGACCACGCGGTACATGGCCACGCGGTACATGGCCACGCGGTACATGACCACGCGGTACATGGCCACGCGGTACATGACCACGCGGTATATAGCCACGCGGTGCACGACTACGAGGCCACGCGGTACATGACCACGCGGTACATGACCACGCGGTACATGGCCACGCGGTACATGGCCACGCGGTACATGGCCACGCGGTACATGACCACGCGGTACATGGCCACGCGGTACATGACCACGCGGTATATAGCCACGCGGTGCATGACCACGCGGTACATGACCACGCGGTATATAGCCACGCGGTGCATGACCACGTGGTACATGATCACGCGGTACATGATCACGCGGTACATGGCCACGCGGTACATGGCCACGCGGTACATGGCCACGCGGTGCATGACCACGCGGTACATGACCACGCGGTACATGGCCACGCGGTACATGCCCACGCGGTACATGACCACGCGGTATATAGCCACGCGGTGCATGACCACGCGGTGCATGCCCACGCGATGTACGGCTAAGCGGCCATTGCGCCGCACCCCATGACTGATGAGGACCACCATAGAGCCACCAACAGGCCGACATACCACTTGCCAGCCGATACGCCGGCCACAGCCTGCAGTGCGCGCGGCCAAGTACCTTCCCATGCTGGCACTTATTGAGCGGCCGTCACGCAGCGGCGAGGCTGCGGAACAATTGCGACTCAGGAGCGGCGACGGCAGTTGTCTCCACAGCGGCGGCCCCCGTTTACGGTTTCCGTGTAATCGTCGACGGCGGCGCCGGCGGCGTCGGCGCGCGACTCCATTTGGCGTTTACGGCCGGTGGGCGGGAGCATTCCGCGAGTTCCCGGCGCCGAGCCGCCCAGCTCGCGACAGGTGACAGCGCTGCGGCGCGGCTGCGGCGCGCGGCGCAGCGCTCCGCAGCGCCGCCGGCGACCGCTGCGGCAGCCTCTCGATAAACAATAACGGTGCCGGCAGTCGTTAATCATGTGGGCCGATGCAGGCGACGTTTCTCATTTCGCCCGGATGGTATATTGTCGTTTGATTGCTCGTATGCGGTCTCGCCCGGGAAATAAATGTCGCGCGGCGAAATAAGAGCGCTTTATGGAGTCGGGGCGGCGGCGTCGTTTACGGCCGGCGACACAGGACGGCCGGGCGGTAAAAAGCGGCGGCGGCGGCACCGGCGCGCCGGGCGGCGGCCACCGAACTACGCGGCGACACGAGATGCGGCGCCGATCTGCCGCCGCGACAGGCGCCGTGCCGAGCGATAGTGATCGGGGCGCGGCGGGTCGCGGCCGGGCCGACCCGCGAGAGGCGGCGCGCCGGCACCGTGCCGCGGCCGGCCGGCCTCGGAGGCGGGTCGAGAGGCCGCCATCTTGGCCGGCTGTGCCGCCCGGCGGCTGCCGGCTGCGGCACCGTCTCGGCGGTAGTCAGCGTGTCACGATCCCGGTCTCTGCTGAGCGTCACACCTACCGGCCATGTGGCCAATCTCGTCTGATACTGTTTGTCCCGAGGCGGGTCGGCCCATTCGCCCACTCCGCGCCGACATTGTGTTCGTACTTCATCGATTATCGCCTATGTCATATACCAAAACATAAATGCATGTTACTCTGGTTTCATATATCAGGTGTGGTGTTTCCTTCGTGTTTCAGTTAATTTGGTTTCGTGCTCAGAACACAGCAGTGCACAAATGTGAGTGTTGCATGGGTGAAGAACTTCTATATTATTCGTGTTGTTTGGGACCAGGTATGCCGATGGGTACATATAACTATGCAACTTGAGCTGCTATTTTTATTGGTTGGTTCACGACACACTTTATGCACATTCACGGCTAACGGCGCCGCCCACACTGTTTTGCCGGTGGGCCGCGGGATTGGGAAATGTCTTGAGTGGCGGTAGAGTCGAGCCCGGGACCTTTGGTACCCATAGCTCGACACCTTAACCACTCGGCCATCCCCGCCCTAGTTGAGCCGCTATTTATTGGCAGCAATCTGCATGATTTCGTGTCATGAAGGTCAAGAAAGTGATCTAGCATTGATACTATAAACATTGAACCGAGCAACGGAAAGGACATTGAGTATACAAAGCGGACCAATGACATCGAGAAACCACACCTACCTGTTGCATTCGTACAACGTGTGTTCGCACTATTTCATCTCAGGCGGTGCTGCTGAAACTGCCCACTTATCTCTGCAGATACCGGGCTAGAAACCATTCCAACGATCCATGTTTTTTTTTGCTCGCGCTCTGTGAAGCAGCACTTTCTGGTTTGACAATGTTTGATCATTATAGACAGCCAAAACTCCAACAGGTAAAGCCAGCGTTACTAGCGAATCGTGAGGAGGCAACGATGGTTACCTCTATAGGTATTAGGTAGCCACCTCCAGCATCATTTTTTAGGGGTCTGATATGGTGGTGAATTGGGATTGATGAGGGTGTCGACTGCCAAGGTCCTTTGGCGCCCTTGTAGTGCTGGTAAACCCAGATTGACAAAAAAAGGCTTGTGAAGACAGATATTTTGTTTCGTATAATAACTACAAGCTTTTGCTTTTGCTTTTGCTTTTGCTTCCAAACCATGCAACACTTGCTCTAATGTTATGAGCGTGACATATTAATGGCGTGCAATTAATCAATAACTAATATAAGCTCTTTTCCAACCGCTTTCCACAGATACATATTTGATTACCATTCCACCACTAAATCACTTCAGTCCACATATTTATCCTTTGTCATCTTGTGTTTCCTAGTTTGTAATGCAACACTCGTTCATAACTTTTCAATATTTACTGACACTTATTTATGCCATCTTTCAACATTTTTGTTTTCTCCATGCTAAGTTTCTGGACGTGGTAGAGCATACCAATCTTTAATATTAACCCAGCACAGATGGCATCTGGCAGCTAGAAGTTCTGAGACTTGGCTTCCTCGGAAAATATGTACTTGTGCGCGTGCATCGGAAAGCAAGGCACAAGGTGCACGCATGTGCAGACAATGTATCACAAGAAATATATTGTAAGTTGTACGCGACGAAGTACTACCCATCGCACGCCTGGAAATCGACAGTTCTTCTAATTAATGCCACAATTCAGTGGTGCAATTCGATAATTATGTTTGTGCCTTGGTTCTAAACTGTCACTTTTCGTACCCCGAAGGGACAGTGCCGAACCATCGAGCACGCCCCCTGGCTGCGTTTCTGGTTGAACATTTTATAAACAAATGTTCTAGTCATTTAAATGTTGTTACCCGACTCGGTCCTTGATGTCAGAGGGACATCGATAGCGGATTTAACGATCCTGGGCTTTCCCGTTGGTACTTTGAATTGGCGAAGTCAGGCCCATTGGTTCCTGAGATATCGTGAGGATATTTTCATAATTATCCCCATTTGCTCCCCATGTTATATCCCTCTTCTATATCCCTCCCCCAGTAGCCTGAAGTTGGTTCAATACTCTCGCATATGCCGGATTAGAGGTCACTAGGTTGATAATTTATGGGAAGAAGTTGCAAATTAGTGCACTTCTTGCCTACCAAAACTAGCAACCTTTAAATGGTGAAAACCAGTTGCGGCTATTGGTTTTTAGTCGTGGGTGAGTGCAAAAGCTTGTTCATTTCTTTAACCCGCGCACGTCCGGGGGGGCAGATATCTGCCCCCTCCGGTGTTTCCTCATTTGCCGCCAAACTAATCGGGTTGGCAAAGCCAAACCTCGCATATCTGTTCATTGGTCATTTCCGCATATTCTCATACATTTGTAATCCTGGGTCATCTCAGGTCAGGTCACCAGGTCAGGCGAAGTAACCCAACTACACTCGGAGTTCTAGGCGGCTTAACTTCCACAATAATTGGGCGATTGATTTCATATTTATAACATGTCATGATCTCATCAGGGACCATAATATGTATGTCGTTTTTTTCGTAGCATTGACCTTAGTTCAGGTCGCGACCATGGCTTCCCCATTATAGGGCTATGGTAAAATATACAAATGTTTCCTGGTTACATCTTTGCCAATTGTATCCAATTGCCAATTGTAATTATATCGCCAAGACGTGTCGATTGATACATTGCATGACCTCCCTAGGCGACTTCATGACCTTGACCTGAGGTCATGACTTCATGACCTTAATCTGAATTTCGTTTGACCTAGCCTTAAGTTACACCGCCTATTGTCGGTATCGCATTTCAAGGACTGTCGAATAGCGTTCGCTGTTTGTTTCTATCTGTTACAGGTCCTGAGATGTGTCAATATCTGAGTTCCGCCTGATATGGTCGAATTTGACCTATGATGACCCAGTGACCTGAATGTCGACCTGAGCGAAAAAATACCCAAACACTTTCGATAGAGCCCGTCACCAGCTATCCAACACCGTTTTCCGTTTGTCGCTAGCTAGCATAGTTCTAGAGATCTTAGGGGGCAGACATCTGCCCTCCCCCGGACATGCGAAGTTGGCGCGGACCTCCGGACGTGCGAGTGTTAAGCTGGAACTGAGGGACTTTAAGTGGAAAGTAAGAACTAAAATTTTGGATGACGTATTATTGCGCCATATTAATGAACGCTATGGTAAACTAGATTTACTCATTTGTGAAAACCTATCGCTAAATCACGCAAACGCCGACACATACTAATTATGGTTGTGCGATGACACCGGAACAATGCGCACAAAGGCTCCAACTCATTGCACAACAGAAAAACAAACAAGCAGTTAGGCGAAGATCGTCCGAGAGACAAAACATGAACATTTCGGCAATATGCCATCGAAAATTTCTGCGGCAATGACAAATTATCAGTTGATGGCTACCACAACTAATGGAGCTTCTTAAAAATAAAAAAGTCCAATGGCTTCTTGCTTCCACACACTGATGCTACGTCATTCTCACACAATATGTTAATATCCACGCATGCGACAGTTAATAAATACAATTATATCTAATAACTAGGCATCGCTTCTGCGGAACTTTACCGAAAACTTCTCTCAACTTCTCCCTCTTCTATGCGGAACTTTACCGAGAGCCTGAAGCCTTTGAGCCTGCTGCCCGAGAGCCTGCAGCCTTTGAGCCTGCTGTCCGAGAGCCTGCAGCCTTTGAGCCTGCTGCCCGAGAGCCTGCTGTCCGTGATACTGTGCTGCGCGGCTGAGGCGTGACCGCCGACCAGGCTGCTCGGGCAGACCGCGGCAGCACCGCTAGAATTTGGCGCGTTGAAAGTTAAACGGATCTTCAACGTAATCTCACCAGGTTCCAATCATGTGTGACTCGAAATGAAATTGGAACTTGTGCGTCCACACATTGTCAGTTGGAACCGGAGTGACGGGAGCACGTCAGCGTTCCCACGGCTCGCCATCCCAAACACCTGGTTCCATAACGTGGCCAGAACAACCAATTCTCAATCACATCATGTTTTCAACTGTTTACCACAGCTTTCTGGCGGGAGATTAATTGGCCCAGTCACCGACGCCGACCCTTCGGCGTACTCTCTTTCCGCTTTTTATTCCCATTGTTTCCCCGGTCGTTTCCAGCGGGCCGAGGGGACGGCTTCGCTTTTCATTGATCATTTTCGACACATCATTTCAGGGGAGGCGCACCGGCTTCCTGAGCTGACGCCGCAGCGTGAAAATGCAAACCCTAATTTTATTTTGATTCGGCCCAAAAGCTCAGCGGGTGCCGGATTCATTGCGGTGCGGCGGGCCACCGCTAATGCCGTGCGCGCCAAATCACATTTCCGCCGGACGGAGAGGGTGCGGCGGCTCGCCGCCGCGCCTCGCTCCAGTCGTACATCAGCGGCATCTTCACGCCGGACGCCGACGCCGGAGGCGAGGGTGTAGCGGATCACTTGCGAGCCTCGTTCCAGTCGTACATCGGCGATCTGTTCACACCGGAAACCGACACAACACCGCTGCACTCATTCGATGGGCCGGCAGTGAGACAGCGCGGCGCCCGAACACGTGAAGTGAGTCGGCCGCAGGTCGGGCGGACGCGGCCTCGCTACTCGGTCCCGCTCCGCTATTGGGTCATCTATTATGTAAAATTCAATTCCATTCGGAGACGAGGGGGGTCATTTGCGGGTTAAAAATGGAGCGGAGGCGCCGGGCAATGTCAGGGGTCGGCCACACTGCACACGCCCCGAGGCGCTGCGTGCTGCAAGACACGGCTAATATCAACGATAAACACTGTTTTCCCGTCGGGGCGCGTCCTGGCGGGCACTTCGTTTGAGCCGGCCGGAAAAAACGTCACTCGAGCAGCGGCTACGTGCCGAGCCGGGCGGGCCGTGGCGACTCGGCCCGACCACGCACACATCATGCGACGGCGTCCGTGACGCACCGGCGCTGCTGCCGCCCGCGGCCACCTCTCCAACCCTTCCACGGGACGATCAAAGTTGGGTGATCAAGTTACCGGCGCCTCACTAAATGCAGCGCGCAACCTTTCACCGAAGCGACGCGAAATTACGGTGTCCGGTCGGTCACTTAGTGGCGTCCACACCAGCCTCGCCGCCGCACGCCGCCGGACACGGGAAAATCCAATGTCGGCTTATAATCGAATCGTCGTCACCGGCGCGCCCGCGCGCAAATTAGATTCATCTGTTTGCATTGTATTTCTCGCACGGCCGAGCCGGGCGCGCGCCAGCTAATTCGGCCGTCCGGGTCAGATTCCCGCGGGTGCTATGTGGCGTCGCCATGATCCCGGATTTAATCCTGCCGGTAATGAGAGAGGAGGTGGCTGCCGGTCCCGCGGGACCGTGCCGCCGCCCGGCCGGCCGCGCCTTTCCGGCGACTTGGCGCGTCGGCGTCGACTCGGCCGCCGGCTGAGATTGCTGTCGGCGAGCCGCGGCCGAGGGGACGCACGCGCCGTCTCACAACTGCGCCGCGCAGATAAGGGGCGCGGCGGAGAGCCGCTGCCGTATCGACGGGGCGTCGTCAGGTCGTGTGACGCGCCGGGGCGGAGCCGGGGAGCAGCGCTGACGCCCAAGGCGTGAGCAGGGGAAGGCTTTTGACGCTGGGGACTCGGCGGGGAGGATGTTGTCTGTGGCGGTGAGAGAGTAAGGGAGGGGAACAGCGGCACTGGAAGTGACCAGACGAATATGATTCGTGAGGAGCATTGACGTCAGCTGCGTGGGGCGATGATACGGTACTGGAGGGGGAGGGGGCACCCACCAGCAGACGCTGCAGACCAGAGTAGAATGGTGACCAACCTGAGAATTTGATCGGTCTCCCTGGCTGCGGCAGACGCTGTTCCGACGACAGCTGGCTGCTCTCTCTCTCTCTCTCGCGCCTGTGCTGACTCGCCGTGTGCGATAATTCGTTCCTCCGCAGCCTGCCGACTCCGGCACGGGACCATGTCGGCAGTCTGCCGTCTCCTGGACACGGGACCATGTCGGCAGTCTGCCGTCTCCGGCACGGGACCATATCGGCAGTCTGCCGTCTCCGGCACGGGACCACCTCGGCAGTTTGCCGTGGCCGGCACGGGACCATGTCGGCAGTCTGCCGTGGCCGGCACGGGACCATGTCGGCAGTCTGCCGTCTCCTGGACGGGACCATATCGGCAGTCTGCCGTCTCCGGCACGGGACCATATCGGCAGTCTGCCGTCTCCGGACACGGGACCATATCGGCAGTCTGCCGTCTCCGGCACGGGACCATGTCGGCAGTCTGCCGTCTCCGGCACGGGACCATATCGGCAGTCTGCCGTCTCCGGCACGGGACCATATCGACAGTCTGCCGTCTCCTGGACGGGACCATATCGACAGTCTGCCGTGGCCGGGGGCAGCTGCCTGCTCCGCTGGCGGCCCGCCGTGTGCGACCATTCGTGTCGTCTCCAGCACCGGATCATCCCGGCGGACACTGTCGGGCCACGGGTGGGCGCACAAGCCCGCCATGATCGCCCCAGCTGTTGACATATAGGCTCAGTCGGGGCCGGTCCGGGGCCGCGGCCGGGCTGGCACCGCCGCCGAGGCTGACGGCGCATCCCGCGGGCGCACAAAGCCTGCAGCGCGGCTGGCCGCTTTCAGTGCGGCCGGCCACCCAGCCGTAATCCGGCGGTGTGACGCGGCAGATCCCACGTGACGCCGGCGATGACACCGCGTCACCAGCTGTCCCGGTGGGTGGCGCCGGCCGGGCCCAACCCTCACGCGTCGTCGAGCCCAGATCCCGCCAGGAATGCGCGCGTTTTATGGAAAAGGCGGCGGCGATGGCAGGTGGGCAGGTCGGCGGACGGGCCGTGGTCGCTGTGTGTTTCTGGCCGTCTTCGCACAACAGCCGCCGAGGACGCCGCGCGGGCAGGAGGGACGGAACGGGAGGAGCACACCGGCGCACATTCCCCACACTCTCAGCTGCATAGCCCCGACGCTCCGACGCGCGACGCGCAGGACGGACAGCCAGGTCTGTATGCAAATTAAAGGAACGTTTTCATGCTCGACATTTTGATGTGGCTCGCGAGATATGTTGTAGAAGAACCATTGGTAGCGCGCGTCTTCTTTTTCCCACGTTGTGCATCCAGATACAGCCATCAACATGGGACAGATAGCTGTGGTCTCTTCAACTATATTCAAACAAGGAAAGCGAGTTCGTAACGTAGCGAAAAGACGTAGGGAATCAAGTCCGCCTCCCACAAAAAAGAAGCAAACAAGCTGGGTTGTCTACTCCCGCAATAAAAGAAAAACTCGAGCTGGCTTTGGGATCGGGATGAGCTTCAAGTTCAGATGGGTGGGGGCTTCAGCATCAGAGCACCTATTGGTCACCCCCTGCCGTCGTGAAGTGGGTATACACCTCGACCCTCGGGAAGAAAAGCGCCAAAGACACGACAATTGAACCATAGACCTGGCACAGAAGGAGCTCCTCGTTCCTTTTGTGTTTGCCTGATAACACACGGTCTGTCTTCGAGGTGCACGTTTGGGTCGGTTCAACCTCCTTCATTCCATTCGCCGACACTATGGATCACGTTGGCTTTCGTATGCTGGAGGACAATTTGTGACCGGCAATCTGTCGAGTCGAATTGTTGAGGGGAGGGGAGATTGCGCTGGAAAACTTGGCGATAATCCAATTATCGTGTTCAACAGAGGTGACCAGCCCGGTTAGACCTGTTCCTATTGCCGAGATCCACGAACGTCACCGGACTTCCGACTTCTACCGGGATCTGATGATATCTACCATTCGAGCCTATGTTCATGGTTCATTATTCTTCCATGAAAGTGTTTTTCTACGCCATATTTGCTCTAATTTCCACCACTCTCTTCTAGTCTTACTGAAGGCTTAAAATATGCCGTTGTGTGCCGGCTATGTCATGTCCTCTAATGGTAGTATAGGTATACCGTGGTCATTGCGGGAATTTGCCCACAAAATCCGCATTGATGCCGTGTTCGAAATGATGCAGTATCCATACCAATGCAAGTACGCTTAATGCCTAGCGTATTTCGGGACGCACGGAATTTGTTTGTCATGTGGAACACTAGTTTTTCACCCTATTCAGAGTTTATTTTGTAAGTGAATTGCCAAGATAGTTTCCTGCCAAAGATGATGCCATGTCGGGATGATAGCTGGCTGTTTGCAGCACTCCCAGGAAAACAGTGCGTGCCAGGAGACAGTACTGGAATGAATCACAACGGAAGCGAAAATCAATGTTTTTTTCCGAATTGATCTCAAGACTGCATATTCATCTTAAGACTTGTAGACGTGGAGTATTTCGAGTTCGGTTGAACTATAAACTTTGTCGAGTGAGGAGTTCTCTATGCTTACCATATAATAACAGCCCACTTGGGGAAGACACGTCATCTCTTGGTAAAATGCTGAAATAGGTTTTACCTAGACTTACAATGATCGACACACGTCTATAAATGTCAGGTAATGTAGCATTGATTTCGCAACATATTTCATCATATGCGCTTCAATAGCGAATGTGCTTCATACAAGTATGATAACCATGGTGAAATACACCACGAAGAAGTAAAACAGATAATTAAGATGTAATATTTAATCCCAAGAGATGACAACCACTGTTGATATCCGCTTCGTCACTACGCCACTTCATGTTCAACTGCAAGCCGAAATAGACATGTTCTACTTAACTGTGTGTGGAAGCAGAACACTGGTAATGAAGCTGCGACGATTTAGCTGCGTATTTTATAGTGGCCTACTATCTAAACATTGCCTCGTGATGAGAACATACCCCGCAAGGTGCGCTCCAACTTCTGAACATGTTTTGCAGCCACACTATCCCATTCACTTCTGAATTATACCGACGGACTGGCCTTTGGTCGATAATGCGCATGTACCCCTGCGAATTATCATAAATACGCGCCCTCCATCTTGGTTTAACATACGACCGTGCGGATGCGAGCGTGTACGATGTGTTAGGAGGTATAATTACGTGTTGCAGAACCGCTTCACCCATGGGGCCCTTCATTCGGGGACAGGGCCACCGATTAATTGGCTCTATGTTCGCCACCGCGGCCGGCATCGACCACAATTTGTTTATGGACTCGCCGGCCGCAAAACACACCCAGCCGGGTATTGTTTGAACTCTCCTCCCCCGCCAGCAAATCACTACCTTCTGTGGGGTGAAATTAGCCGGTCCGTTCACAGCTACCTCGCGGCTAATAGCCGGCTCTATCTCCGACTGATCGGGTCGATCGGCAGCTCATAAATATCCATCGGGGGCGAATTCTTGAGATGTCGACACGGCCGGGCAGTGTGCTACACATTAACCTCTGGCCGGCCACCATCACCTGTGAGCTCGGCCGCCGCCACAGATGTCGGTCGCGACCGCAAACCGCCAATTAGTCCCTCAATGTGCTCAATGGAGTTTCGATGGGGCCCGAGGCGCGCATTTTTCGGCCGACCGGCGCATGCCAGAGATGTGTAGGGTCGGCCCGCGCCGTGCCAACACCTTCGCGGCTTCGCGCGTCCGCCGACCGTCTGCATATTCATAAGATTGTCGGGGTTTCCGTCATTTGAATAGAGAGCGTGAGCGGGCCGTGCGTGGCGCGGCGTGGCCGGCGCGGCGGCGCGGCGCGCGGCGCGCACCCCCGCCGCGCCGGCCGCCGGCCCACGTCCGAGCGGCCCGCTATGCAGATGAGCGCAGGGGTGCGCGCCCACTGTCTGTGTGTCTGTCTGTCTGTCTGTCCGTGTGTGTGTGTGCAGCGGCGCTGAGCGTGTAATGCGCCGGGATCGCCGCTGCCGTTCCGCACGCGCCGCGCATAATGGCGCCACATAGAGCGCGCCGCGCCGCGGCCGCCGCCAACGCGCTGTGAAATCTGAAGATGCGCTCATCTAACGGTGATATAATATCCATCGAGAAACGATCGCCTCGGCATAATGAAGCGGAAATCGGCGGCCGCATCTGAAATTTCATGCCCAGTTTGGCTCTGAAATGGCAGTGGAGGCGGTCCTGCACGACCCTGGTCGTCTATTGTGCGCCATGAGCTGCAGCGTTACAATGCCAACGGCCTACCAGGCCACGCGGCTGGTGGAGACTCGCCCTGTTCGGCCGTCTGCCGACATGGATACCTGCTTACATGAGTGCTGGTGTCAAGCTCACCTGTAGATATTTCACTACTCGCGTGACGACACTTGTAAAGGACGACACCGCCCCTCAAGACTTCTCCATGCATTTTCTCTTGCTCTTCCCTCTCTTACATACTCCTTCTCTCCCTGTCTCCCTGTTCTTTTTTTTTTTCTTCTTCTCTCTTTCTCTCTTTTCTCTCTCTCTCTCTCTCTCTTCTTCTCTCTCTTCTCTCTCTTCTTTTTCTTTTTCTCTCTCTCTCTCTCTCTCTCTCTCTCTCTCTCTCTCTCTCTCTCTCTCTCTCTCTCTCTTTTGCACTCCTTTCGACACAACATAGGCACATTAAACTTCTTGCTTCTGAGACGCGTGAGTGTGTTCGCACGGGAACCACGTACAGCTACTCTAGCTCTCTTTCTATACACCCTGACCCAAGTTTTGTTGCTGACCGTCTTTTATCGAAATGCGCGAGCACGATCTGCAAATAATCGACAGCCAGTGAACCAGTCCACAAATATACATCACCTTGACCACCAGCTACGTGGTCCAGAAACAATCGCCTGCCCATTTTTTTATCGGCACCGGGCATCCGCTTTTTCATGACGTCATCCGGCAATGGGCTGTACAGAGCCCATCGCGACGTTGAGCTGGCGGTACAGAGGCTCCTCGCGACGATGAGCC
Organism: Imbricaverruca yamaguchii; assembly: GCA_034440575.1. NCBI lineage: Eukaryota > Metazoa > Arthropoda > Thecostraca > Neoverrucidae > Imbricaverruca > Imbricaverruca yamaguchii. The sequence goes on from JAOTOL010001574.1 coordinate 344,421, forward strand.
GACGGTACAGAGGCAACTCGCGACGATGAGCCAGCGCACAACGGCATTCCCTGAGAAAACATCAAAAGCAAACGGTCTCGGCCGGCGACAGCGAGCCACGTGTCGACCGACAGTTCCCAAATTACATGTCAACAGCGTATGATGGAGCGCAGGATCGATGCAGCGGCCGCCACTGGCGCCGCGTCAACAGGGTCGCTGCGAGAGCGAGAGCGAGAGCGAGAGCGAGAGAGAGAGCGGCGCAGTCGCCGCTGCCGCGCCACAATCGATACAGCTTCATTACACGACAGCAGCGCGAGAGCGGCCGGCGCCCGGCTGGTCGAGCGGCGTCGCGAGATGGTTTGGCGCCTCCCGACTGAACCAGGCTGGACTGAATCCCAGTACTGGACGACTGAACGAGACTGGACTGAGTCCCTGTACTGAACGACTGAACGAGTACCGTCACCCTTGTCGGTTGACCTCAACCCGGCAGACTGCATGATCAGCTGGTGGTGATGAGCTGAGGTCCGGTGGTGATGGGCTGAGTAGTATTGGACCGGGGTCTGGCGGTGGTGAACTTGGGTTTGGTTGTGGTGGGCTGAGTATTGATGGTGTGTTGGTGGCTGGTGGCGGAGGCTGGGGTCTGGTGGCGGGAGCTGGGGTCCGGTGGCGGGGGCTGGGGTCTGGTGGAGACGGTTGGGGTCTGGTGGCGGGTGCTTGGGTCTGGTGGCGGGCTGGGGTCTGGTGGCGGGGGCTGGGGTCTGATGGCGGGGGCTGGGGTCTGGTGGCGGGGGCTGGGGTCTGGTGGCGGGGGCTGGGGTCTGGTGGCGGGGGCTGGGGTCTGGTGGCGGCGGCTGAGGTCTGGTGGCGACGGTTGGGGTCTGGTGGCGGGAGCTGGGGTCCGGTGGCGGTGGTTGGGGTCGGGTGGCGGCGGCTGGGGTTTGGTGGTGGGGGATGGGGTCTGGTGGCGGCGGCTGGGATCTGGTGGCGATGGTTGGGGGTCTGGTGGGAGGGCTGGGGTCTGGTGGCGGGTGCTTGGGTCTGGTGGCGGGCTGGGGTCTGGTGGTGGGGCTGAGGTCTGGTGGCGGGGGCTGGGGTCTGGTGGCGGGGCTGGGGTCCGGTGGCGCTGAGCCGACGTGTGACGTCGCTGCTCTGCACCGTCATCACACGACACCCAGCCCGAGGCGGGGCTCGCTCGGCGGCCGCGGCTGCCACAAAGCAGCCAGTGACACGTGGATGCATTGAAAAACACATCACCTGGCCGGATCGGACAGTTAATTTCCTGCCGGCGGCGGCGGCGGCGCCGGCGGCCGTTATCTCGCCGCGCGCCCGTCCCCAGGCGCTGTCTGACGCCCGCCGGGCACGACGAGCCAGTGGCGGCGGCGCTGACGGGCCGCTGGCTGGAGCTGCAGCCGAACACACCGCGTCGCGTCGTGCGCCGTGGTGCCACGACAGGCGACAGCGGTGCGGTGCGGCAGCGGCCCGCCACCTGTGTGTACGGACGTCAGGTGTGACGTCTGCCGTGACGGCCGGTGACAGTCGGCGGTCGTGGCGGGGCCGACCCGGACGATCCGGGTCCCAGCAGGGCTCTGACACCTCGCCTCGCTCGTTAGTGACAAAGTTGTCCGATTTTCATGACTAGTTAAATCTGCACACTTAGCCCGAAGTTAAACTCGTTCAATCATTCCATTAGAAAATCGAATTCACATAATGGATAAGTACATAAATGAAGAAAATTGTAGGAGAGCTAAGTGTATTTGAATTATAGCGAATAATATCAGCGAAGGCAGCGTGGGCGTCCGAGAAGCGTAGGAGAATGTCATGCATAGGTACTCATCGGGGGTTCATAACCACTATGAGCGTGGCATGAACAGAACCGAATTAAAGTTATGACTTTCCCACGCTTTTCTCAGACGCTTCCAAGTCGTGAACAGTAACCACACTAGTCCAGAAGTGAAGCAAAGGTACACCAGGCCAGAATGGTGAAAAACTAAAGCAGTACACAGGCTGAAGTACAGCTGACTATTCTGAATATGCTGCCCACAAATTACACAAGAGTTGCCGTTATGCATATTTGTGCTGCAGATGCTGTATGAATGAACCTATCTGACTTTGTCATTGTGGTAATAAAGGACATGGCGTTATTTGTAGGAATTTCTGTGGGGCGGGGATGACCGAGTTGTTAAGGTGTTGAGCTCTGGGTATCAAAGCTTCCGGGTTCAACACTCGCACCGCTTGGAGCATTTCCAAATCCCGCGGCCCACCGGCGAAACAGTGTGGGCGGAGCCAATAGCCATGAATGTGCATGCAGTGTGTCGTGAATCACCCAATAAACAAACAATAATATACAAGTAGGAATTTGTATATTCTAAATTGAAGCATAGTCTCGATGCGCGTGCATGTTTAAGTTTTACTCATGCTTCCAAACTTATGGTCAAATTGCTCCCCAATTGCATCGATACTTGGTGGCGTTGGGCTTACCTCCAAATTCATGCCCGGAATATCACTGATAGTTTTGGCAATACACAACTTTCCTCAAGGCTTCCGAACAGCATTGCCGTCTTCCAGGGATGAACACTGGATCCCGTGCTCTATTGCATTTTCGCGAATGACTTCAGTCTGTTCGCTGATGCCGCAGTGGTGGCCCAGTACTCGGACGACACACAGCTGTTGGTCATCGGTCCGAAGTCTCGTTAACAAGATAGTTTCACGCAGGAGAAGTGCCCGGCCTCATTTGAAACTCGGTTTTGTGCTATCGGTCTCAAAACTAACATAGACAAGACTGAGCTGATGCTTTTCGATAGTCAACCTAATATTCATGATATCATGCCACAGTAGTTCGTATTCGTAGCATCCACAAATTCAGTGCCAAATTTCGCGATAGCCATCGCTTCCCATGTATGGAAAGTCTTGTCTTTGATCGTACCCTCAGATGGAATTATAATGTCTTCATCATATTCGGTCGCTTCTGTATTTTGGCCGGCCTGTCACATCTTATGAATCACCTTCCTCTCAGCATCATCACTATGCTTGTGAATGCTTTCGTTCTGTCGCACCTCCGTCCTGCATCACAATTTATGGCAACGGTTCTCTAACCAACCTCTCTCGGATCCATAGCGTTTTGAACCATGCGGCCAGAGTCATATTCGGTCGCAAAAATTGATCATATTGAGGATCTGTTACAGAGACTGCGCTGGCTATCGGTGGTGGATTTTGTGAGGTGCAGCACCCTTGCCCTGACTCATAAGGTGCGGCGCACTGGCCAGCCTGGGGAGCTCGCTCGTGAGCTTCGCACCGCTTTGGAGACCCACCCGAGACCCACCAGACAGGACAAAGATCTTCATGTTCCCTGGTCTCGGACTGGGGTGGGGAAGCGTCGTTTTGCCTGTCGGGCAGCGGTGCAATATAACGGCTTGCCACCCGACCTGAAGCTGTTGCCTGTACGCAGTTTAGACACGCTTTGAGACGCCAAATGTCGCGGAGGCCACCGTGAGCGAGAGATGCACCTGCTGTCTGTGCATGCGTTGATAACGTGCTTGTGCATGCGACATTTGTACCCATGACTCCTTTTCTTTGTTATCTATTCTATTTATAATGATGAGGGGCTGTAATAGCTAAGAGCGTACAGTATGTTGCTCGAGTGCATGTCTTTGTCTTTGCTATCACTAGATCCAACCTAAAGTTCTGCGGGCGAGCTCCTATGAACCGAAGATCAAATCTGTGAGACCACTTGAGACCCAGATCCCGTGATGAGACCCTGCGACCCTCAGATCCTGTGGTGAGACATTGTGAGCCTCAGCTCCCGTGGTGAGACACTGAGCCTCAGCTCCCATGGCGAGACCCTGTGAGCCTCAGATCCCGTGGCGAGACCCTGTGAGCCTCAGATCCCGTGGCGAGACCCTGTGAGCCTCAGCTCCCGTGGTGAGACACTGAGCCTCAGCTCCCGTGGTGAGACACTGATCCTCAGCTCCCATGGCGAGACCCTGTGAGCCTCAGATCCCGTGGCGAGACCCTGTGGGCCTCAGGTCCCGTGGCGAGACCCTGTGAGCCTCAGCTCCCGTGGTGAGACACTGAGCCTCAGCTCCCGTGGTGAGACAATGAGCCTCAGCTCCCATGGCGAGACCCTGTGAGCCTCAGATCCCGTGGCGAGACCCTGTGAGCCTCAGGTCCCTCGGGATGAGCGGGGCTGGGGCGGTGCCGGGACCCGCCTCGGACGAGATTTGTAGCGGCACCGTTCTTTTGCGGCCCGATCACCACCAAAGCCTAACCCGACAATATATCTGGCGATAAATCGGCGCAGCAACAAGACGCCACATTGGCCGCGAGAGTCGAGACGGGAAAAATAGCGCCGCCACCGTCACAGTCTCCACTGGATGGCCAACAGGCTGAGCCCCGCTGGACGGCAACGGCAACATCAAGGTATCGGGCAGAGTCCCGCTGGAACCTACGCCACAATACGAACAGTTCTGAGAGGGGTCATACGGAGTATATAGGGGGACAGGGATACGCAAGTATCACCACACCCACATGTCGACACTATGAATGGTATATTATGGTGGTACTGGCATGAACATGCATCTTGAACATTTAGATCCGACCAAGTGATTGCCGTCGAATGCATTGTGTGCGAGGACACTCAGCATGGAGTACGAGACCAGGGTCCGCAAGGGAGGCATGTCAGTGTATATGTTTGGAAGTGGTATGGAAGCGGGAAGACAGAGCAGACGCCTAAGGACACCGTAATTAGATAACAAAAATGTGCTTCAAGCACTCCGTCACATGTTGTAATGCCACGATATTCAATGTGAGGCTGTGTGACAAAAGAATATAGCATGGCGAAAATATATTCTGTGAAGAAACAAGCAAGAAAATATTTCACTATCTCTGGTGCATCTTCCCTCAGTTGCAGCAAATAAGTGCAAGACGGTGTAAAAGCGGCCAGGTTCGAATATGCCAGTACCACCATTGCCGCCCTGGTACCTCAGTTGGTTAGAGCTCTGGCCTGCACCGGTCTCCCCTGTATTGGCAACACAGGGTTCGAGTCGCTTCGCGCGCTCGCATTTAGCCCCCGGCCGGGAGTGTCAGTTGGCAGCTGGCCCGATAAGACCGGGGACGAGCTACCGGGCGGCCGTGTCGGTGCATTGGCGGCACGTTAAACTTTCGGTCTAAATTCTGCCGTTGAACTGGAGCTCATGGATCGGGTGGTGGGGCCAGGGTTCACGCAACAAGCTCTGCTTAGCAATAGAACCCTGGCTCCTCAAGCCGCCCCAGCAACAACTCGGATCAAATAAATAAATAAAATATCGTGCATATCGCGAATAGCGTCCCCTTAGAAGGAGGCATGGAAGACGTCTATGTGTGCTGCGACCGTCTCCACGCTTTGAGCTCAATCAGTGGCTACGCCCGGCTTCAACAACAACAGCCACAGTGTCCGGCAACAGCGGCCACAGTGTCCGGCAACAGCGGCCACAATGGTCGGCAACAGCGGTCACAGTGTCCGGTAACAACAGCCACAGTGTCCGGCAACAGCGGCCACAGTGTCCGGCAACAGCGGCCACAGTGTCCGGAAACAGCGGCCACAGTGCCGGTTTAGAATGGATTGCTTTGTTGGACAACCATAGCCGGGGACTGTGACCTGCTCCGTCGCACTCCTGGCTAATCGGCAGACCCTTCACCTACACCGGCTGGTAGACCAGGGCTGCCCACACCTTGACAGCAGGTGGGCCCTTCACTCCCACGGATCGAGAGACCTGGGGACCTACACATGGACAGCAGGTGGGTCATTCACCCCACCGACCGACAGATACTAGGACTCACACCTGGACAGCTGGTATGCCGCACCCACTAACAGACGAGCCCGGCCCCACACCTGGACAGAAGGTGGACCCTTCACCTCCACCCACCGACAGACGAGCTCGGCCCCACACCTGGACAGAAGGTGGGCCCTTCACCTCCACCCACCGACAGACGAGCTCGGCCCCACACCTAGACAGCCTGTCAGTGCTTCACTCCCACTCCCCGGCGCTGCACCCATCTGACTTGCATGAGACACGCCCCTTATTCAGAGGCCACTCCCACACATCAGACGCGTGTGTCGTACCGGCGGCCCGCTGAGAAGAGAGCTCGATGCGCAGGAATGGCAGCATGACCGCGCGCACGGGACCACATGCTTTCTTCTGAAACGACACTCCGGGGCCGACGCGGTTTTTTCTCGGCTGTTCACAAAGACATGCCTTTGTCGGCAAGACATGCTGCGCCAGACTGTTGATGTCAGCCGACCGACCAGCACCTCTATACGGACACAAGCGACATCATGGACGTAGAACTCTCGAATTGAGTTATTTTAAGGTCAGACCAAGATGTATTCTGACGGCCAGAGTGTACACGAATGCTTGAGCTTTGTTAGCGGATTTCGACTGGCACAAGTGCTGGACCGTGACGGTACCGTGGCCGACAGAGAGGGGCACACCAACACCACCCCCAACGGATGTATCGGCCATAACCGGCCGCACCAGAGACCCGCCGCCAAAGCCATGAATAGCAATGGCCGTATCCGGAGTGTACGATCGGCAGCGGGCGCGGGCAAGCCGTTTACTGCCACCTTAGTATGCATTAAGGCAAAAATACCGACTCAAATAAAGCTGGCTCACAAATCAGCCGGACGCCGCTCGGCTGATGGCAGGAGCCGCGGCGCATTTGCCGCGCACGCCGCCCCCGCGGCAATACGACCAGTGAAACATTATATAGCTGAACACGAGAGGCAAACCAGCAGAGTCGTGTCCAGCGCCGGCTCTTTTCCTAACGGCACGCCGCAATACTCGAGCGGAGGGCTGGATTCCGGCAAAGTGTGGGCCCGTCCGTCACTGCCCCCACTGCTGCCGGGCTCCGACCTGGTGATCCTGTCGTCATACCGCCGACCACGGGTGAGGTCGCTGCCGCCACTGCTACCGCGCTCCGACCTGGTGATCCTGTCGTCATACCGCCGACCACGGGTGAGGTCGCTGCCGCCACTGCTACCGCGCTCCGACCTGGTGATCCTGTCGTCACACCGCCGACCACGGGTGAGGTCGCTGCCGCCACTGCTACCGCGCTCCGACCTGGTGATCCTGTCGTCACACCGCCGACCACGGGTGAGGTCGCTGCCGCCACTGCTACCGCCCGACCTTATCCTGTCGTCACACCGCCGACCACGGGTGAGGTCGCTGCGCCACTGCTACCGCACTCCGACCATCCCGCCGTACACCACCGACCACGGGTGAGGCGCTGGCCCTTACCCCTCCACCGGGGCTAGTGCTCCCTACCGACTCCGACCCATCCCGCCGTCATACCACCGACCACGGGTGGGATCGCTGCCGTCGCCGCCATCGCTCTCCGACCCATTCTGCCGTCATACTACCACAACAGACGAGACTGCTACATCCGATCCTCAGCAGCGCACGTCTGGAGAACAAACTGGCACGCCACTATACGTTGCACGGATCGAGTGTTATTAACGTGCCTCTGACCATTCTGGAAAGCAGTCCTCCGACAACAAACCAGCACAGCATAGGGAGGAAGAGGCACGAGAGCACTGATCATGTCCGCTCCAGCACTCACACCAACGTAACAACCACTCTACAGTGTGTATGTGTGGGGGGGGGGATCCTAGCGCGGTGGCGGTGCAGGGAGACACCAGATATTACCGGTGCAACTGTTGTGTTCTCACATGGCGCGGGAGGTGTGAGTTATGGCCGGACGGCTGGCCGCAGGGGAGGGGTCAGAACGACATACGGCCGGCGGCCGCGCGCCCTGATGAATCGTCTCATCCCCGGCGGACCGGGACCGGTCCTCTGCGACCGCCGGAGGCACCATTCGATCGGCGCCCGGCAATAGCCGAAGGCCGGGCGCATTACTCCTGCGTCGGTTTTCAGATGAGCCATGCCGTGGTGGTGTTGCGTGCGGCGCGACCGGGGGGGGGGGGGAGAGGTCACGCCAGCTCGGGGCAGAACCACAGCCCACTGAGGAAACCACGCCAGTTCGGGGCAGAACTACAGCACCACCGAAGAGGTCACGCCAGCTCGGGGCAGAACCACAGCCCACTGAGGAAACCACGCCAGTTCGGGGCAGAACCAGAGCTCACTGGGGAAACCACGCCAGCTCGGGGCAGAACCACAGCCCACTGAGGAAACCACGCCAGTTCGGGGCAGAACCAGAGCTCACTGGGGAAACCACGCCAGCTCGGGGCAGAACTACAGCGCCACCGAAAAGGCCACGCCAGCTAGGGGCAGAGCCACAGCTCACTGGGGAGGCCACACCAGCTTGGGGTTGAACCACAGCCCACTGGGGAGGCCACACCAGCTAGGGGCAGAATCACAGCAGCCCCAGCTTTAAAGCTGGTGCCTGACAAAAAGCGCAGTTTCTTTTCTGATCCTACTTTGTTCTGATTCATTTTTCTTCTTGTAATTTTTCGTCGGTCGAGAAAGACAATGGGGGATGACTGGCCGAATTCCGCCGCTGAAGATTAATGATTCCAAGATGATGCCGCGAACAGCGGGTCCGGTGGCAAATTACAAACAGAAAGCAAAAGACAAAACAGAGCCGCAAAAAGGCGGTGATTTGTTTTCTCCGGGGACGTACACCCAGTGAAAAGACCAGAGTTTACCGATTACATCCGACTTCAGCGCAGGTTAGGCCTACCTGAGTTCTGCACAGAGATGATTCATTCTGCTGTTGCTGCAAGGCCAGTGATCGTTGTCGAGTGTGGCGCCTGGTCCCCGTCCTGCGTCACGGACGGCACCGAACGGTGACGTGTGGGGATCACAAGGGATCCAGCCTCGTCAGGGAGCCGCCCCGCAGCAGGAGCGGATCCAGGATCCAGCCTGCTCCTGTCACGGGACCAGCGAGCGTCAGAGAGCGGCCCGGATCCTGTGGTGCTGTGATGCTGTGATTCTGTGGTGCTGTGGAGCTGTGACGCTGTGATGCTGTGACGCCGTGATGCTGTCACGCCGTGATGCTGTGATGCTGTCACGCCGTGATGCTGTGATGCTGTCACGCCGTGATGCTGTGATGCAGCTCCATGGCGGACGCCGTGCAGAGGGCGGCGTCACGCTGTGACGCGAGACGGCCGGCGGCGCGCGTGCCGCAGTCAGACGCCGCTGATGTATACAGGTGTGTGATTGGGGCGCGCCGGTGGGCCGGCCGCCCACTGCGAGCCGCCCTCTGAACTCGCCGCTCGCTGACCGGCCAGCTGGCCGCCGGCCGCCCCGGCCGCCCGCCGCCGCCCGCCGCCGCCCGCCGCCGCCCATAAACGCAGACGACGCCGGCCGCGTCGGAGCGCGCCCTGGAAATGGAAACCTATAAACATGGTTGGCGCTCGTTTAAATTCATAGAAAACATAATGAGGTGGTCTGTTTCGACGGCGGTGGACGGCGCGCGCCGGCAGGGTGGGACATCATCGACGGCCTCCTGTCGCCGACACCGTCTCGATACGGCGGCGCGCGCAGTCTGAGCGGCTCAGACTGCGCCGGCGGTAATCGCCGCCATCGTCTGGCCGCGGCTGGGCCGGCGCGAGGCGAAGCCGACACCCGCCGCCCAGATCGGCGCGATGACCGGGCTGCAAACAAAGCGCCGCCTGGCATCTCCGGGTCCGCGAAAGCGTCGAGTCAGCGGCAGCGCCATGCAGGCGGTGTCGGCCGGGCAGAGTTTGGGCGCCAGCTCCCGTCGGTCGTCAGCCCCAGCACCATCAGCCCCAGCACCATCAGCCCCAGCACCATCAGCCCCAGCACCACCAGCCCCAGCACCATCAGCCCCAGCACCATCAGCCCCAGCACCATCAGCCCCAGCACCATCAGCCCCAGCACCATCAGCCCCAGCACCATCGGCCCCAGCACCATCAGCCCCAGCACCATCAGCCCCAGCACCACCAACTGCAGCTCAGCAGACTTCCAGCTCAGGAGACACGCAGCTCGACTACTTCGGGATCACCGCCCTTGTCTTGATACGACTTTTTACATTGGCTCCGTCCAATATTTTACATCGTAGGATCTTTGTGTTCCGAAAGCTACATTTGAATGGTTTTGCCAGCTCTTACAGGTGTCAAAACGCACCTCTTTGCCAGAAAACCGTAAAGTATCCGCGGGGTATAATTCAAGCTCAATGCAATCACGCTGAGATTATGTCATTTGAATTCAGATTGCAAAATGACACAGCACATAATATGATGTCAACATTCTAGATAGTACTACCATGTCTATGTCGCAAGTCATTTATTGCTTAATAAATCGCTAGCGGCAATCAAAGTCTGGTAAATGCATCTTAGTCATACAACCACATTCGGCTTTCAATGAAAATGTCTAGTATGAGCTCATTGCCATGTGATCTAGTGAATCTCTTCTTAGAGCCAAAGAGCGGCTACTCAATACTTGGAACTCGACCGTATCCATCGTCCATGCCGGCCACCGCACCCAGTCCGAGCTCTCCATCAGAGTGTTCACGGTGTGATTATATGGAGTACCTTCCAGACGGTGCAGCTAGAGGTTCCTCAGTGTCTCTACAGCTGCGTATTCGTCACACAATGTCCGTCATACACCTATCCGTCCGCACCCCGAACTAGCTCAGTTTATTCACGCGGTGTGGAGGACGCAGTTCGGCTCGGCCACGCGGGGTGGAGGGGGCAGTTCGGCTCGGCCACGCGGGGTGGAGGACGCAGTTCGGCTCGGCCACGCGGGGTGGAGGACGCAGTTCGGCTCGGCCACGCGGTGTGGAGGACGCAGTTCGGCTCGGCCACGCGGGGTGGAGGACGCAGTTCGGCTCGGCTACGCGGGGTGGAGGACGCAGTTCGGCTCGGCCACGCGGGGTGGAGGGGGCAGTTCGGTTCAGCCACGCGGGGTGGAGGGGGCAGTTCGGCTCGGCCACGCGGGGTGGAGGGCGCAGTTCGGTTCAGCCACGCGGGGTGAAGGGCGCAGTTCGGCTAGGCCATCGTGCAGAAACACTGCCATAACAATATAGAGCCCTCTGAAGTACAGCTGCACGTTGACTTCATCATTTCATGCATGTGCCGGAGACATACGGAGTAGCTATACTCCCACATTTATTTTCTTACACATGTTTTGTCTTAATGAGGAAACGTATAATTTGCCATGCGTGCTTTTGGGCCATAGCTCATGGTAATGCCATAAGATTCTTGGTTTGTCGCAGCCTTCCCTTACCACTTAGTTAGAGTAAATATTATATATGTCTCGTGTTTTCATTTTCAATAGGGAGGATACACTTGACACGCCCGCGTAACAGCCGTTCCTTTATTTGACTTGATTCCGCCAGCGGGTTTTGCCTGGAGACGATGACAAGTCCCAGTCAATGCAGAACAACAACCCACGCGATGTAAGGGACGCCGGGCCCGGCCGGAGCCCATCCTACGCTCTGCCGGCGGTCGGTCGCGACCGCCGCTCCATGCCGTCTGCACCGCGTGCTGGACGGCTACCAGCTGGACTGCTGCTGCTCCGGCGACCCGGTAGCCTTGTAATGACGACGCGCTCCCGGCGGGTCGCCGCGGCGAGCTGCGGCGCGCCGCTGTCGGCCGCTGCGCGCCGCGCGCCGTTTTTACGTGCCGCAGGTTGTGATGAGCGGCGGCGGCGCGCTACAAAGGCGGCTGCCGGCGGGGAGCCGGACCTCGGCGAGCAGGCGGCCGCTGGTCGGCCGGTCGAGCGCGACGGGGGGCGTGTAGCCCCACCGCCGCCGGCCGCCGGCCAGTCATGGCTCCTCACAACAGTGTGGTCGGCTGCCGAGACGGCAGCGGCCGACGCAGGGTCCGCCCGCAGTAACGGGAACACATCTCACCTGGCCGTGACTGGAACACATCTCACCTGGCCGTGACGGGAACACATCTCACCTGGCCGTGACGGGAGCACATCTCACCCGGCCGTGACGGGAACACATGTAACCCGGCCGTGACGGGAGCACATCTGACCCCACAGTGGCGGGAGCACCTTTCACCTTACCGTGACGGGAGTATCTCTGACCTCACCGTGACAGGAGCACCTCTGACCTCACCGCGACAGGAGCACCTCTGACCTCACCGTGACGATTTGATTTTCACACTGTGCTGAGGCCCGATGAATGGTGGAACTACAGAGGAGGCGGATGTGCAGTGCGCAGTGTGCAGGCGGACAGACGGCGGCCACTCGGCGCTACTTCCCCCGTCCGGTGTGTCGTCGCCCTTCATTATGCACACACGGACCCCGCTGTCGGGTCGTCACGTCGTCGAGTGGCCCGCCGTCGGCGAGTTGACGTTGAGGATCACGAGGCTGCAGCGCAGCACACAGCCGCGCCGGCCGGGAATTAAATCTTCCCAACTCCGATATTCATTGGACGTGCTACAAGAGGATGGCAAACAGGGTGGATGTGGCACAGGCGCCGACATTGTTAATCTGTTTGCCATGTACTCGACGAGCTCCCCGGGGATGGCGCGCAGTCGGCGCCCGCCGATCTCGCTCGGCGCCAGATGGTATCGCAAGAATTAGACTGCCGGCGCCATTTTCCATTTCGCGCCTTTCCGATCCCGGTTAGCGCGCGGAATCCTACGGGGACATTACGGATGCAGATGAATTCTTGGGCGCGCAGATCACAGATGGAAACGGCACCCTCGGGGGAGTTTGGGGTTGATTTTATACATCATTAATTAAAGCAGCAACGCTGGTACAATAGCGCGAGCTGGCGGGCAGCAGGACGACCCGTGCCAACATGCTTTGTGATTCATTTTCATACTTAAAGAGCGATTAGACATGGTCGAACTGGCGATTAGCCCAGTCGGCAGTAAGCTTGTTATCCTGTCACGGCGACTCGCATCGGTCAGCCCGTTTGTCTCGAGTCGCTGGAGCACGTGAGCCGGAGCCGGAACAGCCCGGCCAAGATGTCGGCCGGGAACGAATGCATGCAAGGAGGTGTGGAGTGTCCGCGCCATGGAAGAGCTCTCACAGTCAAGGCAACTCCAGACCAGTTGCAGTTCGGACGACTTTGGAGGCGTCTGTCGTAATGTCTCGCAGCTTTCAGCCGACGGCGACAGGCCTAACAGCTATTGGTGAGATCATAGCCGCCCGCCTGCTTCTCCAGAGATCTGAGGCAATTACCGGGCCCAGCCAACAGGGCACGGGGTTCCGTCGCCGGCACTATCACGAACCCAGACTGAATACCTCCGGCAAGTGACAATTTTTTTTCTTCGGAGTACGGTTCTCTCAGATGCAATAGAAGGCGCATATTTCTTACGGTAGGACACTCATGAGCCGACACTGAGTGCACCTTCAGACGCCTTTGGTGATGTTTCAGTTGGACAACTGGCCGTTAGTGAAGACTATCAAAGCCAGAGTAGGGCGAGCGTTGGCTGGCCGTCGCAGACCCTAAGCTGTCGGCAGTTTTCCTGTTCATCAGAGTATCAGCACAGCCTACAACGTGACCCACCACGTCTGGACTAGGCCCTCCAGCAGTCACCAATGCATCAACACAGCCCCAACTTGACAAATACGTCTGGACCAGGTTCCCCCGCAGTCACCAATGGCTCCCCAGCATCGGGCAGCTCCCTAAACTCTGCAGTCGATGGCAACCGGGGACACACACGCACTGGAGTCGTTCCCTTCCGTGCAAAACCAAAGGGCTGCGAACACAATAAGATGACATATCTTTGCTGTTTTGTGAAAAGAATCAACCACTGATGTCATCGACAAAATTATGTGTTTTCAAACCTCTGCAATATCAGAACACTCATTGACTTTTGATCCTATAGTAACGACAATGGAACATTTTTTAACCACGTCTAGCACCACCTGGCATTAAACACTGACTGTCACATCACTTCGCTAATGTCGGATGCTTCTACAGCACGGATTCGTCTCCGGTCACATTGTCCTGGTACAGTCTCTCCATCTCAGGTCACATTGTCCTGGTACAGTCTCTCCGTCTTCGGTCACATTGTCCTGGTACAGTCTCTCCATCTCAGGTCACATTGTCCTGGTGCAGTCTCTCAGTCTCGGATCACACTATTCTGGTACGGTCTCTCCGTCTCAGATCACACCGCCCTGGTTCGGTGGTCTCTTCGTCTCATGTCATATTGCCCTGGTACAGTCTAAACGTCTCTGGTCACACTGCCCTAGCACAGTAGTCTCCATTTCGTATCACACTGTCCTGCCACAGTCTCTCCGTCTCAGATCACACTGTCCTGGCACAGTCTTTCCGTCTCAGGCCCCATTGTCCTGGGGTACAGCCTCCCCGTCTTGGATTACATTATTCTGACACATACTTCCCGCCATGGTGACGTGGTGCTGGCGCCTCCTACCTGCTTTACATAGAGGGCAGGAGCCCTTCCCCAACTCGCACGACGCCGGCCTCCCGAGATGTGATCGACCTGAGCGTTATGCCGGCCTCCCGAGCTGGGATCGGCCTGAGCATTATGTTGGCCTCCCGAGCTATGATGCCGGCCTCCCGAGCTGGGATCGACCTGAGCGTTATGTTGGCCTCCCGAGCTATGATGTCGGCCTCCCGAGCTGGGATCGACCTGAGTGTTATGCCGGCCTCCCGAGCTATGATGCCGGCCTCCCGAGCTGGGATCGACCTGAGTGTTATGCCGGCCTCCCGAGCTATGATGCCGGCCTCCCGAGCTGGGATCGACCTGAGCGTTATGTTGGCCTCACGAGCTATGATGCCGGCCTCCCGAGCTGGGATCGACCTGAGCGTGGCTCTGGCCTCCCGAGCTGGGATCGACCTGAGCGTGGCTCTGGCCTCCCGAGCTGGGATCGACCTCAGCACGCCGGCCGCCTTCTGGTAAGCCGCAGCGGCAGCGGCGCGCATCTATTCGATCGTAATTGGAACGAATGGGACATTTCCACGATTGGAATGAAAAGCTACGCCGGCGGTGGGAAGTCGGCTTTCCTCGGCGGCGGCGATGGAATTCTGCTGGAGCCGCCCCGGCTAGGGGGCGGAGTCAGCCGGGAGAAAAGGCGAGATGATGCTCCAAAATGGCAGTAAATCCGGCCACAACAAAGCCCACTGTCCAATAACTTGGTGTTGACTAGGCGAGTACAGCGAGCCACTTGGTTTTTGCACGTCACTAACCGGTCATTAACCGGTAACTCGGCAGATTTGCAAGGCTCGATAAAATCTGTGAGGTAGCCTGCCGGAGAGCCAACTGGACGATCCATTACAACGGTGTATTTCATAAGTTTGCTGCGTGGCCTGTAATTAACGGGGAGCTTCACTAACCCTTCCCTCCCCGCAGATTCCTGTAGGAGAGCACCGGCTAATAAATAACCGCCATGACGGCCCAAATTGTAGAGGTATCAAAATATTTCATTATCAGCCACACCAGATCGGCAAGACTGTGTAATTTCGCCGGCGAACCACTGTGTTTTCTTCAATAAATTCATCAAGGCGGAATAAATATAATGATTAACGTTTTATCATGTGGAGAGGTAGTAGGGACAGAAGTCGGCCGCGCATCTGGAAACTCATTTGTTTCCTGAGATTGCCTGTTGACCCCAGCGCGACCTTTTGGCCAGCATGGAAAAAGCCAAAGGAGGCCAGGCGGTCCGTGATGGACGTACGCTATTACATGGGCCTCGTCCATTCCTGACGCACACGCGAGCCTCGCCACCGGT
Organism: Imbricaverruca yamaguchii; assembly: GCA_034440575.1. Taxonomy (NCBI): domain Eukaryota; kingdom Metazoa; phylum Arthropoda; class Thecostraca; family Neoverrucidae; genus Imbricaverruca; species Imbricaverruca yamaguchii. The sequence goes on from JAOTOL010001574.1 coordinate 360,017, forward strand.
GGCCGGACCGGAGACGTCACACGACACGGACCGGAGACGTCACACGACACTGACCGGAGACGTCACACGACACGGACCGGAGACGTCACACGACACGGACCGGAGACGTCACACGACACGGACCGAGACGTCACACAACACGGACCGGAGACGTCACACGACACGGACCGGAGACGTCACACTACACTTACCGGATACGTCACACAACACGGACCGGAGACGTCACACGACACGGACCGGAGACGTCACACGACACGGACCGGACACGTCACACGACACGGACCGGAGACGTCACACGACACGGACCGGAGACGTCACACGACACTGACCGGAGACGTCACATGACACGGACCGGAGACGTCACACGACACTGACCGGAGACGTCACACGACACGGACCGGAGACGTCATACGACACTGACCGGAGACGTCACACGACACGGAACGGAGACGTCACACGACACGGACCGGAGACGTCACACGACACGGACCGGAGACGTCACACGACACGGACCGGATACGTCACGCGACACGGACCGGAGACGTCACACGAACAGTTTGAATCTGCTGCACTGAAGTTGGAGGGAAAGGTCAGGTCAATATCATGAGCACCATGCCATGATAATCGCATGCAATATTTGCAGCTTTTTATGGCAGTTCGGGGAAAAAGGTTGAAAATGGTTGGAATCAGAAAACAAACGAAATCAGTGTGTCCCAGGTAGCACCGGTGGAGATTTCTTCTCTGTAAGTGAAGAACTACAATTAATTATTTATGGTTCAGAATTACTAGCATACGCCACAGCTCCACGTTTGGCCCTTTTTGAGTAGTGATACAAAGCATTCAAGTGTCACGATGTATGTTCTGATGTATTTTATATATCCGGTACCCTGAACCGTGAATATGAATTAGCGATGGTTGTAATTAGATACTAGAACAAAGGCGCTTTCCCTTGGCTTCTGGACAGCGCAGATCTGGTTATCTTGATGGCACATAACCTCCAGGCAATTTCGATGGTAATGCCAACAATTATAATAGTAGGCAAATTAATTGCTGGTACAATTCGACAACCATGTCAAATGATAAGAATATTTGGCGTTTGCACTGATATCACCGATTTAATAACTGACACGCAAACGACGCTGCCGCAACACAACGATAATATAGCAAGTTTGCCATAACAATGAGAAATGTTTCGTGTAGTGGGTCACAAATGGCACATTGCGCGATTGAATAGAGCAGGGTTGCACTACATCAAGCATCTTGACGTCATATTGGCAATGCAGTGCAATACGTCAGAAGTTGGTCAGCGTCAGCTGTTAGAATTCCGCAGCATTAAGCATACCTCTAAACGCCTGGGTGGGCCCGTCCCGTATTTTCCTCCTGCAATTTCTGAACATTCTAAGCTGGAGATCCTAAATTTGGTGAATATTTGTAAATAAAAGTTATTCAGATGCATCTCGTCAAAAGGTCGTAGTAAGTCCTAGGCAGCCCTAGGGACAGACGTAGGTAGATCTATTTTGACAGTTTAGCCGTTTTGAGCATTCCTGTCAGGCATTTATATATTTGGTGTTACGTTGCACGAAAGGTCATGCACGATATGCGATACGACTATCGATTTCTTTCAATCAATAACCACCTATCGTGGTGTAAATCGTGTTACGGTATGGCAGTACGTAAATGCAACGAACGCAGAAAGAGATTTACATATTTTACCGACGTATTCGTTTGTTTGTTTGTTTGTTTATTGGTTGGTTCACGACACACTTTATGCACATTCACGGCTAATGGCGCCGCCCACACTGTTTCGCCGGTGGGCCGCGGAATTGGGAAATGTCCTGAGTGGCGCTAGAGTCGAACTAGGGACCTTTGGTACCCATAGCCCGACACCTTAACCACTCGCCCATCCCCGCCCCTACCGAAGTATTCTGTCTCCTCCATCATTCCTTTCCAAACTTTACGTATATTTCTTCTTCAATAGAATATGCTTCATATTTGTAGTCATGCCTATACGGGTAGAAAGTATTGTATCCGTATGTCATCTAGTTTTTAGCAGAACGTGAAATGTACAACGATACAACGCGAAATGCCTGCCCTCTCCCACCCCACCCTCCATTGCCTGTTCCTATGCCATGCACTGTTCGTTTTAAGACGCTATTTTGAACGCATATTGAAATATGCGTGAAAGACAAATTTTATGGCTCAGCCGACACTGTCTCGAGTACTATATCGTTACTATATCGGCAGCGAAATTAAGGATCGACCGCAAATGCTTTTTTGCACCTTGCGCAGAGTAAAACCTGTGTCACTGTAGGTACGGTGCGCTGTACAAGTGCGAGGAGAGTCGGCATGGGGTACTTGCTTTTACATTATGAATTGCGAATAGCTTCAGAACTATAGTGGTTGAGCAGGTGCCATAAAACAATATTTAAAAGGCATGAGGCCTAATTTCCGGTGAGGAAAACAAGACGTGAAATGTCCTAACAAAATGGGTTTTAATGGTTTCAGAGCGTGGCGGCTTGGCCGGGCCTGGTGTAGTCGTCTGGTCAGGGTGCATCGGTCTGTACTGCAGGGGACGAGTGGGCTAGGGGTAAGTTGCTCGTCTGACAATCGAAAGGTTGTGGGTTCGAGTCTCACTTGTCGCTACTCTTCGCCCGCGACCAATTGGCGTGAGAGATTGGCGACGCTACATGACTTAACGGTCGATGTGTCGTAAACCAATAACCAACCAATAACCAACCGGTCTGTACTGCATCAGAGCATGGGTCGAACTGTAGGTTGACAACCGCCCAAGGAGTATGCCCACGTTGACCAGGCGCGATTATTCGTACATACACAAGAGCATATCCGCGCGACTTCGCCTTTCCTCACTCGTAATGCAGCAATAATCTGTATATGTGGATGAAGTAGATGGAACAAGACGGCATATATGCAGAAACACTAAGTAGACACATGACGCTTTAAAGATGCATGCGTTTGCTGAACTCTGGCAATGGCTACAGCTCGGTCCGGCTCCAGGAGTGACCTCAGGCAGTAGCTACAGCTCGGTCCCGCTCCAGGGGTGACCTCCGGCAATGGCTACAGCTCGGTCCCGCTCCATGGAGTGACCTTCGGCAATGGCTACAGCTCGGTCCCGCTCCAGATTCACACAAATCACATAAGGCCAAATAATTGCGTGAGGTTGGTCTAAGTTTCCCTGCCCGAGCAGTTTCCATTATGCATTCCGTAGTGGCCACGGACTGCGTAGGTCACCAGCACCACAAAATGTTAGCCTAAGTGACCAGCACCAACAAACATCAGATTAGGCAACCGGCACTACCAACTGTCAGCACAAGGCCTGTGTAAGTGACCAGCACTATCAACTGTCAGCATGCGGCCTGTGTAAGTGACCAGCACTATCAACTGTCAGCACAAGGCCTGTGTAAGTGACCAGCACTATCAACTGTCAGCATACGGCCTGTGTAAGTGACCAGCACTATCAAATGTCAGCATACGGCCTGTGTAAGTGACCAGCACTATCAACTGTCAGCATACGTTCTGTGCAAGTGACCAGCACCACCAACTGTCAACACACGGCCTGTGTAAGTGACCAGCACCACCAACTGTCAACACATGACCTGTGCAAGTGACCAGCACCACCAACTGTCAACACACGGCCTGTGTAAGTGACCAGCACTACCAACTGTCAACACATGACATGTGCAAGTGACCAGCACCACCAACTGTCAACACATGACCTGTGCAAGTGACCAGCACCACCAACTGTCAACACACGGCCTGTGTAAGTGACCAGCACCACCAACTGTCAGCACAAGGCCTGTGTAAGTGACCAGCACTACCAACTGTCAACACATGACCTGTGCAAGTGACCAGCACCACCAACTGTCAGCACAAGGCCTGTGTAAGTGACCAGCACTACCAACTGTCAGCACACGGCCTGTGTAAGTGACCAGCACCACCAACTGTCAGCATGCGTTCTGTGCAAGTGACCAGCACCACCAACTGTCAGCACAAGGCCTGTGTAAGTGACCAGCACTACCAACTGTCAGCACACAACCTGTGTAAGTGACCAGCACTACCAACTGTCAGCACACGACCTGTGTAAGTGACCAGCACCACCAACTGTCAGCACACGGCCTGTGTAAGCGACCAGCACCACCAACTGTCAGCACGTGCCCCGGCGAGAACAACGACTGGCCCATCACCCGACAGTCGGGACAGGCTGGACAGGCTGGACAGGCTGGACAGGCTGGACATGAAATTGTATGGGTTGGCGCGACACCAGACACATTTCAGGTATCATTTCTGACGTTGTACCTACACTGGAAAAAGAGAAGATCCCACGGCCATGAACTCCCTTCCTCTTCCTCCTTCCACCCTTCCTACCACCCTTCCTACCACAACCAGTCAGAACAAGTAATTGGTGGATCGAGCTAGCTCAAGTTGCGATCGATAGAGCTGTGCCATGCCAGTTCGTGGAAAATAAAACGCCTTGTCCTTGCAGAAAGTCTAAACCTTGATTGCCATCATTTGCCAATAACCATTCCCTGTCATTGCCAAGGTTAATTTCATCCATAGCACTTAAAACACAACTACATAGTTTGTGTGGCATAGGATGGCATAGTTCACTTCAAATGTTAAAAACACAAGCCAATCCAAAATTATCGCATTCGCTCCAGGTATTATCAAATTAGTCGCATGTCCTACAATGTCAAATTATAATATTCACATGTGGACAATCATGGCATAGTAAAAGGTTAAATGTTACCTTCATTTTGGGTTTCTGAAATATTCACTTCACCTTCTTTCTTTCCCAAACATGCAGTTCCCAGAAAGTGCTCGAATTCATGTTTATAATTAGGACACATTCTCTTGATGCATTATAACTGGGGCATATCCTCTGGATGCATTATGATCTAGCCAAAGTTACTTTGCCCCTATTTGGTTGCTCGCTACATTGTCAAAGAGTGGTGGTTTGCATTTAATACCAGCAAGTAATCAGGGAGAACTAGATTCCGCAAGACAAATATAAAAAACTTGGCTTAAATTGGCACATAATTCACACAAGTACGTCTGACCTACGATGAAATATGTTGCAAGTGTGTTGCAAGTACAGCACATGGACTTCAGTGTGTCGCTATAGCCCATAAGTGTAATAAAACACAATGTCGCTTTAACGGATCTAAACCAGAACTAGACTGTATATCCAATGGAGCGAAAGTCGAACTCACTGCAGTGTGCCGATGATTTAATGGTATAACTCCCTGCAGTGTGCTGATGCTTTCATGGCCAATCAACTGGGGCGTCTAGGATAATCGAAGGTCCCGAATTGAAGGTCAGAGGATTATTTAAAGTTTTATCACACTGTGCCATTTGGTTGGAATTATTTTGCAAATCATGAGGGGAAGGAGGCGGTGTTGAGCCAACCCCTTCAGTGATTAAGCTCCAACCCATTCAGTGGACGGCTGAGCTCCAACCCTTCTATACAATGCCATGTAGCGCAATCCAACACAGGTTCATACGCGAAGGCAATGTTCAGAGACGTAGCAGTTTCATTTTTCTGGCTTATTCTGACGTATCGGGGAACTACATCAAGCCTAAATGAAATATACCGCAGACCAATAAAGAGTATGTGTCTGTATTCCGGCTGATCCCATCCCAGAGTAGCCTCCATTTGGTAGAGGTACGCATCTGTTTCTGTTTCCCAACAAAACGCAACACAAAATTGAAAGAACAGCACCAAAGTTGTTCTTGCACATCATAAGACTGATGTTACCTAAATGGAAATTGATGCTACACAGGTCTGGTCAATGTGAACCTCTGGATACATTTTGTAATTGCAGAAACTTGAGCTGCAGCTGCAATACATGAACTTCTAAATTTTCCACCCGGATCATGAACTATGGTTTTGCCACAGATAAATGAAGAAACAAAATAATAAGCTAAAGAAGGTTGCCACCATATTTCACAAGGACAAGACATACGGATAACCTTCTGAAAAGACCTCCTTAGTCCATAGCCTATTCGTTAAGTATGCTTCTTGTTTAAAAAGGCCTTTGTCCACGAGGTCGTGTTTAGGGATGTTTTGTGCATTTGTGCGCCTCCCTCTTTGGGAGTGCTCAATAAATTATGTTCATAATTCAGAAAGACCATAGTAAGGAGGAGATTCCTAGACCAGGGGCGTTTACCTGATAGTCGGCCTCTTATCTACAAAGAACTATTCGGCAGATCCACTTTCAGAAGGCTCCGCCGCAAGACTCATAATTATTATGGATGCCCTTTTTGGGAAGCCCTTTCCTTATGGGTAAAACGCTCCTTGTTCCTGTTTATTTCCTGCTTAAAATGATCCCTTGTTGTCAGAAATCAGTTGTTTTGGAAGCCCCTGTTCTGAGTGACGGCTATCGCACCTTGCCTAGGTCGTGATAGGTACAGTGGTGAAGATTTCTTAAACTTGTTTGGGACTCAGAAGCTCTTTTGAGCTCAATTTTATTATGGACTGCCATATAATTATTGCTAAAAATTCGTAGATATCGGAGATGTAGGCACATCCCCAAGTTGCATCAATTCTTAGTGGCGGCAAAACGGGTCAACACAACGCGAGGCACACTTTCAGCCGCATCGCGATAACATGTTATCTATTGTGAACAGTTGCATTGTCCTTCGGGAAGGAGGGAGGGGGACTGGGGTGACCACCAGGATCTCTTCTAGCATGTTCACTGGGAGACATAAGCCCTCCCCATTCATGACCGCCCTCCCCCGAGTCAAGTCGCATTTTCTGCCGTTTAACCATCTCCCACATTGGGGGCGGGGAGGTAACTGGATCTCACACGCCCCCGCCCAGTGGCTGGATGCTAACCTGTATAGTTATTTCGGAGATAGTAGAACACTATTTGTTTCTAAGTCAAAGACAGACATATAGTTAGTTGTATTGGGGCAGCCCATGATGTGCACCTGGCTATTACAGCCACTCATTATAACAAATATAATAAGTAATATAGAAAAGGAGTCATGGGTACAAATGTCGCATGCACAAGCACATTATCCACGCATGCACAGACAGCAGGTGCATCTCTCGCTCACGGTGGCCTCTGCGACATTTGGCGTCTCAAAGCGTGTCTAAACTGCGGCACAGGCAGCAGCTTCAGGTCGGGTGGCAAGCCGTTATATTGCACTGCTGCCCGACAGGTAAAGCGACGCTTTCCCACCTCAGTTCGAGACCAGGGAACATGAAGGTCGGTGTCCTGTCTGGTGGGTCTCAGGTCAACAAAACTTGCACCTGATTTAGCGCAAGCCAATGTCGAGTCAATGCCAGCAGTCAATATTTGAAACAGCAATGCAAATATTAAGTCCACAGCTTAATTTACCCCAAAAGAAGCTGTAGATAATAACAGAAAAGGCAACGCGCTGACGTACTAATACACTTCTACGACCATACAAATTTCTCAATGTTCCTCTATGTTCCACTATATTCCACTAAGTTTCACCATATTCCACTTTGTTCCCCCATGTTCCACCATGTTCCAATATGTTTCATTGTGTTCAGTCGTGCTGCACCATGTTCCACTATGTTGCACTATGTTGCACTATATTCCACTATGTTCCACTATGTTCCACTATGTTCCACTATATTCCACCATGTTCTACTACTGCATGCACTGCTGTTGTTATAGCGGAAAAACCATTCGCAAGGTAATTGGCTAAGGCGAAACTAACCATACTCGCTAACGATAATAGTACTGAGAACGTGAACAGGGGCGGCCCGACAATAATTTTGCCGCCATTCGGGTAACTAGTGTAAGTAAATTGCGAGGTAACGGAATCGAGTTGGTAGAAAATTAGCATACCGTTAGAAACAGCGCAACTTCCTCGATAGTCCCATATGTTCAGATTAAATTCGAATATACAACCGTATCAGTTTCTTCATCTCTAACATGCTCTTCCAAGTTCCCGTGTAATTCTGTTTTTTTTTTTTGCAAACGAGGAGATGAAAATATAATTCGAAGCAAAAGAAAACGGAAATTGCGAATTTTGTCGATAGCCCCTTCATGCATATTCTTTCTCTTTTTCGAACAAGTTTGGAACAAAAGAAGTGTAGGGGTAAAATTGAAGCAACTGAAATAGGATGAGTTTTGTGTATGTTTTTTAAGGATGGAAGGAAGGGGATACAGGGTTGGTCACATGTACCCGAGCAAAGGTAGCTTTTCTAAACAAAACTCTACCGCTGAGCTATGTCCAGTTATTCCTATGTAACACAGTCAATGTCCACGTTTTCGTTGCATCGCTCTCCCCGCTACCACACTTAAACCGAAATTGAACTAAGCATCACATCATGACTTAGGTCGTGCAATCAAAACTTCGTTTCTTCAAGTCTTATGTCGATATCGACTAAGCACTATTTAAAGTCGAATCATAACGTTATGTCTGTCTAATCCATGATCCACCAAGTATCCACTTATCACGCCGCTTTTCCGTATCTACACTGACGATATGCATTTTCTTTCACACTTATTAGGTTAATACAAGGTGCCAAATTATAAGCTGAAGAGCAAAAGGCGAGGGCAAAAACGCATTTGATGGTGAACCACTGGAACGAGTGCGATGCTGGCCCATTTACATTTAGCAGCATAATATTGCATAGCGAACATTAAGTTTCCAGGCGTTGGCAGGACATCCATAAGCAAGGCCACTATGAATAGTCATGGTCAATGCTGGCGACTTCATGGGCTGTCCGGGGGACCGGTAACCCACGGGTTGGCGGCCGGAGAGGGTGTGGGGAATCGTGTGAGAACCAAGATAAGGGCCATTCTTGACAATCACAGCGCACCAAAAAAGATAAGCTGATAATATTTGAACGATAAGTGAGTACTTGCCGATAGCTGTCCTACCATATAGTACTTAGCCGCCAACTGTGCTACCATACAGTGCTTAGCTGCTAACTGTGCTGCCATAGTAATTAAATGGCATCTCTATCTCTTTCTTTCTTTCTTTCTCTCTCTCTTTCTCTCTCTCTCTCTCTCTCTCTCTCTCTCTCTCTCTCTCTCTCTCTCTCTCTCTCTCTCTCTCTCTCTCTCTCTCTCTCTCTCTCTCTCTCTCTCTCTCTCTCTCTCTCTCTCTCTCTCTCTCTCTCTCTCTCTCTCTCTCTCTCTCTCTCTCTCTCTCTCTCTCTCTCTCTCTCTCTCGATCTGCTTCCCTCCAAGTTCAGAGGCCCCTCAATGCTCTGAAATCATCTTAGAGGACCCTCTCACTAACTAAAGGGCACTGTCCACATTCAGGTGGCCCTTTCGTCGCTCAGAATTCAAATGACTCCAGACGGCAACCGAGTGGCAAAGTGGCCCTCTTCTACGGAAGAGGACTCCCATGACTTTCACGTTCAAGGGATTATCTCCACACTCAAATGGTCCTATCCCGGCTCAGGGGCCTAATTACAGTCGAACCGGCCCTCTCCAGGCTTAGATGGCCCTCTCCCAACTCAGAGGGCCCTCTCTTGCTTCAAGGGAGCCTCTCGAAGTTCAAATAGTCCCTCCCCGGTCCAGATAGCTTTCTTCCATCCCAGAGGGACCCTTACGGCTCGAACTCCATATTCCCTCCTCTTTGGATGTCGGTGGGGTTCCTTGGAATACGGAAATGTTCTTTTTGTGATTTTGTTGGACTCATGCCGGTCAGGTACCGAGGTATTCTCCATTTTTATGTGGTAGTTAAATCTGAAGACATGACAATATCTATTGTTCTTGCCATTTATTAATTTTCAATTTTCTTTATTTTTTGGGCCTGAAAAATAGCGATCATTTTATTTCATTTCATTTTGTTCAATCCGGCGCTTTGGCCTACTATAAAAATAGTGATCAAAATCCAAAGGCTATGATTATGAGTGCCAGTCCAAGGCTGTCCCAGTGACTGCATATTCAAAGGATGAAGACGAATTTTCAGCATCTCTGAAAGCGTGAAAAGGGTGCTGTAGCATAGCGGTCTGAGCACCTTAACTTTTGATGACGACATCTTTACAACGTTGAATACTACATTCTCGACTCACGTCGGCTAGGTATAGCTTGCGACATCTGTCGTTGAAATATCCTACCATAGTAGTCGCACCCAACCACCAGAAGAGGATACGTCCGTCTCTGCGTATTTGGTTCACATATAAATCATGTGTATTGGTTTTCCCTGATGCACACGTTCGTAATCCTAAATATTGCAAGGAACGTAATCATAAATAAAAAAGAAGAATATTAATCTCCCCTTAACAAACAATTTCTAGGTATACATTACCAGAAACACTGAGCACCAGCTTGCACGAAGCCCGGATAGCTCAGTTGGTAGAGCGTTAGGCTTTTAACCTAACGGTCCAGGGTTCGAGTCCCTGTTCGGGCGAGGTTTTTCACGGCGAAAAACGTCGTTGTGACCGTTTTCGTAATCGTCTGGCTTTTCCGTGCTATGTTACTCAGAAAAGCGTAACATTCGGCGTGCCGCCATGTGTGTCACGCACACTAAAAGTTGAAGGTGCCTACAAGCCGGGCAACAGTATCGATAATGCAGATCCACATGGTAACCTGCTCGATTAATCGCACGCGCGGCCGGGCTAGGCGGTGACGGCCGTAGTCTTGCCTTTGATTGCGCAAATTCCCAGCTTGTTTTGCCCGGCATAACGTACTAATGCGCATCCGAAATAACCAACCAACGCACCTATACATTACGCTTCTGGGCACAAAAAGTTTTAGGTTATCAATATGGACTTTTGCACAATCCTAAACACCCTGCACATCTAGCGAGGCCTTTGCGCTTCATTTGGAAGATCAATTTGGGGACATGCTTAAATTTGAACACCTTAAGTATTTTGTGCTGATGCGCGTCAAGTTTTCAGTAGGTTGGCATTGATATTCTATCGTACAGAGGCGCAGACAGAATCTTCCTAAGGGGGCCAGACCAAGAAATATGTGATGAAGGACCACTATCGGTGCCGGAAGTAAGTCGAACATTTCTGGTTTCGAGTGTGACAAATCTTAAAATGTTGTTTTTTTCATCTGGTGCACTTTTGGTTGACGATGGGGCGAGGCCCAAGGCCGCCTTGGCTGCGCGTCTGCCAACGTAGCATTCATGGGAGCAGGAGCAGTCTTAAAAGTATGGTGCGGGGGTGGGGTTAGAGTGAGAACGTAAATTTAGGCCATTCTTTCTGGTGAAAGCCAGGGAGTGAATGGCTAAAATAGAATAAAAGTGATAGGGATTGAGCCTGCGCACTCACTTTTGTGAATAATCACAACTTCCTAAAAACAATGCGTATATGGACAGATCTAGACACCACGCTTACAAGAAATCCATTTTACGAGCGACCGTCCCATGCATTTTTGGATATAGCCTCACAAATAACCAATTCATCTGGAGATGCGGGGTAGGGGACAGTGGCGTAGTCAGGGGGCCGATGGAAAAAAGAGACCCTGGGCCAACGTGAAGGGTCCCTGGGCCAAGGAGAACGGTCTCTGGGCCAACGTGTAGGATCCTTGGGCCGACTTGAGGGGTCTTTGGGCCAACATGAAGGGCCACTGGGACAACGTGAATGGCCACTGGGCTGATATGAAGGGCCCTTGGGCCAACTTGATGGGCCCCTGTGGCCGGGCTAACGTGAAAGGCTTCTAGATCAACGGATGGGGCCCCGGACAGTTGGAAGAGCCCCCAACTAACTGAGAACTCCAGCTAACTGGCTAACCACCGCCAATAGGAAGGGCCCCTGAGCTGTCGACGGAATCCAAGATGAGAAAGGGCCGCTGACTTGATGGACAGGGCCACGGTGTTTGAAATGGGGCCTCTGTCTTGCCGGAGAAGGCTCTTGGTCGTCAGAGAGGGCCACTGAGATGACGAAGGGGAGCCTAGTTACCAGAGACGACCTTGGGTCGCCAGAAAGGGCCATTTGGCCCGCGGATGAGGTAGGAATGACACACCCGTCGGCAGAGGGATGGAAGAGCCGACACCGCGGCTGGTAGGAATGACACACAGATCGGCAGAACAAACGTGGTGGAGCAGAGCACATGAGATTCTGGCGACAGTAGGGGCGGAGTTATGTTACCATGTACACAGCGTTCTCGTCAGAGACGCAGTCAATGGTGGCTGGGCGCATCCACCTTGGCAACCAAAAATACACTAGTTCAAACAATACATGTTGAAACATTCACCTCGCGAAGCAATGCATTTTCACAAGGAAATGTTTGGTCTGACCACCTGAAGAAGATCCTAGCTGCGCCACTGGTACTCGTGGAATCTTCCTTCCTGCCAAAATGCTCAGCCCAGGTTTAATAGGTAAAGTCGTCACAAGAAGTCAGCGTTGTCGTTAGGCAAGCGAATGTTTCTCTTCTGGTACCTGGATGTTTTTGGTACGTAAATCAGTCTTTGCATATCAAAATTATAGAGTGACTGAAAGTTAAAGAACGTTAAGCTGATGTAAAGCGCATATATGTATGCATACATGTATCGGCGGCGCGTGGGCGACTTTGGCGTCACGCAAGTCTTGCGCATGCATCGCCAGCGGCTTTGGTCTAGATAGAGGGGGTTATTAATTCCATGCAGCCCCATCGTTCGTACTTCAGCCACACACATGCACTTCAGCCTCTCCAGATCATTTCGTACCGTGAATGCAAACAGAAACACAATGATATCTTGTGCAACCCAAATAAAATCTTAACACGGGTTTCTTTTGTAGAGAAATTGAAAAGTAGTTTGGCGAGAAATGAGTGATCGCCCCCGACAGTGAGGGCAAAGGGAAAGGAATGTTGTGAACATGGCATTAATCGGTCAGTGTTTTCATAACCATGCTATTGCTGACAGTGTAGGAGTATATGTGTTGATGTAAGATGGTCGTTGCAGGATGGGCACAAGGACCGATGTGAAGCAGAATAAATAGAATGTTCTATGCGGAGCAGCGATAGGACTTTTTCTTCGTGGTGGTTGATTTGAAATGATGACTTCCAGATATCGGCGACTGGTTTAAAGTTCCGTACTTGTGCATAGTTTGTGTTTTGTGTCCAGTTCTCGCTACACAAAAATGCTGAATGCTCGCTCTGTTGAATTGATGATTCGAAAGCTTCAAAATGTTGTGGAATTTATGTGATGTGTGGTAATTGCAACAATTATTTTGCGAATTTGCCTGCTCGTTATTTTCGCGGGATGTCGCAGTGACTGGGCAGCTACAAGACACGGATCTTGACTCCCATCAGATGAACTGCTTCAAGTGTTCTTTTTCAATGGAAATATGGCAATTGTGAGACAAAGAAAGTGAAAAAGTGATTGAAGAACGGATTTGCAGTCTGAACAGATGACGCTTCGCATGGGGTGACGATTGAACGACTGTGGTTATAACGGAAGGTAATCAGAATGACGTGCAATTTGGCTGTGGAAATGGATGCTCTGTTTGGCAAAAGATGTTATTTTTGTGTCTACCGAAAACAATGACATTTACTGTGAGGATAGCGTATTTAAAACCATCAGTGACACAATAGGAATATAGCGATAATGAAAATGAAACTGGTGAAGTTTTGTTTCGCATATTTTGGATAAAGCTGTGACTTTGGAGTGGTGATCATTAAAAATGTGCAGTTCTCCCATATGCTACGGTTGTGTATAGTTGGTAGAAGAAGGACAGAAATATGTGGAATAGTGTAATGAAGCTCTGTAAGAAAAGACGTTTTGACTCACACAGCTCTATTGCAAAGCCAGTTCGTTTTTCAGCTGAACTTACTAACTGTGGTGTAAATTTGAGAGAATTCGCAGACACTTGTGTGGGGTAGTTTTCTTGACATTAGACTCTGCAGGCGTACGTACCTAAGTGTTTGTTGTATGCGACGAGCAGCTCATGGGGGAATTCCTGCGTTGGTTTCTAAAGGAAACGATGGGAGAAATGGTCCTTGCACTGAGTACTATGCGGATAAATGTATTTTGTAAGGTATCCAAAATTGTCACGGCGGAGGTGCTGGCACCAGCATAGAATATTGACAAATATTCAATGATTGGAAGAGCACAAGGTTGATACAGTTGCAAAAGTGTATGTCGATCAGCTCCAAATGACGAAGGAGTAATACAGCGACATGCACTGCAAAACATAGCAATGATCCAATAATTTAAGATGACCTGACGTGGTGTGATTTCCTTTCTTTTTAAATATAAATTTAGTCTTAATTTGAATGTCATGAACTAGGATCATATTACTATGCAGAACTTAATTCGTGCGCTCTGGCCCGCCAGCCGATCTGCAAATTTCAGTTCAACTACATAATTTCAACCGAGAGTTTAACGTGCCGTCAATGCACCGAAACGGCCGCCCTGGTAGCTCGTTCTTGGCCTTATTGGGTTAGCTGCCAAATGAGCCTCCCAGTCGGGAGCTAAATGCGAACGCGTCAAGCGACTCGAACCATGATGCCATGGTGGTGCGTCATGGTGAGCCAGAGCCTCTGACTCATGACCTCACCACCGTGGCGGAGGTTCGTGATCGTACCACCCGTCAGGACAATCACTTATACGTCTCCCGGTCCCGCACCGAGATGGGAAAGAGGCGTTTTAGCTCCAGAGCACCACTTATGTTCAACTCATTGCCACCCGAGCTGATGTGGCTTCCGGTATCGATCTTCGGTTGCCACCTACGACGGCACTTGTCCAACGTGCCGCCTGTGCCGGATTGATTTGCTGCTCGCCCCGATGTATTTGATTATATTTATATTCTATTTTGTCTTTAATTTTATTTGTATTATGACATTTATGACTCCTGGTTTAGCTGTTTTGTGATTTTGACCTTTCCTGCTATGCTGTTTTATCGAATTGACGCGAGGTTATAGTAGTCACAAGTCCATTGTGGATTACCTCAATACAAAGTCGGTGTCTGTGTCTGTGTCTGAACCCTGCCTTACCATCACATGAGAGTCCAGTGTAGGTTAGCGCTCTAACCAACTGAGCTACCGGGGTCGCAACATGACATTACTTGATTTAGTTTGATCTTCAGATGGAAATGCGTTTCAAACAATGCACACATAGACGAAAGTTCACATGAGCGTTTCATTAATATATGCATTGTCCCAGCTTCATCTAAGTTCTGATAGCGAGGGCCGAAGCTGGCTGGTTTGCCAAGATAGTTCAGTGTCATAGCAATTCCTCTTGTAAATGAAATTGTCATACTTCAAAAGTGATGTACCGGAAGGACCCAAGCTTGAGCTTACTTGACCTGATCTTACGACGTGAACTGACTTGTTAACTGGTCTTCTGTAATGGTTCCCGGCCAGCCCAACGGGTGTTAACTGACTGGTCTGCTGTAATGCATCTCGGCCGGCCCAGTAGTTGTTAACTGGTCTGATGTCATGCTTCCCGGCCGGCCCAGCGGGTGTTGCTGGTCTGATGTCATGTTTCCCGGCCGACCCAGCGGGTGTTGCTGGTCTGATATGCTTCTCCTCCGGCCCAGCGGGTGTTGCTGGTCTGCTGTAATGCTTCCGTATCCCCGGAGAACAACTCTATGTCATCAAACGCACAAGGTCTTGAGCTATTGAGTACCGTTTCGATCAGGCGCGACTGCCAAATGATCGCTGAGATAATGGGGGGGGGGGCGTCAACTACACACTTCTTCACTTAACGACGTCCGTGGAACACCCTGGCCAATGTCGAATGATGTCTCACTAACACCATAGCCAATGTCGAATGACGTCTGGGTAACGTTCTAGCCAATGTCGAATGACGACGTCCGGACAGCGCCCTGACCAATGTCGAATGACCTCCTGGTCATGCCCTAGCCAATGTCGAATGACATCCGGGTAACGCACTAGCTAATGCCGAATGACGTCTGGATAACGCCGTAGCCAATGTCGAATGTTGTCTCTCTAACACCATAGCCAATATCGAATTAATTCTGCCTCCGCAGTTGACTACGCGATGGCGCCTCACAGCCAGCAAGTTACACGCATTTCTTTTTTTTGCAACAGACAACGGATTGTGCGTAGGATTGGTCTACCTGCGGCTTTAGTTTCACAACGTAAGAGGAACGAGAGACTCCACATACTCGGGGAACTAGTACTTGCAGCGGGCGATGGACTTCCGTCACATCGCAACTTTCTAAGCCCGATAGATATGTGCAGAAGACTGTTCTGCCGACGTAAGCAGCACACGTGTCTGTTGGACCAACATCGGCCCCACTTGTCAGCCCTTGCTGAGCGGCTTTCACCACTGACGCGAACGACATTGCTCGACCAGGACGGGCGCGCTTTGTGTGTAATCGTGCCAACTTGAATGGCTTGCCGCGTTACCCGGATGCCACCTAACGTACCCAGGTGGCGTTGGCAATTCCGAGAGCCGGCAGCCGACGGTGGCGGGCCTGCCAGCCGGCCGTGCCGGCAGCCGGCTGGCTGCAGGCTCCGCGGGCGCAACGTCACAAATCCTGCATCATCCGGCGTGGCATGTCAGCGCTGGATGGCTGAAGTTGAAAGCTGAAGGAAATCACAACCATGTCGGACAACGCACGTGACGATATTGCGGTTTGTGGTGACGACGCGGGTGTGGGAGTGGGAGGAGGGAGGGGAGACGCACCGGTCTTTGGCGCGGCGGCCCAGAGCCACAGATAGAGAGTGACCGAACCGGGTGTATAGGCCTTCCGACCGGCGAGCCGGGGATCTGTCCATAGAGCAGAGCCAGCTGGACGGGACTGGGGAGCGGAGGCTGCACCGGGAGTGTCGCCACTATGCGCCTGCTCACGGTAAGTCAGCTGTGCATCAGCCGGCTGTGCATCAGACAGCTGTGCACCAGTCAGCTGTGCACCAGTCAGCTGTGCACCAGTCAGCTGTGCATCAGTCGGCTGTACATCAGTCGGCTGGCCGCCGGCCGTGTCCTGTTGGGGAGAAGGGCGCTGATACCGCCTGATGCACGCTGTCGGCCGCTCGTCCGTGGCGTCCCCCACACGTACCGCTGATGGGAGCCCCGACACGACGACAAACTCGGCAAATGTCCAGAGAATCCCCCTGGAAATGTCGTATGGAGGGATGGAGGGATGTGTTGTGTTGCATGTGCTATTCCGGCTGCTCCTTAAATGTAATTAGCTGGTGATGGTCAAACCAAATATTTTTTAGATCGAAATTGCCAACATTTGTAGTATATTTGATCTTCCCATGAATCGACTGACTGCCGGGTATGCTGGACGAGCTTTTTGGATCGGCATATATATATATATATATATATATATATATATATATATATATATATATATATATATACATATATATACATATATATATATATATGTACATATATATACATACATGCATATACATACATATATGCATATATATATATATATACACATATATATATATATATATATATATATATATATCATGTGTGTGCACTTGTACATGCATGTCTCTGTGTCACAATTTCACCGAACATTGTCAATGCTCCCTTTTTAATTTCAGGTCATACTCTTGGTTTCATATGCATTCAACCAAATTGAGCATATCCGTGCTAAGAAATCACATGGACTGTGGAGCAAGTTTAAGCACATGTGGGACGACGAGTAAGTTGGAGAAATCTGACGAAAACCTCCGTAGGACATGTTAGGAAGATAGGACAATTTCTTCTCAATAATATCTGGTTAGCTAACAATAAATCAGCTGGGAACCTTCTTAAACGATGTTCATGTACGCCATATGATTTCTTTTAAGCATCACCATGCCTCATTTCATACCGAAGTGAGCCAGCTTAACACTTTTATCACCCTTCATGTAGCATACTACATACTAGTGAGGGATGCATGTTGTATCCTTCGTTTGTCTATTTCTGGCTTGGTTTGCTTGTTCATTTGTTTTTGCGTCTGTTTGCTTTTCCTTTTATGCCGCCATTTATTGATAGCACGATTTAATGACTAATTAATTGGTTAATTCGATAACTAGCTGGTTAGTTAATTAGTCATTTCCTTACTTTTCGTTCACTGACCTGCATACTTATTCCTGCACTCAAATTTTTTTTCATCATATTTCATTCATTTGCGTTTTGGTTCACTTCTTATTTATGGAATTATTCATCTTCTTATTTGGTTGCTCATTCTAGTTTTCGTTTCTAACTAAGCAGTCTGGTTATCATAGTAGCTTGATTTCGTTGCATCCCACGCCTTCAGCATACAATTGTGGTAGGGCGCCGCAGTGTTCTCGAGTCGGTGCAGGTAGCTGAGCGGTAGCCATGCCAACATTCGTCAATGACTAGAGTTGCGTCTTGGAAGCGCTATCCACAAAGCTGTAAGTGTGCTTTAAGGAATACAACATACCATAAAATACAGCAGTTGAAAAGGTAACCGATAAGATGAAGCAAATGGTGAAACTTCGGGACGCGTATTCACAGCGAATTTCTGTTTATAGCGCGGATACCTCAATACTGGCCTTATATGCAGCAATGGTCCGAACACACATGGCATGGTTTGTGATCAGGGTAGCAAGATGCGATTTGCTATACGGAAGTGTGCAAAGTCGCGTCACAACGAAATTGTGATGCGACAGCTAGTTTTCAGCTAAGCTCAATACTGACCACCAAGACACAAATAATAAAATATATAAATTAAAAAGGGATTGAATCAACCGGTGCGTAATAGAGTTAACGAACAAGCGAATGACTGCATGACTTTATGTACACATCAACATAAAACGACTGAATAGCAAAATAAAGATAAAGATCAATGCATTGGTTTAGCGTGAACCGTAATGTGATCGTCGCACTTGTGAGTACCTGCTGATAGCAGAGTGTGCAATTCGCCTGGTGACATAACCTGGTAATAAACAACGGTTCAGTGCTGTACTAAAATTAGCACAGCTGGGTAGATTGGTCCATCCCTGGTGGTGAAGAACAGGTGACGACTGGAGGCTAGCGACACCCACCTCAGAGTGCTACCATGCGCCCCCGGTAAACCTGGCCGACCATGCCGCAGGGACGAGTACTTCGAGGTGGCCGTACCGGTGCAGCAGGCCGTGTACCAGCAGCCTGTGCAGTACCAGCCACCGGTGCAGTACCAGCCGGTGGCGCAGACCCCGCCTCTGCCCCTGGCGCTTCCTCAGGCGCCGCCGCCGCCCCCTCCTCCACAGCCGGAGATCATCCACGAGGTGGTGAAGCACCACGTGGTGCGCGAGCCGCCCGTCACGACCACCATCGAGCACGTGGTGCCCGTGGCGCACTACGTGCCGGTCAGGTACGAGGTGCCCATCCCCCGGCCTGTGTACATCACCAAGTGGCGCGAGAAGCCGGTGCTGGTGACGCGCTACCACCAGTACCCGGTGTACGTCACCAGGTACGTGGAGCGGCCCTGCTCCGAGTACGGCGCGCCGCGGCCCGACTACGGCGCCCCGCACAGTGGATACGCGGCACGCTCCCTGCGGTCGGACACGGGTCAGGAGGAGCTGACCGAAACCGGCCCGGACCCGCCGCACATGAGGAGCTTCTAACGGGCACCGTCCTCAGAAGACGACCAATCAGCTGTGTCATTGGCGGCATCTACTCCCGATCAACCAATCGGCCGAGCCTACTGGTGGCAGCCACTGTCGATCAGCCAATCAGACGAGGGCATTGGTGCCAGCCGCTGCCGATCAGCCAATCAAACGAGTGCACTGGTGGCAGCCGCTGCGGAGCAGCCAATCAAACGAGTGCACTGGTGGCAGCCACTGTTGATCAGCCAATCAGCTTAATCATCAGACAGCATCGAAGTGACACCAGTCCAGCCGGCGTGGCACAGCTTAGTGCGCCTTGTAGGCGACCTAGAAGTATTTTGTGATCGTTATTTGTCTTACGTCGCGTTGCAAACGTTCATTGAAGCTGCACTAGGCCGTCCTTGCTGTGCGTATTGTGCATTTCCCGAGAGAGCCTGACGTCCCATTATGTGCTGTCCCTTCATGCGCCATCCTCTTCTTCTTATGTATAATAACGCATATGTTGCTCTACACGTACGTTTACTCTTGGAATGATTCCGGCTCACGTGCGTGGTACTATTATCTGGCAGTGAGACCACAACCATTCCCATGTTTAATGGCTCTGTGACGTTGTTATTGCGGTGCAGTTGAGCGCTGGTGTTCTGTTGTTGTGTATTGCGTTGTGCCGATCTCGAGTTTTGTTAATTTGTTAACGACTCGATTACTGATGTACATTCAAATACATATGCTTTTGACATCTAGCGGACACCATGCTTCTCGTACTATAAGACAAATTCGGGAGTTCACGAAATAAAAATTATGTATTGCACGACATATCTCTGACTAATGAGAGCCTACGGATATTTTAGAGGTAATTCTTGAAATGGCTGAGCAATAGTATATTTCACGGTCAGGCTGCACATAGCCGGGCGGCTTAACACAGCGGGGAGGGTTCGCAGCCTCTTGAAACATCCATAAAGAAGGACTTAGATCAGCATGCATATCACCACAGTTTTTAATTATTATTTATGAGACTTTGAGGCGCTAGCGACTACTAATTGCCTTACCCTGTTAGATGAATATCCAGATGTATATACATAACTTAGTAATTGGCCACGTCCATGGGCTATGTATGCAGTTTTGTGGTTTCGATTGTTCATCTCCATGGGCGGAATCATCTTTTCATCCACTATGTTCAGAATAGTTTAATTGGGAGGGTATTCATGATGAAAGTGAGACCCACATTATGGCACCTTGTCAACACCCTCATTCGTTCTGAACTTGAGGCGTGAATACCAGTGAGGGGCATGAATCAAGGTCTGGGGTTAAGGGAAGGGCAAGAAGCATTCCAGACAGCTATGACCAGCACAAAACGCCCTGCAAGTTTTTTTTTTTTTTTTTTTTTTTTAACCGGTGTCACTCCGGCTTAAGGCGAAGCAACTGCCACTGCTGGACCGGCAGTTATCATAGCTATCGCTGGGCGTTCTTGCCATCGCTGTAATTACCGTACCTGCTGGAGCGCTGGGGTCAGGCCACTCACTGTAACGGCTGTGACCGCTTGGGCGGTCGTGGCTGCCAGGAAGTCTGTGGCCGTTGAGGCGGCCGGAGCGGATAACAGAAAGAAGCAATTTTGATGATGGAGATGAGCAATCGCGTTTTGTCCCACGCTAATTATATTCATACCTCCATTAGAGGTGTGCTAATGTCCCTTTTTAGTTTGTTTTGGTTGTTGTCGGCAGCTAAGAGGCTTGTTTTTCTCATATATAACGGACCGTTTGATTCTTATTGCATGTCTCGCATTAGTCGCGCCAGCACGAAGTGCGTTATTTTTAACGTATTCAGTAACATTTGGCTATATATATGACAAAATCATGGAAATGCCACTGTTCATCAGTCATATCAAGGCAATTCGTGGTAGCTCCCTTCAGTTTTGCAAAGCGTTCAATCCCTACAAAATTCCACCAATCCGATTCAATCAGCGCACATTTCAATATATGGCACAGCGTCCAGTCCCCACAATGCGTTTTTAGCACATAGGATGTACCGTTGCTGGCCCTTAAGACAAAGTATTCATAGCTCCACCCTGACAAAAGTCATGGCCAAACAGGAGCTGTGGTCAAACTTAACCTCACATCCAGCTAAGCATTGGGACACATTTGAAGGGCGCGCTAGACGCCAAGTTAACTGTTGATGACGCAAAGAACAGGCTTACCTTCCCTGCCTCTAGAGTTCACTCCACAGCCAAAAAGCAATCAGTCGTGTGCGGACTGTGTGTGACATCTTGAATTGGATACGACAATACCACCCTTTAGATTCATGCAGTTCCATAACAATCATTATATCAACCGCATGCCATAGTCTCCTCGCCGTTTTGAGCCAGCCCAGGTTCAGCGACTAACAGAAACAGAACAGAAACAGAAATATAAGGGTCTGGTACAGGGGTGGAAAGGAAAATAAGGACACAGAAGGTTCAGTGTCGAAGTCGGAAGGATCGGTCGGGATACAAACTGTTCAGTGTCAAGGTCGGAAGGATCGGTCAGGATACAGACTGTTCAGTGTCAGGGTCGGAAGGGACAATCAGAACACAGAATGTTCAGTACTAGAGTCGGAATGGACAGTCAAAGCACAAAAAGTTCAATGTCAGAGTCGGACGGGAGAGAGAAGACAGAATGTTCAGTACCTTACCTTCCCTTACCTTCCCTGCCTCTAGAGTTCACTCCACAGCCAACAAGCAATCAGTCGTGTGCGGACTGCGTGTGACATTTTGAAT
The DNA here is from genome assembly GCA_034440575.1 of Imbricaverruca yamaguchii. NCBI lineage: Eukaryota > Metazoa > Arthropoda > Thecostraca > Neoverrucidae > Imbricaverruca > Imbricaverruca yamaguchii. Next base: position 382,178 of record JAOTOL010001574.1, read on the forward strand.
TGGATGCGACAATACCACCCTTTAGATTCATGCAGTTCCATAACAATCATTATATCAACCGCATGCCATAGTCTCCTCGCCGTTTTGAGCCAGCCCAGGTCCAGCGACTAACAGAAACAGAACAGAAACAGAAATAGAAGGGTCTGGTGCAGGGGCGGAAAGGAAAATAAGGACACAGAAGGTTCAGTGTCCAAGTCGGAAGGATCGGTCAGGATGCAGACTGTTCAGTGTCAAGGTCGGAAGGATCGGTCAGGATACAGACTGTTCAGTGTCAGGGTCGGAAGGATCGGTCAGGATACAGACTGTTCAGTGTCAGGGTCGGAAGGATCGGTCAGGATACAGACTGTTCAGTGTCAAGGTCGGAAGGATCGGTCAGGATACAGACTGTTCAGTGTCAGGGTCGGAAGGGACAATCAGAACACAGAATGTTCAGTACCACAGTCGGAATGGACAGTCAAAGCACAAAAGGTTCAATGTCAGAGTCGGAAGGGAGAGAGAAGACAGAATGTTCAGTACCGGAGTCGGAATGAACAGTACTGAAACAGAAGATTCAGTATAATTAGCCGATGGTGAAGGCGGGTAATAGCGATTGAACTGCATATTTTCCATCCAGATTTTGTGGATAGAACAAAAATGCTTGGGTCTCATGAAGATTCATTCACTATTGCTTGTTAGGTATTATTTTCTTAAAAAGCATAGGGTAAGAAAACACTTCACCTTCAGAACAGCAATGAAGGGGTTAATTCGTCTATAAAACACGATGCCCCGGACAAAAACAACCAGAAATAGCAGTAAGGACTTTTCTGTTTGTCCAACTTGATGGAAAAATGAAATTATTTATGCATTACAAACATGTTAGCTGAACACATCTGTGTGTTCGTGTGATATTTCAGCACCAGTTATCACACAACGAGTAAGTCAACCAGTCTTGCAGTAAGCGCAGCTTCTACGCCGAGTAAAACGTGTTGCTGATTACAAATCCCATGTCAGTTGGATTTTGACTGAGTTTCATGTCTATCTTTGGATCATACCCGCTTCAAGCTGTCAGGCGACGTCTCCGACCAGAAAAACCGCCTTTGAAAAACGCACATCCTTCGCGGCACACATACTTTAAGCCACCGGCGGATAAAGGCATTAACGTCACTTAGCACCAGGCGGCCTCCAGGAAAGCTCTCTCAACAGGAATTGTTGCAGACACATCCACTTTGTTTCTCACTAAGGTTCACTTGGTCATTAGCAGCACAGACGTACAGACGCTGGAAGATGAACTGTGTTCAGGTAAGTCTTACGGCCGCTGGGATCGGCAACGGTGAGTTTTACTGTTGTTAAAAGTAAATCACCGAGTGAAAACGAGATATAGGCATCAACATTTTATCCCTGGGTGTTATCAAAATACGGGCAATGCCAACCATGGTGATCGTCAAAGATACACCGATACATATATATACATTTATATATATGCATATATATATATACATATATATATATATATATATATATATATATATATATATATATATATATATATATATATGTATATATATACATATATGTATATGGGAAGTGCACACTGAATCATATGGCTCATGAGTCTGATACCACTGAGTCGGATCTGAATCGATTCAAATTTCTGTCAGTCTGTTTGAGTCACGAATCTAATCATGCCTTGTGAGCTCTGAGTCTGAATTGAGTCAAATTAAATATTGTTTACCTGCTCTGAGTCATGACTTGAGTCGGATCCCAAGATCTGCAAGTGAAATGTGCGTCGACGAGAAAAAAAAATGAGTCAAACGCAAGTCTGCTCACCTGTTTGATTAAATATGCTTCCAGACCGGTTACCGAACTATGGCCCTGGCTCAGTTCTTTCTTGGACCCGTTACGTTTTGCCATGTCTACAAGTGTGTTTTAGGGCTCCAGCCAATTTTTGTGAGGGGCATGGCACATTTTTTGGATATCCCGGCCCCTTTTCAAGGTTTTGTTGTTGTTTTTTGTGCATCGACGATATTTGTGAGATACCAGAGCGGTTTCGAAGACCTGGTGTGTTCTTTTTTGTGTCTGGTCTTTCATTCCCTATTTAGGACCGGGTCGATTTTTGAGGTCCCAGCCTTCTTGTTTCTGAGGCTTTCATGTGGTCTTATGGCCTCGGTGTGCTTTGAGATGCACCGGTGTGTTTATTTATGGCTGCAACGGATGTTTTGAGGCTCTGCTGCTTTTACGAGACTCGATGCTATTTGGAAGGCTCGGTGCGTTTGTCACTTCCCGTTGTGATCTTATGGTTCCGCTGTGTCTATTTGGTGCTCCTGACGCACATTTGTTGGATCCCATAATAATTTTTGGAGCACCGGTGCCATTTCTCGGGGCCCAGTTGTGTGATTCCGGGGGAGATCCGATGCCACTTTTCTGAGATAGATCCGATTTTGGGCACCTCTCTTGCTCCTTTCTCTCCTTATTTTGGAGGGTTCCAGCTTGATTTTGCCGGGTCCTGATGTGAGTTTTGGGGTCACGCTGCACTTAGTTCGGGCCCTCGGCGCCAATTTCTGGGAACTCCGACGGGAATTTTTAATGCCTCGATTCCTTTTTTTTATACTGTCGACGGAACTTGTCGGTCCGGTAAGCGATATTTGGGAGGGGGTGCTCAGCGCGATTTCGCGGAGAGGGCTGTACTTAGCTAGGCCGGCCTGTCCGAGTCTTCTGGGGACCACTGTATTCATTTGGACCACCTTAGGCGAATTCTTGTGGACCTCATTCGAATCCATGGGACCACAGCCGATTTTTGGGGACCTCGTCGCCATTCTTGGGAGCCCATCTCTCTCAGGATGGGGTCCCAAGAAATTTGCCAATTTGTCCAAATTTGCCCATTGTGTACGCTACAGCGGCTGCTCAACGAGTTTTTTTTCAGCCGATGGGCCATTCGCAGCAGAAAGTTCCCTTGGATATTTTTATTTCGGGACTTGTTCTGAATTTTTCGGTGCTCGGGTCGATTGAATTGGGTCCAGTTGTGATTTTGGGGTCAAGTTATATTTCTACTGAACGCCTTGCGAGGTGTTTTTGAAACCTGGTGCAATTATTCGGGCTTCTGGTGCAATTTTTTTCGGTGTCCAGACACGCCTCTTTTATTGGACCCCACATTATTTTATTTGGTTATTGTCGCGATTTTTGAGGCCGTAGAGTGACACTTCGGATAGGGATTGATTTTGAGAGTCAGCTGCGACGTTGGGAGCTCCGGCTCCGCCTTTTGGTGGAGTGTGATTTTCAAGGGCAGCAACGCGACTTTTTGAGTCTCAGTACGATTTTTATTGGGTGTCATTTGTTGGGATCCTTAGCGCGAGTTATATCGCCATCAATATGATTTTTAGGGTCAGAACACATTTATGGGCTTTTGATGCGATTGTTAAGGCCCAGGATGAATTTCCGGATGTCCGGGTTGTATATTTTTCGTTCGGCTTAATTTTTTTCGTGGTCCCAATGAGACTTTCGAGGCCCTGGTGCGACATGTCCAGTCCCAAGCGTGACTTTCAGTGGCCGGGCGCAACGTTGTGATACCCCCAGGCTCATCGCAATTTCCAGTGGCCCCAGTCGGATATTTTGGGGGGCCCAGCGCGATTTTGAGCGGTCTGGCCCGATTTTTGGCCCTTAGTGCGATTTTCATGGACACGACCCATCTTCTTGGGGACATCATCGTGATTCTGAAGGACCACGCGTTTGCGTTTTTGGCTCCCCATGGTGATTTCCAGAGGCCCTCTCCGACTCAGCACAATTTGCAGGGGCCTTTGGAACACTTCTTGGGCCACAAGCGTGATTTTCGAGGCACGGCCTGGCCTTTTTGGGCCTCCAGTGTGATTTTCTGGGAAACCGACACGATTTTTTTAGACCCAGCGGTGTTTTTCAAGGCTCGGTCACTCTGATTGGAGCGCAGCTTCATTTGTAGGTGCCCGGGGCGACTTCTCGGGCCCTACGACCACTCTGGCGGAACTGCCCCCTATGTACCTATGATATATATATATATATATATATATATAATATACATATAGAAAATATTACAATATATACATATATACATTGTATATATGTATATATTGTAATATTTTCTACCCTGGTAGATTACTTTGTTGAACGCTGGCCTGCATTGGTCTCCCCTGTCTTGACAGACAGGCAAGGTCTTGTCACGCGTTGACACCCCAGGCTTCACTCACTCCAGGTTGGGAGGGTCAGTCCGCAACTGGCTCCATAAGGCCAGGGACAAGCCTCAGGGTCGGCAGTGTCGGTGCATTGACGACACATCAAATTCTTGAACATAATTATACCGTTGAACTGGAATTCAGGGATTGAGTGGTTCACGCAGTACATTCTACTTGGCCATGGTCGATTAAGCTATCCCAACAAAAAAGCGGACTAAGGCAAGTGTGGTGAATGGAGGCGAATGTTTCACCTGGGTCACAGATGGAAGCTAAATATGGGAGGGGAGGCACAGTTGTTAATAAAAGCAGCTGCCAAATGCACTTTATCCATATTAAGTTATATTTTGTTGAAATTTAATTCCAATTCGAAATCTTTGCCACTGCCAGAGCTCATAAACTCGCCCTGAGGTGGCCTCCTCTCAGACTAATTATTTATGTTGCACTGTTCCGGTTTCTATGTTTTGCCTCATATATGGACTTTAACGCTGCAAATAAGCTTTCCAACACGTGTGTGTGTGTGTGTGTGTGTGTGTGTGTGTGTGTGTGTGTGTGTGTGTGTGTGTGTGTGTTTGTGTGTGCATTTGTCAGTGTAACGTCTGATGAACTGGCCTGCCATCAGGGCTGTAGCTTTGTACGCTTTTGGGAAGGCATCCCCTTCCCCGCTGTTGGATTCTTTCCAAATAATTTTAGCCTTCAACACCGAACTCTATGTGGAATGCTCCCAATCCATTTCGGCCCACCCACTGCCTTCATGTATTGCACCTTCCCAGTCATTTGCAGAAGCCTATACCCTTTCCCGATATCCAGCAATATCCTGTACCATTCGAGTGACATTGGTTTGAGGAAACACGCAGGGAGAAAGTGGATACAGTTGGCGGTTGACAGGGGGTAGCCAGGAGACATTTTGTAGACTTTCACCAGCTGAAGGAGAAAGCTGAACAGATATGTCGACGACATTGCTTCTGCAACGCTGGCACATAGTTGAAAGGCGAATGGGAAGCCTCTTCTACTCTGTGCTGATCCGGCTCTAAAAAGTCGGTTTGTCTCCCAACGTTGATCACACTTGAACACGCGAACTTCATGTGCATTCGCCCCATCAGAATAAAAGTGGCATGGGTGTCGCGACAGATTCTGGATTGGTGGGACACTGGGAAGCGAGATAGTTGTTGACATATTATTTCCCTGCGACACCATGCGGGCACACCATTAGATGTGACGGAGTTTGTTAGAGCTTCTTCCCCGTCCCGGTCGTGGTAAGGTGCACCCATGGTAAGGAGCTTCCCAATTAATGTTCCATCTCCGTTACATGCAATTCGCGCTCCTGACACCGTAGCCTCCCTTCAAGAACATGCATCAGCATGGCAGTAACAACTTAACAGTGTCCGAAAGGTTGATCGATAATTTAGAGCGAATCCAATGCGCTTTTGAACGTCTCTAAAACGTATCCAAGGCTTTTTCCATATGTTTCCCGATTACAAAATTAGGCGTAATTATTATAATGCTGACGTAAATAAAACCTCTGCAAAAGAAGGTTACCGCCCAACTGGAAGCGCGATTACTAGACGCTTCTGAGTATTCGTTGAATTGACTGTGCAATATTTACGTGACGGTAGGTATGCTTGTGTGTTTATGAACGTCAATCAGCATAGGGCATGGGGGACCGGACGACATCAGCGTCCGTGTGGTCCATGAGTGAGCCGAAGAGGTGAGCATACCAGAAGAAAAAATTCGCGAACTGTCTGTTGTCGAAGATGGTAGTTGCAGATGGCAAACGTCCCACACGGCTGTCGGTGTCACCAGGCACGCCCGGAGAGGGATTGGCATCACCTTTTCTCCGCGTGCTTCATACATTATCTTCCGGAGTTTGTGAAGACATGAAGCTACTGCCTAATGTCTGCCGACGACGCAATGGCGCTGAGTGGACACACAGTCGGGTATAGATTATTTACTACAACGAAGAATGGCTCTAAAGTGCTCCTGGGTTTTAGACATTGCGTGAGACTAAATGTACGACCCTCAACATACCAGGAGGTGCTGAGTTTACATCAAAAGTAACGTTAGGAATTATGCTATATTACTCAACGTTTCGGCCAGGGGCCATCGTCACTCCTGACGATAAATGCTTAATGCTTAATGCTTTGCTATCTTTCGCTGCTCTTGATTTACGCTTTGGTACCTTTGTCTCCTGCTGATTAATGCTTGTTACGTTTGTCTACTATTTATTTATGCTTCGTTGCGTTTGTCTACTCTTGACTTATGGGTGGTTATGTTTGTCTACTAATTTATCCTTGGCAACGCTCAGTTGTCAGCCTCAGCCGATATACTTAGCGACCCCTTCCACCCTCCATCGATCGTCGATAGTGCAGAGAGCTCAGTGAAGTCCATGGAGTCACAGAGACAACGTTAGACGACGAAACTATGGATCGCCTATCTACTGCGTAATGGGCGCATTTTGGATGTATATTTTCTGTTGCAGGTGTTAACACTGCTGGTGCTGTACGTCGGGGTCTCGCAAGCCACCTTCGGTGGACTGTTCAACAGCTTTCGTGGGTACGTGGATGATCCATGGACAACCTGGCACATCTCATTGCATGACACTGTGTGGAAAGTATCATTGCGTGCCAAAGTATTGCACGTCTCATTGCGTGATGCAGTGTGGCACGTCTCATTGTGTCACAGTGTGGCACGTCTCATTGTGTGTCACAGTGTGGTACGTCTCATTGTGTGGCAGTGTGGCACGTCTCATTGTGTGGCAGTGTGGCACGTCTCATTGTGTGACACAGTGTGGCATGTCCCATTGTGTGACACAGTGTGGCATGTCCCATTGTGTGACACAGTGTGGCATGTCCCATTGTGTGACACAGTGTGGCATGTCCCATTGTGTGACAGTGTGGCACGTCTCATTGCAAGACACAGTGTGACACGTCTCATTGTGTGTCACAATGTGGCACGTCTCATTATGTCACAGTGTGACACGTCTCATTGTGTGACAGTGTGGCACGTCTAATTGTGTGATATAGTGCGGCACGTTGATATTTACATTTTCAGGTTTGAAATGTTACTCGAGGGGCAGCACGGGCTATTGCTTGATACCAGATGTGGATGGGTTAGGGCAAATAAAAAATACGAGGCGACCAGAGAAATCGGCTGGACCTTTGACCATTGAATTAGTTCGATTTGATAACAATATAATACGGCACAAGGCACGTCAAATGACGCCCACTTCGTAAAAGTTGAACCCATAGCGACGAAATGCGAGAACCTCGAAGAATTCAAACTAGCCTTCAACCTTAAAGTTTGACCTTGATATATCCAGGTGTCAAAATGTTACTCGAGTGTTCACCATGGGTTGTCGCTTGATGGAAGATCGGGGTATCCTTGGGGGAAAACGAAAAAAAATATGTGGCGACGGATGAAATCAGCTCGAATTTTGAGTCCTCGAGATTATTTCGAATTATCAACTATATGATGTCGCACAAAAAGTAACGTCGAATGACATCCATTTTTGTGCAAATTGAAGCCATAGCAAGAACACGCTAGGTCATTGAAGAACTCAATCAAACCTTTGGTCCTGACATTTCCCGGTTTGAAACGTTGCTTGAGTGTTCAACACGGGTTATTGCTTGATACCGGGTTGTGATGGGTTTGAGCGAAAACGAAAACAAAATTGAGCGGACCAGATGATCAGCTTGGCCAAGGCTCTTGAAAAAAAATCGATTGCCTAACTTTCTGATACCGCATAACTAGCCACGTCTCATGCCGCCCCCATTTTCTGCAAATTGAAGCAATAGCGACGAAACGCATGGTCGTCGAAGAACTCAATCAAACCTTCGACCCTGATACGTCCCGGTTTAAAATGCTACTTAAGTGGTCACCACTGGTTATTGCTTGTTACCAGATTTGGATGTGTTTGAGCGAAAACAAATGAGCGGACCGGATGATTAGCTTGGCCTTTGCTCTTGAAAAACTATTCGGTTGCTCAACTTTCTGATACCGCATAACTAGCCACGACGAATTATGCTCATTTGATGGAAATTAAAGCGATAGCTACCGAACCTCGCGTCCGGTCGATACCGCTTCAATATCGCCATCAAATAAATTACGATAACTTTTGACCTGGAAGGTTGACCTTGACATGTACTGGTTTGAAATGTTACACAATGGTTCACCGCAGGTATTGCTTGTCACTAGATTTTAGCAGGTTTTGGGTGAAAACGGCAAAAAGAGACAAACAAAGAAACCGGTTTGCATGGGACCTTGACCGTCAAAGTGGTAATGTGAGACCTGTGTAGTTGCTTCCAGCGTGTTCAGTGCAAGTAGAATCATTTGTGGTAATTGATTCGAACGATCATAAACCTGTCGCTGAATGCCAATGCCAATACAAATACGCCTCTGGCGAACACGTCTCTGAAAACGAATACGACGTTAACTTGACGTACTTGCTTAAGGCTCCCCATGACTCCCCGCCATGGTCTTGAAGATACCAAAGGACACCTAAAGCCACATTTGTTCAAGATATATCAATATATGTCCAGGGGAATGCAACCTAAGGCTACCAAGCCTTGCGATAATGCAAATGTGTTTCCTCGCAAGGCACAATTTTTCACCCAAGCACAAACACAACGATGATCAAGGTTCATGTTCTTCAACAATGGTCGGGAAGCATACATTTTTAACGTTTGCTGATTTACCATTTGGAGATTTTGTGACGACAGATAACCTATAATGCCAGTTGATTGGCTGGCTCGGTTTCTAGCATTTTTCGTGATTCTCTTGCATATGCATTTTCTCTTTATAAATGATTAAGTATAATTTTGTGACAATCATATTCCGGTAGGCTTTGGGACATGGCAAAATTGAGGGGAACAAATCTTCACTTTTCAGAAATTGTGGGGCATGACCCCCCCCCCCCCAGTGGCTCCACCCATGCCAATTTAAGAAGTACATTGGCAATCCCCAAAGGTCGGCATCAACGATTGAATGATGTCTGTAATATCCACCACAGGCATATGACGAAACAATGTCTTCTTTTCCAGGTTTGGCTCATTCGGCAGTCTCGGTGTTCCGCGATACTCGGCGTATCCATATGTTACGTCATACCCAGCCTCTCAGTCATATTACCCGTCATACGCGCAAAGCTACCCGCAATACCAGCTCTCGCAGCCAGCGTACGCCGTGCAGCAGCCATTGGTAGTCGCCGCTCAGCAGCCGACGTACACTCTGCAACAGCCCCAGATTGTGGTTCAGCAGCCCCAGTACGTGGTTCAGCAGCAGCCACAGGTTGTGGTTCAGCAGCAGCCTCAGTATGTGGTTCAGCAGCCTCAGTACGTGGTTCAGCAGCCTCAGTACGTGGTTCAACAGCAGCCACAGGTTGTAGTTCAGCAGCCTCAGTACGTGGTTCAGAAGCAGCCTCAGGTTGTGGTTCAGCAGCAGCCTCAATACGTGGCTCAGCAGCAGAGTCTTGCGTACCAGCAGCCGGCTCAACAGACGCAGCAGGTCGCATCTGAACCGTCATCGTCCTATGGTGCACCTGCTTTCACAACGAAGTCCAGCTACTCCAAGCTGTGACAAACCGACGCTCACTTCTGTCCAGTCAAAATGAGAAGCCGACGCCTACCCCTCCCTCTCCAGCCAAAATGAGAAGCCGAAGTTTTCTCCTCAGACTGAGTGAAAAGCCGACTTCCATCTCTCCTCAGTCAGAGTGAGGAGGATGCTCATTTCCTCCCAATCGAAGGAAAAGTATCTCAGTTTCCACTGTTTCTCCCAGTAGCAGTTTCCACTGCTAGCGGTAATGATCAGTGCAAATACACAAAGCCTGCAGCAGTTCAGCAGCTCGTATTACTATTTGGAAATCTTCATGGGCTTCCGACACCATACGTCTGTGCACGACATTGTCTGTGGTGCTGGATGGACGGTCGGTGTAGCGAACGATCAGTCGCCGGAGTTCTTCGTGACATTTTGGGTTAGCTGCAGGCGCTCTTCGGGACATTTTGCGCATGCGCGATGAGCTATTCCTAAGCTCTATATACAAAACTGTAGTGTGATGAACAACTCTAGCGCAATGAACACCCATGGCGCGATTAATGACCCTAGTTCGATTAATAATTCCAAATGCGAAAAGTGAACCAATATGCGACATCCCAGAAAGTATCATCTATTTATCACCACACGTCTTGCCAAAAAAAACGCCTCCTCTATATCATTCAAACACAAAACTTAATTTTTCCTATTCAATCAGGCTGCCTGCCCAATCGATCATGTCTAGACAACCTCACTTACCTCATCACAAACATCCAGGAAGCGGCGGCCAGGAAACGTTCTACGGTCGCCGTCTTCCTGGATCTAAAACAAGCCTATGACACCATCAACATAACAGCACTACTACAGCACTTACGCAACATCGACCTACAAGGCAGACTGATGCACTACCTACATCTATATCTACTCAACAGATCTTTTCAAGTAAAAATTGCGCCTCACACCTCAGATTCCAAATTCCTCACCACCGGTTTAATGCAAGGCTCAGTTCTCAGTCCCCTACTCTTCATTTTAGTTCTAAATTCAGCCATCACCGGCAACGTTTCGATCAAAATCGCAATCTACACCGACGGCATAGTATGATGGACATCAACAGAAACACCAGCACACGCACTAACAGTACTACAACACGCACTAACAGAACTCCACAACAAACTTGCCACACTAAGCCTTCATATAGCACCACTCAAATCCAAATGCATGACTTTCGGCTACAACACACAAACCTACAACCCCCAAAAATAAACTCACCCATTCCCTTTGTCACCAGAACAAAATGTATAGGTATCACATTAGACCAATGACTAAGTTTTCGGCCACACCTCCTAAACATACAAAAACGTGCCTCAAAAAGAATCAACACACTACGAGCACTTTCCGGCACACACTGAGGATCTGACCGAAATACACTTCTAACCCTTTACAAATCACTCATTCGGCCAAGTATAGAATACGGATCCCCACTCTTCGAAAACGCAGCTAAATCAAACCTCAAAATTATAGATTCTATTCAACGACAATGCCTACAAATAGTCACAGGAGCTTACACCACCTCACCTTCGCACGTTCTTCACATATACAACCACATCCCAGAACTACAGCACATACGTACAGAAGCACTACTTAGGTACCACTACAAAACACAACTCACGAAACAACACCCATGCACACAGGCACTAAAACTCCGCACAACACGCAGACACCAACTCATGAATCCCTCACGACTATAGACCACAATAGGCTGCCGCATACACAGACACGCCAACACACTAGATATAACACTCCCAACGACAACACCACACCGACAACCCATCGCATGGTGGAAACAGCCGACACCCAACACACACTTCCTCATTGACAAACCGAAAAACACATACACACACGCAGAAATACAACTATTCCTACAATTCACAGCACAGTACGCCAACTACAACATCATTGATACAGACGGCTCCAAATCACACACACAGCAGACGGGCACAGCGGCGGTGCTGTACCCCAACGCAGCACCGCCGCGGGTCATCCTACGTGCCCGTCTGCACGACACAGCATCCACATACACAGCATAATTATTTGCAATCTTCTCGGCATACTGTACCATCTACAACACAAAAAATGTACACAACATCATAGCCACAGACGCAAAATCAGCATTACAGAGCATAACACCCCACATCAAATACAAACACCCCCTCATACCCAAAATACTACACATCCACAAACAACTCACTATACCACAACGGCCAACGCTGCTCTGGATCCCAAGTCACACAAGCATACACGGCAACGAACACGCAGACACAGAAGCAAACATAGCCACAACACTACAACAAATCACACAATGTCCCTACTCACAATCTGACTACTACCCCAAAATACGACAGGCTATCAACAAACACATACAACAAACATGGGATACAGTAACAACACGGCTACACGAAATACACCCCAAACACGAATACTGGCACTCCATCAACCAAAACACCAGACTCAGAGACGGACACTAACACGACTACGCATAGGACACACAGCACTCATACATGCATACCTCCTACGCAATCAACCAGGACCATAATGCAATACCTGCCGCCACACACTCACAGTCAAACACCTGCTCATATACTGCACCAAATACAACAACCAAAGACAGCATATCACAAACTACTTCACAACGAACAACATCCCACTGAACCTCACCACTCTCCTCAATGACGACCATCCAGTATTACACGAACATCTCTTCCACTTTCTCAAGACTACACGCATTATGGAACAATTGTGAAAAAAAGGAAAAAAGAAAGAAAAGATATGTTAAAAAACGAAAGAAAAAAATCAAGAAAACCAGGAACACGGAAAAAAGTAAAAGATACGTTACAAAAAAAAATGTTCTTGCAATGTTCACATATGGCGATGATCCCCCCCACTATACCCCATACCCCAATGCGGCACCGACCGGACTAACCCACTCTCTCGACTTCATCATCTACGGCTTTCAAACAACTCTATTGCACCAGCTCTACATCTTCAATCGATCCGGACTACATCAGCTCTACTCTTCAAGACAATCTCAACGCTACTTCACCACTGCTCGACGACTCTACTAAACCTCCGCCTCGGATTCATCCTCCTACTCTACGCTACTCACTCTCTTACACATATTCTCTTCAACCGGAACCAGCCGATATTATCACACGGTGGCAGGCTGGCAAAATTCACTCACACATACACACACACACACACACACACATATATATATACACACACACACACACAGTGTGTGTGGGGGGGGGGGTGAATTTTCCCAGCCAGGTGATATCGCCTGGTTCATCACCACACAATTAGGTCGCAAAAATGTGTTACCAGTTTAACACCACACAAGTAGGCCACACACACAGCACACTGAAGCAATGGGTGGGTGTGCTCTCGTGACGACTCTGCGGCATACACAGCATACTGAAGCAATGGGTGGGTGTGCTCTCGTGACGACTCTGCGGCATACACAGCATACTGAACTAACGGGTGGGTGTGCTCTCGTGACACTATTCCTTTGTGACAGACGCATGTAGGCAGTGTAATACTAGCAACAAAACAAGAACAAGTTCAAAATTTGAGCAGGGTTTGCTTCCCAGCGTTGTTCTGGATAGCAAACCCAGAGCAATGCACGGCCTAGTGGCTTAATGTTTCTTGTTTTCCTCAATTTCTTACCTTCGCTGCCTTCGCTCCTCGTCCGAACTAAAGCGCTTCATCTTTAACAAGACCTGTGGGGTAGCCCTGCTCGTTCAAATAGGTACTTTTCTATGATAGAAAACATGCTGTGCGTTATTATCTTAACGTCTTCCCACCATAGATAGCACGTCTTTCTCACAGATAGTACATAGGCACCGAGTTACTAATCACTACATTCAAAATTCGGATACCATATCCAAGATACGATTTTGCAGTCCTGGAAATTTAGTCTCCTTCCCAAACTTGCTTTGACAGTAAACGGTTCTTGCTACCGTTCTTTTGCGTCTCGCTTCTTCAATGGCTTTGGTGTTGCATTATTTATATTCAGGTTGTACAGGATGGGACGACTTCTTCATCAACCAGCATTGATCATTGCCTGCATCATTCCCTGAAATATATGTCTTGGACAAGCGGAAATATATGCCTAGGCATGCATGCTGTAAAGAAGCATAGGTATAATCTCGTTGATAACAGCCTTACCGGTAAACTGAATAAAAATAGAGACCGAAATTCAGCGACATTCATGGCTGCATGCATAGGAAAGAAACATTCCATTTCTCATTGCGAAAAAAAAATGATGTAAAAAATACCGGTTGCTTCAAACTTCGTGTTTAGTGCATGAACGACACTCGACCCTATGTTCAGGACCACCTCGGTTCTTGAGCATTGCTTTTTTACGATCCCGAGCAGAATTATACACTGACCATCGTACCACTATAAAGATACGCTTCACATTTCTGGAACTAAATCGGTGGATCAGTTCTGGTTGCCCTGCAGCCCGGAGCATCAACACAATTTTGATCAGAAATCCGGGAGCATAGTATAATATCTCGCAGTCGATCGGGAATTGACTGCGTTATGGTGTGCTTCCAATCATTTGCAAACGAGGCAATGCTGGCAAACGATAAAAACGATGCAATATGCTGACAACGTTTGTAGCCAGCTGATGTCTGTAGCCAACTGACAACGTCTGTAGCCAGCTAACAACGTATGTAGCCAGCTGGCAACGTCTGTAACCAGCTGACGACGTCTGCAGCCAGCTGACGATGCCTGTAACCAGCTGACGACGTCTGTAGTCAGTTGACAACGTCTGTAGCCAGCTGACGACGTCTGTAGCCAGCTTACAACGTCTGTAGTCAGCTGACAACGTCTGTAGCCAACTGACAACGTCTGTAGCTTGCTGACAACGTCTGTAGCCAGTTGAACGCGGCTGGTCGCAGCTGCCGGAGGCCAACCGGTAGCAGCGCTGCGCCACCGCAGCGCTGCCGCAAAGCTGCTGCAAACCCACACTTCCCAGTCTTCACTCGGCGCTCACATGCGACAGTGTGCAGAGCCGCGACGCAATGAAGATCTACCAGGTGAGATCAGCACGACAGCGAATTATTCCCGGAAACACGTACGTCACAGGCTATGGTCGGTTTTGCAACTGGATGCCACAGAACTTACTCAGGTATCGAAAGGGAAAATGCGTTATTGAATTAATTCATGCGTCAATAAACATTAGGTATCCGCCAATTCCGAAGTGCATAGTCACATTTTCTACTCTGCGATTCGATGCAAAATCAAGCTTCAGCTATGGTTTTAATCCTCTCATCTTTGGTCAGGGATAAAGTCGAGGACTGAGATCGATCTTATGAATATGACATGTAACTAATACATGTTCTTACAATATCCATTGAACTGCTACGTTATGTTCTCCCAGTCCCAAAGGCGCGCCTCGACATTTCCACCTAGAAGTGGATAAGCCTAGCTAAGCTAAGGATAAGTCTAAAGGCTAAGGGCTAACGGTTAAGGGCTAAAGGTTAAGGGCTAAAGGTTAAGGGCTAAAGGTTAAGGGCTAAAGGTTAAGGGCTAAAGGTTAAGGGCTAAAGGTTAAGGGCTAAAGGTTAAGGGCCAAAGGATAAGCTGACAATTGGGTGAACCGTAAATCGTATGGCGATTTCGTCTGATATAGGGAAGAAAAAAACTGATCGTTCTGCAGAAAACAGAATCAATATATAACCGTGTTTGTTTATGCTGCGGCTAAACATTGTTATGATTAGATACGTCATCGAATTATAAATATTATTAATTTGTCCCACAAGCCAGGCCCAGAAATACGAAAAACATTACTTGGAGGAGAAATTCAAGAATACATAAAATAAAATGTCGCGTAGTGATGTTAGGTTCCCCTGGAAAATATTTTGTTTTGCACATGACTATTAGAGATAGGAAAAGTAGGACAATGGTGGCCACCTTTTGAGGCGCCAGCACTAAAAAAATAGACTCATATCACATGACACACAAACATCGTCATTGATGCCAGGTTAGCGAACCAAATGTTGACGCGTTGACGGCCAAGCAAATATTTATCTGCGAACTTGTATTTTATGCGTACATAAAAATATTTTTGAGCCGGGCGATGGACTTTGACATACACATGCTGGTGTTTTTTTTTGTGTGCTGTAGATCACCTATTATTTCACAACCTACCAATGTATATTCTTCCTACAAGTAAAGAAAATTCAACCATCCTGACAAGTAATCACGCTTAAAAACCCGCAGTGGTACTAATACCACTATACCACAGGCAGTCACTCTGGTGCTGCTGGGATGCCTGCAGTACTACGTTCTCCGTCCGTGACAGTGCCGCCATTCCACAGGCAGTCACCCTGCTGCTGCTGGGATGCCCGCAGTACTACGTTCTCCGTCCATTAAAGGTGCTTCATTCCACAGACAGTCACCCTGCTGCTGCTGGGATGCCCGCAGTACTACGTTCTCCGTCCATGACAGTGCCGCCATTCCACAGACAGTCACCCTGCTGCTGCTGGGCTGCGCAGTCGCCGCGGCCACCTTCGGAAAGGGAAGCCGGTAGGTTGAGAGACAGTCGGCTCTGGTTTCGCTCGTTGTGGCCGGTCGTCGGCTTTTCCTCGCCGTTGCGCCGGCGCCGGTAGTCGGGCGCCAGTCGCTGTTCGGCGCTGGCTCTGAAGTGTTGCTTGAAAACACGGCGCTGTAAATTTAACTATGACGCTATGCAAACTTTGTTTTGATATGGGTGAAACAATGCAAGAAGAGGCGCTATGCTAAATAGGTGAGGGCTAGGCATCGGCGACTTCTGCGTGTCTCACGTTGTTCAGGACCCACTGGGTACATTTAACTAACGTGCAGGTATAGGCTTGCTGCCTTGCAAAGCTGGTCCCTCATTGCTAGGATTGTTATTGCAATGGCGAACGCTTGTCTTTGATTGCTAGGATTGTTGTTGCAATGGCCAAATCTAGTCCTTGATTGTTATGATTGTTATTGCGATGGCCAAAGCGACGACGCATGCACGATTTTTTTTAAATGAAATGTTTCAGACTCATACAGAAAACACCGAAGCAATGCTTCAAATGTTCCTGGTATGTTAAAATAAGCACCAAAGAGCAGTTTTTCCTTCTTAGGAAATGCGGTGATCTATCTCCCCCCCTCATCCTCCTTCTCCCACATCCTTCTGAGAAAAAGACTACAACCCCACAACTTCTCACAATATATGATAAATTATGTCCAGGTGCATAATAAATATTACTTTTTAAACATAAAATTTGAGACGCTATAAAATCATCAAAAAATGATCTCATGTATGAGATTATTCTAACACAACATCGCCCTTTTCAGGAGGTCGTCATATACTTTGTATTCCCA
Source organism: Imbricaverruca yamaguchii (assembly GCA_034440575.1). NCBI lineage: Eukaryota > Metazoa > Arthropoda > Thecostraca > Neoverrucidae > Imbricaverruca > Imbricaverruca yamaguchii. The sequence continues at coordinate 399,280 of JAOTOL010001574.1, forward strand.
CACTTCATATCCTATTAGTTATGTTCATCAAGGCTACTACCCACAACAGTACCAAAACTACCCGTCATACGCTCCTAGCTACTCTCATTTCTACCCGCAAGCCCCGATCCAGCAGCCACAGTACGCAGTTCAACAGCCTGTGGTTGCCACACCACAGCAGCCACAGTACGCGGTCCAGCAGCCACAGTACGCGGTCCAGCAGCCACAGTACGTGGCCCAGCAGCCACAGTACGTGGTCCAGCAGCCACAGTACGTGGTCCAGCAGCCACAGTACGTGGCCCAGCAGCCACAGTACGTGGTCCAGCAGCCACAGTACGTGGTCCAGCAGCCACAGTACGTGGCCCAGCAGCCACATTACGTGGTTCAGCAGCCGCAGTACGTGGCCCAACAGCCGACTGTGCTGGCGGTGCAAAATCCTCGGCTGACGTTCCAGCAGACGACCCAGCCGGCCGTCCAGGTTCAGCCGGCCGTGCAGGTTCAGCCGGCCAAAACCCAGCCGGCCGTGCAGGTTCAGCCGGCCATAACCCAGCCGACATCGCTCTACGGCGCCCCGGCCCAGCAGCCCACATCATCCTACTCCCGTTGATGGCTGAGATTGTCACTAATGATGATATATATATATATATATATATATATATATATATATATATATATATATATATATATATATACACGAGTGCACATCGATCGGCGGCGGGCTACTACCATTACTGCCCGACTGTCCGCTGTACCTGGTCCGCTAGCGTTCGGCTGACCGGCAGTGTTCGCTCACTACTCTGACAATTAAATAATGTCTGCTCTTACCTTGGGTTTGACTGAGTGCCCATTGTGTGCAAAACTGGACGCGATATGTGGCATGCGTTTGACCTCGCCTCTGTACCTGCGTTGATGTCTGGTAAACCGATTGCTCGCAAGCATGCTCGATATCGCATGAGCTATTCCACGTGTGTGTGGATCGCGCTGCCTCTGTCAGCGTTAGGAGAGACCGTCCGATGCATGCGTGGATGTTCGTGCCAGCGGGCCCAGGTACATGCATACTGCAGGAGGTTACAGACGGCACAGGACCGGGAAACAAATAAAAAATCGAGGTTTACTTCGTTTGATATTTTACGAATATTATCCGTATGGAGGAAGTATTCAGGTAGAAGTGTAGTTATGAAGTGTTGAATCTCTGACGATAACGAAGACGAAGGGTATGAAATAGGGTATGAAATAAATGAAACATGAAACGAAAGGCCAATCTTAGCCTGGCACGCCTTCGCACGAATACAAGAACCTCACATGTTGAAATAATATTGAAGGAGCAGAACAATTTCACTGGAAAACCATAACAGTTATAGCGGTAAGCCTCCGGAATTAACGCTGATTTTAGGCAACGTTCAGTCCTTTATGGCATTCCCTCAGTCCTTACCTTCATTTCAGACTTGTGTTGTGCAACTCTTTCGTAAAAGGACCATCCAGCGCTTCCTCCTTCCGCCGATGTTCTACGATATAACCGTACACTCCTTCCAGGGCGAGTATACTGGTTTAATACTGAGACCATTTCCTCGAAAATGAAGCGCACAGATACGGGCGGATCCAGAAGCCCGACTTGGAGGGAAGGACTTTAGAAGTGTTCTCCGACTTGGACAATGAACATCGGACAATGAACTTCCGTCGGATTTGCTGAGGCAATATTCGCCGCCCCGGTAGCTCAGTTGGTTAGAGCGCTGGACATCAACTGGTCTCCACTGTCCTGACAACACAGGGTTCGAGTCGCTTCTCGTGCTCGGATTTAGCCCCCGGCCGGGAGTGTCAGTTGGCAGCTGGCCCGATAAGGCCGGGGACGAGCTACCGGGCGGCCGTGTCGGTGTATTGACGGCACGTTAAACTTTCGATCAAAATTCTGCCGTTGAACAGGAATTCGTGGATCTGGTGGTGGGGCCAGGGTTCACGCAACAAGCTCTGCTTAGCAATACAACTCTGGTTCCTAAAGCCACCCTAGCAACAACTCGGACCAAATTTATTTTTAAAATATATATATCTCTTAAAATGTTAGTAGTTTCCCAGAAAATGCGCCCGGTGCGAACCTTCCGGAAACATTGGCGCGTGGACATCCCCACTCCCCACTGGATCCGCCCCTGTGCACTGGCAAGCTATTGTGATGACGCTAATTACCCTGAATGCTGAGATGTGTTTTATTGATATCGTATAAAAGCGGTCCCCGGTGTCACCTTAGCAAACTGATTGATATAGGGAGCGTCAAATTCCACATGCTCTCCTCCGACATTTGTAATTAATTGACTTAGAATGTGTGCACTCGCTTCCCATCCACTGAAATTATTCTCATCACATATATGCTAATATCCATGGGCGTCGCTACGGTGACGGGGTGGGGGAGATCTGTCACATATTATCCAACAGTGGAGAGCCAACCCCCCATAGGAAGCAGATAACATGCCCAAAATACGCTTCTCGTATTCAGTTGGGTACTTTTTTGCTCCTTCACAAATTTGCAGGGCCTTTTTTAACATGTTAACTATAGTCTGTCCGCTATTTTTTCTGAAAGTACAATGAAATGCTACATTCGGAAGAAAAAAATCAGACACTTTGATTATTCGAAATGCAATCGACCAAATCACCGAAATGCGAAGTATTACGACAAATATATCAACTACAAACGAAACCCAACGAACAGAACTCAACCAGCTGACTAGAACTGGAAAATACATTCATCTTATGTATATTTGTGGAGACGAACATCGTACTCCCTTTGATAAGTGTTCGCAAGTAAAAAAAAAAATTGATTGAGTTAGCGTTCATAAAACTACATCAGTCACTCATCTTATTCAACCAGCCACAAACGTCAATTTTTTAGTGAAACTATGCGATATGTTCAGGGTTTGTCCGCTTCATGAGTTTGAATACCATCGCAGCCAAAAAAAAGATACTGGGACCAAGTCGACTGGACAAAGATCATGCGCAAATAGGCTTACACACAAACCTCGACACAAATGGCTCGCATAAATGGGCCGACGCGCAGTTGAACAGAATACTCCGCGGTTGCTGCCCTGGATGCTAATACTAAACCGCAATCCATGAAATATCCCACAATCCAAGGAATCTCAAAACTCACGCTATGTAATAGTCCACTGAATCCGTGGAATAAAGGAGATAACGAACGCAGCCTTAGTTGCACTTTGGCAGCGTACTGTTTTTGAAGTTATTTTAGACTTATGACGCATGTGGTGCTAATTCGAATGTGACTCTCAGAAACGGCACGGGTTCAAAATGTACAACCGTCATAATATTCCCGCATCAGAATGTCCGACAGCCGAGAACAATGGGGCGCAATAGGATGCTGAAGGCGCAGCAGCATGTAACGTATTGTCAAAACCTCCATAAGGTCTAATGTTAATGCTGAAGCTGCTTGCACTAGGATATTCTGCCGTTTGGACATTCTGTTGGACTCCAGTGACCTGGACCGTTGAACATTGTCTCGAAGCCGTACAATGTAACACATTTTCCAAGTGTCACAATGTCCACGCGTCAGTATGTCCATCATCCATGAACACTAGAATGCGACAGCTTACCATATAGGTAAGGCATGTATGTGGTCGGAACGGGGCGGGTGACCGGGGCACCAGGAGTCCTTGTAATTGAAGTAAAATAACTTTTGCAAGATAAGATTCTATAGCCAGGCAGTGATACTCCCGATGGTCTCGCTACGCAAATGTAGGGCACAACCGAGAACAGTTCAGAAAAATGGAACAGTAACTGTTCGCCATATTTTGGTATTCACCTTGCTGCCAATTAGGACGACCATCCTCCGGTTTGTGGGAAACGCCAGCATTCGAATGATGCTGCATAGTAGCGTTTCAGCAGCAGTGTGGTTCCCACTCCTGTAATCATGTTGCTGGTCCAGGATAACTTCGTATCGCTACACTATTTGGATTTTAACCCCCACAGTACCGGGGGGGGGGGGTCTTCAACCGTCCCTCCGTCAGGTTTTTCGCGGATAGTGAAAGAACGGCGCGGGGAAGCTCGCCGAAATTTGGCATACCTGAAATTTGGACATCAATTTTGCATGTTATGTCAAACTTTTGAAGTCAAGTCATCTAGGGTCAACGAGTTAATCTAGGTCAAGTGAGATCACCTCCAAAAAAGTTCAACCAGTCGTCACGCTTTAACGGATACAAATATGTTAATGAAACTTCAGCGTTCGCTTGCCTTTAGGGATGCAACAAAACGTACGAGAGGAATTTGTCATTTTTTTCCTTTTTTACTACTCATAAATTTTGCATATTTGCCTCCTTGAGTTCAAATCGAAGACTCTGACTAAAGTAAGCATTTTTATTGGAGTAAGCTGACTTCCAATAACGTTTCTCGGTCTGTTCTATCCATTAGAAAAGAAAAATTAGAGAAAAATTGAAAATACAAATTTTGAAATTTCGAGTGATAAAAATTGGGGGGGGGGGGAACAATTATATGGCCCTGGTCGATTTTGCTGTCGAACACAGTAGCTAATATACCTGGTTCAAAATAAGCAATTTACTCTTCGACACTGCATCGCGGTACATCGCGGTGATCCATCGGTAGTGCATTGGAATCCGTGCGGTAACCTCACTATAACTCCGTTCAATGAATAGACTGCTGCCTGACAGTATGCATGATTCCAGCGACGGGTGTTTATTTTTAATATAATTATTAGGGGGATCAAATGCACTAAGGCAATGAGTATGCCCACATGGATTGGTTGGCGCACTCCATAAGATCCCATGATAAAAGTTTCAATTATTTCGGGAGCCCAATAATTACAGCTCCGTCACCGGCAGCCCCCTCAGTCCCGTGACCCGGCAACCCCTCAGTCCAGTGACCCGGCAGCTCCCTGAGCTCGGTGACCCGGCAACCCCTCAGTCCCGTGACCCGGCAGCTCCATGAGCTCCGTGACCTCATAGTCCCCTCAGTCCCGCGACCTCACAGTCACCTCAACCCCGTGACCCGATGGACCCCTCAGCCCCGTGACCTCACAGCCCCTCAGCCCGTGACCTCACAGCCCCATCAGCCCGTGCCCCTGCAGCCCCTCAGCCCGTGACCCGGCAGCCCCTCAGCCCGTGACCCGGCAGCCCCTCAGCCCGTGACTCGGCAGCCCCTCAGCCACGTGACCCGGCAACCCCTCAGCCCGTGACCCGGCAGCCCCTCAGCCCGTGACCCTGCAGCCCATCAGCCCGTGACCCGGCAGCCCCTCAGCTCCGTGACCCGGCCGGGCGTGTGTCCGGCAGACTGGCAGGTCCGGTTGTCAGCTGAAGCCCTGCCCGGTCGGCCGCGCGTTGGACGGCTACTGCCGCCACAGCACGCCCGGTCCGCGCTGTGTACGGTGTACAGCGGCCAGCGACCAGTGTACAGCCACCAGGCGATCTCGTCACGGGCAGTGAGAGATAACCAGCTGTGGCCAGGCTGCCAGTATGGTCCACCTGGGGAAGGTAGGTGTCCGCAGGGCCCCGTGCCAACACCACCAGCATGGTCCACCTGGGGAAGGTAGGTGTCGGCAGGGCTCCGTGCCAACGCCACCAGCACGGTCCACCTGGGGAAGGTAGGTGTCGGCAGGGCCCCGTGCCAACGCCACCAACACGGTCCACCTGGGGAAGGTAGGTGTCGGCATGGCTTTACAACTACCGCAACATTATTTTAGATGATGGTGACGGGGCGGGGATGGCCGAGTGGTTAAGGTGTCGGGCTATGGGTACCAAAGGTCCCGGGTTCGACTCTAGCGCCACTCAGGACATTTCCCAATCCCGCGGCCCACCGGCGAAACAGTGTGGGCGGCGCCATTAGCCGTGAATGTGCATAAAGTGTGTCGTGAACCACCCAATAAACAATAAACAGATGATGGTGACCGCGATGCATAATCCATGGCCACCTGCTGGTGCCCTGCTCAGAGTTCAGGTCCGGAAATTTCCATAGCTAACTCAAATTAATTCGTACACAGCATCACGCGAAACAGATTTTGGGCAGACACGTACAATACGCAGCATCATCCTGCATCGCTCAAATAAGCTCAAATATCTTCTATATGGCGCATATCGAAAGGAGTCAGAGAGTTATTGTGAATGGAGACACATCCTGATGGAAGCCAGCGAGTTTCGGTGAGGCGGCAGGATATCTCATAACCCCAGTCCTGTTCTCGTTGTTTCTTAGCGACTTGACCCAGTGAGTTTAAGCTGACCGTCTTCTCTACGCAGAGGACGCCAAAATATTCGTAATATTCTGCTCCCAGCTCATGAAGCATCGTTGTAGGTGGATCTGGATCGTCTGATAGTAGAGTCCGTCAAATGGTAGCCTAAATTTGGCGTCGGCACATGCAGCACGTTCACGATTACCATCAAGATTGCTATCGTCTAAATAACGTACAAATAGGCAATGCAATTCCAGTATTTGGAAGTGACGCCAGGATTTGGGTGTAATATTACACATACAATTAGCTGTTTTCTTCTCATGTTTATGTGTAAGTGGCCTGTGGACCACTAGACGTAAGCGGTCTGTAGGCCAGTAGGCCTCTGGACGTAAGCGGTCTGTAGGCCAGTAGGCCTCTGGACGTAAACGGCTTGTAGGCCTGTAGGCCTCTAGGCGTGAGCAGCATGATCTGCCCTTTATCAGAAACATCTTCAGAAACAAAATATATTCGAAATGTCTGTTCCCTTGCTTTCCTCTTCCTGTCCGACTCGATGGACCCTACACGGATGTCGTGTGTGCCCATGGCGCCAGGGAGCACGATACAGCCGGGTTCGTATTACAGGTTTCATCAGTTGAGTGAGCACGATGGACCCTATATGGATGTCGTGTGTGCCCATGGCGCCAGGGAGCACGATACAGCCGGGCTCGTATTACAGGTTTCATCAGTTGAGGGCACGATGCCCTTATGGATGTCTGTGTGCCCATGGCGCCAGGAGCACGATACAGCCGGGTTCGTATTACAGGTTTCATCAGTTGAGTGAGCACGATACAGCCGGGCTCGTATTACAGGTTTCATCAGTTGAGTGAGCACGATACAGCCGGGTTCGTATTACAGGTTTCATCAGTTGAGTGAGCACGATGGACCCTATACGGATGTCGTGTGTGCCCATGGCGCCAGGGAGCACGATACAGCCGGGTTCGTATTACAGGTTTCATCAGTTGAGTGAGCACGATACAGCCGGGTTCGTATTACAGGTTTCATCAGTTGAGTGAGCACGATGGACCCTATACGGATGTCGTGTGTGCCCATGGCGCCAGGGAGCACGATACAGCCGGGTTCGTATTACAGGTTTCATCAGTTGAGTGAGCCGATGGACCCATACGGATGTCGGGTGCCCATGGCGCCAGGGAGCACGATACAGCCGGGCTCGTATTACAGGTTTCTCAGTTGAGTGAGCACGATACAGCCGGGCTCGTATTACAGGTTTCATCAGTTGAGTGAGCACGATGGACCCTACACGGATGTCGTGCCCATGGCGCCGGAGCACGATACAGCCGGGTTCGTATTACAGGTTTCATCAGTTGAGTGAGCACGAGGCATGTTGGAGCACGATACAGCCGGGCTCGTATTACAGGTTTCATCAGTTGAGTGAGCACGATGGACCCTATACGGATGTCGTGTGTGCCCATGGCGCCAGGGAGCACGATACAGCCGGGTTCGTATTACAGGTTTCATCAGTTGAGTGAGCACGATACAGCCGGGTTCGTATTACAGGTTTCATCAGTTGAGTGAGCACGATACAGCCGGGTTCGTATTACAGGTTTCATCAGTTGAGTGAGCACGATGGACCCTACACGGATGTCGTGTGTGCCCATGGCGCCAGGGAGCACGATACAGCCGGGCTCGTATTACAGGTTTCATCAGTTGGGTGAGCACGATACAGCCGGGCTCGTATTACAGGTTTCATCAGTTGAGTGAGCACGATGAGCCCTGTATTACGGTTTCATCAGTTGAGTGAGCACGATACAGCCGGGTTCGTATTACAGGTTTCATCAGTTGAGTGAGCACGATACAGCCGGGCTCGTATTACAGGTTTCATCAGTTGAGTGAGCACGATACAGCCGGGCTCGTATTACAGGTTTCATCAGTTGAGTGAGCACGATACAGCCGGGCTCGTATTACAGGTTTCATCAGTTGAGTGAGCACGAGCGCAGTTTTGCCAGTTTTGCCAGCTTTGCCAGTTTTGCCAGTTTTGCCAGTTTTGCCAGCTTTGCCAGCTTTGTAGGCATCTTCAGTTAGTCAACGCTTTCACGCCAAGTGAAAGCAATGTCGACACGCTTTATCATCCGCCCGTAGCCTACGGACCCAGAGCTCTATTATATGAATCACACTTACACCGGACAGCAAGCATGAACACTTGATCTCAAAATGGGTGATGCAGATTTATCGAGTATGTGTAATGTTCTCACGGCTACCTGCTGGTTTAGTCTTTCCGTTCTATTTTAAGTTGCACGACGTGTTGCACCGATTTATATGATGATCAATATTTTGATGATGCTGATGCAATCCCATCGAATGACTTGGCTTCACGTTGCTATCTGAATGACATTTATTGTTCTTAACGCATGCATCAATCACTTACAGTCTTGTGCTTTGTGATATATGTTTTCGATATTTTGTTTTCCACTTCACTTTTCTTATAAATGGGTTTGATGTGGTGGAGATTATGTGTCCCACACAAATAACGGGAATGTAATTGACATCAATAATATATTTTGTATGTATCTGCCGTATATCCACAGGATAGTCGCTCCACATGAAACAAGGTCACAAGAAACAAGGCCACAAGGTCCTGCTGAACATTTGCTGTGTAGCTGCTTGCGCTTTCTGCTGAACTCCAGAGTGCATTTACGTATTTGGTGTTAATCTGCTGTGCATCTGCCGTTTATCTGTCGTGTCTCTTATTTATATCTATTGCTTATGTGCTGATGATCTGCTGTGCACTTGTTGCATATCATCTGAGCACCTTCTGTGTATCTGCTGTTTATCTGCAGTGTATCTGAAGAAGAACCATGAGTTATTTTACGACGCATTCAACTGCTAGGTCACTTAGCATCGGATGCATTTAACGCCGATTATTCGCGGATGGACTTAGTGACTTCGCTGGTTGTGGGATTTGAATCTGTTTATCCGCCGTGTGTATGCCCTGTGTCTGCTGTTTATCCCCGTGTTTCTGCTTCTGCTATTTATCTGCCGGAGTCTGCTGTGTCCACCGTGCCTGTGAGACCACTCGGCGTCGGCAGGTGACGCTGTGCTGTGCGGCGCTGCTGGTGCCAGCAGCAACCCAGGTGCTGGTAGCGGCGCTGGCCGCCTTGGCCGGAAGAGCTGCCATCGCTGGTCTCCTCTACCGGGGTCTGTCGTCGGCGTTCAATAACCGGCCGCTAAACACGTACGTTAAGCAGACAAGCCACCACCGATCTTCCCTGCCTCTCCCCGGCAGGTGTGGTGTGTGCACCTGACTACAGCCGGTGGCCGTGTTGCAGGCGGTGTGACTGTGTAATACGGCGTCCAATCCTTCCATGTAAGTCAAGGTCCAAAGGTAAGTGCAGGCACAGCCGTACAGTGTTGGCATTCCCGTACCTGCACCCCGGTGGAACAGTTCAGCGCTGCGGCTGGACAGTACCTGCACCACGGTGGAACAGAACAACGCTGCGGACTGACAAGTCCTGCATAGATACAGTCCCGTGTCTCTCCCGTTCTCAGTCATGCTGTATAGATAGACCACCATTCCGAAAAAAGAACCATTTCGCTAACCGTAGGGGTCGGACATCAATAATTCTGCCCATTGCAGCAATGGCACTGTAATCAACGTGCTCCAATTAAGGTGCACACATATATACGATTAATGTAACTGAATATATTTGTGCCGATGTTTAGATAGGTGGCTTCCTCTTCTCCCTCGGCTCCTGCATAATTATATTGGATGCATTTCTGGAAGAGTTGACCAAATGGACTTGAATGCCGAGAAATGGCGTAAGCCGTATGGCGGGTGTCCGCCATACGCCGTGACACCCGCAATGACATTCAGCGGCGCATCCAGGAGGACGGACGTCGATCGATGTGGCAGCACATCAGATCCACCGTCAGTGGTGGGAAGCCTGTCCGTAAGGTGCCCGACACCACGCCTGACGAACTCAACAACTATTTCGTTAGCATTGGTCCGCGTGTTGCGAGTGAGGTGAGAGAGATGGGAGAGATGCCAGACCAAGCATGCCGTCTACCACGTGTTGGCGCCTGTGCGTTTTCGGTGGCACCTCTGACGCTGTCAGAGCTAAGGACCGTCATCCTTGGGATGAATGGCTCGTCGGCTTGCGGCGAGGACGGGGTCAGCATACACATGGTGCGCCTGTCTTTTGACTCGATCGGCATGGTGCTCCTGCATTTGGTCAACTCCAGCATTTCCCTCTCTGATATTCCTCGATCCTGGAAGCACTCCCTCGTTCATCCTATTTTTAAGTCTGGCGATCCTACCAGCCCTTCTAATTACCGTCCTATTTCCATAGTTCCTGTCATTGCCAAAATTGTTGAGCGTGCCATTCACCAACAGCTCTACAACTACATGTCCAAAAACCACCTCCTGTCCTCAACCCAGCACGGTTTCCGTCCACGTCACTCGACAGAAACCGCGCTGACTTCCATCTCCGATCATATCCTATCCGCCAATGATCGAGGAGAGTTATCCCTTCTTTGTCTGCTGGACTTGAGCAAATGCTTTGATGTGATTGATCACTCAAGGCTCTTGACTAAATTAAGCATCCACGGTATCGACACTTCTTGGTTTTCTGCATACCTTTGCGATCATACCCAGAGTGTCAGCCTCACTGACAATCTGGGCAATCTCAAAAAGTCTACTCCGCTTCCCAACGGCATTGGTGTCTTTCAGGGATCTGCTCTCGGCCCGCTCCTCTACTGCATCTTCGCCAACGACCTCAGTCTGTTCGTTGAAGGTGCAGTGGTAGTCCAGTATGCGGACGACACCAAAATTTTGGTCAGTGGTAAACAATCGGAATTTGGAAATATCGTCACGAGGATGGAATATGTTTTGGCCTCTCTTGACTCTTGGTTTCGTGCAAACGGCCTCAAAGTGAATGCCGGAAAGACGCAACTAGTGCTGCTGGGGAGTCAGCAAAATTTGCGCCACACCCCCCAAATTACCGTAAAATTTCGCGATCACAATCTAATTTCCATCTCGGAAGCAAAAAATATCGGGTTAATCTTTGACCGCTCTCTCAGCTGGGACTCCCATGTCTCCACTATCACTAGGCGCTGCTTCGGTACTTTGAGTGGTCTATCGCATCTGAGGAGCTACCTGCCGCCCGCTGTCATTTCCGCTTTAGTCAATGCCTTGGTACTGTCACAGGTCCGGTATTGTATTTCGGTGTACGGCAATGGAACGGAAAAGAATCTGTCTCGCATCCAAAACATTATTAACTATGCAGCAAAAGTAATCTTCGGCCGCAAAAAATTCGATCATGTATCGGACCTGCTGGAGAAATTGGGCTGGCTGAACGCGCGGGACCTCGCTCAGTACCACACGCTGACCTTGCTGCACAAGGTGCGCCGCTTGGGAGAGCCAGACTCACTAGCCTGCGAATTTGCTCTGGTATCACAGACGCGCGACAGGACCACCAGGCAAGACAGCAATCTGCATGTGCCCAGATCGCGAACGAACATGGGCAAGCGACGTTTTTGTAGTCGTGCGGCTAGACTGTATAATGCCTTGCCGCCCGATCTGACTCGGCTACCCGTCCCCCTGTTTGGGCCGCACCTAAAACGTCACTTGCGTAGGAACCCGGATTGTGGAGGCACTTAGCGCCTTATTTATGTGTCTGCTTTTATGACTGTTTGTAGACGTTAACTGTATGTATGATACCTTTGCCGACCTCTTTTTTATTTGCATGACGTGAGGCTATAATAGCCACGAGCTAATTGTGGATGGCCTTAATACATGTCTGTTAAGCCGACATTAACGTTGGCAGCAGTGGTGTGTTATATTAATGTAATGCGAGGAGGATGAGGGGCACGAATCACATTTAAGGCAATTTCTTCGAAGTGATAGGGATAGTGTTAATATTGGTGTTAGTGTTAGCGTTTAAATTCATGGGGTCATTGTTGTGGTTTGTCGTTAGTTTGTTAGTTATTTGGGTTTTAGGGCGCATCAACTGCAGTGGTTATACAGCGCCCATAACTTAACATTTAAGCTGTGTCAATCCTAAACTCAAATTCATAAAATGCTAAAATCAAATCGTACCATGCGGACTTGCTCACGTACCGGGGGTTAGACAGGAAAATATATAGAATTGAAGTTTACCTCCGAAAGAAAGTGGAACAATTTACCAGAATTGATCGCGACCGAGTCATCCCCAAGAACATCACGAATTGATAGTGCCTGCGATCGACCAAAGTAGTGCTTGTAAACATTAGAAAGCTGAGGACATGACGTTAAGATATGACGCACTGAAAGACGTCCCTGGCATCTGGGGCACATCGGCATATCATCACCACAAAGAAGATACCTGTGAGTTGCGTAAGTATGGCCAATACGTAGGCGGCACAGTGTCACCTCGTCCCGCCTAGTCCTACGCGAGCACGAGGACCACTGGCCGATGCTAGGCTTAATTTTCCTCAGCTTGTTTTCACCGACCGCGTCCCAAAGCACCTGCCACTCACGAAAAACATAATTGTTAATGACTGGATATAGATCTCTAGCAGGAATGGCCATATTCCGTGTATACGGTTTCTGTGCTGCGCGCTTTGCAGCCGCGTCAGCAGCCTCATTCCCCGAAATACCGACGTGGCTCGGAATCCAGCACATAACGATGGTCTTACCATCTGCACGTAGTGACGTCAAACGTAAAACTATTTCCTGAACAATGGAGTGTGATGAATTAAAAGACCTCAGTGCCATAAGGCTACTGAGACTATCTGTTAGGATGAGGTGCAATGCTTCGTCAGATACTTGTATAAAGCACAATGATTTGCTAATGGCTACCAATTCCGATGTGAAGACGGATGCCTGCACAGGTAGCGTAAAAGATCGTGTGCCGGAGCCGCTAACAAACGCCGAGCCAACACCAGCTTCGATCTTTGAACCGTCCGTGTATGTTTTCTGGTAGCCGACGTAGGACGCAATGACGTCCAGTGCTTTCATTCGGAACTCTTGAGGTAGGGTATCATGTTTGTAGTTTTCGCTGAGTGTAACATCAATGATGGGGGATAGTAACTGCCATGGAGGAGTATCCAGAGGGCTCAGTTTGATAACGTTACGGAAAGTGATTCCACTCCGACGCAGTGCATTATGGAGCCTGATGCAGAAAGGTGACGAACGCTGACTAGATAATCCATGGAATAAGTTCACAATGCGTGACGAAAACACCAGATCATGTGTGGGATGGTCCGGAAATTGTATCTTGCATGCGTATCTCATTCCAAGCATAATACGCCGCAAGGCAAGGGCTGGCTCATGCGCTTCAACCAGAAGGCTTGCCGCAGAGGACGTTCGAAATGCACCAGTGGCAATTCGCAAGGCTGCGTTGTGCACAACATCCAACGTTCGCTTATCAGATGTACAAGCCGAGTCGTAAACGAAGCAACCATAGTCGAGCTTGGAGCGGATGAGTGATCTGTAAAAAAGCAGTAATGTCTTACGGTCTGCACCATATGAAGTTCTTGCCACACACTTCAAGATATTCAATGCCTTAAAACACCTATCCCTAAGAATTCTAAAGTGTTCTCGATATGTCAGGCGGTTGTCAAAGTGCACTCCCAAAAACTTCCAAACTGGTTTGGTAGGGATCACCGTGCCAAACATTTTCACTGAAAAATCGGGGCATGGTCGACGACGACGACAAAAATGAACACCCACAGTCTTCGATTTGGAAAACATAAGTCCATTTGTAAAACTCCACCTTTCAAGTCGATTCGCCGCCAGTTGCAGCTGCCGTTCCACAGAATGAGTGCTAGCGCCACAGGACCAAATCGCAAGATCATCAACAAAGAGAGACCGACCGATGGACTGTGGTAGACAATTTCCAATGTCGTTTATCATGATAGCAAACAATGCGACACTTAGAACGCTGCCTTGTGGTATACCGTTATCTTGTGTAAAACGCCGAGAAAGGCAGTTACTAATTCTAACCTGGAAAACCGATCACATAGGAAATTGCTGATAAAGATACCCATCGCACCACGAATCCCATAGTTAAACACTTTCTTCAAGACACCGTACCGCCATGTAGTATCATACGCTTTCTCTATGTCGAAAAATATGGCCCCAACATGTCGTTTTTCCTTAAAGCCAACACGTACAGTAGTGTCGAGAGCTAAAATGTGATCCACTGTACTGCGATACTTCCTAAAACCACACTGGGCGTTAGCTAAAATGTTATTTGTTTCTAGGAACCATGCCAGTCTGACATTGACCAGCTTCTCCAAAAGCTTACATAAGGATGATGTGAGTGAAATAGGCCTATAACTATGTGGATCATACGCATTCTTTCCAGGTTTAAGCAGAGGCACCACAATGGCTTCCCGCCAGGAAGCTGGAAAGTTGCCGCTATGCCAAAGTTTATTAAATACACATAAGAGTTCATGGACGGCGTTCACTGGCAGGTGCTTTAGCATACTATTATGGACGCAGTCCGGTCCTTCCGACACGTTCTGCAGGGAGTTTATGGCTGATGTTAGTTCGGCTAATGTAAAAGATTGGTTATAATTTAGTGGAGCGGAGGTTGAAAAGTCTATCGATGTTTCCTCGCAGCGACGTTTGAAACGGAGGAATTTTGCGTCCAGGTTACTCACGCGACATCTTTCCGACAATACTTCCCCAATTTCGTTCGCCACCTCGGCAGGGTGCATAATCCGTCGCCCAGCAACATCCAAAACCGGGAGTGGCAACGGCTCATAATGGCCTGAAATGCGTTTCACACGTGACCATACTTGTGACATGGGCGAAAAACGGGACAGTTTACTCACATACTCCCTCCAGGAGACTCGCTTGGCCTCCCGGATGGTACGACGCGCGAGGGCACGTGCTCGTCTAAATACTACAAGATTAGCAGTTGTACTTCGTTTGTCGAATGCCCTGAAAGCTCGCCTACGTGTCCGTATAGCGTCGCGACAGGCGTCCGTCCACCACGGGACAGGGGTGCGACGAGGTATGCCTGTGGTGCGCGGAACAGTTCCGTCTGCTGATCGTAGAATCTTAGAGGTGAACTCTTCTACAGTTGGAGGAGATAGTTCACAGTCCGCATCGACAAGGGTCTCCATTTTGTCTGCGAACAGTGTCCAATCCGCTTTCCTGAGATTCCAACGAGGAGGTCTAGAAGCAAGAACCGACCCATCACGATAAGATAGCCACACAGGAAAATGGTCGCTACCGAGAGGATCGGTGTGCACCGACCACTCAAATGAATCTACTAGTTCCGGGCTCGCAAGACTCAGGTCCAGTGCCGATGAATGACCCGAGGGTAGAGTGAAATGTGTATGTGTACCTGTGTTTAACAAACATATAGCTTCGTTTAATAGTAGTGAGTGTAAAGCTTGTCCGCGGGTGTTAACACTATCACATCCCCAGACGGTGTGATGCGAGTTGAAATCTCCTAAAATCAAAAATGGTTGTGGGAGTTGAGATATCAGATGTCTGACTTCCGTTGCCGGAAATGCAGTCCCGGGAGGTAGATATAGTGAACACACCGACACCGGTCTATGGCTAAGATGAATACGTGCTGCGATAGCCTGCAAAGTTGTATTTAAGTATAACTGCTGCGCGGGTACGCTGCAGTGTACCGCCAGCAACACACCACCATGTGCTATTGTGTCGGTTGCCATGTCCTTGCGTAATACTTGGTAATTCTTGATCGTGTAATTGTAGTTTCCTGCAAGCTTTGTTTCCTGGAGACACACCGCAATCGGACAGTGTTGTCCCAGCACCACCTGCAAGTCCTGGGCACTAGATCTTATCCCCCTACAATTCCATTGTAATATTGTGTTTAAGGCATCCATTCAAGTGATAAAAAGATACTTAAAGCACAAAAGAAGTATCGCAGCTGATCGCAGATCACCATGTTAACGGGGTCAATTGTAAAACCAGAGAGTATGACGAGGCTGAATTGGGTAGAAGTAGTTCAAAGCTGAGTTCTAGGCCGAGTGCTTGGCGATTCTTGACTCGGTGGTGAGCCAGAAGGCGGCAAGCCTCGTTTCTGTGCCCCCAGCCGGGGAGGAGGCGGGGGAGGGCCCATGTCGTAGGTAGCCTGGCCTACCGCCGGTCCCTCAATTCGCCTTCTTGGCGATGGAGTAGCCGACCTCTGGGGCAGGGCCCTGTCAAGGTCTTGGCGGCTCGTCGCCCGAGCCCTCTCCCTTTGAGCCGGGCGCGCCCTCTTCGACTCCCGGGCGCGCCTCTCGGTCTCCTGATAGTGGAGGTTGATATCGGGTATTTGGATTGGACGGGTGTTACGGGACGGGGATGCAGGAGCGGAAGTTGAAGTTGAGGGTGGTGGTGAGATCTGCCTCACCGGAAGGGAGGAAAGGTCTGGCAGGGAAGAGGTGGAGATGATTGATTTGGATGGTGTGGTGGAGTGTGAAGGTGAGGGAAGGTTTAAGGGGGGACGGGAAATGATGGGTGGGGATTTCAAGGGTGCTGAGGCAGATGGGGAAGGGCCAGGATTGGATGAGGACTGGGGAGGCCTCTTGGTCCGTTGGACCAGTGTCCAGTCCCCGCCCTCGAGGGGAGTAGGAGTGGTTTCGGAAGGTTCACGGATGGAATGGGTGGGGTTTGGGCCGGTGGATGTTGAGGGTAAGGATTGCAGGTTGACGTTGGAGTGCTTGCCGGTCCGCTCGGTCCGCTGGGAAAGACTCCACTCCTCCGGAGCCCGTTCAACGGCTGGTACACGAGTCACTTCGGGAGCTAGTAATGTAGGAGTACCGCATTCCGACACATCGGAACGGGGTTCCTGCCCAGATTGTCTCGTTGGAGAGGGAACAATTACGCCTAAGGAGCGAAGAAGAGCACTCAGCTGTGCGATCAATTGCGCAGTATTGCATTCTGGAACTTGTGAAATTGTGGAAATGTTTTTAACTTTCGAAGCATACGATACCTTTGGGTGAGATTTCTCATATAAATCCCGAGCTTCACGGAACGTAACTTTGTTTGAGTATTTGATGGAGATAATTTCCTTTTCTTTGGCGTAACTAGGACAGGCGCGATCGAAAGAAGTGTGTGGATTTTGTCCTTTGCCACAGTTTACACAGAAGGGTATTTCGGTGGTGCACTGCTCGCCTGTGTGGGCGGGAGAAGCACACTTGCAACATATGGGACGGTTCCGACAAAATTTGTTTGTATGTCCATATCGTTGACACGTGAAGCAACGCATGGGATTCGGGAGGAAAAGGCGCACCTTAACACTAATGTACCCCACCCGTATCTGAGAAGGCAAATCTGTTCTATTGAAAGTCAGAATGATGTTGTTGGTTGAAATTAATTCTCCGCCTCTCCTAACCCTTATTTTCCTCGCCGCTGTCACTCCAAACTCTGATAGCCCGTCCACTATCTCATCCTCCGACACGTCTTTGAGATCAAAACAATTTATGATGCCTCGCGAAGTGTTCTTTGTTTTGTGGGGCTCAACTGTAATTGGGACTTTCACGTATCGAGTTTCCTTTCCCTTGCGCATACTATACACTAGTTCGGAACTGTTTAGAGCCTTTTTCGCCTCCTCCGCTACCGCAAACTCAACTTCTAGTCCGCCATCCTTCAATTTGTCGCACCGAAGAATTTCTCCGAACTTATCGCATGCGTTCCGCCTTTGAAATGGTGACAGCGACGCGAGATCATTCCCTTGTCCACGAAAAATCAACACTCGAGGCTTCGACGAGTTACTACAATTCCTACTTCCTGTGCTGAGACGACTTTGGCCTCCAATAGGGAACCGGTTATTCTGGCCACTGCAAGAGGGACCAGGAACAGTTTTTTGGTTAGTGTTTGCCATGCAGTTGTTTTTGTGTTCAGCTCCGCAGACGTCCCACCACCGTGGGGCCCTACTGGGGGGACGCCTTTGTCCCGCCATCGGGAGGACGCCAGACGTCCGCGAGGCTATACGGGGCGGGCGGCACCTTCGCACGGCCGGGAGAGAGAGACTCACCACCCCGACCGCACTACAGCGCCGCCCACCCCTTGACCCCAGCCGGCCGGGCCGGCTGACACTGAGGAATCCCAGGTCCCCGGCCCGAGGCGACTAGCCACTTGGCCCGCGTGAGGCCCCAGAGGCCCGCCCGCCCCTCCGGGATATCGGGACCAAAGAGGTGTGTTGGTCCCCCGTCACAACTAGCACCGTGCGACGGGGGACCTCAACCTCCAGGACTCCGTCAACCCCGGGGGGCGGGCCGAGGGGGCGCGGCTACCCCGATAAAACTGAGCTGGTGGGCAGGACCGGGGAAGTTGCCCTGCCTGCTCATAGTAGGGATAGTTAGTGTTGTAGGGCTAGATGAAGGACATGGATGTTGGGATGATATGGGTATTGGAATGGGAGCGTATGGACGAAGGGAGGATGGGTGGCTGTGGTGACCCGAGGGAGCGCCATTTCCCTAGCCAGCCGTGTAACGAGGCCGGCCCCACTGCGGGGATTGTGGTTTGTCGTTTAAGGCGGGATGGCACATAGCTTCTGTACCCTGTAGGCTGCACTGCCAAACGTTTTCACTCTGCGCAACAGGCATAGGAACCGATGATGATGATAAATTGGAGTTCAGGGGCGCGTCGGCTGCCAAAGTCACTTTGCGCCCATGCATATGAACCGAGGAGAGGGGAAAACGCCCTCTCCTTTAAGCTTTGTAGCATCATAAATATTAACCCTGTGACATTACACGGAATGGAAATTTCATGTCACAGCCATTGCTGTGACTCGGTTTGTGTTACGCTTCTGCTGCAGGCAGTGGTCAATGTGCCGTTGACGGTGTATAAAGTACAAGCCTTTACTGGAAAACGCCTTTCGGCTTTTAACGATTCGAATGGTCGTCTCTACGCGCATAAAGCGATCGTAAGCCACACCGCAGCGTCACTGTGACACCGCATAACACAATGATACACGTTGCAGGTTACCAGCCAGTGAGCCTGTCAAGAGAATAATCAGGTACAAGAAGTATACATTCAAAAAACCGAAGCCAATCATTATCAGGGATCATATTTGGCCTCGTCCCTACGGGGATAAGCACAATGGCAGCTCAAAAGAAAGCGGATATCACAGCCAGCGGAGCAAATATGAGCCGGGCCAATATGGCGTCTACCAGTCCATCAGGGAGAGCATCGAAGCGACCAACCCCCACCATCATCACGAGCACGGCTACGGCGGCCGGCCGTCTTGGTACGGATATGGTCCGCAGCCAGGCGTGTTGCCACCAACGGTGGTGCAGCCCCGTCCACCGACCATCATCCAGCCCCGCCCACCGACCATCATCCAGCCCCGCCCACCGACCATCATCCAGCCCCGCCCACCGACCATCATTCAGCCCCGCCCACCGACCATAATCCAGCCCCGTCCACCGACCATCATCCAGCCACGCCCACCGACCATCATCCAGCCCCGCCCAACGACAATCATCCAGCCCCGCCCACCGACCATCATCCAGCCACGACCACCCACAGTAGTGCAGCCGCGACCGACGGTAGTGAAGCCGCCAGCACCACCACCGAGGCCGGGCACCATCCAGCCGCCAGCGCCACCACCGAGGCCGGGCACCGTCCAGCCGCCAGCACCGAGGCCGGGCACCGTCCAGCCGCCAGCACCGAGGCCGGGCACCGTCCAGCCGCCAGCACCGAGGCCGGGCACCGTCCAGCCGCCAGCACCGAGGCCGGGCACCATCCAGCCGCCAGCACCGAGGCCGGGCACCGTCCAGCCGCCAGCGCCGCCGTCCCGGGAGCTTGTCGCCTTGATGCCGCCGTCCACCCGCCTGGCCGTCCAGCAGCCACCAGCTGCCATTATGTCCCGGGCGCCGCCAGTGCCGCCGCCTTTGACCGGCATCACACTTCAGCCGGACCCCGTCACGGGCGAGGCGCCCGGCGTCCGCTACTACCTGGGTCGCCGGCAGCGCGCCAAGTCCCTGCACCGGCCGGCGTCCGTGTCCAGTGTCGCGGCGGCTCCGCAGGGCCCCGCCGGAGAGGCGGCCCGGCCGGTCCGGCCGACACAGCAGCCAGCAGCACACTCCCGCCACGTCGTCTACGGAATCCCGTCGACGGCTGCCGTCGGTCTGCGGTTGTCGCCGATGCCGGCGGCAGGCACGCTCTCCGGGGGCTCGTCCGGGCGTCCGCTGCCTCCGTCGGCGCCGGACCAGGCCGCCGCAGGACAGCCGCTGACATCGGGGCCGCTGCAGAGGACGTACGCGGTGCCCGTGCCGCGGCGCCCCTCCTCTGAAGACGGCCCGACCAACGCGGCACGGCCAGATCAATCTGCTTTCTTGTCGCTGGGACTGATCGCAGAGGCGGCCGGCTCTGGGCGGCCGGCGGGCGGGTCGCTGCTGCAGTCACGCCTCGGGTGGCCGGCTCCGGCCGACGTCGGACCAGTGCCGTCTTCCGGCCAGTGGATGCCGATCGGCAGCCACGGCCAGGACACCTCCAGCCGTCAGCACAGGGCCGCACCGGTGTGATTCAACATCACCGCAGTCCTGCCTCTTGAGCCGCGCGTGTGGCCATCGCTGGATCTCCGATGACCTGGCCCGGTCAGGAGTACATCCGACGCGGCCAGTCTGACCCCAGGCCAAAACACAATCGAGCTCTTCTTCGGCCCATTCGTGAGCAAGAATATCGCGGAGGCAGGGCGGACCCGGTGGACCCGCAGTCAAGCGACAAGGTCAGGGGACCTTCACTAAAGTTGGTGTAGCCCTCAGAGACGTGAATTGAAGACTTCCGAGAAGATAAGTCTTAGTTCCGCTCCCCACTGGAATACCGGCACCCAAGAAATACGGAGCGAAGGGATACCCAGTGAGGTTCAGATATCACAATCTAACCTTGAACTTGCAGTGAAGTTTCAAAGGTCATCTCGTTAGATGCACGGACTTACCAATGACATGCAGGCACCCAATTGTCGCGGGCCTTTCCCTTTCTCAGGCACGATTTTGTTGGGGTCTTTTTCTCCCATGGGACAGAAATATGCACCGCTTCTTCACAGAGTCCCGGCGTAAACTGCTTACCTGGTAGCCCCATCTGAAAGCTAACGTGATACCGTTGGCACAGATTAACTTGGACAGTCTGGGAATATCGTCACCCAATGCCGGCACACCTTTCCCCGGGACAGGAGGCATTGGTTGACAGTGTACGTGCAAGATGGCGACTGTCCCAAATCAGGGGCATTTGAGACACTATTCCAACATAACTGGTTGAGGAGAGCTGAAGACGTATATGTTTGACTGACTGTATGTTTGATGATTAGGGGTTGACCTGATTTGGGGTGCTCGAGCCTCCAAATAAATCCACCCCTGTACCAACTTAGCTGAGCCAAGGTGGTGTATGCCAGTTTGCTGAATTGATCACATATGTAGTGCTTATGTTGGGTGTTGACGACTCCGTTGATGTTTGTTCCAATTCAACACGACCTGAGTGGATCGGAAGTCAGAGAACTGAACTCCTGAGCCAGTCCAAGCCAGGCCAGCGCCAAGCAGACTCGGTCAACAAACCGGATCGTATCGTTCTCCTACTTGTTATTGGCTGCGCTGACGTTGTTTGGTCCACGTTGCTGACAATAAAGTGACCCGAGGCTAGCGTGTACAAAACGAGCAATTTTCATACTTACCAGCTGATCGAAGGGATGCCTTGAATCAAGGACTTGATGTCTCCATCTCTCATGAAATCTAAGGTATATCCCAAAATATCTGGCCAAATTTGGTCGATTTTGTCGTCTATCCCCATCCCTGCCACGTCACTACCAACACCTATCGGCGGGTTTAAGTCTGTAAGACCACCACGGATGCTGCACGGGGACAGCGATCCGGAAATGTTGGGTTGAGATCCGAAGAAAACAATGTGTCCTTGGTCCAATCGACGGTCGACATAACGAAGAATAGTGCTCATTGGGAAGCTCCTTACAGTCGGTGGCGCCACACCGGGACGGGGACGACTCGACCTCAAACTCGGTCACAGCTAGCCGTAAGCCTATGGAGTCGCAGATACGATCTGCCGAAAACCCTCGTTTCCACACTCGCCTGCGAACCATGTGGCAGCGTCGCAGAATCAATGACGTCGACATACCTGTTCAGCTTTCTCCATTCAGCTGGTGAAAGCCTACACTATGTCGCCTGGCTCCCCTGTCATCCTCCAGCTGTACCCAATTTCTCCTTGCATGCTTCCTCAAACCAACGCCGTCCGGATGTTGCAGGATATTGCTGGATGTCGGACAGGCTTACCAAACGTTACTATGCTAACGCACAAAAGCAGCGTCAGGCAGCTAATTTATGGACCCTAGATCCTGACATGAAGCCTCCCATAAACAGCAGAACAGCGCATTGACTTCCTGCTGCTACGCATTAGGAGTTCAACACTGAGAGGGCCAGTGGTCCGAACAATCGGCGATAAGTATACCTAGTGGCTGGCGGATCCAGAACACACCGACATCGGCGACCATCCTCTAAGTGCCATCGCCAGCCCAACTGAAAGCACGACTCAAGTGTTGTTGCTTTATTTTCAGAAAGATTGCCAAGAACTTACGGATTGAAGTTTAACCAATCGGAGAATGGGTCAAGGCAACATAACACACAGTGACATGGCGACTGTACGGTTGCCACGTCCCCCCATCGACTTACTGCTGCCCTATGACGCTCCTCGGACGGCCGCCGCCCCTCTCTCTTTCTCCGTGCCTGTCCCGACGCACATGTACCTGTCCGGGGTTCCACGTCGCTCTCTCCGCTCTCTGTCCCACTGTCCCGCGCACATATACTCTTCAGGGATCACATATCCAGCCGGACCGCGGCGGCCGCCAACTCCAGCCCACAGCTGAACTAAATAAAACCACGCGCGGCGCCGACTCGGCCTCTGGGTGGCCGTGGCCGTGGCCGCTCCTCAGCCAGTGGGTTCCCATGGCCAGTGGGTGGGTAGCTAGTGGGTGGGTGGCCAGCAGGTGGCCGGTGACGGTTCAGATCGCCCGCTCGCCAGTCACACCAGTGTCATGTGACCTCGCCAGTACCAGCTCCCCCAACCCACAGCGTCAGGTGGACGTACTGCACGTAACCGGCCAACACCAGTTGGTCATAGCCTGCCATAGCCAGACACCAGTCGGCCATAGCCTGATACAGCCAGACACCAGTCGGCCATAGCCTGACACAGCCTGACACCAGTCGGCCATAGCCTGCCACGGCCAGACACCAGTCGGCTATAGCCTGATACAGCCAGACACCAGTCGGACATAGCCTGGCACCAGTTGGTCATAGCCTGCCATAGCCAGACACCAGTCGGCTATAGCCTGATACAGCCAGACACCAGTCGGCAATAGCCTGACACAGCCTGACACCAGTCGGCCATAGCCTGCCACGGCCAGACACCAGTCGGCCATAGCCTGATACAGCCTGACACTAGTCGGTCATAGCCTGACACAGCCAGACACCAGCCGGCCATAGCCTGCCACAGCCAGACACCAGTCGGCCATAGCCTACCACGGCCAGACACCAGTCGGTCAAAGCCTGCCACGGTCAGACACCAGCCGGCTATAGCCTGCCACAGCCAGACACTAGTCGGCCATAGCCTACCACTGTCAGACACCAGTTGGCTATAGCCTGACACAGGCACCAGTCGGCCCGGGCCAGCCAGGTGTAGCGGCTATGGGTGGCGGCGGTCCGTCTGGAGTGATCAGGACAAACAGGTGGCGCCACCAGCTGATCTTCGTACACAATTGCAATTCACGCCACCGGTACTCTCAGGCCTCAGGCGGCACAACCTGTGACCTCGCCACCACCGCCATCTACAGGACAGTGGGCTCTGTATGACCGAACGGGATGATAACGGGGCCAGGCGAACACACCATGGGCTCAGACCGTGACTCAGACCGTGACTCAGACTGTGGTTCAGGCTGTGGCTCAGGCCGTGACCCAGACTGCCGCACAGGCTGTGACCCAGACTGTGACCCAGACTGTGGTCCAGTCTGTGGCTCAGACTGTGGTCCAGACTGTGGTCCAGGCTGTGGTCCAGACTGTGGCTCAGGCCGTGACCCAGACTGCGGCACAGGCTGTGACCCAGACTGCGGTCCAGTCTGTGGTCCAGTCTGTGGCTCAGACCGTGACCCAGACTGCGGCACAGGCTGTGACCCAGACTGTGACCCAGACTGTGGTCCAGTCTGTGGCTCAGACCGTGACCCAGACTGCGGCACAGGCTGTGACCCAGACTGTGACCCAGACTGTGGTCCAGTCTGTGGCTCAGACCGTGACTCAGACTGTGGTCCAGACTGTGGTCCAGGCTGTGGTCCAGACTGTGGCTCAGGCCGTGACCCAGACTGCGGCACAGGCTGTGACCCAGACTGCGGTCCAGGCTGTGGCTCAGACCGAGACTCGGACTGTGGCTATGTCAGGGCTCAGGGTACGGCTTACTGCGCGCACGTGCAGCGCCACAACGCGCCGGCTCAACAAATGCAATACTCGCCAGTCTCGGGAGAGCGCAGCACGTTGTCACGCACCGGCCTACCGGCACACCCGACTCCAGAGAGGTCCGGAACAGAGTTGTATCATCACAGATTTCGGCATCATCTTCCAGTCGCTTCGGATAACCACATTAGTACAGCACGGTTGGGGTACGGCACACGTACTAAAACGCACCAAACGAATTTAGCTCTCTGACGCTGTCACAGAAACGAAACACGCCCCAAACGACGTTCGTGGCCTGCCGAGCGCGCTCGGCGGCGCACGGAAGCGGGTGGCAGACGGTAGTCAGGCCGTGGTGGCAGTCCGGGTGGGTATCCGAGGTTAGAGGTCTGTGGACAGAGGCGACGGTCGTCAACCACCCAACACGAGGCGTGCACACAGCATCCGCAAAGCACACTCGCGTGCAAAACATAGTGTAGCATGTTGCACCTGCATAAACGCGCGGCCAGTGTACTGGCGGCATGTAGAGGAAGTGCCGCACTATGCCGTGCCGCACCATCTCACTGGCACATCATGAATCGACAACTGGCGGTAGGCGCTGTGTTGCGCTCCGGCTAGCCTTTGGTACAGCTATAGTAGTCAGTGCGTCGGTCAAGCCGCCTGTTGTCAGACCCAACCGTATCTGTGTAGTGATGATGCAGCTGATGCACTGACCAATCACCGCATCAGCATGCAGCAGGGCGGACCTGACAAGCCGGACGGACAGCGCTCAGAGCTTCGTCCATGCTTACGGCCTGTGATTCACCTGGTGACCACCTGATGATTACCTGGTGATCACCTGGTGATTACCTGGTGATTACCTGATGACCACCTTTTGATTACCTGGTGATCACCTGGTGATCACCTGGTGATTACCTGGTGATTACCTGATGACCACCTGATGACCACCTGGTGATTACCTAATGATTACCTGGTGACCACCTGGTGACCGCTCCGTGACCACCGTTGCCACTCACTGTCGGCGGCTGCGCGGCCCAGAGTCGGGTTGAAGCCGGGCGGCGGCGTGGACGTCCAGAGTGCGGGCGGCGCGGCGGCGGGCGGCCGCAGCGCCGCTCCGGCCGGAGGGTACATGGGCCCCGTCTCGGTCAGCTGCTCCAGCGAGCGCAGCCAGTGCGGCGGCGAGTCGGAGCGCGGTGCCGCCAGCTGGCCAGACGACACGATGGCCGGGTCCATGGCGGTCCAGTCGGAGCCGCTGCTGCTGCTCCAGCCTGCCGACATCACACGACACGGTCGCGGTCACAGGCTCACCGTACACGGGCCACGCGGGGAGAGGGAGGGGCGACCACGGCCAGACCACCGCCTGTCTCGGCACACCACCGACAGACTACTGGGGTCGGAGCCAACAAGACACCGTCTGTCTCGGCACACCACCAACAGCCTACTGGGGCTGGAGCCAACAAGTCACCGTCGGTACTGAAGCCGCATCAGTCAGAGTGGACACCAAGTTAGCCGAGGGACGAGAGTCCAGCATCGTTTGCAGGAAGTGAAAGCTATCGGCTGAACCATAGTAGGCTCGTGGCCACCACATGTGCTACAGCAGCGAAGTCAGAGCCACAGGCAACGATCAACTCCGGCACGGGACACGCCTTAGTAGCCGCCAGTCAAATGGGCCGGTGATAACCCATGGCCTCAGGTGTGGTCGGCATGACAACTGCCACAAAACGCATGAATTTATGCAAAGTCCATCTTATCAAGTGCGACGTTCGATACGCAGTCGCAGCGCAAAGTTTCTCACGGACAAATCAGGCTGATGTCTATATAATTTATTATAAAAAACATGTCGTATTCCTATACCTAGTAACTTATATGCAGACGGTGAATCGAGCTTACGGAAGATACTCCACACTACGCACCAGAGAGACACTGCACGACACACCGCCAACACTTGACAAACACGACATGGCTAGACGGACGTCAGGTGGGCAACAAACACCAGACAAACACGAAAGGCACAAACTGACAGGCACCACGCATCAGGTGGAAGGCAGACACACAATACAATACACCGTGCATGAGATGGATGGCAGACATGCAGTGATAGACACCGCGCATCAGGTGGATGGCAAACATGCAATGACAGGCATCGCACATCAGGTGGATGGCAGACATGCAGTGACAGGCACCGCGCATCAGGTGGACGGCAGACATGCAGTGACAGACACCGCGCATCAGGTGGATGGCAAACATGCAATGACAGGCACCGCGCATCAGGTGGACGGCAGACATGCAGTGACAGACACCGCGCATCAGGTGGATGGCAAACATGCAATGACAGGCACCGCGCATCAGGTGGACGGCAGACATGCAGTGACAGACACCGCGCATCAGGTGGATGGCAAACATGCAATGACAGGCACCGCGCATCAGGTGGACGGCAGACATGCAATGACAGGCACCGCGCATCAGGTGGATGGCAGACATGCAATGACAGGCACCGCGCATCAGGTGGACGGCAGACATGCAGTGACAGGCATCGCACATCAGGTGGATGACAGACATGCAGCAAACACCAGACACACATTGGACGAGGACTCGGGACATTTCATAATCCAGCGGACCACCAGCGAAACAGTGTGGGCGGAGCCATTCGCCGTGATCGTGCATAAAGTGCGTGGAGGACCACCCAATACAAAACATAAGACGAGGGTTTAGCTTGCATTTGGGAATTCTCGATTTGAGAATAACTTTTTGGACCACCGAATTCGTTCAGCATAATCCTATTTGTTTTTAACGACACGAACTACTTTTGGCAGTTACACACTTTAGGGGCTTCACTCATGATGCCAAAAATTGAAACCAGTGGGATTAAGAATAACAAGTAGATGAAACAAATCCAGGAAGGTGACATGTAGCTCAAGTTTGCTTAAATAAATAAAGTCCTCTATTACTGAAATGAAATGTTCTTAAAATACCAAATTAAGTATCAATAGACTGTAACGCTGCTATCCTAGAGGGAAGCTTACAACATTTAATTACCATGTGTCATGCCTATCCTTCAACCATCGTGCAATGAAAATGACGGGGACAATTTTCTGAAGAGAATGATGTTCTCGAAGACAAAAAAAAACCATAACAACACTGTTTTCCAACCTTGCACTAGACAAACATCAGACAGACGTTATAAATGTGACAGACGCCATGCAGACGTCAGACATCACGCAGATACTAGAAGCCAGACGAACACCAGGCAACACTCAGCAGACACCAGACAAGATGCTCACCTGGCGAGCCGTGCTTGTGCGACTGCGCCAAGAAGCGCGACATGTTGACGGAGGGGGCGGGACTGGAGGGCACGTGATGGGTAGGGTGTCGGCCCATGTAGCGGCCGCCGGGCCCCTGCGTCGGTGGCGGCGGCGTCTGCAGCTGGCCGCCAGAGCCGAACGAGATGTTGATGTTGGGAAAGTGTTTCTTGAGGCCCTGCCAGTCCTTGAGCGAGTCCTGGCGCGGTGGCATTGGTTTCTGGATGTGCATCATCGCGTGCGACAGGTCGGAGAAGAGGGTGCCCGGCGGCGAGAGAGCGCGCGCGCCACCAGCCGCCAGTCGAGCCGCACCCACGCCGTTCAACCCGTTCAGTCCGTTCATACCGCTACTATTAAGGAATGGCAACATCTTGCTGCCGCATAAATCTGCAACAAAGGAGAGCCGTAAATAGGCCGGATCGCTATCCAATCGGCAACAACAACGAAAAGTTCAAAAATATCCTATTATGTCGTGTGCAGACAAACACAACGAACTAGGGCAGTGTGTACCCTTCGTATCACAACCTAAAATATACGCCAATTTAGCATGTCAAGACATGACAATCACCCACGACTAGGTGGAAGTGGTTGGGCTCTTCGAGAAATGCGAAGTATACCACTGAACTTGAGAATATTTGCCGCCATCAACAGCATCTTAATAGGATCAAGGACTTCCGGCCAGGCATACTGTAGCATTATCATACATACGTGAGGGTGTAAAGTTGACACAAAATAAGAACAAAATGCAACAGTAAGAATCGTAATTAATATGCGTTGTTACCTTAAAATGATACCTAACCAACAAGAGGAATTGTAATTTGTAATACACTTGTTCGTTACACGCAAAGTACGAGCAAAGGCTTATGCTTTGATCTAAGCGCTGGTGCGCCCGAATAACAACTGATGAACAAGATTCAGAACGTGATTTGTGTGATGACTCAGAATATCGTGATGTGAACATTCCTCGACCTGAAAACCGAGACAAAAGATCAGAGAACACACCAGATGTTCGACATTTAGCCGTCATCAGTTGATTGGTTATTGGAGTTTAGGGGCGCATCGACTACATTTTAGCCGTCATCAAAACACAGAGAGAAAATGCCGAAGCAATATAGCTTTGTTCGTGTTTTGATATATTTCTGTGCACTGAGACGGCCAGCTATTTCACCATATATTCTAAGCTCAGAATAATGCATTATTCGTTGAATATGTCATTAACCGAAAGTCCTGAAAAAAGAAAAGATAATGCATACGATATTCAACACAAAACATTTGTACACAAAACGAGCGACGTTCACATGACAACTGTTCTCTGTGTTCCGACACGAACCCATGCTGAGACATTCATCAAGGTCACGGCCGAAATTAACAGAAATTATGCCACCGCCCATTGACTCAGTGTCTACACAACAATGGCAAATAACACGACTGAAGACATGACGGCTGAAAACCCAGCGGAAGCCTGAAATTTTAACGTAGATACCACAACCTTGCTACACCGATTGCTATATCGTCAGTGAGCAGCTCTTGGCACGAATATTACATATCGAGTCACATGGTGCAAAGGCATCGTGTTTAAAGAGGTGTGCTTCACCTGCGCCATATGTCCAACATACGAACTCACGTTATACCATGATCATTACTCGCCTGAAGTGTGCTTTACTTATAAACATGTACTCCAGATGGGCTCAAATTATGCCATAACAATTACTCGGCCAAAATGGCTTGATCTATGCTTCGAAGTGATCCAAAATAACTTGTTCTGGACATTAGACAACATTAGCGGTGGCAAGGCAGGCAGCACGTATCAAACCGTATTTCACTAATTTTTCTGTACAAAAATTAATATCAACCACACTTGGATGGCCGAGAAATGACACATCAGGGGTAAGAGACCGAACAAATGGATACAGTTTTCATCGCCCAAAGTTTTGAAGCAATAACTCCGTGTCCGTCTCAATAGGAACGGCAGTCTTAGGTGAATGAGCTCTCCTTACCCGGCAACTGCAAGAAAATCGCGTTCCCCATGTATTTAATGAAAATGTTCCACCTCTACTTTTTCCGAAAAAAAACTTGATGTAATGCCTGGAAATGAGGCTTGCCAAAAATTAGAGAAGGCCATAATCATACCTCTTCAAAATGACTCGCAACGTCCAAAACAGACATTCAAAGTTGATCAGACTTCCAAACCGTGGCGAGTCAAAAGTGATGAGAATTATATTAATTTGGAAGAGGGATTTGGAAAAAGCAGAAACAAATTTATCACTACCTGAACTCAAACCACCCACTAGCCCAAACTCAACATGGCTTTAGACCACACCACTCTATGGAAACCGCTCTCATCTCAGTCACGGACAAAATACTAGCAGCATTGGACCGTTCGGAAACAGTTCTCCTTTGCATTCTGAACGTCAGTAAATACTTCGACGCAATAGACCACACCAAACTGTCCATTAAACTAGTACTCCATGGAATAGATACAGACTGGTTCAGGGCATATCTTGGAGGTTTCACGCAGGCTGTTAGCATCTCAGATCAACGCGGAAACAGACATCTCTCCTCCTTTCTCCCAAGCAATATATGTGTCTTTCAAGGCTCATCATTAGGTCCACTCCTCCATTGCATCTTTTCGAACGACCTCAGTTTACACGTCCCGGTAGCACACGTCACTCAGCTCGCAGACGACACCCAGGTCCTCATTTGTGGTCGCAAATCTGATCTCCAAAATCTGATAAGTCAGATGGAGACATGTTTGAACCAACTCTACGACTACTTCCTGGATGACGCTTTGAAGGTACACCCGACAAAAACTCAGCTTCTCACGCTCGAATCGCGTCAAAATCTTCGCAATATTACCCCGATACGGGTGTGCTTTAGGGACGCCGTGATAGATGAGAACTATTCGTGTAAGAAACTTGGGGATTGACAACCTTGACATTTGATAGCCGAATATCGTGGGATTCACATGCAGCTGTTATGATCCGAAAGTGCACTTGATTCTTCTGGCCCTGAGCGACCTGCGTCACCATCTGACCACCAGTACCCTCTTCACTCACTACAGTCAATAGCCTAGCTATATCCAATATCCGCTACTGCATATCTGTTTACGGGAATGGGTGGGCAGCAAACATCCACAGACTAGACAAGATCATTAACTTCGCCGCTAGAGTCGTGTCAGGTCTACGGAAATTTGATCATAATTCTGATGATCGTAACGAGTTGAATCTCCTAACGGCAGCTGATCTGCATCCATTCGACGACCTTACTTTGCTACACAAGATCATTCTGTCGGGTGAGCCAACGCACATTGCCGGTAAAATCACTGCAAAATTTACCCTGTGAAATCGTCACACACGTGCAGGCGACCACCTGCACCTGCCAGCCATACCCAGAGAGGCGGGCAGCAGGAGATTTTTGTACTCGTCTGTCTTCCACTATAACAAAGTTTCTACTGAAACAAAAACATCGAGACTGTCTAACTTCACGAAACATGCTTATCTTCACGAACAACACTAGTCACACAAAAACTTACACAATGGATGTGTGTACACTATGAACTATCCCTTAGGCCGTCGCTTTCCAATCACTTCTATAAACTACTTGTTTATAGCTCGTGTTGCAAGCACGGTGTGTGTAGTGCAACTACTGATATGGGTATTGTATTATGTTGGTGTACGAATGTTCGTTGCGTATCTGCTCCCACTATTGACCACAAATATATCCTTTCTTTGTAAATATCGAGTTATGCCCTGACTGTCCATAACAGCCACTGTACGTGGAAGGCTGGTTGGTTATTGGTTTTACGACACATCGACCGTTGAGTCATGTAGCGTCGCCAATCTCTCACGCCGATTGGTCGCGGGCGAAGTGTAGGGACAGGTGAGACTCGAACCCACAACCTTTCGATTGTGAGACGGGCAACTTACCCATAGACTACTCGTCCCCGAACGTGGAGGGCATGTGTGGTGAAATAAATGCATGAATGAGTGCGTAGATATATGGATGAACGGATTAATGAATGCATGAATGAATGGATGAATGGATGGATGGATGGATGGATGGATGGATGGATGGATGGATGGATGGATGGATGGATGGATGGATGGATGGATGGATGGATGGATGGATGGATGGATGGATGGATTGCTTGATGGATGGATGGACGGTTGGTTGGTTGGTTGGTTGGTTGGTTGGTTGTTTGGTTCGTTGGATGGTTGGTTAGTTAGTTAGATGATTGATTGGCTGTTTGAGCTTGATGGCGCATCGACGAGACCTGATAACCTGGCGCCCACGGAGCTCCGGTGAAACATGTCAGGCTCCACAGGTAACTCTTTATGTTCCCACTGGCAATGTGCTAATCTTGTAATTCTGATTTCAGCCATAAACTTTATCTGTATGCATCCTTCACCTCGTAGATGCAACGTTCTCAAGCATTTGACGAAACCACAAAACTGAAACCAATCACTTGATAAAATATCTACAGACATGACCTGGACTCGGACATTTGCTAGATAGATCTTCACTGTTCCAGTGTAATCTGGTCGGTAATTCTGGCCTTCCACCGAGTTCTAAAGAGTAACAACTTTCCTAAAAAGCAAACAACAGCATGGGGAAAACTTTACAATACGCCTTGATTCATTGCTTCTGTGATGGAAGGTGATTGGTTTGATGCGTTGAGGTTGATGATATTGATTGAAAGGATATTTAAGCTGATAAATAACGCCGGTTCTGCGCGAAATTCTTCGGTGCAGTGGTCATCACTTCATACATCATGTAAGTCACGCCAGTTAGTAGTTATGCGACTAAAGGTAATATTAGGCAGCCAGTACACCAGCCGGTGTATTGACGGCGCTTACCTGATGACTGTTGCTGCTGGTGCTGGTGCTGCTGTGGCAGACAGCTCAGTCCCAGACCAAGGCCGCTGGGCCCGCTGAAGCCGGGCGGCGGAGCACGAGCCCGTGGCGGCGCACCGTTGTGAACATTAAAGCTAGGGGACATCATCGACTGCGACTGCGGTATCAGCCCACCACCCAACCGCAGCATGTGCTGCTGGTGCTGCTGCTGCTGCTGCCGCTGCTGTTGCTGCTGCTGTTGCTGCAGTCGCTGCACGTTCTGTTCTCGCTCACGTTCCAACAGCGCATGCAGGCCCTTCTTGGTCTCCTCGAACGGGTCAAAGTCCAGGTCGTCATCGGCGGCGCCCAGCGAACAGTCGTCCTCCGGCTCCGGCGGCGGCGTCGGCTGACCGAAGAGAGCGGCAGCAGTGAGGTCGCCGCACGGCGCCGTGGCAGAGCGGGTCAGCGGCAGCAGCCAGTCGGTCGAACAGCCGCCGCCGCCTCCGCCCGACACGGGCGTCGAGGCCGGCGTGGGCAGCATCAGGCCGGGCGGCGGCGTCAGTGTCGACATGGGCGGCGGCGCCACCGTCGGCGGTGTCGCCAGCAGCGGCGTCGGCCCGACGTCGGCAGGCAGCGCCCGCGCCGGCGGCGGCTCGGACACCGGCTCCTCCGGCTCCGGCGGCGGCGTGGCCACCAGACCGGCCTGCGGCGGGGTCGACCTGCTGCTGTCGCTGCGCTCCCGCGAGCCGGCGCTCGTGTCGTCGTCAGAGTTATTGTTCACTACCACGCTAGGACTCTGGCCGCCCGCGTTCCGCCTGCGACCCTTGCGGCCGCGCGCCTTCTTGGTGGTTTGCAGTAATGTCCAGCTGCCGGCGGCGGCAGCTCCCCCGCCGCTGCCGGCACTGCCGCCGACGCTGCCGCTGCCGCCACCGCTGCCGCCCGAGCAGCCGTCGGGCGGACTGTTCTCGGCGCTGCTGACCCGCAACGACCCGGACGGGATAGGTACCGAGCCGGACTGCGACTCGGACCGTGACTGATGCGTCCGCCTGCTGCACACAACGGAAGGGCGGGGTTACTGCACATGTCGACATGCATACATACAGACATACATACATACATATATATATAAATATAAATACACACCTACATACAACCACAAATACACATACATACACACATACAATGCACGCGCACACATACAGACATACTGATGCAAACAGACGGGCGGCCGATCGTATGGCCACATCCCCCAGTGATAGCACACACACAGTCGGCGACACAGCCGATCACCGGGACAGCCGGCGGGCAGACATACACTGATCAGCCTCGACATGCCCACCCATCCCCGGTACACGTGTTGACAGACGAAGCGTAAACACCCGTACGTGTCATGGGCGGGGCATTTAATGTCGATGAAAGCAGAGAAAACTGCTCTCAGTGTGAATTTATGTGAGCCGATATGGATATTTGAGTCTGCACACTTGCGACGGGGGACGAGTGGTCTGGGGGTAAGTTGCTCGTCTCGCGATCGAAAGGTTGTGGGTTCGTGTCTCACCTGTCGCTACTCTTCGCCCGCGACCAATCGGCGTGAGAGATTGGCGACGCTACATGACTCAACGGTCGATGCGTCGTAAAACCAAGAACCAATCAACCAACACACTTGCGACATATATATGTGTTGTCCACGGAACTATCGGTGTACCCCAGCACTGGGGAGCTGTACAACAGCAGACGGTACTATCGGTGTACCCCAGCACCGGGGAGCTGTACAACAGCAGACGGTACTATCGGTGTACCCCAGCACCGGGGAGCTGTACAACAGCAGACGGTACTATCGGTGTACCCCAGCACCGGGGAGCTGTGCAACAGCAGACGGAACTATCGGTGTACCCCAGCACCGGGGAGCTGTGCGACAGCAGACGGAACTATCGGTGTACCCCAGCACCGAAGCTGCACTTCGCCATCGTATACAACTCAGTCCTCGATGGCGCATGCAGCCAGCTGGTGATGATATAAACATATCAGTTGCACAAATCTGTATTACTGTTCAGCCTACCCCTCGATTTTTCATGCTGTCCAATATCGACTGCCAATTGTCTGCCCCATAACGACACTAGGCATGGGAAAATAATCACGGGCAGGTTGGGCTTATTAAAATGCAATCAAGAGCAGAATATACCTTATTAAAAATAGCGATGCAGATGCTCATGAGTACGAACGCAGCATCTAAATGACGAACCGCTTGGCATTATCGTTAAAAAGAAGACCCAATTTGAGTTAATGAAACTTAGTTGGCACCAGTATTTCTTTTCGCCAGGAGCACCACAAATTGTGACGAAGCCGACCTCGGTTTTGACTCCGGCTAGGCCAACCCTTTTTACTTACTAGGCTCGGTTTTGGCTTTGGGTGCGTTTTAGACTGGGAACACAGGCTTCAGATTTGTGATGCTTTAGACAGCGGTCTTCGGCCTCGAGCGTCCTACGATTTTGTACTGAACATTTTCGTAATAATTAGGGGAACGTCTGATCCATTGCTTTCTTATAAATGGTACACATATTCCAGCTTGGCATTTTCGTGCTGGGTCTCGTATTTCGTGTGGCATCTGTTTCGGAGAGGCCAGATTGACTTTGGCCCCTGCCATGTGCGGCTCACAGCCGTTAGCTTCGGCATTAAAGGCGTCGCTTCGTCCACAGTTCGGTCAGCATCGGTCAATTTCGGTCCGGTCTATTTCGTCGCACCGGTCTATTATCAGCGCCAAATTCCGGTCGAATTCGCTGCATGTGTCCAATTTCCAGTGGTGCCCATTAGCGACTGCTCACCTGTCTTTTGCCCGGTTGATATGGTTTTGAGTATGCTGACATAGTTGGTCATGGAGCCGTTTTTCGTATTCTTGATGCTTCCCTTGCTGCATCTGTTCCTTCGTAAAGCTAGCAGATTCGTCTCCTGAAAACACGAACGTCAATTAACTGACGCAGCAAGTGTGTCTAGGTCCTCCAGTTGTGCAATTCTAGCCTGCAGGATACCGATTGAAATCGAACAGCAGAGTGCGTGATTGATCTTCCTGATGCGTCTTGTTATTACGCATGTTCTTCTTGATGCGTCTTGTAACTGACAATGCGTTTTTCTTGCCTTACTTCGTATTTCCAAATCTTTTTAAGAGTTGGCCTTGGCTCAATTTTGTGGGTTTTTTGCAACATATTTTCGCCTCAATATCGTTCATGCCCCCGACCGCCATATCCTTGACAATAACTACGGCACATCAGCGGGAAACAAGCCAGCATTGCAGCGACTGCATACACGTTCGCAGGTGACGAGCCATTTCACCACCGGTACTGACATTGGCCGCCAAAACAGCTCACTCCCACACGACAATACACTTTCGATACGACGGCGCGACCCGGCCCTCACCTGGTTCGTGCAGATACATGCAGTCGGTCTTTGGACAGGACTGGTTCTTCATAAAGTGCGAGCAGTACTTGGTGGTGCCGAGCGACGCTTTGAGCGTGCGGCTCTCTATAGTGACGTTATTGACGGCCTCGATGGCGCGTAACGCGTCGTCGGACCGATAGTACGTCACGTACGCGCTGGCGCTCGGACCCTGCAGGTCACGTCGCTGAGTCACCGGGCCGTGGAGGCCGCCAAGGTCTCCAGAGGACGGACACCCTGCTACAGCGGTGTCGGCGCACATAGCCATGACGGTCTCAGGTGGACGGGAACGTTACCACAGGGGTGTTAAGGTACACAGACATGACGATCTCCGGTGGGCGGGAACGTTGTCGCAGGGGCGCCCGAGTAAAACAAACGCCGAGCATGACGCACCTGCACGTTATTCTGTGTACAGGAGCTATGTCACAGACAGTCACAGGAACCGGCACTGACACATGGCGGTCAATCTAGCTGGCCTAGGCAGTCACCTTAGGCCCGCGTGGTTGTCAGTCTGGCCTAGTCAGTCAGGCCTAGTCAGTCAGTCAGTCAGTCAGTCAGTCAGTCAGTCTGTCAGGGACCACCACAGGCCACCGCGACCCTCACACGCTCAGGCGTCCAGTCCAGGTCCAGAATGTCCAGTCCAGGATGCGGGGCATCGGGTCAACTCGGACACCATGCACATAGTTCGCATAGATACTAAACAAATGCTTCCTCGTCGAAGACGACCATTCATGGGGAACCGAAAACACACCAATTACATACAATCCAGGTGTTGATAGGTGAGACCGCCGATCTCGGTCATTCAGAGGCGCTGCATGTTTTGCAGTACCACACTGTTCACTGGGAGTTAAAGCAGTCAATAGAACGGTCCGACTGACAGCTGGTGCAAGGTCACCTGCCACGCTCGGCACAATTCAGTGCATCACATACAGCCCACAGGCTGGTCTTCAGCTGGGTTCATCAAAACCACAGCGATGAGAGCTTCACAGCTGTGGCAAAACAATGCCGGCGTCGCAGATAAAATTCTCATTAAAGCAGCAGTGCGCGGCCAATGCAAGCGGTGAGCTTTCTGGCGCAGCGAGCGATGCTGGGCGATTTTGTTCACCTTGTATGGCACTCCACAGAGGGACTTACTTGAGAGCCAGCGTATTGCGTGCTATGGTTTATCACAACTTTATGGATTTTGCCGAACTTGCCGAAGTACTCGTGACGTTTCAACACCTGAAAAAAGGTCCTGGTATTAATAGGCACTGACACACAGTTGTGATGTAACAAAAGCAGCACCAGCTTCGCCCACACTCGTCAAGCCAAGCAGGTAAAAACTACCGTATATATTTACTTCTTCAGCTGTTGGGAGGTAAATCACAGCAGATTTAGGCATCCAAGCCCCAGACACAAATCATCACCTTCATCAGCTTCTTATTCCGTTCAACGCGCATCCACCCACCAAAGCCAATGTCTAGTGCCACCCCCATCCCCACCCGCGAAAGTCTAAACACGACCGCGATCAGCCTTGTCAGGCACCAATTATATGCAATGACCAGGTGAACCTCAACAGATTTCAAGTGCTTGGTCGGAATGGGGACTACTACCGTCCTGGATGGGGACGGTAGTAGTCCCCACCAGCACATTCGTCTCAGGCGCCGGCGGGAGGGGACGTGATGCCGTCCGAAGGGTGTGACCCGAGCACATGTGTCCGGCGACCGAAGGCGCAGCCACCACTCACGTCCGGGTCGGCCAGCCGCGGCGACAGTCCCACCACAAACACCAGGTTCTTCTGCACCACGCGCACGTTGGCAAGGTGTTTGCGATTCTCGCTCGTCTTGAGCTTCCTCTGCAGATCCTTCTGCTTCTTCTCGGCCTTGATCTTATGAAGCTCCTGTGCCGTGAGCGGCTTGAAGTCGGCCGGGTTCTCCGAGTATGGCTTCCGACAGGCTGGACAGAGACCGTTCTCGTCTGTGCGGATCCGGTGCCAGCAGAACCGACAGATCTGCCGACGGCGGCGCAGTCAGTGGCGACCGTCACGGGCGTCATATCACGTCACCGCCACACACAAAAACTCGTCCGCCGCGGGCACACTAACAGACAAACACATGCGAGCGGGAGTGTGGCATGCACGTGCGTTCTGTGGTAACAGCGGCACGCTGCCGGCTCGCCGAGCTAGCCGAACATGTACGGCTGCTGGCTGGGCAGCACACAGAGACCAAAACAGCGATCGGAATCTCTGAGCACACGATGGCACACTTAGACGACCACATACACGATGGGCACACGTTGGACTTTTTGAGGCGCCGAGAAGTAGCTCAGCAACTCACTTCGGAAAGTATGCTCATGTGCACATGGTCTTAATTCGACCACAGCTTCAGGCTACTGCGCTTATCACAGTTTGAAGCCGATGCAGGCGCCCAACAGGACCAAAACCGAGAAGCAGAAGGCTCTTACTGTCTTGGGCTACGAAAAACAACACTGGAACAATGTCCAGGCTATGGTTGGTAATCTACCTACCGCCTGATCACGTTAGATAGACTTCAAGAGCACTCCATTACTTAACCCTCGCCCGTGCACATTTTGCAACCATTCCTAGTGCTGGAAAGGGCTGTTGCCACCCCTTAGCGTACCCAAGCGGAGTGTGCTGGCGAACCTACACAAAGATCAGCGTCCTGCCTGGAACGACATCCGGCGAAGGCTATTCCTCGCTCATATCTAGCTTCGTTGGCTGGCCTTGCATGTAAGGTGAATCGGTAAAATTGTGAAATTCCATCGCATCCTGTGGTTTACATCTACAATATTCGTCAGTGCTTCTTAGCGTGATACTATTTCAGCATCACTTAATATGCTGCATTTCAATGCATAGGCAACAGTTGAGGGAAGGCCAAGCTGACAACCTTATGGATGGAACTTATTAAGTTTCCTTCATGGCACCATTTTCGCGTGTACTGGGGGTAACCCTGGACAATGAATCCTGCAACAAAGCCTAAGAATACTACAAAATGCCAGAAAACTTCAAAGTTCACCTGCAGTTAACCAATATCAATGACCTACAAATGACCTTGAGGAGGTAAATTAACTATATCAACCTGTCAGTCCAGTTGTCGACTGGCATAAAATACGAAAGGAAAAAACGTCATTGGGATTGTGGTAGGTCATTGGAATCGTTCTTTGATGACGCACGCACATTTTTAGTCCGAATTCTTGCTGGGGTGTCTCCATGATCAAGGGTCCTGTTGTTAAGCAGAACTTGTGTGAACACTGACCCACCACCCGATCCATGAATTCCAGTTCGACGGAAGAATTTTAGCCGGGAGCTTAGCGTACTGTCAATACACCGACACGGCCGCCCAGGTAGCTCGTCCCCCGGCCTTATCGGGTCAGTTGCTGACTGACCCTCTTAAGAGACAAACTCTGCCTTGCCAGGGCAGGGGAGATCAATACAGGCCAGAGCTCAAACTAACTGAGCTACCGGGGTGACGAATTATACACATTTGCACATATAACATATGTAAATATATAGAAGCCAAAATACCCAGCTTGCAAAAATACGCCAGGATTGTAAATATTATAAATGTCGTGGTTGAGACTCTCATGGCTACACTTCTGCGTGGTCTATGGCGCAGGGTAGCATGCTTTCCTTTAAACAAACAATTGTGTTATTTTATGCCGGCCGTACACAGCCTCGCATAAACAAAGAAAAACTATCGTGGGAATTACGCCCATCGGTTATCCAAAATCAGAGCCGAACGCGTTGAGCGGTAGATCCCTCCAAAATAAGCATACTTAAATTTACTGCAAAACTTCAATTTTGTAATGTATCATGTGACATTGACGAACACATTGCCCGACACACGCTTCTTTATTCAATGTCTCCATAGGCTTCATCGGCCGCCTACCAATTGACGTACATGACATGTTTCAAATGGCTACCAATTCGCTCCAAGCACAGGGCGGCACTTTTCCGAGCTGATTTCATCACAGCACTTC
Source organism: Imbricaverruca yamaguchii (assembly GCA_034440575.1). NCBI lineage: Eukaryota > Metazoa > Arthropoda > Thecostraca > Neoverrucidae > Imbricaverruca > Imbricaverruca yamaguchii. The sequence continues at coordinate 439,353 of JAOTOL010001574.1, forward strand.
ATGCGACTACTGAAATGCGTTCCACCGTCAATTCAACAGCCCTCTGGAGTTCAGAGATGATCTTTGAGCTACTTCAAATTCAATAAGCCTTAATTTCAGCATACTTCAGAGTTCATGTACAAATATTCAAAACAAGGTGTTGGGACGTTTTCGGCAGAACTGACGGCAACTGTCCTTTTGCTGGCAACCACCGCCACACCGGCATCCTCCCTGAGCTGTTGATGGGGTATTGCTGAGCTCAGAGTCTACGTGACAAGCCCTGCATAACATGGGCTGGAGCCTGAAAGAGCATCATCCGTTGGTGGCTTATATTTCTAGGAACATTTTGATACCCTGACTAAATCTCGTTCCAATTCCCCGACCGGACAGTCGTCACAGGGCATACGCAACAAGCTCTTCAAAGCAAGCATTACAATCCTGTAGAGACTCAACAGCCCCTGAATAACATCGGAAAGGAGTGCTTAGCCATAAGAAACAGAAACCATGCTTCAGTACTTGTGTACTGAAGCATGGTTTCTGTAGTATACAAACTTCAAAGTTTCTGGATGACCTGTCCTATCCGCGACCAATTATCACAAAAGAATGACGACATTAAATGACTTATGAGCTAATTGCATGGCAGAAGAAGCTAAAAGATCCTTTCTTATAAATATGCCAACACAACTCAATGTACCAACAGCATCCCAAAAAGTGTAACAGCTGTGGCCAGTAGTCACACAATGTAAGCAACACACCAAGAGTGGCTTCACCCACAGTGCCAACAAATCACACCATACTCCTTGAGTTGGCACGACCACAATTAACACCATCTCCTACATTTTCACCAAAAACATCCTAATTTCTGGTGCATTACATCCTTCTCCAGATTGGAGAGTACCATCTGAGACTAAATTACATGAAACATAATGCTCTTAGAAGAAGAAAAAACGACTCGGTCATCTTCTGACATCCCATGTATCTCACGCCGGCACAGTGTTAAATTATTCGTAAAATAGGGTGGTGATGTGGTGAATTGGAGCTTAGTGGCGCGTCGACATCCAGGGTCATTTTGCGCCCATAACTGTTAGGGTGGAATTTACCACTTTCTGGACACTCAATCAACATCCTGTTCCAAGAAGTATCGACATCCTGCTTCTTGATGCTTACTTATGAAGCCTTTGTGTCTCCTTTCTAACAGTACCTCGTTTGTTAAGTAGCATGATCATGATCCACGTGTATGTGTGATTAAGGTTTTAGGGTGCATCAAATGATCATGATCTTGATAAGGGATGGTGGTGCACGAATATTCCTCAATGCAATTTCAGGTAAATGGATTGTTCATCATACAACATGGTATACATCACCAGTGTATTTTTTCCCTGCTACCCCGAATATAGTTCTTCCTAACATTTGAATATAAAAACAACTGATGAAAGTACAAACAATGTTTCAAATTCAAGTCTGAAAGACATCAAACCCACATAAAATGACACTAATTCCATGACAAATTTTGACATCCTAGTGTACACGTTTCAACATCTCACACCTAACGAAAAACCAATATTTTAACACTGCACCGGTCACATATCCGATCTGTCATATGTGCTGCCTGGGTAGACCGGTGTTGTCTGGCGAGACTGTACTCACCTGGTAACCACATGTGCAGGGGAAGAAGCTGAGATCATCCATCTCAAACTGTTCCATGCACAGTGGACACTCAGACTGATCATCCATGTCGTAGGCCATGGTGGAGTACACTTGAGTCTTAGTTCCTGTCACAGAAACAGGGATCGGTCAGGTCACCCACATTGAATGTGTACAAAACAAACATTGGCTGATGGAAATGAGGGTTATGCATTTTGTCTATACTGATGAATTTTAAAATTTGGAGCTGTTACAAGTGCTCTTTTTTGTTTTATATTTCTTGAAATGCATGCAGTAAAATTCCCCATCAACTCTATGACCATTGTGTATTCAGCAAATATGCTGATACAAGTTTTGAAAACAACACCATTATTATTATTTGTTTATTTAATGAACTAGCAGACTTGTACCTACACATGTCTGCTAGTTAAATATCCAACCTTGCAATGTTTTTTGCACATCTAAAACCATGACATACTTCATTTTGTATCCATTTGATGCATTGCTACCAAATTAGTAGAAGTAGGTTGTTGCTGTTTGAACACATTACAAGCTTGTAATTTGTAAGGCATTGTATGCCATGCATCAAGGACAATAGGGAGGAGTGTTCAGAAAGTGGTACATTCCACCCTATTTCACGAATTATTTATCACTGGAGTGATGTGACCAGGGTGGTTGAACAGTTAATATTATACAGAAGATCCTTGGAGGGTCATTCCATATAGCCTGAGTAGAAACATGGGGGGATAATGTGAGGAGAAATGTGCAGGGAATGCACTCCTTAAGCACATACACAGACAATTGTCTCCTCTTTGAAATACAATTTAGTGTAAATGTACAAAACAAGGTTCATGTCTTTGAAGGTGAAGCAACAACTAGTTACCAAGCTGAAGCAAGCAGGTCAAAATGTCAAAAAGCCAAACTTGAAGCACTAGCCAGCAGTTCAAAGTCCTCAGATGCAGAAGCTGAAAAGCAGTGCTAAAAAGTAGCAAGCCTGAAGCCAGCATGTCAATTTAAAATGGCATGAGGCCAAATCTGAAGATAATGCTGACAACAAAATGGTTTTGCAAAGCCAGAACTGTCCTCACCTATGTCTAACCTTTTTGGTTCTGGAAAACAATATTCTGGTTGACTTCTGCTTTAATTATGGTCAAATGCTCCAGGAGTGATGTCCTGCTGGGAGTGATGCAGGTTGCAAACTCAGATCCACATCCCCAGAGCTACCCCCAGTGGACGCATCCCACCAGAAGGTCTGATAATTATGACTTTGGCAGTACTATGCCTCATAAGCAATCTTCCTGAACATCTACCTGGGTGGAGTACATAGTTTTTTTATGAACTGAAATGCATCCAAAATGTTTCAATACCTAATAACTATTATAATACTACAATGAAAGTTAGGAAAGAAACCATAGGCATTTGCGATGCATGACTTGCCAACCAAAATGTATCAAAATGTTTTATGACTCAGTATTGTTAAACAACCATCAGGCATCAAAAATTCCAGAAGCACTTAGAAGCACAGGATTCTTTTTTTTGGCAAATCATGACAACCAAGGTGTATAAGGAAAATTTACAGTAGCATTGTGCTCAGTATACAGTAGCATGCAAATGTTTACTTGGTCATGCCAAATATTTGGTATGATATTTTGTAGGTGAAGAGATATCTCTTCACATTTCAACCTGTAGCCTCACACTAAAGATATCCTATTTGGTATGATATTTTGTAGGTGAAGAGATATATCTTCACATTTAAACCAGTAGCCTCACACTAAAGATATCCTCCTATCTGTACCAATAAGTTAGCAATGATTCAGCACTTAAGAGCCTGTGCATTGTAAATCAATGCAATCTTGTAAAGAGTGTCTGTGTCACCTACCATTTCATTTCTTTTACTTTTTCTTTTAAGCCATGAAATGAAGAAGCTTGTAGAAACAGGCACCTTGCATTCCACTAAATATAATGTCAACCTATGAATCTAAGAGTATACAAACTTGGATATTGATGCATTGGGTAATAATGCATTTCTATAAATCCATTTTCTGAAGAGAATTGATTGGATGAAAATCACACACCATGCATATTGCATACAACTCCAGATGTTATACACCATGCATATGCTGTGTAACACCATATGCTATATGCAATGCACATAAGACTCTGGGTCTTCCTGTTCTGACCAAAACAAAGAAAGCTGAGTCAGCTGGATTCTGGGCTACTGCCATCTATTAACTGATTGTCTGATGCTACATAGCATTACATTATTATTTTTTTAATGCATAATAGGCATTGAATGGACCCATCCCCCATCCCACTCAACAATTTTGTTTTGGCCAAAGTTGCCTCTGAACAAGAAATGTTCCTGCCTGTGAGAAGCTTGATAGCACCCAGCCCTCCCCTCCCCACAATTAACCATTTTTTTTAGCTTCTCCCAGTGAAAAAGGTGCCACTAAAAATATGTGTGGATCCCTGCAATGAAATCAAGAGCTGTCAGTCAACCTACCATAATGTGCACCTAGTGTTAGCACAATGGTTTTTAATTAGGTGTGATATGTTAAAGAAAATACAGTGGTATGTCATAAGCTGGCATGGAAACAAGATTACTCAAAATACCTTTCAAGTGACAATGACAAATGACAAATGACAAATATAAAATACCAATGCTTGGCATCCATAAACAACACACAAATGGAAATGATATATGAAGACTTCATAAACACTGCAAGAATCACAATGGTGATACATAATTGAGAGGAATGTTAATTCAATGTTCACAAAGTGGTATATTCCACCTAAATTCAAGAACAATTAATCACTGTGTGCCTATCATATGTGTCCACTTCAAATGATCTGGAATAAAAATTTGTAAAAACATAATAAGCACAGATGGAGCCAGCTCAGTGCTGACAGTGTTTGACATTGTCTCCAAGGCCTAAAAAAAGATGAGTATTTGTTTAATACAATGATTGATTGATTATTTGGGTTTAAGGGCATGCTGACTACTAGGTCATTTTGCACCCATTGTTTAATACATTGATATATTGGAGATCAGTATTGTAATTATTTAGTGTAACACTTAACAATTTTGATATGCATACAGTTGTCATAATTCAAATAAATGCAGGTATTGTTCTTCATGAACTTCCACAAAGTAACACTATTTCCAGACTGAAGGCATAGAAAAAGATTCCTGTGCCAAACCAAATTTGGTGGTAATCTACATACACATCTAATTACAACATTGCTAGTTGATAAATACATTGTTAGTATATAAATACAAAAGCATGCCATTACAGACTACTACATGAATTGTGATTTTACTATGGCACACATTTCCACCACTAGGCAGCACAAATGGTTAGTGGTATAAGCAACCTGGCATATGAGGAAAGATTGAAGAAATTGAATGTCTTCACTTATAAGAAAATGTATCATCTGTAGCAGAACAATGAACATCTTTAAAAACAGCATATACAATCATAAGAATAGAGGGCTTGCCTTTCAGTATTCCAGGAAGGGCTGATCAACATATTTGGTGGGAAACTGGTTCAGTGCCCAGAGTGCAACCAAGAAGAGCCCTTGTGGCTCATAGTTGCACTGATCTTTTATGTCATTATGTCTTTTAGCACAGCAAATGCATATTTAGTAGATGCATGATGCATATTTAGTAGATGCATGCAAATGCATATTTAGTAGATGCATGCAAACACTTTGTTGAAACCAATCTAAATGTCATATGTAGTGAGCACACTAACTCAGTAGGAAATGTGCAAGATTTATCCAGTTTCTAGTACACCCTGAAGAATGACTGCAATGCATGATGTCAGATTACCCAAAGCATGATGTTGGATCACTTCAAACCTACAAATGTTGGATCTCCTAAAACTGATGGATGTTACATCAGTTAAAACTGACAAATATTGAATGGCTTAGAATCTACAAATGTTATATCTTCTAAAATCCATGAATGTTGGACCATCTACAACCTAGTAAAGCTGGATTGTCTGGTGGTGGTGATTACTCGTTTTATGACACATCAGCCAATGAGTCATGTAGCATAGCCAATCTCTCAGATTGGTTGCAGGCAAACAGTGGTGACACATATGCTGGATTGTCTAAAATCTACTCATGTGATTTGATACCTATACAGATATACTGATACATGTGATTTCCAAAAGAAATGATGGAAGTTGCTAGGAAAGCATAAAACCCATTCATTACATATGTCCTGATTTGAACTCAAGGGCTTTATATAAATGTATATACATATATACCAAATATTGTGATAACTGAAAGCATGGCATAACCATTAGTTCACAAAGGACAGTTGTAGAATATCACCACATCAATGCAAATTTCATTTGGGTTTGGGGGAACATCGACTGCATTGGTCATGCAGCAACACACATTTCACCATCAGGGACATTCAACTACAAAACAAATGGACAGAGACATAAAAGCAATGATTCATCAGAATATTATTGCATCCAAATTAATAAATATGTAAGTAGGTTCCAAGTGCCTATCAAGTTGATGTGGCAAAACCAAATTCCTGGTTTATCTAATGAAATAATAGCTGGCTTCAGTATAGCAGTCTGCTTAGCATGTTATTTATTGGAATGGAGTGTGCTCTAGAAAAATGAGATAATGAAATATTTTGTTAGCATGATGGATACAGGTAGGTGTGCACTCAAGATGTGTATTTCAAGTCACTACAGGGACAATTGTCTCCTGCAGCTAAACTTGCTATTTGAGTCCCTGACACATAAATAATGTGTATTATTGCTCAATTAAATTATGGTACTTTTGGAAGGATTGTCAACAGTTCAGGAACTCAAACGAAGAAACAGATGCGTCTTCCTAGCACAGGCAAAGGACAATGACGCAAAAGACAACCCACCAAATGTTTATCAAAAGCAGAAGCAATATTTTGCGAGAAGCTTCGACACCCCTCTTAAATTGCGCCAGAGAATGAAAATGAAATGAATGGTTCAAAAGAAAACAAACTATAGCTTCGACGACTAAGATAATGAAGTAAATATAGCGCACTTTCACCAGCACAACCTTGTTGACGTTACCTTGGAGCTTCGATGGGCAGTCCAGAATCGAGACGGCTTTTGGTATATTGCGCAGATAATCTGCGCAAGAGTCCCGGATGTACCTGCACTTCGACTTCTTGGTGATTTAAGTACATTTTGAAACATTACATCACCTTTTCTTGTACACCAACTTACACCCATTAATTGAAAAAATACATTTTAGAAACACATTTATTACAAGCAAGGACATACCTTTGCAATCATGTCATAAAGAAACCATTGCTTTGTGTAATACAGAAGGAAATATTGTACCTCTTGATGTGGTATCAGCTGAAAATCAACTGAGATTTGTTTAGAATAGAGCTAGAACAAATCAAGGAGTCGTCCCTGAACTCTTATTGGAATGAAGCACCGGGTCTTCTTAAGTATTAGCCACATAGCAAATAAAACCTTGGTGTACGAATACACACATTCGCTTGACATTACATGCACAAAGTTGTTCTTGTTTTTCTGCATAGAGCGTACGTTGCTGAAACAGCGACCTTGAGAGTTGAAGTCCAAATAATGCGCAGCGCATCTCTATGAATCAAGCTGTGTCGCCAAAAGTTAACTTGGGGCAAATGGGGGAGGTTTGCTTTTGGTGGTGCTTGTTTTTAACGTTTCTTTTCCTTTTTGATAGGGATCGGCAAGTGCATAAAATGCAATTCAGGTCCGTTTTAACCGACGTACGTGCACAAGGAAACTTCGTAAACCTGTTGCTAACCACAAGAAATCTTGGAGAAGATTGTCATTAGTGCGTTTAAAATGTCTACATAGACCCAAAACTGATAGTATGGAAACAACTGCCAACAAAAGTGCGTTGGACAATTATGGAAATGTTGACAATGACTTCAGTAACTGCCATGCCAATTCATGGGGAGATGATCAAGCTCAAGTGGGTGTGCAAGACACCCATGTTATTGAACAAACAAGCAAAACAAGCAAACTCCACAATGTTGTGGAAGCAGCATGCAGGTAAATCCCTGTTGGCCTTGCTGAAAAGTGTATGTCTAAGTCAAAGTATATTTGGTACTCACCAAGCAGTGTTGAGCAGGATTGAAAAACAGAGTAGTCCTGTATCTTGTCATCCAGAAAATTAACAAAATTGTTGTTCTGTTAAGAAAATGATCATCGTTTTCATACTAGAAGGTTCAATGGTAGGTGTCTGCTCTGTCAATGAGTGCAAAATTATTATTATTGGATAAATATGTGGGAAGCTAACTGAAAACTTGGAGTTGTAATTTCTGATATCACAAGAAATAAAAATATTCTCCCCAAATTGAATGCTCCAAAGTAAGTTTTGACAATTCCTGATTACAAAATATGAATTAAACCCTGATGTTATAAAGTTTGAATGTCTCATTGGATATGAAATGAAGTTAACAAGATCATGACAAAATGCAATAGAAGACCCTAGTTCAATTTTAGGTCAAAAGTATTTTTTTATCATGTGACATGACTGTATTTGATATTCATCTCTGTAAAAAATGTTCCTGAAATATGGCCATTTCAAGTTGGGGTACTGATATCTCAATAACAATGCACCCCTAAGCCCAAATAACCAATCATCTCAATATGAAGTCATTTTGCTGAGAAAAGCACCAGAATCCATTTTGGTGTTTCCATGTCCATTTTGGTGTTTTGTGAATTATTGCATTTTTGACAATTCAACATTTAGGAATGTTATGAAGTTGTTGTCACCACTCATTTCCTCTGCAAATGCTTACTTATCAGTTAACAGGCAACACCAAAAAGCAGTGGTAATTTTGCAGCTTAGGGGAATTTTGTATTTCCCGGAATGTCTTTCCAATCAACGTTTATGGATATGCTTAACATGATGTGACAGCTCATTTCTCTGGAAATGTATACCTCTCAGTTCAGAGTCAAAATATATCCAAAGGGGCTTTGAGCTATGTAATATAGCACCAAAACTGTGACTTACAACAAAAATTGTATGCTTCATTGGGGCAAAATGTCTGTAAAACTTCCCTCATGATTACCTTAAATGGCAATACAAACAAAATAGCATAAAATTAGTGATAAAAGGAAAACATCTAACCACTAACCTGACCCAGCCTAACCTACCTTTCAGAAATAAGTATTCCAACATAACATTGGAAAAAATCAAGCAATTTTTTGTCAACATTTTCCAAACTAAAAAGCCTAGCTCAGCCTAGCTTAAATTAGCCTCACCAGCTTTTGATGATAACACTTTTGAGCTTTTTGGGAACAATTCAAATACATTTCAGGATTTTTCAACTTAAAATGCCTAACCAGACAAACCATTTATTTCCTTTATGGAGGTAAAATGTGTGTAAAGTTAGCCTTGTGAACACCTTAAGACATGATATTACTGATCCATGGTATTCTCCTGTAATCATCTATGGTGGAAAGTGTACATGAAAGGAGATTTGGGTATATTAATTTTTTTTGGCTCTAAATTAATTTTAAAATGTTCAAGAGCCTGGACTACCATGGGCTAGCCTAACCTAACATAACTGAGCCTAACCTAGCCTACTGATGCTTGATTGCCTAAAATCCACTCATGTTGGATCACCTAATACCTACAAATGTTAGATCACCCAAAACCTGATGTCTAATAGCATTGCCTCATTATGATCATCTGCAGTGTCGTTGCTGAGTGCAGTTATTTTAACTAGTGAATTATAACCTTACTATTTGATTTGACACAGAAAATGTACATGAAGAAGCTGCTAGGTAGGCTTCATCAAGTCCAGTTCACATATTTGATTGTAGGTTTATCTTCAGCAGCTTCTTATGCATAAATCCCCAGCTTTGCACCACACATACTATCATACCTATGTATATCCCTGTCTTAAATGACATCACTACCTAATGGGTGCTGTATGACCGAAGCAGTCGATGCCCCCCCTAAGCCCAAATATCCAACCAACTAGTTCACTACCTCTGATTGCTCATCTAAATAACCCATCCCAGACCTGAGGTGCCCTGATAGCTTGAAGACACCTGCAATGTATCAACTCACTTTTTATATCCTCTACATCTGACTTAAGCACTTAAGCATATATAGGTTCATCCCTATTGTTTGCTATTTCTATCAGTTTTGTCTCCTCAGCTAATTTATGCACCCTATTTCTCAACCCAACCTCAACATTGTTCACAAAGATAAGAAAGTGAACTGGACCTAAAATGGAGCCCTGTGGTACCCCACCTAAAACATCATTCCCTTCAGATTGGCATCCATTTAACATTACCATTCATTTCATTTACCTTAATTTCCCTTTCCTTGATTATCCTGAAGCCATATAAAAATCTACAAAAACCAAGGTGGTGCCATTGGAGTGGCCCATATGAGATGATTCCAAAAATGTATCATGTGAAATCCCAGGTCAAAATTTTAAGGTCACCAATCATAAATTTCAAGCTTTTGAGAATTTGTCATTCAAACTGAGCCTTAGTCATTGATTGATTGTTAGGGATTTAGGGAGCATCTAGAGCCTTAGTCATCCTATAGTATCATGCATTTGAATCTTAAAATGATGCCATGTTGTACACATAAAAGATTGGTTGCAGTATACTCCATATACCAATTAATATGGCATTTGTTATAGTCAGAGGTTAAGGTCATGACTTAAAGTGACACAAATATCAATTATCTGTAGCATTGCTCATTGAATTGCCAATGAAGTGTAGTTAATATATATTGCTTTGTGGAGCAATTCACTTTTCAGACTCCTTTCAACATATATTGGTGGTTGCTTTGGATAACTAATTTAAAGTCAGACCCTTAAATTACCCCAGGAGACAGCTTATGCCATCAAATGAATGTCATATATTATGACATTACTGACCTGGGTCAATTGGGTCATGTGGCCCAGTGCAGGATGACCTCATAAGCTGTATCCCATCCTCAGAACACTATTCATGTGCAAATCAAGGCATCCTCCAAGGTATCTCCAGTTTATCTCTGCTCTTCTTGCCCCCATCTAGTGTTAGGTGCACATTACTGGTAATAACCCATTTTGTGCAATTATACTGTAATCTGGCATGACATTGATGTAAAGCTTTAGTGCACCTTCATGTGCTCTATGGTGTATTCTCAGTTGTTCTCAGTTCTCAGTTAGGGTATTCTCAGTTCATTATTGAAGTTTCAGGTATTTCATACTTTTAATTCATGTAGGAGTACTTGTATTATGGATAATAAGTAGAACAAATCCAAGAACATGGAATGTGACAAAAGCCCTCATCCATAGCAACATACTATAATGCTACTGGAGTGAAGGTTCATGTTTAAAACTAAGAAGTTGAGACATTTGTGTTCAAAGAGCAATCAATATATTTGCATCATTTATCTGGCAAACAAATAAAGTCCTATAGCAAAGACAGTTGCCACCCATTGATGAGAAATATAAATGCATATATATGTATAAGTGGCAACTCTCTATATGCCACTTATACATATATATGTATATGTATATTTATGTATGGATGTATGCATGCATACATACATACATATATGTACATACATACACATACATGCATACACATGCATACATACACATGCATACACACACATACATACACATACATACATTCACATGCATACATACACAATGTACATAATACACATACATACATAGACATACATACATACATACACAATGCACATAATACACATACATATACATACATACACATACGCATGCATGCATATGCATGCATACATACACATACATGCATACATGTACATACATGCACACACACACACACACACACATGCATGTACATATACACATGCATACACATACATAAATGCATACATACATGCATATGTATGTATATTCATATATACATACATGCATACATGCATACATCATGCATACATACATGCATATATACATGCCTAGATACATCATACATATGTACATGCATGCATACACATGCACATATATACACGCAAGCATACATGCATACGTACATGCATGCATACATACATACGTGTATGCATGTAGATCAAGACTACAAGATAGTGTGATTTTATATCATTGGTATGCACTTTTTTTAAGGTGATACTATGTTGTTCATTGGAGGTATTTTGCAGGCGATTACTGAATGAAACAATTGTTAAGGCAATATTAATGTGATAAATCCATTCATAAGTTGATATGTGTGATTCATGACATCCTTTCATGATGTTATATTTTTAAAATTTCAACCAGTATTGATATCCTCAAGAATGAATTCAACTAATAGCGTATGTCACACAGATAGCACAGAGTGATGCACTTGCGAAAAAATTGTAGCATTTTGCAAACACTATTTCTCTGGGCACTCCGTGGCTTCAGCCCCCCCCCAGTGTAAAATAATTGACCATGTGGCCTGGAAATTCACAGTTAATGGAATTGTGTTATTTCATCCTTGTCTTAGGTTTTTATCATTTTGCCACATGTGTGAGCAGTCATTATACACACGACTGCTAAATAATGTAAAATGCATGTGATTGAAGTGAAAGGCATTCCGCTTTTTTAATCCTTAAGTGGCGATCCTTTATTTTCTTCCAATCTTGCACTATTCCCAAGCAACATCTTTCTACATCCACACAGTTAATGGTGAAGTAATTTTAGGACACTGCCCCCCCCCGACGAGGTACCACCTTTCCGTGGTGGGGGATTGAGTGCCCAAAGCCCCAGCGACCATCATACCGGCGAGGGGTGAGACCAAGAGTGCCTCGCTCGTCCTTTCGTCCATACGCTCCCATTCCAATGCCCATCTCATCCCAACATCCATGTTACTCACCTGGCCCTGCAACACCAACTATCCCTACTATGAGCAGGCTGGGCAACTTCCACGGTCCTGCCCACCAGCTCAGTTTTATCTGGGTAGCCGCGCCCCCTCGGCCGTCCTCCGAGGTTGACGGAGTCCTGGAGGTTGAGGTCCCCCATCGCACGGTGCTAGTTGTGACGGGGGACCAACACACCTCTTTGGTCCTGATATCCCGGAGGGGCGAGCGGGCCCGTGGGGCCTCACGCGGGCCAAGTGGCTGGTCGCCTCGGGCCGGGGGCCTGGGACTTTCCCCAGTGCCTGCCGGCCCGGCCTGCCGGGGTCAAGGGGTGGGCGGCGCTGTGTCCCGGTCGGGGTGGTGAGTATCTCTCTCCCGGCCGGGTGATGGCGTCGCCTGCCCCATATAGCTCCTCGGGCGCCTGGCGACTTCGCGTCCGCGGGGCCTAGGTGTCCCCCCTGTTGGGCCCCTATGTGGTGGGGCGCCCGATGAGTGGAAACAAACACTAACCGTATGGCACACACATCAAACAAAAACACTCCTGGTCCCTCTCGCAGGGGCCAGACCAACTTTCACTTACGCGGAGATCCCATGGGATCTACCCCCGGCCCTCGCGTTCTCGTGTTCAGAGGTAAAAATAAAAGCCTCGCGTCGCTGTCTCCTTTCCACAGGAAGGACGGTTGTGATGGATTTGGCGAAATTCTGAAATGTCAAAAACTTAAGGATGGTGCTCTGGAAGTAGAATTCGCGAATTCAGAACAGGCTGGCAAGGCACTTATTTCGTCTGAGATTGTATACTGTGTGCGGAAGAACGGCAAAAATGAAAACGAAACCATCGAAATTACTGCAGAGCCACATAGAACAAAGAACACATCGCGGGGTATCATGAACTGCTTTGATCTGAGAGACGTATCCGAGGATGAAATTGAAGAAGGGCTTTCAAAGTTCGGAGTGATCGACGAAAGAAAAATGAAAGTAAAGAAGGGTCCAGACTTAATTCAGACAAACAACGTCATCTTGACGTTCAACATGACCGATGTACCTCCATAAATACGAGTGGGCTATGTGCGTGTGAAGGTCCGATAATTTCTCCCATGTCCTATGCGTTGTTATAAGTGCCAGAAATTCGGTCACACCACACAGTACTGCCGCAACCGCCCAGCGTGCAGTAAGTGTGGCTCACACCAACACTGCTGAGGCGTGTAGTTTTCAGAACCCATAATGTGTTAACTGCGGTGAAGGGCAGGAGCCCCACACCTCGTACGACCGTACGTGCCCAAATTATGTCAGAGAAAAAGAGATCATCTCAATAAAGCATACCAACAAGATGTCGTTTCGAGAAGCTAGGGACCACTATGAAAACTCGCACCCTAGAATATCTTACTCGGTACAAACCAAGAATGTTTCAACAGCCCCACTGCAAGTACAATCAAACGCAGCGTCCGAATTGATCGCACAATTGACTCCTCTTCTCCGAGCTTTCGGAGTGGAATTCACGTCGCCTACGAGGAGAGAGCAGCAAACCAGAAGCGATACAGAAGCGACCGAAATCCCACTCACCACGTATGGATGGCCTGACGACCACTCAGTGATTTCCCGAGCAGCACCAGCAGACGAGGAATAGACTCAGGTCAAGCGGTCCAGGAGGCCTGATCAGACCTCCCCACCCAAGTCCGGCTTATCCCAAACTACGTTACCTATCCCGAAACTCCTGCCCCCGACTTCCGGCCTGTCCTCCAACCTCTCCTTGCGTCCCCCACGCACCCCCACCACTAACACCTTGAAATCCCGCGCATCCACGTCATCCCTTCCGGAATCCTATCCAGTCTCCGTGACACACGCCTCGCCCCCGCCCTGCGCCTCCATCGCCGTCCCACCGATCAATTCAGATACCCGAGGTATACCTTCACCACCAGGAAGCCGAAAGGTGGGCCCGGGAAGCCAAGCGAGCCAGGCTAGCTCAGATGGAGAGGGCCCGGGCGAAGGACCAAGGAGACAAGGCTCCACCCGCAAGGCCTGTCACCCCATCGCCACGACGGCGAGTGGAGGGGCCGGCCCCGACAGCAAACGAGATGGGGCCTCCGCCGCCCCCTCCTCGGCTGGGGCCACAGAAAAGAGGCCTTCCGATAACCAGTTCTCCACCGGGCGAAGGTTCACCACGCTCCCGGCCCAGAATCCAGTCCCTGGGACAAAGCAGAGACAACCCTCCGGAGTCATCAGTGGCGCCCACCCTCTGAAGGAGGACGGAACCGGAGCTTTAACCCGTCCCGTCTCGGGGGGTCTTCAACCGCCGCCCCCCCCTCAGGTTTTTCGCGGATAGCGGACGAACGGCACGCGGCAGCGCGCCCAAATTTGGCATACCTTTTCCCACATCAATTTCACATGCTTATTCAAAAAAATTAGGTCAGGTCATCTAGGGCCAACGAGTTAGTCGAGGTCAAGTGAGGTCACCTCCAAAAATGTTCAACTAGTCGTCACGCTTGAACGGATACAGATATTTTAATGCAATTTTCAGCGTTTGCTTATCTTTACGGATGCAACAAAACGTACGAGTTGAATTTTTCCTTTTTTTCCTTTTTGACTACATATAAATTTTGCTTATTTGCCATTTTGCAGTTCAAACACAGGATTCTGACTATAAAGTAAGCATTTTTTATTAGTGCAAGTTGACTTCAAGCAACATTTCTCGGTCTGCTCTACAGATTGGAAAAGGAAAATTAAAGAAAACTTGAAAATTCAGAATTGTGAAATTAAAAAAAAAAATCTTGGGGGGCAAAAAAAAATTATTCGGGGCAAAAAAATTGTACCCCTGGTCGATTTCGTTGTCCTTTTTTAATTCCAAATACATTTTGTTTTTACATATATCCCCAAAATGAACCCCCCAGAGTAAAAAACAAAATGTAAGTCGGGAACATCTAGCCCCCTTTGTAACGTCACTTTTGGGTTAAATTTTTTTGGGGGGTGGACCCGGACCCTACTCGTCGAGCGCTTTCCGATGGCACCTCTCGTTTTCGTGCGATACTTAGTTTGGATTTTAGAGGGGGGTCTTCAACCGCCCCCCCCCCGAGACGGGGTGGGAGGATCTGACCGGAATGACGGCGAGGGTTAACACTAGCGTTTTCTTATATTACAACTACTCCTAGTCACTCCACTCTAGTCAGTTTTAGTACATTACATATACAGCACTGGGACTCAATTCTAAAACCGCGTCCCACTTTTCTAGCAACAATGACGTACACACGTAACTATCTGGTTCATGTTCTTCTTTTCTTATTAACTCACCAAGCTGTCGCTGGCTTTGTGATATGCACTATCTGGTGTATATAACTATATCGTTTGGCCACGCTCCTGTTTTACTGTATTAACTTACATCGTAGTTTTACAGTGGAACTGTAGGGGCGTCAAATCCAACTTCATTGACCTTTAGCATCTCTTAAGTTCCCGGACGCCATCGGTTTTATGCATTCAGGAAACGAAACTGGCTCCAGGTGCTCCGTTTCAACTAAAAAATTACACTGTTTTACGAAAACACGTACCGTTTAGCACGTGTCACATGGCGGTGTGCTCATTGCTATGCATAACTATGTCCTATTCACACAAGTACCTCTCTCTCTTCAAATGTTCAGTGCATTGCTGTTCGTGTAGTAATAAACCACCGTAACGTTTCCATATGCAGCACATACCTACCACCGGGCAGACCGTTTCCACTTTCCGATCTTTCTCAAACTGTAGCTCAACTCACACCTCCGGTGATGGTGTGTGGCGATTTTAATGCGCACCACTCTCTGGAGCTCAGCCACGACTACTAGCTGTGGTCGTGCAATGGTACGTTTTGTAAGCGATTTCCTTTTATGTATTCTTAACATGGGAACACCAACACATATTACATTACCAACTGGACAGACGTCCGTGCTGGACCTCACTCTCTGAAGTACAGAAATTGCACTTGTCTTAGAATGGTCGGTTGATAGTGACCCATATAACAGCGACCACTTTACTGTTTACTCTCACTTCGTTAATCGAGTTACGGTTGGCCAACGACCTTTAAAGTGGCTATTTTACCGAGCCGACTGGGAAGCTTTCCAAGCTAACCTTGAAAGCACCCTCCGCGGCCACTGTGATGAATCCCCCATCTCCGTGGAAACATTCACCTCGGCAACCTTGCAGAGTGCCCAGCGGCACATCCCTCGATGATCGGGAACGTCAATTCGAGCACCAGCCCCATGGTGGTCCGATAAGTGTCTGGAAGCTAGCCATGCTAGGAAGAGGGCATTCCGTATATTTAATAATAATAGCTGCACGTACAAGCTAATAGCTTTTCGCAAAACACGAGCGCTCGCGCGACGTATTATTGCCGAAGCAAAACAAGACTCGTGGAAAGCCTATGTAAACACGTTAAATCGTTTCACGTCACTCTCTACTGTATGGTCCCGCATAAAGCGTTTCTCTGGGAAACATGCCCCAGTTCCTCTCCCTGTCTTGCACATGGCAGGATAGGACATCATCGACCCGGAAAAAGTGGCTGACAAGATAGGATGTGCTTTATCCGCACGCTCGGAAAACACAACGAACAATTTTTTAGACACAAGGACGGAGCGAGGCACGTTCTCTTGATTTTTCCACCACAGACGTCCTCCAGTACAACATACCATTCTCCATTTCTGAATTAACCGCAGCAATCGACACGCTCAAGAGTGACAGAGGGTCCCGGCACCGAATAATTATATCATAAAACGTTTACCAGCTGCTGCTTTAGACACACTTTTGGAAGCCCTCAATGCAATGTGGACATCAGGCACATTTCCGCCTTCATGGCGGGAAGAAATTATAGTCCCCATACGTAAACCAAATCAATCTGGCACGGATCCATTACACTACCGTCCCATTTCACTGACCTGCTCCCTGTGTAAACTGTTTGAAAAATTGTGAATGTCCGATTGATGTGGTTCTTAGAACATAACAACCTCCTTACTGTGATACAGAGTGGGTTCCGAAAACACTGGAGCACACTTGACCACATTTTAACACGACTCAGTTGTGCGCTCTGGTTTTATGAAACGCCACCATACAGCAGTAATATTGTTTTTGATATTGACGGCGCATATGATACGTCGTGGCGTTACGGTATCCTGATGAAGCTACACAATATGGGAATCAGAGGTCCCATGGCAATCTTCTTGTCAAATTTTTATATCTTCCAGAACGTTTCGCGTTAGAATAGGAAACTCTCTATCTGGCACATTTTCACAAGTTAACGGAGTCCCACAGGGGAACGTACTGACCGTTGCATTATTTGCTATTTCAATCAATGATGCGGGTACATCGCTGCGCGACTTCCGTAGGGAGAGCACTTTTCGTGGATGATTTCGGTATATAGTCCTCTTCACGCTCTTTGCGCACACGGTTGAGAAACAACTCCAGATGGCTGTTCGGAAGGTGCAGGTTTGGTGCAACAAAACCGGTTTCGTTGCGTCCACATCGAAAAACACCCCTATCCACTTCTGTCGCAAACGCTCTTGTACTGACCCCGTGATCATGCTTAATGGACGCCATATACCATTCAAGCCAGCTGCCAAGTTCCTGGGTGTGTGGATGGATCGTCGACTGACATACACCACTCACATCAACGATCTCGAACAGAAATGTGCAAAGCGACTACAGGTAATGCGTACAGTTTCTAGATGCTCGTATGGAGCAGATAGATCTATCCTGCTTCTGATGTACCGATCGCTCGTGCGTTCTAAAATTAACTATGGATGTTTTATTTATGACTGAGCGTGTGCCACAACCAAGCGTTTCCGTGATGTGATCCACAATGCAGCTCTTCTCATCGCTACTGGAGCCTTTCGCACTTCACCGGCTGATAGTGTACTGGTAGAAGTATACGAGCCACCTCTTGCGCTACGCCGTAAGTTATTGGGCGCGAGATACGCATGTAATGTCGCACAAAACCGGAAGCATCCTGCCTATCGGTGGATATTTTCAGGGACATCAAGAGCACGTCACAGGGCTCAGCGTGGATTACCGTTTTCCACTCGTATATCCTCGATTCTTCGAGAATGTAATGTCTGGCCGCGTTCCATAGCACGTGTAATCACACCGAGCACTCCCCCTTGGCATGCTGTCCCAGTAAAAACTGACGTGACTTTGACCTGCTCAAAGAAAGGACAGGTGAACCCGGAGGAACTCCGCATGTTAGCATTGGAAAAGATACATGAATATCACGACTTTTCGCACATTTACACAGACGGCTCAAAGTCGGTCTCTGGTGTCGGTTGTGCTTACGTAAGTCGACAAGGTGTTCGATCTTTTTGTTTACCGATGCAAACCTCGATTTTTTACTGCCGAACTGTATGCTACTCTACAAGCCCTCTACTTTATACAGAAAGACCGGTTCACAAAGTACGTGGTTTTCACAGACTCTGAGCAGTCTCCTGGCACTGAACACCTTTAACCAGGATAACTGACTTGGAAGAATTACAAAAGTAGTAAAATCCCTGCATGACATATGAAAAATATAGTGTTCTGCTGGATTCCTAGCCATATTGGACTCGCCGGAAACGAAGCTGCTGACATAACCGCCAAACACGCCATTAGCAATGGTCGTGTGGTCCATCTACGGCTCCCTCCAAGAGATATATACCCTACTATATTGTCAAGTATACAGTCAGAATGGCAACGATCCTGGAATTCGGAGTGTAGTAAGCTCAGGGTTTGAAAACCGACACTAGGAAAATGGCTGTCCTCTCACCGAACCAAACGCCGGGAAGAAGTAATACTCTGCCGATTGAGAATAGGCCATACCTTTGCAACACACAGTTATATGTTGACCGGTGATGACCGACCTCTATGCCAGTGCTGTTCTAACCCGCTTACCGTGTGCCATGTTTTAGTTGGCTGTGCACTGCTAGATCCTCTAAGACGCCAGATTTTAGGACGGTTGAATACCGACTCTTCTTTACGTATGCTTATAGGGAACAACTATGAGGCCGTGGCGTCTGGGAATATTTTCATGTTCATTCGGCAAGCTCGCCTTCACGTGATATACCCCCACACGTGAAGATGGATAGTAAGTTATGATAGCAGTACCGTAGATTGATTACAGTTCAGTTATGGGCGCAAAATGACACTAGATGTCGACGCGCCTCTAAACTCCAATCCACCACCACACCGTGGCTTTAGCAAGATGCATTAATTCATGGATTCATTCATAAATGGATAGGATGCCATACCGCATTCGAGCAAACTTTTTGTAATCTATTATGCCCCCGACGAGGCACCACCTTTTCGTGGTGGTGGTGGTGAGGGGGGGATTGAGTGCCCTAACGACCCGGAATCCCAGTTCATCGATGAGCTGGTTAGGGGTCAGACTAGGAGTGCCTCACCCGTCCTTCCATCCATACGCTCCCGTTCCAACGCCCATCCCAGCTTAACATCCATGTCCTTCACCTGATCCTGAGACACTAACTATCCCTGCCATGAGCAGGCAGGACAACCTTCCCGGTCCTACCCACTAGCTCAGTTTCATCAGGGTAGTTGCGCCCTCTCGCCCCCCCCCCCCCCGGGGATGACGGAGTCCTGGAGGCTGTGGTCCCCCGTCGTACGATGCCAGTTGCGACGGGGGAACACGTCTCTTTGGTCCTGATCCCGGTGGGCGCTAAATGACCAACCATGGTCGATGCGCCCTAAAACCACAATCACACACACTGTCCTGATCCCGGAGGGGTGGGTGGGTTCGTATGCCCCCATACGGACCAAGTGGCTTGTCGCTTGCTGGCCTGGTTGGCAGGGGTAAAGGATTTGGTGGTGCTGGATCCCGGCCGGGGTGGTGATTACCTCTTTCCCGGTCGGAAACGGCATCGCTTGGTCCGTATCGCTCTTCGGGTATCTGCCGTCCTCAAGATTTAGGGATACAGGCGTCCCCCAGTAGGGGCCTGTGTTGCGGGGCGCCACGAGGAGCCGATAATAAGTACAATTTCATGGGTAACTAGCATACGTAAACCCTCCCTGAACCTTCCAAAAAGGGCCAGAATGCCGGCCTTCCTTCTGGAAGCCGTTTCACTGACCCGACACCTGCATGCATGTCCACCTGCATGTCCACTTTCTCGCACCAGTCTCCACCGCTGCTCCTCATGGAGGAAGTTTAGCCGGAGGCAAAAGTTGGGAATCCAGGCCGCCTCCTCCACGAATACCTGTATTAAAATCTAGTGAGCATGGAAAAAGTCTGTCTGCCCTTTCGCCCTTTGATCGGAAGCGCGGATGTGACAAACTGGGTGACGTGTTCGGATGTGAGAAGCTACAAAATGGACGAATCGAGGTTGAGTTTCGAAGTGCAGACGACTCTAAGAGGACCATCGACGTGACTGAATTCAAGTACTGCGTAAGAAACCATGGCAAGACGACGGATGTTTCCATACCCATTGTGGTTGAACCCCATAGGACAAAACTATTCAAAAGGCGTTATAAACTGCTTTGACCTCAGGGATGTGTCAGATTCTGAAATCATCGATGGCCAGTCTGAGTACGGCGTCGTGGAAGCGCGCAAAATCAAGATGAGGAGAGGGAGCGATCTGCACGCAATAAAAAACATGGTTTTAGCCTTTAATTCGATAGATCTCCCCGCCACAATATGCGTTGGCTACGTGAGGGTAAGGGTGCGCGTTTTCGTCCCGAACCCCATGAGATGTGTTAGGTGTCAGCATTGCGGACACACTACACAATATTGCCGCGGCCGCCCGACCTGTGGTAGGTGCGGCACTTCGGAACACACAGACAGAAAGTGCGAATCAGAACGACTGGTGTGTAAATTGCGGCCAGGCCCAAGTTCCACACCGCCTTTGATAGAGCCTGCCCAGCACATCGGAAGGAAAGGGAAATTCTAGCTTTGAAATATTCCAGGAACTTATCTTTTATACAGGCTAGAGAGACCTATGATGAGTTTCACCCCAGAGTCTCGTACGCAGAGAAGGCGAGTAGCACGCCACGTTCTAACAATTGCACAGGCTTAACGAGTATTTCCGAGCTCCCCTCTCCCCGCTCAACCAACAGGCCCGACCTCGCAGATCTCCAGCGCCGCGTAATTTCTGACACAACTCCGGGCTCTTCTCACATCTTTTGGACTGATTTGCTCGTCAGAGCAGCCACAGCCCGCCCGGCCGCCTGACTGAGTGGAAGGTTTAGACTCCATTAGATTGCCTACCCCACAGTACAGCATGAAGATGGATGGCTTGCCGCGCGGAGAACCAAGAGGCCAAGCCACTCCGCCACGTTCCCCCGAAACTCCATCTTATCCACAGTCACTACCACATCCACATCTACCCACCACAGCCTTTACCCACACTCAAATCGACTGTTAGCCCTCCGCCACCTTCAATCATTTCTGGTAGGACCGGTGCAGTGGCCCGTAGAGTGCCAGTGGTACCACCACAGGCGGTGGAGGTCCGCTCCGGTGCTCCTGACATGGGGGCGTCTGGCCGCGCTTCCGGTGTCGGGTCCCGGGACTCATCGCCAGCCGCGCGAGCCGCGGGCCTCCGGTGACTAACAAATGCCCTACTGCAGTTCGCGAGGTTACTGAGTCCGCCGAGAACACAAATAAATTAATGGGTCCATCGTCTATGTCTTCCCGTGCAGGCGGAAAATTGCAGCCCAACGGTCTCCTGCGGTGGGACGTAAGCGGATCTCCTCATGGTCCACATCACCACCAGGTGGAGGGAGCCCGACCACTCGACTCGTGCTTACTCAGCATACACAGAATTGAGTGATAACCTAAGCGCAACATAGTCTGTGGTAATCTCCTTTTTACGCAACATGCACGTACAAATATATTCATCGTGTGTCAAGTTTGCAAAATTTTAGTGTTTTAAATGGTCAATTTACAAAACATTTGATAATGGAACTGCTGGGGGCTGCGTACGAGCATGGACGACCTACGCTCAGTTTTATTAAGTCGGCGCCGTCCAAGTGTGGTTTGCTTACAGGAAACAAAGCTGAGGTCCAGGACAGCCTGTAACATAAAAAGTACGACTTTCCGTCAGGACGTACCAGCTGGTGTCGTTGCGCACAGTGGTGTGCTCTTGGCAATGCATCACGGCATACCCGTACAGCAGATCAAGTTGCGTAGCAACGCTCGAGCAGTAGCAGCACGTGTGTATTTCTGACGACGACCATTCAGTATATGGTCTATTTACCTACCCCCTGGAACAGGTTTTAACGTCGCAGACATCAGATAGCTTCTGACACAGCTACCTCCTCCGGTCATTCTACTAGGTGATTTTAACGCACATCACACGCTTTGGGGCTGTGCTGATACCAACACACGAGAAACGAGGACGAGTTTTAGAACTCGTTTAGAACGTTTTCTACTCGATGAGTCGCAATGCATTTTAAACACATGAATGCTGACGCATTTTACGCTTCCGTCTGGATAGGAGTCAGAACTCGACATGAATATGGTGAGCCCACAACTGGTCCAGAATTTCACGTGGTCGGTGTCCGACAACCTACTGGGCAGTGATCATTCCCCGGTTTGGCTGTCTTACTACGATGGCGCGGTACTCGGTCGACGTCCACAGCGGTGGAATTTTCGCAACATCGAGTGGGATGAGTTCCAATCAGAAGTGGAAGCCAGACTCCCTACAAACTCTGAAGAACTGTCATTAACAATTGAGGCATTGACTTCAATTATAATTAACTCAGCCATAGCTTTTATATCGAGGACCTCCGGCACTCCCCGCCGTCGCCGTATTCCTGCCCCATGGTGGAGTCCAGATTGTCGCCTAGCAATTCGAGCTCGAAGATGCGCCTTCAGGGCGTTCGATCGTGACAGCACAACGGAAAACCTTATAGCATTCAGAAACGCCAAGGAATTGGCTCGGCGCACCATTCGATTGGCAAAACGTGTATTATGGAGAGCTGGAGAGCATATATAGGGTAGTTGTGCCGAACTATGCCAACGTCCGAAGTATGGACTTGTATTAGGGGGATTTCTGGGCAATTCTCGTCAATTCCACTCCCGGCACTCTATATTGGAGGCTACATCATAGCTGATCCAGGCGAAGTGGCTAGTCATATTGCTGATGTTATCGCAAGGCGTAGTGAACACACCGATTCAACATTTTTACGTACCTTGTCCGTAGTCAGAGACAGAGAGGTCAGTTTTATCACATCCGAACTTGTTTACAATTTGCCGTTTAAACAAGCTGAACTTACCCCTGTAATCAGCGGTTTGAAATTGTGTGGGGGGGGATAGATGGCGTGCTCAACTAAATGCTGAAGCATTTACCAACGCCTGCAAAGCACGCTTTACACTCCATCTACAACAGACTTTCGGATGTGGGATATTTCCGACCAGCTTGGCGAAAGGCAATTGTCATACCATTACTAAAGCCTAGAAAAGGTGGCGATGACCCAGCCCATTTTCTTCCGATATCGCTCACATCATTGTGTAAGCTGATGGAAAGAATGGTAAGCCTTCGCCTCAATTGGTTCTTAGGGACCCGGCACGTTTTATCCAACAACCAGTGCGGCTTTTGAAGAAATCGCAATACGATCGACCATTTCTTCAGACTCGATGATCGATTCGTTGGCTTTTGCGATGAAAAGTGTTTTTCGACATTGAAAGTGCTTTTGGGACCGCCTGGAAACATGTGATCTTGCAGAAACTCTATGGGATCCGTGGATCTCTGGGCGTGTTGAAAAAAACTTTATGAATGACCAACAATTGTGCATGCGAGTGGGCAATCAAACGTCGGACTTGCTCCACCAGGTTGAGGGAATCCCTCAAGGCAGTGTACTGAGCACCTCCCTCTTCTCAATTATTATAAATATTGATATTGGCAACTCACTCCCCTCGTCAATTGGAAGATCTCTCTTCGCTGATGATTCTGCGACCTGGTCTTGCAGCTCGTCACCCCTCATGGAGGGGACGAGTAGCCTAGGGGTAAGTTGCTCGTCTCACAATCGAAAGGTTGTGAGTTCGAGTCTCACTTGTCGCTACTCTTCGCTCGCGACCAATCGGCGTGAGAGATCGGCGACGCTACATGACTCAACGGTCGATGTGTCGTAAAACCAACAACAAACAAACAACCCCTCTCATGGAACGACAGCTGCAACTTACAATTTCTCGACTCAAAAAGTGGGGACATCAGAATGGTATCAGATTTTTCATTGCAAATAACGGCAGTAATTAATTTCTGCCGACGCCGAAGTAATTGTCCGGACATACTCTCAAGCTGTGCTGACGGGACAAATGACTCGTTTTCTTGGAGTGCAGTTTGACCACCGTATTTCATACAGATGGCATATAAAAACGCTCCATGACAAGTGTTTTAATGGAATGACAATATTGAAGTGTGTCTTCCGTATGTAATACGGTGCTGACAGAAAGAGTCTGCACCTCCTCTTTCGTGATCTCATTCATTCTAAGCTTGACTATGCATGTTATATATAGGACGGGGCGTGTGCCACCACTAAACGAATGCCAGAACCAATGCACCACGTTGCGAGGAGAATAATTACTGGAGCGTTTCGTACATCTCCAACGGTCAGTGTAGGGAGTGGATAGCTCAGTGGTTAAACTGAGCGTCTTGTAAGCCAGAGGTACGGGGTTCGATTCTCCGCGATGCCCGCCCTTCCTGCCAGGGCAAGAGGAGGGTGACGCCATATGACCTCAGCTGGTGAGTGCGTCATAAAGCCGCAATCCACACAACAGTCTGCGTACCAGCTGATGCACACGAACCTGCATTGTCCATGAGGCGTGAAATGCTCGGTCTCCGATATGCCTGCAAAATACAATTCCCGACACACCCAACATATTCAGTGGTGTTCTCCCGTGACATGTATGCGGTCATTCGTGATCATGTTAAGAGAGGAACGCCTTACTGTGTTGGAATGAGCACGCTCCCGAGACAAATGAGACTTCGAATGCAAGGAATAAGGCAGTATGAGCAAATAACTACTCTCCCGTGGGAATTGGCCTCCCCTCGATTGACATCTCCCTCGCTGTCGAGAGAAAACAAGATAGTACAAAAGAGGAGCTACTAGCACGTGCATTAGAGCACATTTCTTCAGCATGCCATGGCTGCATGGTCACGTACACAGATGGTTCAAAGACAGACACAGGCGTGGGTAGTGCTTTCGTCAGAGGATCCACCACAAGATCTTTTCCCCAGCCGCCACATGCCACGGTCTTCACTGCCGAGTTGATAGCCATCAGCAAAACCCTATCATACATCGAGGTCGACGACGAGGATATACATGTTATTTTGACTGATACTCTGAGCAGTGTTTTAGTCTTGCGCAGTTTTAACCAGCAACATGTTATTGTACGAGACATTTTATCGCAACTTACTTGGATACATCACATGGGAAAATAAGTAACACTGCTGGATTCCAGCACATGTCGGAATACGTGGCAACGTACTGGCCCATCAGACTGCAAGGCGTGCAGCATGAGCACCAAGTAGACGCGTACTCCCACTCCCAGCCAGTGATCACTGCCCAATTATCTCATTATTTATTCCTAGACAGTGGCAGGACAGATGGAATCAAGTGGAGTCCAACAAATTAATGCAAGTCAAACGACACCTAGCGCCGTGGCCCTCGTACTTTAGCAAAACTAGAATGGACGAGGTGGTTATTTGTCGACTCAGAATTGGTCACACTGTAGCCGCAAATAGGTATTTATTGTGCGGGTAAGAAAGGCCGAAATGTGTGAGGTGTAATGCCGCGCTGACTGTGCACCATGTGCTGGTGGGGTGCCCAGCATATACGGAAGACTGTAGGCGTCACTTCGGATGTGATGCTAATTTTCTGAAGTTGGACGAATGGTTGGGAAATGATTCCAGATTTATGCAGAACAGAGCAGTTTTGTGCTTCCTTGCAGATAGGATTTGAAGTAGTATACACACTTTCCTAGCTGATAATTTGTTTCCCCTGATATGTTCTATTAAGCACTATTCATATGCGACAATCTGATGTGTGATTAAGCAAGCTTGTTATGGGTTAAATATAACTCACAGGGGTTGACGCACCCTAAAACCACAATACTCATCACCATTTGTACTCCATATGCACCTAAGATGTATCGTACAGAGCCATGTATGTGCATATCTTGTTTTGCACATTGATGATTGGTGTGGGTTCTCTGATATAGTTAGTCTTGGCCGCCACCAGGCGCCATTTGTCATGGCAGTGTGAGATGATGAAAACGCTAGCTGTCTGCATCGCTGTGGTGAGCCATACTCCGCTGTGTTCCTGGGGCCATCGTCCTGGAGATGCACTGTGAGGCGGTGGCTGAGTGTCATGGTCGTATGACCAATGCAGGAGACGTTGCTGATTGCATATTCCCAGTAGTACATCCGAAACGAATTATTGCGTCAGTCTGTCTCAGTGTTGTGGGTTCGAACTGTCGACAGTTTCAAGTCCACGACACTGAGACAGACTGAGACCAATCTCACTAGTATCACAAACTGTGTATTCACACGAAGTTTGGTGTGAATACACATAGCGGTGATCTTCAAGTATTATCCCTCACACATTCTTCATATCAACAAGATGTTTAAGTCGCCATCAGCTTACTGCCAGCCAGCTGTTGGCGACTTATATATTAAACAAGATTGAATATAATGAAGTAAATACGTCCTCTTAAATATAATATACTTAAACAAGATTTCCTATATGTGCATTCACACCAAATTCAGTGTCATTGCACAGCATGTGATGTTAGTGAAATTGACCTCCGATGTACGCTCTACTTCCAGAAAGATTGTATGCTAATGTGATGATCGAAAGTGTTTGTTTTCTGAGCATGCTGAGAATCATATAACTTCTAAGTGCCGTTCTTGTCAATGTTGGCCATATGCGATGTGCAGGGACGTAGTCATTTGTTTGCTGTGTTGCGGTGAACCCACACGCCACCTGTGTGTATGCAGTTAATTTTAGCCGATGAAGGCTGATATGATGAAAGTTGGGCGTGGAGGCATCTCCAGTGTCCAGACGCCCATGATGATATGCAGCATACAGCTCAGTTTGTCGGCAGCGACGTTATCCATCTGCTGAAGGTGTGCATGGCCCACATTGATTGGTTGTGTAATTGTTTCAGTTCGGAATCATGTGCTGTCGTTGAGCGCATTATACAGGAGGTAGAACAGCTATCCGACCTTGAGAAACTTCTACTCTACCTCAAACTACCTGCTGGCAAGAACAACGATGTCGACCCACTCAAGATGTGAGTTACTGTGACATCACCACATGTTCAGCATGTCCTCTGTCCAAGCAACTGCTTCAGACACATGACATGTGAGGTAGACAATGCTCCAATAGTCGAGATCACACTATGCATCATCTGAGATAATCTACACTATAGGAGCATGACGTTTTGAGATACCTTATACTATGGAAGAGAGTGGTAATGATGGATAAAATTTGCATTTGTGAGGGAACTTTGCAAATATTATTGTCACAAATTTGTCATTAATTTTGTGTGCACAAATGTTCCCATGCAATTTTTGTTTCCCACCTATTTTGTATGTGCACGACGTTTTGCACTCAGGGACTATATTCTTGTGTAATCAATAATTCGTACATTTGCGCAATATTATTGGTATATTCGTTCATGATCAGTGTTCTATCGCATGTGTGCATAACCAAATATATATGTCACAAATGTTGGTATGACGCATATGTGTAAATACATGCTCAAATGGTAATCTCCATGGATAATTATTTGTATGCTGATTCGTTTTGTGCAATCTTTCGTGGATCACATATCCATATCTTAGCAGAGAAATGGGTGCCTGTTCCATTTATGTGATGCATATCGTCTTATTCATAAGTTTTCTTCATTTTAACAGCATTTCAAAACTGGGAGAAGAATAAATTGTCCAAAAAACGACACGTGACAAGAAATGTGTCCTGCAAAGCAAATGAAGAAGAGATCATTTGATGTATGTGAGTTTGTATCCTACTTGTATCTTTGGCACCAACATTGAAGGGTATGTTCATATATATATACCCTCGACGCCAAATAAAAAAGAAGAAGAATTTCCTCATGCTGTGGAATCCTAATCAACTGGATCGCTGCCAAAGTGGGCAAGCCCTCGTAGCGCATCGTCCAAGACCATTCTGCCCGACTTTTGGCGATTTTCTGTTAACGTATGTGAATGCGTTTCGAACAATATGCAACATTGATTACTCGAATACATGTTTGTTCAGCTCCACATACTTTTGCCATAGAATGGCCTACCACTTTCATAATAAGAAATATTTATGCGTGGCTGCCTACGGTGAGGTGGATGCACTGCCGATGCTGCAGTTGCACCAGTCACCATTCGAGACCATCCGTACTGCAGCAGCCCAGAGTGCACCACACGTCATCCGAGAGCTTTGGTACCGCAACCGCAGTACTCCAGAAACCCACCGCACATGCGACGTTATCCGTGTTGCGATAATCCAAAACACGCCACATATGTGAGGTTATCCATGCTGCAATGATACGGAACACCACCTGTGCAGGGCTGTCCATATCGCCATGTCCTGAATGCACCACCCGCCACCTAAGAGTATCTGCTTGATGTGCAGAACGCTGAACCCGCTGGGCAGCCGGTTCGAGATCCAGCAGACCATCATGTGGATCCGCACCCACCTGGAGGAGGACCAGGACGTCTCCATGCCCAAGCACGAGGTCTACGACGAATACCAGTCAGTACATAGTCGCACCGAATGGTCCCGTGTTCGGCGAATACTAGTCAGTCCCCCGTGGCCGACGGATACCAGTCAGTCCCCCGTGGCCGACGAATACCAGTCAGTATCCCATGTCCGACGAATACCAGTCAGTATCCCGTGTCCGACGAATACCAGTCAGTATCCCATGGCCGACGAATACCAGTCAGTATCCCGTGTCCGACGAATACCAGTCAGTATCCCATGGCCGACGAATACCAGTCAGTATCCTATGGCCGACGAATACCAGTCGGTGCCGCGTGGCTGACGGATACCAGTCAGTGCCGCGAGGCCGACGAATACCAGTCAGTGCCCCGTGTCCGACGAATACCAGTCAGTATCCCATGGCCGACGAATACAAGTCAGTATCCCATGGCCGACGAATACCAGTCGGTGCCGCGTGGCTGACGGATACCAGTCAGTGCCGCGAGGCCGACGAATACCAGTCAGTGCCCCGTGTCCGACGAATACCAGTCAGTATCCCATGGCCGACGAATACCAGTCAGTATCCCGTGTCCGACGGATACCAGTCAGTGCCGCGTGGCCGATTACCAGTCGGTATACAGTCGCACCGTGTGGTCCCGCGCCAGGCGACCTGCATGCTGTTCGAGCGTGATACGTCTCAGTTGGGATTGTAGATTTGTGGTTTTGATGCAGAAGGGTACCGAATTCCATTTCACAGGTGATCCAATTTTAACACAAAATTGTATCCCACCAAGGTCCAATTTTAACACAGAATCGATGATGGCAGCTAGACTTAAAGTATACTATTAACTTCTGAAGTTTCAGGAAAACTACTACCTCCGTGCATATATGCTCTAGTTCGCAAATGTATTGCTAGTACAGCCAGTACATCGACAAATGTTGTTCATCCTTAGCAATGGGAAAGAGTTCAACATAAAATTGTTCAAAAGTAAGCTAGGAAAAAGAGTGGAGATTCCTATGTTTCTATGTTGAGATTGTTTTTTTAGTCCGCAATATAATCCACATGGGTTGACGCACCTAAAACCCCAATAATCATCATTTCGTTAGTCCTATGTTGAGATTATTGCGATTCCTAGCAGTTCCAAATGGAGCAGAGAAAAGCAAGGGAGGTGTATTGTCAGTGACTAGGTTTCCTGTTTCACACCCGATGGTCACACGTTCTGACCTTGGTTGGCCTTCCAGTTCCAGATCTGGTGGAAGATCCCTCCCCCTAAAGTACAAGATGCCATGCTTGGATGTACCGGCTCAGTTTAGGTCAAACTATCGGATGCTATTGTTTTAGTAATCAGAAAATGCGTATGCGGTTTCGTCTAGCTGTAAGAATCGTTGACCGGGCAAAACGTCACCACTAGCCGCTATCTGGCGATTGAAACAGTTGCTTTGAATAACAAATGGGCCACCAGCGAGCGCAGCGTTAAGGAGTGTCAGTTGATCTGGAGACAGCAGCGGCCACCGGCCGGTTCGACGGTGTGTCGGACCGAGTGGACAGTAGGCGGCGTTAATATTCATACGTGGGCTCGGCGGTACACGTCGCTCGGCTGCAGCTGCTGCCTTCCTGCAGGATGGCTGTGCCGACGGCCTCCAACAGTGTCGCAACAGCCTCGCTCTCCAAACGGCCCGGTAACGCCTACTGGCGCCGCACCACATGGCATTAGCACATGCTGTTGTGGTGTCACGTGACGTTGACATGGTCTGGTATAATGCGGTGTCGCGTGACATTAGCGTGGTCTGGTATGGTGTGGTGTCACGTGACATTGTTATGGTCTGGCGTCGTTTGTGTCACGGGACACTGACATGGCCTGGTATCATGTGCGCAGAATGTACTGCGCTACCAACAGCATGAAAGGCCTCAGCACGGCCGACTTCGGCAAGGTGATGAAGCAGGTGTTTCCGCGCGTGCGGCCTCGTCGGTTGGGCACGCGCGGCCACTCGCGCTACTGCTACGCCGGCCTGCGCCGCAAAACAAAACTGGAGCCGCCGCAGCTGGCCGACCTGGATGGCGAGCCGACTGTCCAGGTGAGTCTGCTGTTGGCCTTGACGGAGAGCCGACTGCCAAGGTGGACCTACCAATACTCAGCTGGTCGACCTGGATAGCGAGCCGACTGTCCAGGTGAGTCTGCTGTTAGCCTGGACGGAGAGCCAACTGTCAAGGTGGGCCTACCAATACACAGCTGGCCGACCTGGATAGCGAGCCGACTGTCCAGGTGAGTACTGTTAGCCTGGACGGAGAGTCGACTGTCAATGTGGGTCTGCTGGTGCACAGCTGGCCGACCTGGATAGCGAGCCAACTGTCCAGGTGGGTCTCCTGTTAGCCTGGACGGAGAGTCGACTGTCAAGGTGGGCCTACCAATACACAGCTGGCCGACCTGGACGGCGAGCCGACTGTCCAGGTGAGTCTGCTGTTAGCCTGGACGGAGAGCTGACTGTCAATGTGGGCCTACCAATACACAGCTGGCCGACCTGGACGGCGAGCCGACTGTCCAGGTGAGTCTGCTGTTAGCCTGGACGGAGAGCTGACTGTCAATGTGGGCCTACCAATACACAGCTGGCCGACCTGGACGGCGAGCCGACTGTCCAGGTGAGTCTGCTGTTGGCCTGGACGGAGAGTTGACTGTCAAGGTGGGCCTACCAATACACAGCTGGCCGACCTGGACGGCGAGCCGACTGTCCAGGTGAGTCTGCTGTTAGCCTGGACGGAGAGTCGACTGTCAAGCTACGTCTACCAATACACAGCTGGTCGACCTGGACAGCGAGCCGACTGTCAAGGTGGGACTGCTGTTAGCCTGGACGGAGAACCGACTGTCAAGGTGGGCCAACCGATACACAGCTGGCCGACCTGGATAGCGAGCCGACTGTCCAGGTGAGTCTGCTGTTGGCCTGGACGGAGAGCCGACTGTCAAGGTGGGCCTACCAATACACAGCTGGCCGACCTGGATAGCGAGCCGACTATCCAGGTGAGTCTGCTGTTGGCCTGGACGAAGAGTCGACTGTCAATGTGGGTCTGCTAGTGCACAGCTGGCCGACCTGGACCGCGAGCCGACCGTCAAGGTTAGTCCACTGGTGCACTGGCTCCTCCAGCGTCCACCGACCACCCGAGCCCGCGTGATTTAGTGCACTCGCATCTGAATATGTAATGCTCTGGCACGTCTCAGCCACCCTTCGGAAGCTATCTAAATGTTTCACTGCAACAGATGCTATTTACATCCAGCCTTGGCAGCACTTCTGCGGTCGAGTCGCCGTGTCGACCATGCGAACTGTCACCAATCACTGGTAATAATGCTCACTTCCCCAAGTGATGCACTCATCATGGTAAATATGGCTGCTTATCACGGACGTCAACCGTTGGCTGCAGCTGTCAGTCCTGTGGTGATCAGCGATATTATTACTGGCGGCGTGCCAACGCAACTCCTTACAACACTATCATGTCGACAAACAGCTATTCGGGTCGGCCGTCACGTATCGACTGCGCAGGTGAAATTCCTCCGTAGGTAGGATTTGAGTTGCATGTCCTATAAACTAAACAGGGACAAAATATTTCCGGCATGTGACCAATTTTCGTTTGGTGTTTTCCCTGATTTTTAGTGGTGAGTCTCCCAAAAATCACCAGATGTATTGGTCGGCTGAGTGTCATTTGATCTCCTGGGACGGCAGTGTCTCTTGGAGCGTCAATATGTAAAATACGGAAAACAGTTGGACAATCACGTGGCGTCTGTGTTCGGCCACCTTTGTTCGAGTTGGCTCTACTCTCTTGCTCAAGTAGTTCCTGTTCGTTATCTATCGAAGATGGGTGTTTATGAATCACGCGGTAACGCTGGTCCCAAACTGCACACCGGGTCGGCTCGGCGTGACGCGAGATTTTCAATACCGCCGCTGTGGTGGTGAGCTATTCCGGTTTGCGATATTAGTGGCAGTAACCCGATTTGGGACGGTTGGCGTGATCTCGCTGAGCATTGTGCCACCGGTGATTTGGCCGCCGGGGAACCAGGTATCGGACGATCCGCTTTCCGCTGACCCTGTGTAGCCTGGTACGTGACCCCGCTCCTCCCGGCCCTGCCTGTGATCCTATGCTTGTCGGTGGGCTGTACCCTGTGGTTGCTGCGTGATCAGCAATTCGCTTGCTGATGCACCAGGCTTCGCCACGCCTCGCACAGCACGCGATCCGTCGTTGGCGGCTCGTGGTGTGATGGCGTGAGTGCACCTAGTCTGCCGACCGGCCCAACCCTGCGCCTCACTCGTGACCCGTGTCGCTGCAGCAACCTGGTCCCGGTCTCCCGTCAGCTATGACAACAGGCTGGTCCCAGTCTCCCGTCAGCCGTGACAGGCTGGTCCCAGTCTCCCGTCAGCTATGACAACAGGCTGGTCCCGGTCTCCCGTCAGCCGTGACAACAGGCTGGTCCCAGTCTCCCGTCAGCCGTGACAACAGGCTGGTCCCAGTCTCCCGTCAGCCGTGACAACAGGCTGGTCCCAGTCTCCCGTCAGCCGTGACAACAGGCTGGTCCCAGTCTCCCGTCAGCCGTGACAACAGGCTGGTCCCAGTCTCCCGTCAGCCGTGACAGCAGGCTGGTCCCAGTCTCCCGTCAGCTATGACAACAGGCTGGTCCCAGTCTCCCGTCAGCTATGACAACAGGCTGGTCCCAGTCTCCCGTCAGCCGTGACAACAGGCTGGTCCCAGTCTCCCGTCAGCCGTGACAACAGGCTGGTCCCAGTCTCCCGTCAGCCGTGACAACAGGCTGGTCCCAGTCTCCCGTCAGCTATGACAACAGGCTGGTCCCAGTCTCCCGTCAGCCGTGACAACAGGCTGGCCCCAGTCTCCCGTCAGCCGTGACAACAACCTGGTCCCAGTCTCCCATCAGCCGTGACAACAGGCTGGTCCCAGTCTCCCGTCAGCCGTGACAACAGGCTGGTCCCAGTCTCCCGTCAGCTATGACAACAGGCTGGTCCCAGTCTCCCGTCAGCTATGACAACAGGCTGGTCCCAGTCTCCCGTCAGCTATGACAACAGGCTGGTCCCAGTCTCCCGTCAGTTGTGACAGGCTGGTCCCAGTCTCCCGTCGCCCGTAACAACAGGCTGGTCCCAGTCTCCCGTCAGTTGTGACAGGCTGGTCCCAGTCTCCCGTCGCCCGTAACAACAGGCTGGTCCCAGTCTCCC
This sequence comes from Imbricaverruca yamaguchii, assembly GCA_034440575.1. Classification (NCBI taxonomy): domain Eukaryota; kingdom Metazoa; phylum Arthropoda; class Thecostraca; family Neoverrucidae; genus Imbricaverruca; species Imbricaverruca yamaguchii. The sequence goes on from JAOTOL010001574.1 coordinate 473,667, forward strand.
GTCAGCCGTGACAACAGGCTGGTCCCAGTCTCCCGTCAGTTGTGACAGGCTGGTCCCAGTCTCCCGTCAGCCGTGACAACAACCTGGTCCCAGTCTCCCATCAGCCGTGACAACAGGCTGGTCCCAGTCTCACGTCAGTCGTGACAACAGGCTGGTCCCAGTCTCCCGCCACCCATAACAACAGGCTGATACCAGTCTCCCGTCAGCCGTGACAACAGGCTGGTACAGGTCTCCCGTCACCCATAACAACAGGCTGGTCCCAGTCTCCCGTCAGTCGTGACAGCAGGCTGGTTCCAGTCTCTCGTCAGCCGTGACAACTGGCTGGTCCCAGTCTCACCATCTCGACTGCGTTGTTCTGACCAGCGAGAAAGCGATGATATTTATGACTAGTGTCACAAGCTGCCAGAAATGCAGACCAACCGGTCCTGACGACTTCCAGGACGCGCCCAATGCGCTACTCCCGATCACAAGGATACATTTTGCACGTCGTGTAATGCACCCATTATCTCTTGTCGGGTAACTGATACATTTATGTTGCTTTGTTGTAGCTTCCAAGCCATGGTACTTTGCATGTGGTACCGAAGTGTCGTCGTGTATATGATCTTCCAATGCTAGACATATTACCGAAAGCGTCTTGTGCCTGGTAAGACGTATTATGACAGTCCTATCGTGCTGAGTTGTGCCAGTGGAGAATGTAGACCGAACTGTTCGCGTGTATTGCAGTTTGATACATTGGGCGGAAATATTAGGCGACACACTCCATGCGCTATGTGCTTTTTTAAATCCAGGCAGTCAACAAAAAGGATCGTGATCCATCTAAGCAGGCCCAAATGGAAGCGTTTTGTGAGCTTTTATGTCGAACAAAAGAGTCCATTACTGAATGATCACTTGTCAGAAGGTACGACACGTTGATAGTCCTTGTAGTAATCCTTGCATGTGACGCAGTGGCACCTGGCTTAGATTTAATGTTGCCACGCCGCATGCACTGTTCCACGCCATCATTGTTGTATGATTGCGCTCGGCATTGTCGGCCGTAGCTCCCGCCCATTGTGGAAATGCACCATGTCCCAGTGCTCAACGTGATCAGCATGCATAATGTATGAGCGAACCACAGCCTGCCTTCCGCGCAGACTCTGAGCGGCGTCAGGGCGCTGTGGAGGGCTGGCAGGATGACTCCTGGGACCGAGGACGCTGGGTGGATTGGGCTGTTGGTACTGGAGAGGACAGTGGGTGGTGAGGGCTTTTAGGACCAGGGAGGAGAATGGGTGAGTAGGCTTTTGGTTCCAACAGCTCGCACCATCCACTGTCCTCCCTTTACCCAACAACCAGCCCCACTCACTAACCTCGAGGATCTCATCAGCCCACACCACCCACTGTCCTCCCTTGTTACAACAGCCCACACTACCCGCTGTCCCCTTGGTCCCAAGAGCCCACGCCACCCACTGCCCCCCTCCCTCACGCCTTGGTCCAAACAGCCCACTCCACCCACTGCCCCCCACCCCTTGGTCCAAACAGCCCACTCCACCCACTGCCCCCCCTGGTCCCAACAGCCAACTCCACAGTGATAAATTATTCGTCAAATGTACCACTCTCTGAACACTCAATCAACATCCTTCTCCAAGAAGTATCGGCATCCTGCTCCTTGATGAATGCTGATACAGTATTCATGTCTCCTTTTGTAACAGTATCACGTTTATAAATAGCATGTGCGTGCTCTTGATAGGGAATGGTGATACACAAAAATTTTACAATGCAATTTCAGGCAACGGGATAACCTGAATGCCATGTGATATGGAATACAATACCAATTTATACCATGGTTATTATTCTCCCTATCCCGAATGTAGCTCTTCGTAAATTATTAATCTCGACATAAATGATAAAGGTCCAGTCATAAATACCTACACCATGGACTCAACTTTTAGTTTGAAGTCCATCAAAAACATTCTAAATGACGCTAATTCAATGGTAAATTTCGACATCCTGTCGTGCTCGTTTCGACATCTCACACCTAACGAAACACCATTATTTTAACCCTGCAACTCCACCCACTGTCCTCCCTGGTCCCAACACCCAACTCCACCCACTGTTCTCCCTGGTCCAAACAGCCCACACCACCCACTATCCTCCCCGGTCCAAACAGCCCACACCAACCGCTGTCCTCCCCGGTCCAAACAGCCCACACCAACCGCTGTCCTCCCCGGTCCAAACAGCCCACACCACCCACTGTCCTCCCTGGTCCCAACACCACCCACTGTCCTCCCTGGTCCAAACAGCCCACACCACCCACTGCCCCCTGGTCCCGAGGGGACGAGTAGCCTAGGGGTAAGTTGATCGTCTCACAATCGAAAGGTTGTGAGTTCGAGTCTCACCTGTCGCTACTCTTCGCCCGCGACCAATCGGCGTGAGAGATTGGCGACGCTACATGACTCAACGGTCGATGTGTCGTAAAAAAAAACAATAACCAACCAACCCCTGGTCCCGACAGCCACTCCACCCCAACAGCCCAGGTGGTGCCGTGACTGACTGCCGTAGGGGGCAGGTGGTGCTGGGACTGACGGCCATAGGGAGCAGGTGGTGCTGGGACTGACTGCCATATAGAGCAGGTGGTGCTGGGACTGACTGCCATAGGGGGCAGGTGGTGCTGGGACTGACTGCCATATAGAGCAGGTGGTGCTGGGACTGACTGCCATAGGGGGCAGGTGGTGCTGGGACTGACGGCCATAGGGAGCAGGTGGTGCTGGGACTGACTGCCATATAGAGCAGGTGGTGCTGGGACTGACTGCCATATAGAGCAGGTGGTGCTGGGACTGACTGCCATAGGGGGCAGGTGGTGCCGTGACTGACTGCCATAGGGGGCAGGTGGTGCCGTGACTGACTGCCATAGGGAGCAGGTGGTGCTGGGACTGACTGCCATAGAGGGCGGGTGGTGCCGGGACAAAGTGGATGATGATTTGCAGTGTAAATCGGGGGCGAAATCGCCGCGAATCATATGGTACTATATTTAATGCAACACCGTGATATCCCATCGCGGTGACAGCGGCCGAACCGGTCGAAATTAAGTCCCGCGAATTTTGTCTGGTGTTGACGTGACTTTCTTTGCTCTTTCTCAACAACGGCGTTCGTATCGCGTCCGAACCTGGCTAAATGCATCAGGTATCAGCCTCATTTTTCATCCTTGAGCCGTTGGGGCTGAAGTTAACTTCCTGTTACACCTGAACCAATGCATTATTGTATATGCTGAACCTGAACCTCATTGGCACTGAACTTCAGCCTTGTCCGCATATGAGAGTTGAAAGGATTTCGGCAAATATAATGCGATTTCATCGCCGAGTATCATGGGTTTAAGCTACACGTAGCCCTGATACTCCCCAACGACATGGTGGGAGCGTGATATTGTCTACTTCATAGCTAATCGGACCAATTAAGTATGTGCAAAACTCAGCACGGCCAATTATTTACTTGTGTCTCATTCTCATTCTCAGTCAGGCAGGCATGACTGCATAGGTGCGTGTTTCGCTCTGGGACTCGATGCACGTCTTGATCAGCAGACTTCTATCGTGTTCCGTTACACTGAAGTTTTGATTAACTGAAAACAAACCCGAAATATTCCATAGTTGTCGCATTGTCCTGACCCCGATGTGCTAAGTGATCTACCATGGTCGATGCGCCCAAAAGCCCTAACTACACACCGATCCTGATGTGTCGCGCAGTACCTCGGTCTGCCTGACTTATACTGACTGATGAGAGTTGAAATCATCGAGGCGAGAAGGTGACTTTCGGTATGTGACAATTAATGCAGTGGATGTACTTGCCTGCGAAGCAGCCTAATGCGTGTTATTTACCCACTAAGTTTAAATAGCAAGAAGCGCCGCCACCATGTTCTGGCTTCGCAAGAGTTTGTGAAACTCACCAGCGAGCGCTGGCTTTGGAGGGACGGCCGTATGTATTGAACACAAAGTACATGGACTCTACAGGATCCAAAATGGAGCATGTACCATAGCACTGTTATCCAGATTAAAACACTGAATATGGGAATGATGGACGTAAAATGATCAGCGCAGTGGCCGCCATAGATGCGCATACCAGAAATATAGTACCGCGTGTGGTTGCAACCGATATTGGCATACCCATGATGTTGGCCGCTCTTCGATTAAGCACTGCGCGGAACGAATTACTTTTTGTTGAAGCACCAAACAGGTAAATTATATATTTTGTAGTTTCTTTGGATCACGTATTATTGGACTGAGATGCTGAACCTAACACGTTCGTACCGAGAACGAAGATGGTGATTCTGTTTCTAATTTACTGTGTCTTGTTCTGATTTCGTTAATCAACTGAAGGGGACAGTTTCCGGTGTCAACGGCGCGCCTTGCTGTCGGTGTGTCCCCAACTCGTCACGATCAGTCTTCGTCAGCAATTACCCGGAGTCAACTACCGCAGTATTGCCATCGCTGTTGGACTTCCAGGAAGTTGTGTGCTGTTTTACATTATGCGCGAACGGACTTAGAGCAGTCATATGCGCTAGTACAGCGTAAAACTGCGCGGGTGCATTCGGTGGACATACAAGAAACAAGTACCGACATGCAAACATAAAAGGATTAGGTAATGGCCTTTAAATGGACAAGAAACAGGACCGAAATATATATATGCATACAAGAAACAGGTACCGACATATAAGCATGCAAGAAACCGGTACCGACATATAAACATACAAGAAACCAGTACTGGCATTTGGGCATACGAGGAACAGGTGCCGACATGTAATCGAACAATAAGCAGGTAGCAACATGTAAACGTACAATAAACCGGTACCGATATATAAACATACAAGGAACAGGTATACACATGCAAGCATTGTCCAAACGCACCAGAGTGGTACAGCACATTTTGTTTTGTTCTGCAACTTCATTGCCGTCTCCCATCTGCTTGTATACAGATTGCTCTGTGGCACCGTCAAAAATCCCCATTTGACGTGAAGCACCGCCGAGGTGTAGGTGCCGGATGACGTCGACGGCTGGTCGGCAGGTGAAGCTGAGTCGGTGCGGGTGACAGACGGCAGGCATGCTACCAGCCGCTGCGGCGTATGGTACAGGAGTGCCTGCAGAGTCACCTTCGGTGAATTGCATGCTGTTGGCTGTCGGATAGCACTCTACCTTGGTCTCATGCACCTTGCAATAGGCGGGCATGATGTCTGTCTTCGCCGCTTCATTCATCACGCGGCGGACCATTCGGTAGCCGTGCACAGACAAGTTAGCTAACACACATTTCCAGCGTCCGCTCTCCTGACACGCACTCGAGCTGGCTCAGTTTGGAGCTTCTGAGAGCCGGCGAATCTTGTTTGGCGGAGTAGGTGATGCCCGCACCTGTTGCAGCACGAAAACCGCATCTTGCATGCCCTCAGCACGAGCACTTTGCCCGGCAGCCTCCACGAGCTGCAGATAACTGTGCTGTTGGGCAACTCTTGAGGTTGTCCGACCCTGAGAACGGGCGTAGAGCAAATAATAGATTCTAGCCGGTCGTTCTCGCGCTCTTTCCACGACTTCGTCGTCTTCGCCGGTCTCGGCTTTATCATCACTCACGACGTGGTGCCCACACTTCAGGGATACGGAGAACACCTCGTCTCCCGAAAGATTAGTCGCACACTGACTTCTGAATTCGTCCTGGATTCGTTTTCACTTAACCCACTTTCCTTTGAAGTTCTTGGCAATCAGTCGGTCGCCTTTTTCATGTCTACAATCGACGACTGACTTTGGAAATGGCTCTGAGGGATGTTCTCCTCAGCCAACTACATACTATAATTTAACACATGATCATAATAAGTTGCGTCGCCCAAACCTTTTGCACTAGTTAAAAGCCTACTACTTCCTCTCAGCTGACGCGCACTTCCATGTTCACTGAACGAAAAATCCAGCCGCCCTAACCCGACCTTTGCAAGCAGACAGCTTTCCTGTCATGGGACGCGCTCAGTACGTGACCTATCTCGACTCTGTCGCCTCGTCGGTTATAGTTTTTTTTTTAAACAACGCTGGACCAGTTTACCCGGTCAAAACACCCTGTCAGCCGACGCGTCGCGGAGTACGGCTGGGGCTTCCCTGTGCCGCCCGTGTCGGCCACTCAACCGCATCGTGACTTGCCGGGATACAATTTATCACTATCAGTGTTGAGGCAATTAGGTGCAGCGAAAGCTTACGGTACATAAAGTTAAAGAATTGGCGATTCCTTTTGCATTGGTCTCTGGTTGTGCGCTGTTGTGCGTTTTTATAACCTTATTTGGACATGGAGATACTAAATAAAGTTCAGCGACTATTGCAATGGCTTATTGTTTGATCAAAGATATCGTATTGTGAACCGTCCTACGACTTCTTTAATTGCGTAACGTAGTGACCATAATCTCAGCATCTCACTTGCCCAAGTTTTTAGAATGCGTCTTACCTTTATCAGTCGTCAAACACCGACAATATTTGTGCACAATTGCGTGGTTTTTCCCACACGTAATGTCCATGTTCATAGAGTTGTTACTATGTCATATCGTGTGCACATTTTCATGAAAGCCGTGATCTGGTGTGCTTCTGGCATCTGCTGATGCAATTGCGCCACACATTTTGTGTTAAAAAAGTAGTTGAATGCATTTCTGGTTAGTTTTTTTTCCGTCAGTTATCACACTGTGCGTATGCGTGGTATTTGGGTACTTGGATGCGGAAATATGCTAACCAGCTGTGATCGATTTCAATCAAATAATGTTTGGTGTCGTTACAACTCGTCTGAATAACACACTATGCAAATCCACTGGAAAAAAGTTGATGCAAATATTCCAGCGTGCCTGCTACCTTGTCCTTTGTCGTCCAGAATATTGAGCTATCCGGAAGACCATCCTCGCCTTCTCCCTAAAAGATACCATGGAGTTGTACGAGAATGGTCGCATACTTATTGTTGCTGGATAACGATGCCCCAAGCCGACTGAAAACTACACAAAGGATTTTTTTTCTTGCTAGAAACATAAGAAACATCCCCTCCTGGGTTGGAATCCCCAAACGCTTTTTTCCTCTGCATTCAGGATTTCAAAACACAAATCCAGAACTGGTCTTCTCTGTTCAAAGTTCACCACCTGACCGGTCAGCACCACCACCGCCTTAGGCTATGGTGTCCGCCGGGGATTGGCGTTCAGTCCATGACGTCACCGTTAGAAGACGTACAACGAACTGAATGCTAGTCATTGGTTGTGAGGAATTTCGGATGCATGGGACACAAGTTGTCATGACTCGCATGGCGAGGACTAAGGGACTAACATCTGAGCAGCAGGCGAAAGTCCGACCGGCAGAGTTGGGCACACAAGACATGCGGCCAACCTCGTACTGTATACTCCATGCACCTTCGAGTGCTGAACCCTACAGTCACCCAACTGCACCGCCGAGCCCATGCCTTTCGTCCGAACACTGCTGTGCTGGCCGTTCCGTACGGCGCTGAATCGACCAGCGCGCGCGCGCGGTTATATTTAGCGGGTGCTCGCGTGCCGTGACCGGGGGGGGGGCGTCGTGCCGCGGCTCTTCAGCGTGTTCGACTGTTGGGTATGTGCGTCCGCCCCCCCCCCCGCCCTCATGCCATATCCCGCTGTAGTGGCATTTGTAGTCCAAATGTCATGACACGCCATGTAGCGAGTTCAGGCTGGCGTGTCGGCGGCAATATCGCTGTGACAGTACGTACCTGTATGGGGACACCCAGATGTGGCGACCAATCAGGGCTGATGTGCTTGATTGTTTGGGTTTAAGGGCGCGCCAACTACAGGGTCATGGATCAGGGGTCACCCGCAAGTGTCGGCGGGTCAGGGGACACCCACTGGTGTCGTCCGGTCTCATTTTGGAGCCATACAAATTGCGGGGAGCATCAGGGAGTGACGGTTCGTTAATGGAATGTCCAGAACTTTCGGGAGGTGAGTGGTTCGTCATGAGGTATGCAAAAGGACCAGAATATCCTAAGGATGTAGGGCGATCCGGATGGTACTGGATGCTTCTGAAATGTTTCGAGAGTTCCAGGGAGTTGGGAAGGTGCGAAGTGTTCAGCGACTCATCGAGTGTCAGAAGATCCTCGTGGGTGTTGGGTGGTCTGGAGTGTGCACGGACTCTCGAGATGTCAAGACAATCCTCGTGGGTGTCGGGCGGCCTGGAGAGCGGTTTGGGACTCCTGGAAGTGTCGGAAGGTGTACGAGTCAAGGTAGTCAGGGACTTCCAGGAATATCGCGAGATCCGCCAAGTGGACCTCTTGTCGTCAGCCGGATTAGGGTCGGACGCTCCGGTCGGCCTGTTGCTAACTCCTTTATCCAACCCGTGTTCAATGAGCACGTTTGTCAGCCGGGTCCAGGTCGTTACCTGCATACGGAAGTAGCCCATGGATATAATTGGCCACGGCCACAAATTATATTTATGTGGATCGATGTGTACGCTTCACGTATGTGGTTTATGGCGGTGCCGTAGGCGTGCTGGGTGGATAGCATGCTGTACACGGCGGGCGAGAGCCACCATTTCACTGTGCTGAGTCATCGTGTAAGACGGCCGGCCCACTGGCCAATATGGTAACCGAGGCGCTGGCGCCGTCCAAACGCGATCATCAATCGTTCAGGTCAGCCGCGCCATTGTGCAGAAATTGTCGTGTTGCAAGTGCCCATGGCGTACAATGCGGTACAATGCTAGGCATTAAAGGGATGTTTACGTGTCCGCACAACCTATCGATGTGTGCGTGTCTGAAATACCGCATCCGTTACGCATACAGCACCCGCACAGGTTTGGGTGGGGTGGGGTCGGATGGTGTGGAGTGAATCGTATCTGATCCGAATGTCGTGCGTCACGCGTCACCGATAGTTGGTCGGCACCTGACAGTTACCCCGTTTACATGAGCAACAAAACTTCCGAATACGATGGGATCAGGAAAACTTGCGAAAATAATACTCTTGTAAACTGGTTTTGGCGTAACAAAACATGCGAATAGCTTAACGCAAATTTACGCTTCGGTAAGTGGAAGTTTGGGATTAGCGCCAGTCATTAACAAATAACGGTACGGCTGCAAAGGTCAGGATACATCTTGTTGCTATTCTCTACTACGTTTTCAGTATATTTAGGGAAAGTATGAAAAGTAAACGTCTTGTTTTTAATTACAATTGCAAACCTAGTTTTGAAATACAAAAATCCGACATGAAACAGCTGAAGTCGGCGCTGAGACGTCACGTTATTGGTACGTGCTCCAACCGTCAGTTTTACGATGTGCCGCGGAGTGTTCATGTTGCGGATTTGTCACAGCGTTTGTGTTTTGTTGAACTATCTGTTGGATTGCGTAGTGAACCTGGTTTACCCTGTTCATTTGACCATTGCACAGTCTGGAGCAATGCATCATTACATAGTCTGGAACCTATCCTATAGAACATAGTCTGGCCTGGAACCAATGCACCGTTTGATTCACGAAGAAGAAACGGCTATGCTGTCATCGACAACATGTCGTCGGCTCTGTTAATCCCTCGAATTCACAGATTCCCTATATATCCGGCCAACAACCTCAAACTACACGGATCATTGATGATACATAGTGTCTGTGTACGCCGTTGCTCGAAGCAGGTGTGTCAGAAGTGAAAAATGCGCAAAATATTCTAAACTTTTTACCACATCGCGTCAGCCGTCAAATCGTAAAAAAATCTGATTAGGTACCTGCTTTGCTACTTTTAAACTGGCCGCGCGATCGGAACTTTTGCGAATCGATCAAATCTGAGATTTTTGTTTACGACTGACCTGCTCATGTAAACGGGGTAAGTGTGCCGGCCCTCTGTCATGGGTCCGTGGTTTTGTGTGGCGACTGCAGGATGTCCGTTTGACAAGAAGCTGTACCTACCGCTCACTGGACTGGGTCAAAGCCACCACTTGAGTGTGGGGTGTGGTGTGACAAGAAGCCGTCCCTTCCGCTCACTGGACTGGGTCAATGCCACCACTTGAGTGTGGGGTGTGGTGTGACAAGAAGCCGTCCCTACCGCTCACTGGACTGGGTCAATACCACCACTCTGCTGTGGGGTGTGGCGTGACAAGCCGTCCCTGCTGCGCACGGGACTGGGTCAATACTACCACCCGTCTGTGAGGTGTGGTGTTAATTTGCCAAATCGTATTGTTCTCGAGATGCATTGGTATTTCATGCCTGTACCCTTCCGGACAACTGATGTCGACCGAATTTTCACCTGTCGGGTGATTGAGTTTACGACGGCGGATAATGACGGACACAAACACTTGGACTGTTGTCTACGGGACAATGTCCAGGTGTCGTACTAAGAGTCAGTTGTACCACGTATCTTACACCAGCTCGGTCACACGCCTTGGGCTAGCTGGACCACACGCCTTGTGCTAGCTGGGTCACACGCCTTGGGCTAGCTGGGTTACACGCCTTGGGCTAGCTGAGTTACACACCTTGGATTAGCTGTACCACATGCGTTGGACTAGCTGGACCGCACGCTCTGGGCTGTCTGGACGACACACCTTGGACTGGATGAATCACACACTTTAGACTGCATGGATCACACGCCTTGGATTACCTGTACCACATGCCTTGGACTAGCTGGACCAAACACCTTGGACTACCCAGACCACACACCTTGGACTGCCTGGACCACACATCTTTGACTGTCTGGGCCACATACCTTGGAATAGCTGGGCCACACACCTTAGACTACCTGGACTACACATCTTGGACCACCTAGACCACACGCCTTGGACTACCTAGACCACACAACGTAGACTACCTGGACTACACACCTTGGACTACCCAGCCCATACACCTTGGACTAGTTGGACCACACGCCTTGGGCTAACTAGACCACAGATAAATGCGGCGTAAAATCCCAGTTTGTGGACGAGTACTCTAGGGGTAAGTTGCCCGTCTCACAATCGAAAGGTTGGGTGTTCGAATGTGACCTGTCACTATTTTTCGCCCGCGACCAATTGGCATGAGAGATTGGCGACACTACATGACTCAACGTTCGATGTGTTATAAATCAAGTAACCAACCAGCATCCGAGTTTGAGAACAACGGGCAGGGGTCGCAGTTTGAACCCTTTTGTAGTAGCCTACATGGGTAGATTTTCCTGTTCGCTGTTTAGACTAGTGGGCCACAGCATTGTGGCGTCCCTGTCGGTCACCGCTTCTGTCGGCCGACTCTCAGTCGTGTGCAGTCGGAGACGGCCAAGGTCGGACACCGGCCGTGCCCACTGCCGTGGACGGGTGGCGACTACGGCGCTGGAGTGGCGCGCCTCCACCTGGCCCTCCCCCTCCCCCGATATACGGTGGACGGGTGGTGACCACGGCGCTGGACTGGCGCCGCCTCCACCTCCCCCGTCACCCGATATACGGTGGACGGGTGACCACGGCGCCTGACAGGCACCGCCTCCACCTGGCCCTCCCGATATACGGTGGAGCGCAGCGCTCGGCTATTTCACTGCACGGGTGCGAAATGAGCTGATAAGGTCTGTCACGTGGTGAGCCGTGCACCGGATGGTAGCAGACTTTCTGTGACCAGCTTGTGTCGCCTGCCGCACACACGGCCGACGGTCGGCAGGTGTGCCGCCACACACGGCCCTGACGGTCGACAGGCGCGCCGCCATACACGGCCGGTGGTCAGCAGGTGCGCCGCCATACACGGCCGACGGTCGGCAGGTGCGCCGCCATACACGGCAGATGGTCGGCAGGTGCGCCGCCATACACGGCCCTGACGGTCGACAGGCGCGCCGCCATACACGGCCGGTGGTCAGCAGGTGCGCCGCCATACACGGCCGACGGTCGGCAGGTGCGCCGCCATACACAGTTGACGGTCGGTAGGTGGCCGCTATACACGGCCGATGGTCGGCAGGCGCGCCGCCATACACGGCCCTGACGGTCGGCAGGTGGCCGCCACACACGGCCCTGACGGTCGGCAGGTGCGCCGCCACACACGGCCCTGACGGTCGGCAGGTGTGCCGCCATACACGGCCCTGACGGTCGGCAGGTGCGCCGCCACACACGGCCGACGGTCGGCAGGTGTGCCGCCATACACGGCCCTGACGGTCGGCAGGTGCGCCGCCACACACGGCCGACGGTCGGCAGGTGCGCCGCCACACACGGCCCTGACGGTTGGCAGGTGTGCCGCCATACACGGCCGACGGTCGGCAGGTGCGCCGCCATACACGGCCGACGGTCGGCAGGTGCGCCGCCATACACGGTTGACAGTCGGCAGGTGTGCCGCCATACACGGCCCTGACGGTCGGCAGGTGCGCCGCCATACACACGACCGACGGTCGGCAGGTGCGCCGCCACACACGGCCCTGACGGCCGGCAGGTGCGCCGCCACACACGGCCCTGACGGCCGGCAGGTGCGCCGCCACACACGGCCCTGACGGCCGGCAGGTGCGCCGCCACACACGGCCGATGGTCGGCAGGTGGCCGCCACACACTGCCGACAGTCGGCAGGTGCGCCTCTCGCAATTCACCGTCACGTCTTGCCGGCCGCTTGGTTTGTTGGCGGATGTGATGTTTGTCGGTAGCTGTACTTGTAGACAGGCGTCCGGGGAGTGTGCCTGTGGCCACGCCGCCGTTGGGCCGCCGTCAGCTGACATTGTTACCGTCACAGTAGTGTGGACACGCCCGGGCGGCGGGAGGCGAACAGTCGGGCTGTGCGGCTGCACGGCCCGCACTTGTCATACTCACCGCGCACGGTGCATTGCACAGAGCCAACGCGGTGGCGTTTGTTTGCTAGATTTCCTATTCAACTGTCGGCTATGAGCTGTAACGCCGAACATGGAGCAAGCATGTGGATGGTTAGGTGGTACACCGCTATGTGACGAAATTGCAAGTTTGTTCCCGTTAATATTTTGCTAATCTTGTCACGAACTGAAAATATATGTAGTTGACCTGTCCTGGTTCTGTAATCAGTCCTGGTATCCTTACTCTCAATAGCTGTGTCAATTCGACTTGGTCCCACTTCGCCGTAAGTTGGACGTGCTGATCTGACCTAGTCTCACGACTGCAACAGCGCCGCAGTTGACCTCCGCCACATACACCACAGCTCGTGTATTGACCCGACGTGGCGTCCACAGACGACCGGTGAGGGCTGCGACGGTGGTCGGGACAGCTCGGGCGAGCTGGCCGCCTCGTCAGTTCTGATCCGCCAGTGGGCGGAGAAGATGACCGGCGAGAAGTTCGAGACGCTCTCGCAGCTCAGCAGCCATCTGGTGAAGAAGAATTACGTCTGCGGACCCATCCCTGGCAGTCTGGCCGGCAATGTCAACGTGATAAAAGGTATCCCACCGCGTCATGAACACACCGCTGGGGCGAAATCATGCTGGAGTAAGCATGACATTGCTGGCGGATCACCGTCAGCAGCATACACACGGCTGGGATGCAAGTTATGTAGGCGCTAAAAGGAGCATGACCTGTGTGATAAAAGCAGCATAGCTAGTTAGGTTGTTATTTTGGCTTTAGAGTGCATCGACTTCATTGGTCATGCAGGGCACATAAAAAACAAAGCAAAAGTGACCAGTTGCCCATGAGGTATGAAATGTGACCAGTTGCACATGAGGTATGAAATGAGCCAGTGGTGCATGCAGTATGAAATGTGACAGTTTCACATGAGGTACGAAATGAGCCAGTGGTGCAGGAGGCGGCTTTGGGCACGGCAATACCGCTGGCCGGGCAGCCAGCTCGCTGGCATAAACGCCAGACTTGAGTGATGGGAAGTCTACCGGGCAGGTGTGATATTTGACGTTGCATTAGTATGGAACTGTAGTGATCAGCAAGTTCTTGGCAGTTTTACTTTGCGGTGGTAATATCTGACTAGCCATCTGCAAAAGGTTGTTTTCGTAAAACTACCATGAGGTGTTCGAGAACTACTGCTATCCACCTTCGTCTTTTGTATGTCAGTTTCCACTCGAGTTAATTTCGGGTTTCAAGCAGTCATGTTACAGATATGATAGAAAGATGTAGAAGGTTGCATGGCGAGGACATGTCTGGGTGATGATAGTCCAGTATTCAGATATATATATATATATATATATATATATATATATATATATATATATATATGTATATATATACATTTGCGTATGTTTCTATGTATGTATACATAGAACACTGCGGACGGTGACGTACCGCGTCCAGCTTAGTGTGGCAGGCGCCGCCAGCCCGCGGCTATGGGCGCTGTATGACCGAAGCAGTCGATGCGCCCCTAACACTCGCACGTCCGGCGGTCCGCGCCAACTTCGCATGTCCGGGGGGCAGATGTCTGCTCCCCCCCTAAGATCTCTGGAACTATGCTAGCTAGCGACAAACAGAAAACGGCGTTGGATAGCTGGTGATGGGTTCTATCGAAAGTGTTTCGGTCATTTTTTCGCTCAGGTCAACATTCAGGTCACTGGGCCATCATAGGTCAAATTCGACCAGATCAGATGGGACTCAGATATTGACACATATCAGGACTTGTAACAGATATAAACAAACGGCGAACGCTATTCGACAGTCCTTGAAATGCGCTACCGACAATAGGCGGTGTGATTTAAGGTCAGGTCAACCGAAACTCAGGTCAATGTCATGAAGTCGCCTAGGGAGGTCATGTAATGTATCAATCGACACGTCTTGGTGATACAAGCACAATGCCGGTAATTTCAGCCTTCTAGCTCAATGCAGTGCGATATAATACGCAGAAATGTGTAGTGATCTCACGTTACCTCAGAGACCTTGGTGAGGTCACTGAGCAAAAATGTCAGCGGTAACATTGAACATAGCTTCTATCTACATGCCACAACCGTTGTGAGATCATTCCGAGCGCAAATATGTAACCAGGAAACATTTGTATATTTTACCATAGCCCTATAATGGGGAAGCCATGGCCGCGACCTGACCTAGGGTCAATGCTACGCAAACAAACCGATATGCATATTATGGTTTCTGACGAGATAATGCATGTTACAAGTTTGAAATCAATAGCCCAATTATTGTGGAAGTTATGCCACCTATAACTCCCAGTGTAGTTGGGTCACTTCGCCTGTGACCTGACCTGAGATGACCCAGGATTAAAAATGTATGAGGATATGCGGAAAAGACCAATGAACAGCTATGCGAGGTTTTGCCTTGCGAACCCGATTGGTTCGGCGGCAAATGAGGAAAAACCGGAGGGGGCAGATATCTGCCCCCCCCCTCCCCCCGGACGTGCGCGTGTTAAGACCAAATAGCCAGCCAATGTATATTCAGTATGTTTGTTCCAGATATGCCACCTGGATGCGTTCCTACAGGCAACAGACACCGAGAGACACAGCTTCAGCTGCAGAGAAAACTGCAGGAGAAGGAGTTGTCTCGGGAGCAGAAGAAAAAGATGCAGGTTGGTGTCATTTCAGGTTATTTGTGCTTTCTCAGCTGTTTGCGTTCTGGAACAAACTGACCCATCAAAGAAGTAAGTTCATGCTGTTTGTAATGTCTGGTTTCGACTCGGTAGAGTGTGGTGGGATTTGTAGCTGTTAACTCCTCACCTGACCCTCTAGGTGGATTGGTGTTGATTTACCTTGTGATATGGCGACCGTCGACACCTCTTACCAGGGTGGGATCCCTTCCCCACCCCTGTGGTATGTCCACCGTCGGCACCTATTACCAGGGTGGGATCCCCTCCCCACCCCTGTGGTCTGGCGACCGTCGGCACCTCTAAACAGGGTGGGATCCCTTCCCCACCACTGTGGTCTGGCGACAGTCGGCACCTCTAAACAGGATGGGATCCCCCTCCCCACCCCTGTGGTCTGGCGACCGTCGGCACCTCTAAACAGGGTGGGATCCCCCTCCCCACCACTGTGGTCTGGCGACCGTCGCCACCTCTAAACAGGAAGGGATCCCCATCCCCACCACTGTGGTCTGGCGACCGTCGGCACCTTTAAACAGGGTGGGATCCCTTCCCCACCACTGTGGTCTGGCGACCGTCGGCACCTCTAAACAGGGTGGGATCCCTTCCCCACCACTGTGGTCTGGCGACCGTCGGCACCTCTAAACAGGGTGGGATCCCTTCCCCACCACTGTGGTCTGGCGACCGTCGGCACCTCTAAGCAGGAAGGGATCCCCCTCCACCCCTTTGGTGTGGCTACCGTCGACACTCATCGAGTCAATATCGGAAGCCAGTTACAGTTTACGCGCGCTAATCACTGTGGCTGAAGTTGGTCGCCACACAAGTCGACGGCAAATGTCAGGAAATGTATGTGTCACCGGATCTTCAATTGTTACTTTTTGCTGTTCTCTGGGAATGATTCAAGATCCAGTAGGATTTTGGGCTTGACTGAAAGCAAAGGTCAGATCACTGACCTGGGTGAGCAGTGACCTTAAGTAACGTCGTGCTAACCTGTCCAAGTTTTTAATCATCCAATTGAGATCGGGGTCGGGGAATTGAGATCATCTCGGCCAAAATGGTCACATAATGTCAAATTAATATGGGAAGGAGTAAACCAAACTCAGCTCGCTGTGTTGCTCTATTTGTGGGCATTCCCGAAAGAAGCAAGCAGTTGATGGCATCCGCGTGGGTTGACCGTGTAGCAGATAACCAATGTTTTCTATATTACTTGGTCTTAAATATTTTGTATAACTTCTATCGTTTTTACATCGCGATGCCATAATTATGTCGGTATCACACGTTCTAAGCCATACCTGGTATTGTTATGCTTTAACCACAAAATATCTGTTCTGTTCACCACTGGCAGACTCTCGGGTAACAACGTCGTGGCCTTTCGAATCTGAAGAATCATATGTCATGGGCATGCCTTGATTTATCGCAGTTTTTTTCTGGGCCAGCAACCCCATGATTAGGCAAGGTATTCAGAGCGGCGAAGCCTAAATTGATTACTGAAATCAAAACATGGTCATAGAACCCTTGTTCACATCAGGAAAATTAGGAAAAAGTTCATAAATATGGACAAATAATGGTCGTAGTGGAGCTTGTTGGACATCATTCGACTATGTTCCCTCTAATTTGAATATGGGGTTGTCAATACCATTCCAGAACAAGACATTTGATTTAGCAATGATATTGTTGTTTTCACTCCTATTTTCAATGAAATAATTTAGAACTAGTGGATTATGTACGCTTTGTATTTGAGCATACCCGATTTTAAAAAAATGTTTGGTGGGAAGCTTGTTCATGACGGTTTTTGAGGTTCATGGTGCATTGAAGCATGCAAAGTTGTTCTCAGTGAAGAATTTTCCAGCGTATGCACTGGAGGATCCATTGTGTATCTTGTTTACGTACTATAAAAAAAAATACGCCCTTTACTTTCGAACATGAGAGCCATCGGTCTTCCGTTATGTAACTAGTCGCCACTTTCTCATACCCGGTAACGACCTCCTCCACGTCCACATCCCGTGAATGCAATAACAGCTGCGCTCGTGGTCCAATCTGCGCCGACTGCCACCCACCCACCCACTTCTGGCTGTCGCCGAGGTGTCCGCGGTGGCCCTCGGCCGACCGATGGTCACCAGCTGACTCTGCCGCAGGAAACGGACGGCAAGGCGGACAAGGCGGCCGGCGTCCGCGGCAGGAAGCGCAAGAAGGGCGTGGCGGACGACAAGTCCGACGTGGCTGACGACACGTGCGTGGACGGCTTGGTAGGCTACGGCGGCAGCGGCGGCGGCGGCGGCGGCGAGTACGGAGGCTGGACGGAGGCGTCTGCGCGCTCGGCCGCCGACGCCTTCGCGGCGCCACCGTCGGCGTCGGAGCGCCAGTACGCGCCGCTGCCGGAGCCGGCCTGCGTGAACATGTCGACCATGAGCGGCGGCGGGCCCGTCTCGAGCGCGCCCGCCTCTCACTGCCCCGTCAT
The DNA here is from genome assembly GCA_034440575.1 of Imbricaverruca yamaguchii. NCBI lineage: Eukaryota > Metazoa > Arthropoda > Thecostraca > Neoverrucidae > Imbricaverruca > Imbricaverruca yamaguchii. The sequence continues at coordinate 491,503 of JAOTOL010001574.1, forward strand.
TACTAGCGTGTCACACGGCGAGGCGTCCACACAGCACACCACCTTCGTGCAGCCGGACCAGCACAACGGCTACCCCTCGCCGGCCCTGCCTCCGCCGCCGCCGCCGCCTCCGCCACCGCCACCGCCGCCGCCGCTGGCTCTGTCGCACGCCAAGTTCAAATCGATCCAGCCCAAGTTCGAGCAGCGCTCGGAGTTCGATCTCGCCAATGTGTGCGCGGGCAGCGGCGGCGCCGAGGGTGGCCATCACCGGCCGTTCGGCGAGACGCTGGCCGTTCAGGACAACGAGGAGGAGCTGATGCAGTACTTCAACAACAAGGACCACCACCAGAAGGAGGAGCTGTCGCAGCTGCGCATGCTGCTCGAGCAGAACTTGCCCGGCAGCAAGGAGACACAGAAGGTGGAGAAGCCGATGTTGCCGTACTCTGGCGGCGCTGCCGGCCAGAACGGCGCATCGGGGCAGTCGGTGGCGCTGCGGCGGCGCGTCAGCTTCCAGCCGAGTTTGTCGGCGCCCGAGGGCGTGCAGTCGGCGCCCGGACAGCCGCCAAGCATGGTGCCTCCCAGTCCCAACACGCGCCGGCGCTACTTCAACTTCCAGCCGATCGAGCACGAGACACCGCCGGCGCTGCCACCGCCGCCTGGCGTGCACGAGAGTCCGTTTGTGTCGCCGCACAGCACGCCGATCCCGCTGAACCGCAGCCGGCACAACTCGGGTCAGCCGCCGGGCGCCTACATGATGCGCGGCCCCGGTACCGGCACCATGACGCCATTTTCGGCCGTGTCCGACCTGTCGCGCTGCGCCACCTTCGGCTCGGAGAACTCTACGCCGTTCCTGTCACCGCAGTCGACGCCGGTGCCGTTCCAGCGGTCGCGCCACAACTCGAGCCAGCAGATGTGCCGGTTCCCGCAGTCTCGCTCGCGCCACTCGTCTGGCGCCCAGTCGATGACGGCCGCGTCGCTGGCGGCGGCCGGTTGCCGACAGTCGCAGGCTATGATCTACTCGCCGATGAACCCGAACCCGTACTCGCCGATGTCGACGATGGCGCCGTCGTCGCCGCACATGTCTGTGGACGAGTCGGGCATCCAGACGTCCAACTTCCCCACGCCGGACGGCACGCCGTCGGTGCGGTCGCGACACTCGTCCTCCGGCTCGGGCATCTCGCCCATCTCGGCGCCGGTGTCGCCCACCACCAGCGCGGCGCTGATCGACTCGCGCGCCGGCTACAGCGACCTGAGGCGGCGCCACCAGTCGGCCGGCGCCACCGTCCACTACCGGCCGCCGCGGCCAGCCAACGCCGGCGCGCCCGTCCACTTCGACACGCTCGGCTTCGAGCTGACCGGTCCGCCGGACGGTGCGGAGTGTGGGGCGGCGCAGCTGTCGGTGCAGCGGTCGCAGAGCGTGCCGCCCACCTCGCTGGTGTCTGGCGGCCCGGTGCCGGGCGGCGGCTACACGTTCCGCGCGCCGCCGGCCTCCATCTCGCACTCTGCCCACCTGCCGGCGCTGTCGCTCGAGTACAGCGACGCGGCTGCGCTCGACGCGCTCACGTCGTGTTCGGCCTCGGCGCCGGCCGGCGGCTCGTCCAACATCACGCTGGCCGAGCTCAACACGGGCGTGCAGCGGCCGAGCGTGAGCGGGCCCGGCTCGGGCCGCGACGCGTTGGCCTTCCACGAGCCGCCGCCCAGCGTCGAGGCCGACCTGGGCGAGACGCTGCAGGCGCTCTCTGAGTGCGACGACTTCTCCCGGCTCATGATGGAGGTGCCCGAGACCACCGAGTGAGCCGGCCGCACAGGCAGCCACCGAGAGAGAGAGAGAGAGATGGGGGGGGGACATATTGAGGTGCGGGAAAGGTGTGAGAGAAAACGGAGGGGCTCATTGGGTTTGTAGTAGGGGGAGTGATACAGGATGAGTGATTGAAGTAGGTGCTTCACCGAGTGAGTGCGTAAGTAAGTAACTGAGAGTGTCAGGGAGCGTCGATAACTGTTGGATCGGAGAGGCAGTAAATCAGGGAATGAGTGAGCTTAAGAGTGAGTGTTTGTTTGTTTATTGGGTTTTTCACGACTCTGTGTACATTCACGGCTAATGTCACCGTAAGAGTGAGTGTGAGAAGGAGGGTCGGGATAGGTGAGTTGAATGAGTGCGAGTGGACGAGTGAGTGAACAGGTGATACGCCGTATCTTCTCCATACCCAGCGTTATCGGTACATCATCACACAAACGAAAACCATTCACTTTACAAACATCCGGTTCAGCGAGTTCATTGTGTTGGGGAATTACACAGCGTACGAAGTCTGCCGTTGACAGTTACGATCGCGGGCCGCTTAGCTCGTGGTCAGACACCGGCATGGGTCCTGGTATCCGGACACGCGTACACACACATGGAGGTCGACATAGTCAGTGGGCTCCAGGTGGCAGGTGGCAGGTCACAGGTCACAGAGGAGCCAGGTGATGGCGCCGGTGCTGGGGCTGGCGCTGTCTCGCTCCGCCGGTATATAGATAGTGTTTACCGTGTACACTGGGTATAGTGGCGACGGTAGGTCGGGGGTGTCGGCATTGGTCAGAGGTGCGCGCTGTGTCTGCTTTTGACGTTGGTCTCGCTGTGCGGGTGGGCCGGACATGGGAACGGATCGTCGGTGTCTCGCGACCGTCGCCAAACGTCCCAGATAGACTGCCCCGCGGCGAGTGCAGAAGATATATTTTATTGAGACGGGGTGTTTAGCCAGCCGTACACAAGTGAGGAAAAGTACCTGAAAACTTGAATATCTCTGAGATTGGACGTGAGTCGTTGAACGGGCCGGGAACAGTACAAACACGTATTGGCGCTGTGCAATCCACACACCGGGCAGCAGTACCGGCCATCCCCGGCCCTCGGGTGCGACGGCGGGTGGGTCGCGGCGCGTCTGGTGCCCCGCCACCTCTGCCGCCCGCCTCTGCGTGCGATCAGACCACGCCGGGCCGGCCAGCGGTAGTTCCCGTGCTGCTCGTGCCGCGGTGGTGGCGGCAGCGGCGGCGCAGGGGGCAGTGCGCTGTCGCACGTCGGCTCGTCGATGTTCGTTGTGTGCCGGCTGACGCGTTGGCGCCAGCCGGGCCTCCGTTATGCTTGTTTGGAGCGGTGTCGGTCGGGTCGGCGCCAGGCAGTCGCCGCCGCCGCTTCTTTTCTCCAGCGTACATGTGCTTGTGCGTGCCTCAGTGGGCAGTATGTTCGTTTATTTTGTGAGTCCCTGGCTTTTAGGTATTGCGTTTTGTGGTGCCGGCGCGTCGTGTGACCGGCCGGCCGGCGCTGTGTCGTGCTGTTGGCCCGTCGGCCTGTAGTAGCCGTTAGTATTCGCTTTAAGACGCCCCGGACTGAGCGCGGTCTCGTGCTGGCGACGCGCGACGCCCCACCGCCGGCCGCTTGGTCTACTAATCAAGGTGGAATCGCTGTGTGCTTGACGCCAGGGCATTCGTAGCCAACAATCCCCAGAATCGTGTAGTGACTGGAAAAATTCTATATTTTATGCTGACGATCACTGGCCGGCGTCGTGAGCGCACGTAACGGGTCGCGTGTCCGGCCTTTTATTGGCAAGGTCGCGCAGATGTCCGCTGCCAGCAACAGTTCAAATGTCACTGAGCGTGCCGCCAGTGCTGGGTTTGGCCGTTTTATCTGGGCGCGTCGTGCGACACGGGTGGCGCTGGCAGCCGGCCGCGGCTGGCGCGCCCGCCGTGCAGACGACGCGGCCCGGTCGGCTGCGCCGTGTGATGACTGTGTTGAGTGTATTGTTGGACGTGCCTCCGTGCGTCGCCCGATCGCGACCACCTTCTGCCAAACACTAGGCCCATTTGCGCTATTTGTTCATTTTAAAACGCCAAGAATACACAATAAAGCGAGCCTAATCACTGGTATGCTGGTCGTTGTTGTGTTCCTTGTTGTGTGTTCTCAGACGCACTGGTGTGAAGTGAAGGGACGAGTTTGCTGTCGGAGCACAACTGTCGCCAGAACATCGTGAGACGTATGAAGTGGTCAGCGTCGTTTATTGCGCACATCTATGCGTTTCATAGCAATACCACGGAAAAACCAACCAGACGCTATGCCCAACATGAGGATCAAGGATTCCATCAACGCAGAACTCAAATCATTAATACCGCAGGACGCCAGCTAGACCAGTAGCTCGTCGGCGTCAGCTTCACAGTTCACGTACGTTGAAACAACAAGGGTGCTACCGACGTAGCACTCACTCACACCCAAATATCTCAGCGCAGATACAGTGCAAGAGGCACGCAATTGGCTGCAAGCTACGTCAACAAGCAACTAGGTATCGTCCCGCAATCGCATCTCATCAAGGGGCAGCACGCGTATGGTATAATGCCACGAAACAAAATGCCGCACTAGTCATGACGGAATCATATTCAAGAAAACCGTCCGCCTACTCCACCCCATCTCTTGTTGACCGTCGGCCCACTCCATCCCACCACATGCCAGCCATCAGCTTTCCCCACCTTACCACTCGGCCATCAGCCTGCTCCACCTCTTGTCAGCCATCAGCCTACTCCACTCCACCACTCGTCGCCCATCAGCCTGCTCCACCCACCTCTTGTCAGCCGTCAGGCTGTCCCGATCGCGGCAATCGCCATCAACTAAGCGTTCCTGTCGCAGTCTGAAGGAGGCACCACACTTACGGTGCCAATCCACCTAAAAGTCTGACCCGCCCCGGGCTCGATCCGGCCGCGATCGGCGCGACAGTGCGGCGGACGCTGAGCCGAGCCGGCGCCGCCCGCCTATGCGCAGCGGCAGTGTGAGGCCGGACAGAAGGGCGGGTTCTTCATCAGACAGTTGGACGTGCACCACTGACTCATGCCGGGCAGCCGGCGCCAGGCGCCTGTGGCCTCGCACCGCGACACCAGGTCAGCTGCCGGCCCGGCTGCAGTCCAACTCGCCCAGGGGCCCGCCGTGCTCGGCCGGCGGCTCGTACTCGAGCTCGGCCGGCGGCTCGTACTCGAGCTCGGCCGGCGGCTCGTACTCGAGCTCGGCCGGGGACTCGTATTTGAGCTCGGCCGTGATGAGCTGCTCGGCCGGGGACTCGTACTTGAGCTCGGTGTCGAGTCCGTTGTGCCTGCGCTCTCCGAGGGAACGGTGGGAGTTTGTGCGGGGAGCATGGGTGGCTTGGCCCACCAAGGGTGGGATACGTATGGCGGCCTCTCGGATGGCAGCGGTGGGCTGGGGGTGGGTTTCTCCGGACCCGGGCCAATCTGATCGGTTTGGTCAGACTGATCTGGCTGACTCGTCTGAACTGTGCCGGCTGGTAACACCGGAATGGGCTTCACATCGCCTGTGGGTTTCGTCTGAATCGGGTCAGTCGTCATAACTTCAATTGGTCGTAAGTCGCCTGTGGGTTTTGTTTGAATCGGGTCAGTTGGTACAACTTCAATTGGTTTCAGATCCCCTGTTGGTTTTGTTTGAATCGGGTCAGTTGATGCAACTTCAATTGGTTGCAGATCTCCTGTTGGTTTCGTTTGAATCGGGTCAGTTGGTTTCAGATCCCCTGTTGGCTTTGTTTGAATCGGGTCAGTTGATGCAACTTCAATTGGTTGCAGATCTCCCATTGGTTTTGTTTGAATCGGATCAGTTGGTACAACTTGAATTGGTTTCAGATCTTCTGTTGGTTTTGTTTGGATCGGGTCAGTCGGTAGAACTTCAATTGGTTGTAGATCTTCTGTTGGTTTTGTTTGAATCGGGTCAGCTGGTACAACTTGAATTGGTTTCAGATCTGCTGTTGGTTTTGTTTGAGTTGAGTCAGCTGGTATTAGAGTGATTGGCGTCAAGTCACCATTTGGTTTTGTCTGTATGGGTTTGTCCGTGTGTGCACCGTCAGCACTCGAGACGGGATGTCCTCCCGGCGCTGGTACTGGGTATGCGCCTGGGATGGGTGGTTTTGGTCTGGGATATCTCCCACCATGTGGTGGTCGGGGGTAAGAACCTGGCAGCGGTCGGGGGTACCCTCCGACAGGAGGTCTGGGATATGCTCCGGGGGGTGGTCTCGGATAGCCTCCCGTGTGTGCGGGGAAGCCTGCAGGCTGTGGTGGGTACACGCCGGCCGGCGGTCGTGGCCGCGGCCGCCAGGGACGATGGCCGCCGGCGGGGTGGCCGGGCCCGCCGGGCCGCACCGTCACCATGTGTGTGGCGGTGGGCCGGTCCGGGCCGGCCGGCCGCTGCGGCGGGCTCGCCACCCCGGGCGACACGGTGATGGTGACGCCCGGCTGGTGCACGCCCGGCAGCGTCGGCGTCGGTCCGGCGATGATGGAGATGACGGGTCGGCCGGGCCACGGTCGGCCCTGCCACGCGGGCAGCGGTCGGCCGGGCCAGGCGGGCAGCGGCCGGCTCGGCCACGCCGGCCACGGTCGGGCCGGCCAGGTGGGCAGCGGCCGACTCGGCCAGGTGGGCAGAGGTCGGCCGGGCCAGGCGCCCGGCCGCGGTGGCCACACGATGGACGTGACGACGATGGGCGGCCGGGAGGTGGTCGGCCTGACCGTCACCAGCGTCTGGCCCGGCCTGATGCTGGTCACTGGCCGGCCGGCGCCCGTCTCGATCAGGATCGTGTCGAAGGTCAGCCACGTGGTGGCGATTGTCGGCGGACCCGGGGAGACGGTGGTCGGCCGCTGCTCGACGATGGGAGATGCCACTACCGGCCGCTGCGTGGCACCGGCTGACGAGCCAGAGCTCAACGTTGCCCCAGTCAGGATAGTCTTCGATGTGGATAGAGTGGCTCCGGTAAGGATAGTCTTCGATGTCGATAGAGTGGCTCCGGTCAGGATAGTCTTCGATGTCGATAGAGTGGCCCCGGTCAGGATAGTCTTCGATGTCGATAGAGTGGCTCCGATCAAGATAGTTTTCGATGTCGATAGAGTGGCTCCGGTGAGGGTTGATTTTGATGTTGATAGGATGGCTCCTGGCAAGAGACTTATTGCTACGGAAAGGGTGTCTCCTGGCAGGGTAGTTATCGACGTCGATATAGTAGCCCCAGTCAAGATAGTTTTTGTCGTCAGAACGGCTCCTGCTGCAGTCGGAGCACTTTGAGACGATGTTGGTTGACTGATACCTGGCACCACAGTCACTGATGGTTGAGTAACCCACGCGGGAAAACCTTGAGTCGGTGTGACGACGGCGCTGCCACCTGGTGTGACTGTGCTGGAGGCTGTCTCCCCGGTGGAGGGTTCCAGGGTTGGAGCGGCGGGCTGTGCGGGCGGGACCGCCGGGGTGGCGGGGAATGGGTCGCTGTCCGGGTAATCGACGTCCGGGATCCACACGACCGTGGGCGGAAAGTTTGGATCGTAGTCGGGATCGGTCGGCTCGACGGCCGGTGTCAGTCCGACGGGCAGTGCTGGCAGCACGGTGATCTGGGTCGGCAGCGACGTCGGCCGGATCGCTGACGGACCGGGGCGTGAGCTGGTGACAGGCACCGACGGCCACTCCTCTAACCCCTCCTCCGTCACGTGCTCGCTCTGTCCGTGCTCCGGTCTGGCGGGGTCGACGGCGACCCACGGGCCCGAGTCGGGGTGGCCGGTCGGGTCCGGGACCTGCACCACCGTCATCTCGGGCTCGAGTGGTCCCGACTCCGGATCGGTGGGCTCGATCTCCACGTACGCGCCGGGCGGAATGTCCGGGAAGTCGGGATCGAAGCCCGGCGGGAAGACGGGCTGCGGCGGCGGCCGGCTGCCCTCGGGCGGTGTCGGCGTCACCGCGGACACGGACGGCGGCGCCGGCGAAGTGAGAGCCGGCCGTGACGTCACTGGGGTGGCGGTGACGCCGCCGCCTGCCGTCGCCACGGGCGACGGGGTGACGGTGATGATGGTGGGCCGTCCGTCGCCGCTGTCGATGACGATCACCAGCGGCTTGCCGGCGGCCACTGACCACCCGGACGGGTCGATGGTGACCGTGGTCGGCGGCATCATCATCATCGTCTGCGGCGGCGGCGGCGGCGGCGGCGGCGGTGGCGCCACTGTCGGCGGCCGAGTAGACACCTCGAAGGGATGGCCCGGCCCCGGTGTTGGAGGCGGGGTGGGGCTCGGTGGCCAGATGGGTGGGTGAATGGGCTGGTCTGGGCCCGGCGTTGGCAGTGGGGTGGGGCTCGGGGCCCAGATGGGTGGGTGGATGGGCTGGTCTGGGCCCGGCGTTGGCAGTGGGTTGGGGCTCGGGGCCCAGATGGGTGGGTGGATGGGCTGGTCTGGGCCCGGCGTTGGCAGTGGGGTGGGGCTCGGGGCCCAGATGGGTGGGTGGATGGGCTGGTCTGGGCCGGGCGTTGGGGGTGGGGTGGGGCTCGGGGCCCATATGGGTGGGTCTACGGCCTGGTCCGGCCCCGGTGTTTGAGGTGGGGTGGGGCTCGGAGGCCATATGGGTGGGTGGATGGGCTGATTTGGGCCGGCGGTGGGCAGCTTAGATGGGCGTACAGGTGGCTGAGTGGGCTCAATTGACTCGGACACACTCGGTGGTAGCACAGTCGGATGGACGGGTCTCAGGGGCGGCTGGGTTAACTCGGACACATCCGGTGGTACCACAGGCGGATGGACGGGTCTCAGGGGCGGCTGAGTTAGCTCAGAAGGCGGCATCACGGGCGGGTGGACGGGTATAGGCGCCTCGTCGGAGGGATCCTGAGGTCGGTCGGAGGGAACCTGAGGCCGGTCGGAGGTGCTCTGAGGCCGGTCGGAGGGAACCTGAGGCCGGTCGGAGGGGCCCTGCGGCCGGTCGGAGGGCCGGCTGGTGACGTCAGGCCACCAGCTGGGCGGCTCAGCCCAGTCGGGCCTCACCGGCTGAATGGGCTCGGTGGGCTCTGAGCCCGGGAACACGGGCCTCTCCACACTGTCGTCCAGCTGCGGGCGGGGCTCGGTGGCGGGCAGAGGCGTCGCCGTCTCCCCCGTCGGTGCGGAGTCGCCGTCCGGTCCCGTGCCAGGAGGCGCCGTGCCGGTGGCCGTGCCGGCCGGGTCTGCAGACCAGGCGGCTGACTCTGGCGTGGGCTGCGCGGACGACTGGTCAGGGCTCGGCGTGTTCGGTCCCGTCTGGCCGGGCCGGACGGGGCCGGGAGGTCGCTGCGGCCACGTCTGTCCCGGAGTGGCCGGCGTGGCCCACTGGCCGGCTCCCTGCGTGCCGGGCCGGCCCGGTCTCCAGCTGGGTCGCGGTCGGGGTCGGGTCGGTCTGGGTCGCTGAGGCGGCCGGCAGCCCAGCTCTGTCGCCCACAAGCGCAGGTCGAGTCCAGGCAGGCGCCGGCACTTCTCGCGAGAACTCCTGAAAACGACAGCGCTCAGGGTAGTGCAACGCTGTGCTCAGAAACAACTGGGTCGGGATTATTCCAGACTGGCACAGAACACCATTTGTTTTAGGGCACGGTGGGAGTATACGAAGGGCAATGGCTGTGTCCTTGAATGCAAAATGCACGATGATTTATTCTCCAATGCTAACGATAGCGATTTAATGTTCAGCTATGTTCTTGTCTAACATCGATTCGAACATGATCAGAGCATGATTGTGAGAATTCGCTGCTGTCTTTTGGTTTGTTGTATTAAATAATCCTCGGCCAGCTCTAATTATTTAGAGATAGCGACGAAGAGCATATATTAAATAGCACATAAACGAGTATGTTAAGATAGGGATGAAGGGAGTTAGGAGGGTGCGATACAATCCAGGATTCGCCTTCACATTGCAACGGTCCACGGCAGTATTCACATCAAACAGGTTAATACGAGGCAAACAACGAATCATGTTGATGAGGTTCTCACCTGCCATCTGGCTTGAACATTATGTCGGGCTGTATGGTTACCAGCGCTGAGTTTTCACAGACGACTTTCGCGAGCGTAACCTTCCGAATTTCTGCTAGCTGAGCTATGGACGGAACACACTGATGTTACCTCATGTCTCGCCCGCTGGTATCATCAGGGTGCAGAGTGATCAGCTGACAGGAGCTGCGCTCTGAAGCAGCTATCGGGGACGAAATCTGGGCCGGGCTTCGGCCAGCCCGTGCAACTTACATTCACATATGCGTATGACAGTCGCAACCATACCAGCTTTCTGAGCAATGCAGATGTGTGTGACAGTTGCAACCATACCGGCTCTTTGAGTAATACAGCTGCGTGTGACAGTTGCAGCCACCCCGGTTCTCTCAGTGACACAGATGTAAGTGACAGTTGCAGCCATGCCGGCTCTCTGAGTAATTGAGGTTCACCAAGCGCTAACTGGCATGCTGAGAATGAATGAGGCGCTCCGGCGCCCGAGGACCCCATGAATAGCTCCAGACCACGGCTGACAGCTGACACCGGCCACACTCGGACCCCCTCTCCAGACCACAGTGTTGTCCACCACTCAATAGTCTACTGTGAGCGCAGGTGAGGGTCCACCAGCTGTGACTGACCTGGCGTGAAGGAGTGCGTCTCGTCGGCGTTCTCGTACCAGAAGCGGTCGCCCCGCCTCAGCATGTGGAACTGGTGCGCCACGAGGCAGCCTAATGTGGGCCCGACCAGAGCGCCCTCCAGCGGGTTCTCCAGCAGACCGCCCACGTACAAGTCGATGTCGTCCACGTCCCTGGTGAATAGGTGGCGTCACTGTCGCTCCAGCGCCGGCCCTGTTCCCGCCGCCCAGACCACAGCTGACAGCTGACGCCGGCCACACTCGCGCCCCCTCCCCATATCACAGCTGACTACGTCGTGTTTTCTGGAGGAAAATAGATAGCGTCACCGATGCCAAACAGTCTGGCCATTTTACAGCGACTCGCATTTCGTCGTCTCTGACCAGTTGTTCAGATCAAGATTGCATCCATGAAAAACCATACCGTTTGAGTGGTGTCATATGAGTAGTGGGATTCAATAGTCTAACATGGTGCATTGCTCAAATTTGTGATGATTGCTCACTAGTCACGATGAACATGAGCGTAGATAGCGGAAGGTGAAACTAGTCACCCCACTTTTTAGCTGCGGCCCCTCTGACTAGAAAATGGTGTCCCTACAATATATTGGAGTGTACCTCTCCTACCTGACATTTTCAGTCGAGGGTGCTCCTCTGAGTACAAAAGGCCTACCGAGGGGTAAGTTTTCTCAGTCATTGATGCTCCTCTGTAGTTATGGCGCCCCCTGAAATCGTCACTTTTCCTGTTGCCCCCGCGCCTGGCTCTTCCTGCCGCCTCCGCTGATGGCTTCTCATATGATTTGCCAAGCATGAGTGAAGCACGTTCCGCCAGCCTAAAAAAATCACTCAAGCCCGTAAGAAGATTGATCGATAATAAATAAGCAAAATTTCACCGCTCCGGAACTGATGGAGGCACGGTGATGCTTCCTCGAGATTTGACTGGTGGGAGGAATGAAGAGAAATATTCGAAATATTGCACAATAAGGACACTAATACACAGTTAAATAAACAGCTAGAAGCTAAATAAGCTGCAAGATGTGTGAAGATTTGAACAGAGAGCAATGCCTGCGTGTTTTTCAGTGTTCCCCAGCTTGCCGCTTAGCTACTTTTAACGCTTCAGACTCGACACTAAAATCTAATGATCATGTGCAGGCGCTATGCTGCAGCTGCTTTGATATAACATCCGCTATGGTGCAGCTGCCTGGACATAATCTTCGCTATGGTGCAGCTGCCTGGACATAATCTTCGCTATGATGCAGCTGCGTGGACATAATTTCTGAGAAAGCTGTTTGTTCTTGATCGGTAAGACCAAGCACCACATGAAGTGTATATACTGGTGTTTTTAAGTTTTATGGAAGATCTACCACGCTGCATGACCGAGGTATCACTCAAATGTGTCGCCCACTCGCAATTACTTGTACTACTTGCCTGTCGTGCTTGCGCAACAACTTACTTGTACGTGGTAACAAGCTTAGCTACGGCCAGAGGGTTCATCACAGCCTTGAGGTGGGCGAAGGCAGTGATCCGGGGTTTGAGGCCACACGCCCGACGCCAGCGCGTGTACGAGGGCAGGCCGTGGTCACGGCCCCTCTGAAACGGAGACGCCACAGTCAGACCGCACTGCGTGACGACCGGACCATGGCAGCGTCATCCCCGCCATTATTTCCCGCCAGTTCGTCAACGCCACTGAGCACGCTCGCCCGGGAAGCGTAAAATGTTGCGAATCACCGCGGACGGCTGCCTCCGAGTGACAATGGCGTGCCGAGGCGGTGTCAGTGGTCGGACCGACACCTGTCACTCAGCAGCGGAATATGCCGACACTGGAGGATGATGTTGCGGGACGTTATCGAAGGCCAGATAATGACGACGGCGCTGAGCACGACTGAGCCAATGCTAATGATTACGGGCGGGAAAGCCTCAACTTACGGACGAGACGACCGCAATTTGCGCTCGTGATCGCTCATGCATGCACACCCGCTACGAATCCGACCTTCTCAGCGGTGGAGGGTCATTGCGCCGTTGTGGGTGTTGTTGGGATCTTGACACTGAATGTTTAGCCGTGACCCGGACCAAATGACCAGGCCGTTTATAGTCATGATTCAGGCTAAAGTGGCCTTTGTTCGCCGTTGGCCAACCCGATGCCTCTCTGCGCCGGACACGATGCTCCGGACATTTTGATTACAGTCTGCAGCACACAAATTGCTGAGAAACTCGCCGCGTCTCATCACTTCCCCGATCACAACGCTAAACAGAAATGCATACAATTAAATGAGACGGTCGGAGGAAGTTTCCAGCCAGTAGTGGCCGGGCGGCGATGACATCAGTGGAGCGCCGAGCGCGACAATGCGGCAGGGACTGGCCTGGATATTGAGTGCGCCCAGGTCGAGGCCGAAGTTGCGTCCGAGCGGCGCGAACAGCCTGTTCCTGATGGTGTCCACCAGGTAGTTGTCCGCCTCGCTGCTGTTGGCGTTCGCCAGACCTGCACCGACAGGCAACAAGGCGGAGCTCCGTAAATAAGCTGAACGGCTGGTGATTTATGGCGCAGGAAATGATGCGGCTGACCGTTATTAATTGCGCTGACGCCATTTAATTGCCGGGTACAAAGGGGCCAGGGCATAAATCGCAACACTTAATGGTGCACTATGCGCGTCCATGGATAGAGGCGACTGTGAATATTGATGGCAACCAAAATAAAAAGGATCCCGGTGCTCGAAATGAGTTAAATAGAAATACGGGAACGGTCAAAGAAAAGAAAAGAGAGAGAGAAAGAGACAGAAAGACAGACAGACAGGCGGACAGATAGAGAGAGAAAGAGGGGGAGAGGAAGAGAAAGAGAGAGAGAGAAAGAGACAGAGAGAGAAAGAAAGAAAGAGGAGAGAAAGAGAGAGAAAGGGGGAAAGTGGGGAGGGAGCAGAATAGTTTAGACGGGATATGAGGAACCATTCCAGCGCTTGATTTCTTCACATACCGGCCATGTATTCGTCTATCCTGCCCGGATGGTACAGCGAGTGCGGTCGGAAGAAGCTCTTGTGCAGGGAGACGCCGGCCAGCTTGGTGTGCCACGGCGTGAACAGCAGCAGCTGGTCGGGCACCAGGGTGTGGCCGAACCTGCCGGCGGCACCAGGCGCCGTGGGGATCGGCGACACCACTGGCACAGCTGTAGCACCACTCGTGCTCTTCTGGTGTCGGCTGGTGGTGGTAACCTGTGCTGACGACATCCAAGCCAGCTGTGTGGTGTAGGAAATGATTTTACGGGCGAAGGAATAGGCATCACACATTGCCGAGTACATGTGGATTGACCTAACATGTGGATTGAGCTAGGTCCGCGCGCCTCTGACTGTCCGCTAGTTTCCATGTCGTCAGTTGCTCCTTTTGTTTGTTTGTTATTTGGGCTTAAAGCACTTGGACTAGTTACATGATAATTAGCGATCATCAATGACTGCCATGACGCACCTCTGGGTATGGCGGGGTATGAGGTAAGGCGCCTCGCCTTACCTCATCGCTCCCGTTGCGAACACGTTGGCAATGGTGGCGTCCATGCCAGAACTGTAGTCGTTGTAGAAGCCCGTCTGCACCAAGGTCAGGTCATGCTTGGCCATCAGGTCGTCGCCCAGCACCACCGGCAGCCACTCGCGGTACGTGATGTGCTGGATCATGGCAGAGACAAGACGGCGAGTCTCCTGCAACGGAAGCATTCTGGTCACCCACGGCACGCTGCTGGGGACATTCTGACATTCTGGCATGTGTGGCTTCTCTGGCCATGCTTGGTGTCAGAGTCTGTACGGTCTTGCAGTTGACTCGTACTTGTTAATCTTCTTAACCAGATATGTCCTCGTTATTTAAGACCTAGGGTGGCTTAACATTTCAGGAATGGCTTGTTTATAGGACTGCAAAAAGTGGACATTAAATGCATGATGAGTTTGATGATGAGTTTTGACTTATCCACACAATGGCAAAGGTCATATGTCGGTCTGCACGGAGGGTTAGACAGTGAGCCCGAAGAAAATGGAAAACGAGGTCACTTGCATGAACTTATGACCAGACGGCCGGTATGACCAGCACTATCGACCTTATGACCAGACGGCCAGAATGACTAGCTCAAAAGTCCTAATGACCAGACGGCCAGTATGACTAGCTCGAAAGTCCTAATGACCAGACAGCCGGTGTGACTAGCTCTAACGATCTCATCCTGTCACGCTATGCGACATTTAAGGCGGCTCTGCCATAGATCGCCTTGCTGGCATCGGCCTAATTGCCGCCTTCCGTACAGCACCATATTTCACCTGGAACAGCTGGTCGTTCTGCCAGTCGGAGCAGTAGTACGCCAACTTGTCGGCCACCCTGTTGTGCTGCCTCACCCAGAGCGTGTGAAGCGTGGTGAGGTCCGGCTGCTCATTTACCCGGGTGTCACCTGAGTCATGGGAGGAGTTAGAGTAATGCGGCAAAGGTCACGCTGGACTGCTGTTGGTGGCTTTCAGGGACACCAACGGCGTGACTGGCTCAACTGCAGGCGGTTGTGCGTGCTTACATATATGAGAACAGAGAACAGAGCCTCGAGTCATCTGCGGAGGAAAATGGCGCGAACGCTTTTCTTCCCGCTTGCGGCCTCTTTACCCCTAACCGACGTGGCACCGTGTTGTTTCACCAGTTTAAACACTAGCCACGTTCACATCTTTAGGAAGCAAGAAGGCGTGGAAACGTCGGCAGGAATCACTTTGAGGAATTCTAGTGTATTGATGTTGTAGGCCCGGCTTTTGTTGACCACTGGATCACCGCAAGCAATGCCACTCAATTGGAGATGAACATGATAGAGTGGCGTGTTGTTTAGAACTCCACGAAAAGGAGAGTTTTGCACTTCCTCATCAGAACCACAAGCCTCTTTGCGCCCGATCCCCGGCGCGAATGATGTACATCTATGTGGTTCAACTGCAGAAATGCAGCAAAATATGGCAGGATGTAGTGACGATAATTTTTCAATGCCCGCATCATCAAGAAGGGCTGTGTGTCGATTAGAACACAGGTCAGCGCTGGTCACCGGCCAGCGTGGATACATTCGCAATGGAATCATTATCATGCCAGCTACTGACAGTGCAGCTTTGTCGGTGGGAAGATGCCCGCGGGCATCGGCCTCACGACCAGTCAGGGCGATGGGATCCCGACATTCCTGCATTCAACATTAGGGATGCATGAATTGAAAAGAAAACCCACGCAGAAGCCGGAATGTTCCTCCGCCGAGATACAGCTATGATGTGGTCCGTGGCCACTGATCATCGCTGTAGATGAATTGCCATCTACTGGGACTGCATTCCTGCATGCACACTAACACTAGAAACTTCATCAATGCACAAATTATAACACCAGTAACTGCACCGATGGATGTGAACTAGCACCAAATCTGCATCATGGTGAGCTGCTGAAGAAAAACTGCGTCGCTAGCCGACCACTAACACTGATAGCTAACTTGCTGTTTCGATGCGCCATGAAGACTGCATCTGTGTACAGACAGCAAGACCTGAAATGGCAGTCCTGCACGGACACTGAAACTGGGGACTGCATCGAAGCACGAATGTGGCATTAATGAAGGATACACATCATAATGCGGAAAGTACCACTGAAAAGTATGTCACAACAGGAGCAATAGTACTGCAGAATGCATCATAGTACGTAGAGCAACAAGGCTCATATTTCAGTGTCAAATGTACATACTGAGATGTAGTGCAGTAAGATGCTTGTAAGGCAAGTGTACTTTCGCACTGACCTAAGCGAGGTCACGGCGATACTGGGTAGCGGCCAGCTGCCTGGCATCTCTACGGAGGCACATAGCCATGCTCGGTGTCTCGGTTCGACCACGTATAGTCGCGTACGGCCGCATACGATAGCGCACAGCAGCGAACTTCAGGATACAGAAGTTACCACAATTTTCCACTAAGTGGCCTACATATTTCAAAGATGACACCTACAGATAAAAGCATACCGAACAGTACCGGTTTTCGTTGAGGGCAGTTGACATCAGAGAACTTGCCCTTGTAGTGTGGGGGACAATACCCCCCTTCGTCAGACAAGAAAGCACGAATGAAGTAGTAATTCTGGGAGATAAAAAAAATTGCTGACATTTTCACAAATTATTTGCACTTGACAAAAAGTGAAGTATGTGAACTTGCCGGTGATAAAGCAAGAATAACCTGTAATGTTAAAGTTGCGTGCTCTAAATTGATCCTTAGATAACACGCACAGTAGTGAACTTGCATTATACTGGCTCATGAATATATTGCGCAAAACTTCCGCTTATTGCATCTACCCCATTCAACCTATTTATCTGCCGCAAAGAGTGGGGAGTACATGCAGTTGTACATTCCTGTGAATTTGTTTGAACCCAATTGGTGTGTGTATGTGGCGGATATCCTATGGATAATGAATACTGCCATCAAGTTGTCATGGTTGAGTAGATAGCGAATAATCATCATCTGAGCTCTTAACTGTGTCTTCAAATGTAAGAGGTGGCCAAGACGGGCTCAAGACGGGCTCAAGCCTCCCCCCCCCCAACAACAACAGCAAGAAATATAATTCTTGTTCTATTTCCCATTAAACTCGCACTGTATTTCAATAAGCTTACCATGCATGAGCCCCTTGTTGTTTTCAATTTCCCATTCTATCTGTTACACATATATTTTATGCATATATTTTAATGCAAACGGAGAGGCGGGTTCCGAAAAAAAATGTGGGAATGTGTTGCGCTGTTTACTTGTCATTGGCATGTTTGTTGCACTTATCGAAAGAGAGTTGCTGCAGATTACGCAGTCGAATTTTGTGATAGCAAGCATTGGTATGTGCCTACATGTGCCTACGTATTCCTGTGAAGCAAGTGGTGAATTCGTGAGCTCGACTATGGTAGGACTTTCGTATGATGTTTTCCCATGGGAATACCTCCTCATTACCATAAGCGAAGCTTCGAATTTGGTTCCGGCGCTTATTTCAGCTTTCGCGCCAATTGAGAAGTGAAGGGAATCCGATACAAGGACCAAACATGAGGAAACCGACATGGATTGAAATTTAAGTTGAAGCATTGAACACAAGATCAGAATATCTCATGCTGACTCTGATAGCGGTTGTTTTCTAAGGTAATTCACATCCAGGGTAGTGAAACATATATAGTTGTTGGAATTTTAGTCATGATTATTGCAAAATCACAAAAGTAAAATCACAAAAATCACTTGCAATTTTGCATGCGATCTTTCACACACAATGCCGACAATGCAGCTCCAGAATGAAAAATCCACTCTTCATCACGTGTATGAAAAGAAACAAAAAGAACAAGAAAGTTATACTCCGTCCTCCAGCGAGACGAGCTGGATCCGGCTGAGCGACAAATTTACGGACAAGAAATATGTCAGACATGCTACACTACTAGACTACTTCAAAAGCCCAAGCCCACCGTCGGATTGATCACGAATTGCGAATTATGCAAACATAATATCAGTCGTGAAACTACTACGCACCAATGCTGAGAAGTGTGCATTTTCAATGGCTTTCCGGATGCGTCAGCAGTTTGCCGAAGCGGAATGATCTTAAACAATACAGCACTGAACACAACACAAGCGAAAACCTGCTTACATTACCTTTATGATATACAGTGAAATGTCGAATACATAAGCGCTCTAAACAGCATGAGCAAAAATGTCCAAAATACCAGTCAAGTCTTCACACCCCTAACTGATTCCGCCATGATGGGACAACAGATTATTGCAGTTGATCAATGAACAAAGAAAACAAATGATATGCAAGATCCTCAGATTCCAGAACTTCAGATGGGAGAGTTCATACATTCCACCAGAAAAAAAAACTCAAGGGACTAGACTGTCCTCTGGCCTGATTTCAAGGGACAAGACTGCACCCTACTCTGACCTCAAGGGACTAGACTGTACCCCATCCTGATCTCAAGGGACCAGACTGTACCATACCCTGAACTCAAGGAACCAGACTATCATACCCTGACGTCAAGGGATCAGACTGTACCCTACCTTGACCCCAATGGGCCAGACGTTACCCTACCTTGGCCTCAAGGGACCAGACTGTACCCTACCCTGAACTGAAGAGAACAGACTGTACCCTACCCTTAACTCAAGGGACCAGACCGTACCACACCCTGACACTCAATGGACCAGACTGTGCCCTACTCTAACCTCAAGGGACCCAACTGTGTCCTACCATGACCGCAAGGGACCAGACTATGCCCTGCCTTGACCTCAAGGGATCAGACTGTACCTTACCCTGAACTCAAGGGACCAGACTGTACCCTACCCTGACCTCAAGGGACCAGACTTTACCATACCCCGATATCAAGGGACCAAACTGTACCCTACCCTGATATCAAGAGACCAGATTGCACTCTATCCTGTACTCAGAGGGCCAACGTGAGCTTTATCCTGAACTCAAGGGACTAGACTTTACCCTACTCTGAACATTTTCCGTGTTCAGATCGCGCATATGGCATGCATCGCTGTCCTCGGTGTAAAATGCGGCTCTTTTTCGTCACAAAATCGTGAGCTCGATGGGTGGGCTTCATGTGCTGAATGCTGACGCCCTGTGTTGAGGGTCCTCCTCAATTCTCTTCTCGAGTCCCAGGACCTTTCATATCCGTTTGCCTTGAAGAGATTGTGAGCGTTTGCAATTTGTTCAGTCAAAGATGTGTAGCTTTTCCCATATCATTTATTCCACTACGTTTATGTGTATCTCTTTAGGATTATCGTGATACTGCACACTCCTGCAATGTCCAACGTAATCCAGTTCGCTAAATTTAACTAATCTAGATAATATCACTTTGTGGTGTGATATGATACCGTTGCTCACTCAATCACTGCTGATATTTTTTGTGCGGTAGCTAGCAATAGTGTTATTCACTTCCTGTATCATCGGTGGCCGATGATCTTACTCACCCGCATGAAAACATTTTACTTCTTTCCTTTGCCGGATGCAGGTATTTTGTTCTTCAGCGGCCGGCAGCAGTGAGTCGGCCATCTTTAGTTTTCCGCCCTGGAAGTGCCGTAAGCTGGCCATCTCTTCAGCCGAACTGCCGTAAACGTTTGACGCATCCATGTATGACGTCACCTGATTCACCTGCTCGCGAGGACCTGCAGACAGCGCCGAACATTGCGGCTCGTGGCTTCGACGGGGCCTGTCTCGCACGGATCTCTTGACGACTCACCACATATGATAGAGGACAGATTACATATAATTTGAGTTGGAATGTCTGCGACTAAATATTGGTGTTCAAATACTTAGTGAGTTTTAATAATGCAGGCGATGATGGTCCAGCAAGTGCTCTTAAATCTCCCCAATCCCATTTAGTCTGATGGTTGATTTGTGCTCCACAGCGACCATTGTTCTTGTCCTGTATCTTGTACGATGTTTTATGCACAAACACAGCAAGCCTGCGACAATTATATACCGCTAGGCAGAATGACGCCAGCACAAAAATATGACGAATTATCTCTGTGGCAGGCTTCTTTGTGGCTCCCGATTTAATTATCAGCTCGTTAGGCAATCCAATGTGAAAAGAGCACCGCCCGTGCTCCCGCATGGTAGTCAACACCAGATTGTGTAACGGTCGTGGCAGTGTGGTGCGTCCATAAGATGATCCAATTTTCACTGTCGTGAAATAATGAAAGGTTCTCGTTCACCCTCATACCAGCGTCCGCTGGATCACAACATTCAGCATAGTTAAATGCTTCTATTTTCTCACTAAAGCATACGTATTTGTGCGACTGTTTCGCATCACACCTTTGTGGCAAAGTGCTCCAAATGGCAATCCGCAATAGAGTTCAGGAGCCTCAAGCAACAAAATGACCTAAAAATTACGCACTTTTCTTATTTGAGCAAGTGCCTTTAGCTTGTGCGAGTATACACTCATCACTCATGTGATGTTGTCGTTGCCCATATTTGTTCACACCAATGTTGACAGCTGCTGGTGTTGACAACTGTGGACATTAACAGCCGTTCGTGTTGGCAGGTGTCAGTACGGAGGTCTGTTGGTATTGGCAGACATTGGTGAGCGCGCCCCGCCGCCGCCGAGCGTCACACACTCACCGAGGCCGCAGTTGTTGTGCACGGCCGGCACGGAGCGGACAAACTCCATACACGTCTGGCCGTACTGCTTGCGGAGACTGTCTCGTCTCGGGATGGCGATGGGGTAGCAGTCGGCGTGTCGCGGCTGCGACGGCGGCACGCAGCATGAGATAGGTCTGCCGTACAGCGACGCTGAAACGAGCCGGTGAGGTGAGAGCCGGCCGTCCGATCAGCTGACCCGCCCTCCCGGCACACTCCACCGACCAGTTGACCTGCCCTCCCGACACACCCTACCGACCCGCCCTCCCGGCACACCCCACCGACCAGCTGACCCGCCCTCCTGGCACACTCCACTGACCCACCCTCCCGACACACCCCACCGCCCAGCCGACCCGCCCTCCCGGCACATCCCACCGCCCAGCCGACCCGCCCTCCCGGCACATCCCACCGCCCAGCTGATCCGCCCTCCCGGCACATCGCACCGACCAGCTGACCCGCCCTCCCGGCACAGCCCACCGACCAGCTGACCCGCCCTCCCGGCACATCACGCCGACCAGCTGACCCGCCCTCCCAGCACACTCCACTGACCCACCCTCCCGACACACCCCACCGCCCAGCCGACCCGCCCTCCCGGCACACCCCACCGCCCAGCTGATCCGCCCTCCCGGCACAGCCCACCGACCAGCTGACCCGCCCTCCCGGCACATCGCGCCGACCAGCTGACCCGCCCTTCAGGCACAGCCCACCGACCAGCTGACCCGCCCTCCCGGCACACTCCACTGACCCGCCCTCATGGCACACCCCACCGTCTAGGCCTGCCCTTCCGGCACACTCCACTGACCTGCCCTCCCGGCACACCCTGCCGACCAGACCTGCCCCGAACATTGGCGCTGATTGCCACCCAGCACTACTTATTCGGCGGACGGCGGTGGGTTCCGACGGCGGTGGGTTCCGACGGCCGTGTAAGTGGCAACACCGCAGGCCGGATCACGCCAAAGTACACACTTCCGGTCCATGAGGAATCTGGACCGGGGCTTTCCGAGACGGCTACTGACCGACTTGTAGCGGCTGACGCCGAGCTCGGGCCACTCCTCTGCTGACTGGACACTCACTCGTGCTCATCGGCGTGTGTGAGAGGTCGTGGTCGAGGAACTGGCCCCACTGCATCACCATGAGCGAGATTCGATGCGACATGTTCGAACTGCAGAGACGACTCGACAGGCAGGAGGCGCTCACTCGTCTGGCACTGGGCAGCTCCACACCGGCGGCCGAGACTCGTGGACTGTCCACCTCTGCCACACATCAACACAGTTGCAGTCACTAGGACTCTCCACCTCTGCCACACATCAACACAGTTACAGTCACTAGGACTGTCCACCTCTGCCGCACACCAACACAGTTACAGTCGTTAGGACTGTCACACACCAACACAGTTACAGTCGCTAGGACTATCACACACCAACACAGTTACAGTCGCTAGAACTATCATACATCAACACAGTTACAGTCACTAGGACTGTCCACCTCTGCCGCACACCAACACAGTTACAGTCGTTAGGACTGTCACACACCAACACAGTTACAGTCGTTAGGACTATCACACACCAACACAGTTACAGTCGCTTGGACTACCACACACCAACACAGTTACAGTCGCTAGGACTATCACACACCAACACAGTTACAGTCGCTAGGACTGTCACACACCAACACAGTTACAGTCGTTAGGACTATCACACACCAACACAGCTACAGTCGCTAGGACTATCACACACCAACACAGTTACAGTCGCTAGGATTATCACACACCAACACAGTTACAGTCGCTAAGACTACCACACACCAATTCAGTTACAGTCGTTAGGACTACCACACACCAACACAGTTACAGTCGTTAGGACTATCACACACCAACACAGTTACAGTCGCTAGGACTGTCACACACCAACACAGTTACAGTCGCTAGGACTGTCACACACCAACACAGTTACAGTCGTTAGGACTATCACACACCAACGCAGTTACAGTCGCTAGGACTGTCACACACCAACACAGTTACAGTCGCTAGGACTATCACACACCAACACAGCTACAATCACTAGGACTGTCACACACCAACACAGTTACAGTCGTTAAGACTGTCATACTAACACAGTTACAGTCGTTAGGACTGTCCACCTCTGCCGCACACCAGCACAGTTACAGTCGCTAGGACTGTCACACACCAACACAGTTACAGTCGCTAGGACTGTCACACACCAATACAGTTACAGTCGTTAAGACTGTCACACCAACACAGTTACAGTCGTTAAGACTGTCACACCAACACAGTTACAGTCGTTAGGACTGTCCACCTCTGCCGCACACCAGCACAGTTATAGTCGTTAGGACTGTCACACATGAACACCGCTACATTAGCCATGATTGTGGCACACCAAAACAGTTACACTCGCTGCAGTACAGCACGGAACAGCGTCCGCGTCTAATGCGGACCTGAGGCCGTGAGTTATGCACGCGAATGGCAGGATGTGCCACAGATAATTGATCAACACCGTCTGATCTCTAGATCATCTATTTTTGATCTGAAGTGAAACTAGTTGTTTGTTCATATGGGGAATTTATTGACCTGTTAAGCACCATTCTATGGGGGTGTTGTTCAGATTTATCTCGACTGCAGTTCTCTACCCTGTGATCACTTGCGCACCTAATAAGTACACAAGTTGTGATTAATGACAATATAATGACGGCTGAGCGATGGGCCATGGTGCAATTGCTGCCGAGTGACGAATGGCCACTCTCGAGACTGTTGTTGTGGCTCCAGAGGAGTCAACTAATCCTGCCCGGCTGCCAGGAGGCGTCCCTGGCATCAGCCAGCCGCCTTTGTGAGCATTAAGGAGAACTGAGGAATCAGCTGGCAGCGTGCCAGCCGCGTCAGCTGTCAGCAGTGAGCCGTCAGCCGCGATACTCCGAAGCAGCATCGGCGCCCCCCGGTGGCCGGCCCAGGTTGTCTCGGGGAAAGTTCCACTAAGGCAGCCGCTCGGATGGTTCCAGGAGACATGCGCCGGCCGGCGGCGTCGGCTCTTCGGGCGGCAGGGACAGGTGCGTGATCGGCCTGTGCAGGGTCAGGCCGGCGCATGTCTGCGGTCGGCGCCCAACAGAATCGCTGCGCCACACCAATTAGACGCCGTTAAACCGGCCGTCCCCACAGCGACGCGAACCAGTCCGAAAAATGGATGGGAAGCGCGAACAACGGCCTCAGCTATGCACGTAAACACCTGAGGCGTCTAATTGGCTCATTACCGGAGAGTAACGGTGCCGACGGCTCTGTCTGGTGGAGTCGACTGACGGCCACAAAAACGTCCGGGTGAATGGTACCCATCGCACGCACCAAGTCCCACATGGCATCTGTGGTCTAGGAGCATGCGCTGGAGGGGCGTGAGCAGGGGCATCAGGAGGCGCGTTCGCCGTGTTCGTGAGCTGATATTGTACGCAGCGTTGTGATCAGACCACGGAACGTTTGTGAGGCTGGATACCGGCATTAATTTGGCCGCCTCTGGAAATCCGAGAGACGGGTGTCACTGCACTGTTTGCATTCCATTATCCAGTTAGATTTGGTGCTGGAAGACCCAGACTGCACCGACCGACCCTCTGCGTGATCAACCACGACCCATTTGCCTCTTCGTCTAGATTCCTGGGCAGACGGCGGAGGCTCTCTGCATGGCTAACTATGCGCCTCTCCGTTCAGATGTATAGGCAGACGTTGGGGGGGGGGCGGGCTCTGAATGGGTAGTCATGGCTCATGCGCCTCTCCATCCATATGTACAGGCAGATGTTGGACAGCCGCCGCCACTGAGGGCTCATTGCTGATGGTAATGTACATGTGTGGAAATGGACTGTCCGGACCGTTTGTTCCCGTACCTCGGACCGCGACGACGCCATTATTCAACAAAAGCTCTATCTGGATGGAAACTAATGATTAGCCTCTTTATCGTGAAAAGATGTCCTTTTGTTAAAATGAAAGGTTAATTCCATGAGTTCATGCTACATTTGCCAGTCTTGATGTTTGCAAGAAGTAATCGGCAACACTTTCTGACCGCAACGTTTTCTATCATCCCGTCATTCTCAACAACTTCGGACATTCAGAGGTGAGCCTGCCATCTTGGCGACACAAGGAGGTCACGTGTCTACTTTGGGTGCAATAATTCGCGACTTAGCTCTGGCAGTTAATGACTTTTCATTGGCCGTCGGCCTCTCAATGGAGAGCATTAGCGAGAAAGTTCCCTCCATGCCGCAGTGCTATTGTCGGGAAATCTCTGTCGGTCGTGATGGGCTCACGGGCAAGACCTGTCACTAAGCGGACCCTTCGGTCCTGCAGTGTAGGCCCGAGGGCAGGACCTCGCCTGGTGTCGCTGGAACAGTTCTCTGTTCAGAGGGACTTCAGCAGTTGGATAAGCCCCACCGCGTGCATGAGTGCCATGCGGATGGGATATGCCAGTCAGTCATGGCTCTAGAGTAAGACTGCCTGCCCCCAAACCCTCAGTCATTCACTCAAAGTGTGTGTGCAGTTTGTGTGCAATAGCACACAATATGCAAAAACCAAGGGGGAGAGCGTCCGCATCTGGTCGCCGCAAGTGGCTTGCAATGCAAGTAAAAGGAAATGGACAGGATCTGCGATCTGCGGTTGATGACGTCATTTAACGGAAGCGAAAACTGACCGCTACGGTGTCCAGGTGAATTGACACCAGAACAATGTTCTTTCCATAGGCTAGCTGATGTGTGGTTATGCTTCGTGTATCGATAAACATACCAGTCTTCAATATGCACAAGTGCAAGTGGCAGTGCCTATCACAAGAGCGAGACTGAATGGATGCTCACTGTCGCCGTAGCTGGGCGGCAGCAGTCTCACGAAGGGGGACTTGGCGCTGCCCCACCAGGCGAACTTCCTGTTGTTGCAGGTGCCGTCGGGCCGTCTGTAGAGCGCCGTCTGGTTGCAGTCGGGCCGGACGTCGCCGTGGTGCGGCGGACAGGCGTTGCCCAGTCGGGTCACGGCCAGGTCGTACAGCGGAAGCCGAAACGCCACCTCGTCGCCAGACAATGCGAACCTGCCGGCACACAGAAATAGATGACGGCCTGCGGCGGTCGGAGCGCGAACCCGCCGCTGCCCGTTATTCCGCACATGGGAAGTGACGGAAATTGGCGCCGAAAATTGCCGCCAGTCATGTGCTAGATAGTGTCCACCGGATGTCAGTGGTCGGTTCAAATTCCTTTCTTGGCCGTCAGCCAAAGTCCGACTGGCTTGGATTAGATGGCATGGTTAGACTCCAGTTAGCATTAGTATCAACCACATGGCCTGCTATCACCTCATCTGATACACAAAACGTTCTCTGCCCTTCCGTCTTTCCCTCATCTCCATTTTATCTCTCCATCTCTCTCCCCCCCTCTCTCTCTCTCTATCTCTCTCTCTCTCTCTCTCTCTCTCTCTCTCTCTCTCTCTCTCTCTCTCTCTCTCTCTCTCTCTCTCTCTCTCTCTCTCTCTCTCTCTCTCTCTCTCTCTCTCTCTCTCTCTCTGTCTATTTCTCGGTTTCTTCATCACTTTCTCTTATCCGTTTTCTCTTCTACCCTCCCATCACGGTCCATCTTCTCCATTTCCCCTCTTTCCACTTCATCTTTCCCGTTCCCTCCCGTCTTTCAATTCCACTGTTTCACCATCCACTCCCCTATCTCCTCCCTCCTCCCCCTCTCTCCCTCCCTGGTAAGCTGTCTCCCGGTGATGCGCCCCGACACTGTGTCGCTCGTGCCCCACATGATCTCCCACCTCTGCTGGAGCAGCTGGGTCGCCCGTATCGCCGCCAGCGCCGCGTAGGAGTCGTTCTTCACCTCGGCCAGGGGTCGCCGATGCATGGCGTGCAGGCGTGACGCGTACATGACCTCTTGTTCCGGGGAACTGGCTGTGAACAGGCGGCAGAGCAGTTCGATGGTCGACCTCTCTCACTGTCGCCAGTGCATGCCCCCGGTGGCCGCCAGGTCATGTGTCAACACTCTCGGTAGTCGCCAGTGCATTTTTCAACGCCCCCGGTGGTCGCCAGGTCTTGTGTCAACGCCCCCCCCCCCCTCCCCCGGTAGTCCCTAGGTCATGTGTCAACGCCCCCGATGGTCGCCAGTCCATGTGCCAACGCCCTCAGTGGCCGTCGGCCGCATGTGCAGGTGCCATGTGGTCAGCAACGAGTGCCGGTTTCCATTGAATCGGCTGAGGCAATGAAGTGGGAATTCTCCCAGTGTGGGTCGACTTTAGGACGCGGTCGTGTGGGTCACACTTGCAGGTCACCTTCGTGTAGCTGCCCTCTTTGTTTTCGAACCTGCTGGATGATGAGGAAACACCAAGGGCAACAGCTCCGACGGCTGATCCATGGTAGCTGACATGACAGCATGCTCTACTTCGCCGGGTGGTATGCTGCTGCTCTGTTCGAGAAGCGTGTTACACACGTCTTCATGGCCACAGCAAAAGGCAGCGGAATCCAAATAGCGAGACATTCAGCGGATCCAGATATTAATTATCAGAAAATGGGAAGCCTTTTTGATGGTGTCATAGTGACCCCCAACACATGCCATAAATATATCTGGATAGACTATGGATTGCTGCCAAGTAATCCGGGTTCGTGTGCATAGTGCGTGTTTTCAGACGGACGTATGCACCACATAGGTATAGCTGCTGCATATGTTGGTGAGTGTGTGTCAGCTGGCAGCCACAGCCCGGCTGGAATGGCAGCAGCATGATCCAACTCACCTGCAGCATCCTGACGAAGCTGTGAGTTTACTTCCTCTATCGCTGCTTCAACCACTTCTCCCAGGACGTTTCCCCGGTACGTCGGATCTGCCGAGGCGTCAACATCGTCCAGAATGGGCCTCTGGTAGCCCGGCATCGGCCTCAGGTTGGACAGACAGTCTCCGCCGCAGACTAGCAGGACACAGCTGTGAGCAGATGCATTCTGTCAGCGACATATGGGCAGCACGGCCTGTATTCACGTGCTGCACCCATGGGCGCCGGGGGGAGGGGCGCAAAAGTGGGTGGAGCATCGAGACACCGTGTCCCACCCTAAATCCGAAAATTAAAAGTTGACCCTATGGTTGTGAACAGAAAAGCGTTACCAAAAAAGTACCCTTCCATTAGCTTTTAATGTTCCCTCACCTTTCACTCCATGAGCAACACGTTGTCGGTTTGCGCAAGATAAACTGTGTTCATAGTTGCGTCACTAAAGCGGTACTGTAATTCCAGACAAATGACCACGTCCGAGTAGGCCAGGAGTCACCACCGCACGGATCTTTGTCATGTATCTGTTTAAACCGGTATCTCCTTGACTATCTAATCGGGAATCTACCGGACCATGCGCAGGGGCTGTTCACTGCGCTGGCTTTCCGGTGGCACGTGCACTGATGATGAAATCGGTGTCGTGATTCAGGAGACGTGATTTTCGTTTTCGGTTCCATGTTCACCATATGCGGGACGACTTGCTCCTGCGCCCTCGTCCTGTTCGTCCAGTTATGCCATTTAATCAAGGCTGGAGATCTTTCACTAAGTCAGGGGTTTAGGTCCTTATTTTGGGACAGAATTTCGGATTGGAAAAGGAATAAGACAAATTAACATCAACAACAGGGTATCAAACCATGGAGTGTGGACCCCCGAAAAAAAACGGGATCTCCAGCTTTGCATTCACTACTCCCAATCTGTATCTACCCCTGAATGATCACCATTGTATCCAGAGGCGCAGCGAAGAGGGAAGCCAAGAGCCCGCACCCATTAGAACCGAAAATACACTGGATCAAGCGGAAACTTTTAAACTTTTTCACCACGCAAAATCTTTCGACGATTTTCGCCACTTGATTTTCGACGTGCTTTGCACACCGGAAGGTTTATGTGTTTCACGCGTTTGTTTTCGTTTGCTCCATGTCTAGAAAGACCCTGGCAGCGCCACTGATTGTCGCGACCACAACACCCACCTACATCCATAGCGCATCGCATTAACTCTCCTGCCATCTGCGACATGACGTCACACTACGTCACCAAGCCGGCCATTCGGACGGTGAGGCTGGGACGCTTTTCGGCACGCAGTTCACGTCTGCTGTCGTCGTCTGGGACGCGCCGCCGCCGGCCGCCGCAGTCGGCGGATCCGCCGGCGCGGAAGCGACGCTCCGACGCCACACGACCGGCGGCGGCGTCGTTCTGTGGCCATCGCGGCGCCACTGCCCGAGAGCAGGACGCTCCGGGCGACCGCCGGCGGCCGGCCGGCCGCCGCACCGACCGACGCCACGATTGCGGTGCATGTGAAGACACAAATAAGCCGCCTGCGGAGCAGCTGACAGGCGGCTGGTGGCGGCGGCGGCCGTGTCGGCCTGGGAGCGACACGCCGTTCACACGACAGACCCGCTTCCGCGGCCGCCGACTGGGGCCGGCCCGCGGCGGCGCCGGCGCCGCGCCGCATCCGCCTGCCGTGCGCGGCTGCGATTGTGGCGCGCAGGCGGCGGACGGCGCGCCGCTGCACGCCACGCACCATCGGTCAGTGTCGACGGCTCGCCGGGCGGCCGTCTCCGCCACCACCGCCGGAGACAGCGCGCTCTGTTACGGAGACTGATCGGCGCGCCTCGTGTCGGATCGCAAATATATTATATGTGTGCGCCCCCCCCTTCCCCCTCCCTCCTGGCGGCACGTGAGGGTGGCATGTCGAAGCGGTCTGCATGTTTTTTCCAGAATTAAATTTGCCACTGTAAAAAAGATGTCTAGAGTTTTCAGTGAATTATCACGCGATCTCACACTAACCAGGCGTCAATAGCTCACGGAGCCCCCTATTCAGCAAACAAAAACACAATTTACTCTATATGTTTTTGTTCACAAAGTGGACATTGTATGCAATATAGCTTGATCAGTGTAATGGACATCGCAACAGTGGGATTCAACGGGACGGGTTCTCCCAAACTTCGTGAAATTTAACATTACGCCCGCTTTATTATTTTAACATAATACCATTGCGCTTCATCTCCTTTCTTCTTTGCTGACAAGGCGAGGATGGACATTGATTGCATGATTAGGCTTCAATATAATATTTTGCCTCGGTACTTTCAAACTCTAATTATCAGCAATCTAGTCTAGTATGCCATAGTACAGCAATATAAATAATGCAAGCCAATATAAACTAACTATGTGATCAGGTAAAAACGATCAGTTTGCGGTTAAAATTATAAACCCTTCAGACAGCGGCATGACGCCCCAAACACCTCAGCCACCCATCCTTTAAAGCAACAGCATGAATGCTCGACGTAGGTACTATTCCGGGTAGAAAGGATTCCATACTTTGATACGTTGATAAACGTTAATGAACAAAATGAACACTAACCGACCAAGAGACTGATTAGTCGGTAAGTGTTCATTTTGAATAAAGAATTAACAACCTGTAATAAAATGCCTCATTCCTAAAACACCCGTTTATATTCGTACTGGTGTAGCTCAGGAAAAATACAGGAATATGTATGAGTGGCACATACCTCCGAAGAGGGGCATTCGGCGCAAAAAAAACATCGTTGAACTAGGGAGGTGTGCTCGATAATTCTGAGGGCGCCTTTTCCTTTCAAAAATGAGTCTGGCTGAAAATTCCGCTGAGCAGGGGGGGGGGGGTTACATTCGAACCTACTTCCTGAATCTTCCCGGACGGAGGAATGTCATCTTCCCATGCTGGAGGGGAATGACGTGGATGGACACATTCCTCCATTGCCCCCTATAACCGAGCTTCTCATATCGATGGGTGACCATGGCCAGTTTTCCGATTAATCCCAGACGGTGCAAATGGCCTGCGCTCTAGCTACGTCACACAAAAATAATCAAAATTATCGGACGGCTCCACCTGGTTAAATGGCCTTGATTTCGCCTATGATGTTCCATGCTCGACCCAGAAACAAACCCCGAACATTTATCGCTTCCTCCAGACCAGTTGCCTGCATCACTTCATAGCAATGCAAATGAATAATGCCGCGCCGTTTAGCGGATGGTCTACCAAGATGCAATCATCTCGACACTGGAGGAAAATCTGTGTACAGGTATCTGCAATGGCAAGTTGCATTTTTGAGAAGAAGAACGTGGGCGACCGTCCACCACGTGCTGCTGCACCGGGCGCCATAGCTCGGCCGTCCACCACGTGCTGCTGGACCGAAGGCTTTAACTCTGCCGTCCACCACGTGTTGCTGCACCGGGCGCCATAGCTCGGCCGTCCACCACGTGCTGCTGCACCGAAGGCTTTAACCCGGCCGTCCACCATGTGTTGCTGCACCGGGCGCCATAACTCGGCCGTCCACCACGTGTTGCTGCACCGGGCGCCATAACTCGCTCGTCCACCACGTGTTGCTGCACCGGGCGCCATAACTCGGCCGTCCACCACGTGTTGCTGCACCGAAGGCTTTAACTCTGCCGTCCACCACGTGTTGCTGAACCGGGCGCCATAACTCGGCCGTCCACCACTTGCTGTGGCGGACATCTTAACTCGGCCGACCGCAAAGTCCCGTTTTGAGCGATGGTCGTCGCCATGCGGTCGGGAAGTAGAGAACAGTCGGGATTCACTATTTGGTTCGTTTCACGGGAGCTTCAGCTAGCTGGAGTACCCAGTGCCAGTGAGCGAGTGTTCCGAGTCAGCTGGCCTGGCTTGTCCATGAGTCATTGCCCTGTCGCGTGCCAGTCTGGACGAACGCATCTGTGAGGAATTGGCGCCGCTTTCCTACGCACTATTAACCGCCGAAATGGCACCAGGTCAGCCACTGCCAGCAAGCGCCTGCACAGGTTCCCCGCCAAAACCTAGCAGAGCGGTGAGCCGTACAGGAGGCACTACACCCGCGTGAATATAGCTGTTACCGCGGGCGCTGAACGGCGCAAAAACGGCACGACAGCAGTCGCAGATTCAGATTTGATACCGCCCACGACGCACAGAGTGGGTGGAGATTAAAGACATGTGCATGAATGCTTCGAATGCCTACCAGGGTTGAATTTGCACTTTTGAATAATGCATTTGGAGTGGCAAATTTTACCTCCGGCGGTGCGTGGCGAGACGCCGCAGGGTGCGGAAGAGTTGGCCCGGCGTTTGTGCGGCCGAGTCCGTGGCAGAATGTACACGACTGTGTCCGTTACCAACTCAGCGACGAGGGAACGGCTCGGCGCCGTCGGCCGTACACCATGGCGAGATGACCGCCCCACCGGCCGTACACCATGGCGAGATGACCGTCCCACCGGCCGTACACCGTGTCGAGATGTCCGCCCCACCGGCCGTACACCATGGCGAGATGACCGCCCCACCGGCCGTACACCATGGCGAGATGACCGCCCCACCGGCCGTACACCATGGCGAGGTGACCGCCCCACCGGCCGTACACCATGGCGAGATGACCGCCCCACCGGCCGTACACCATGGCGAGATGACCGCCCCACCGGCCGTACACCATGGCGAGATGACCGCCCCACCGGCCGTACACCATGGCGAGGTGACCGCCCCACCGGCCGTACACCATGGCGAGATGACCGCCCCACCGGCCGTACACCATGGCGAGATGACCGCCCCACCGGCCTTACACCATGGCGAGGTGACCGCCCCACCAGCCGTACACCATGGCGAGATGACCGTCCCAACGGCCGTACACCATGGCGAGATGACCGCCCCACCGGCCGTGTACCATGGCGAGGTGGCCGCCCCACCGACCGTACACCATGGCGAGGTGACCGCCCCACCGGCCGTACACCATGGCGAGATGACCGCCCCACCGGCCGTACACCATGTCGAGGTGACCGCCCCACCGGCCGTACACCATGGCGAGGTGACCGCCCCACCGGCCGTACACCATGGCGAGGTGACCGCCCCACCGGCCATACACCATGGCGAGATGACCGCCCCACCGGCCGTACACCATAGCGAGATGACCGCCCCACCGGTCGTACACCATGGCGAGGTGACCGCCCCACCGGCCGTACACCATAGCGAGGTGACCGCCCCACCGGCCGTACACCATGGCGAGGTGACCGCCCCACCGGCCGTACACCATAGCGAGGTGACCGCCCCACCGGCCGTACACCATGGCGAGGTGACCGCCCCACCGGCCGTACACCATGGCGAGATGACCGCCCCACCGGCCGTACACCATGGCGAGGTGACCGCCCCACCGGCCGTACACCATGGCGAGGTGACCGCCCCACCGGCCGTGCACCATGGCGTGGTGACCGCCCCACTGGCCGTACACTATGGCGAGGTGACCGCCCCACCGGCCGTGCACCATGGCGAGGTGACCGCCCCACCGGCCGTACACCATGGCGAGGTGACCGCCCCACCGGCCGTGCACCATGGCGAGGTGACCGCCCCACCGGCCGTGCACCATGGCGAGGTGACCGCCCCACCGGCCGTACACCATGGTGAGATGACCGTCCCACCGGCCGTACATGGGGCCGCCCCACGGCCGTACACCATGGCGAGGTGACCGCCCCACCGGCCGTACACCATGGCGAGGTGACCGCCCCACCGGCCGTGCACCATGGCGAGGTGACCGCCCCACCGGCCGTGCACCATGGCGTGACCGCCCCACCGGCCTGCACCATGGCGAGGTGACCGCCCCACCGGCCGTACACCATGGTGAGGTGACCGCCCCACCGGCCGTACACCATGGCGAGGTGACCGCCCCACCGGCCGTACACCATGGCGAGGTGACCGCCCCACCGGCCGTGCACCATGGCGAGGTGACCGCCCCACCGGCCGTGCACCATGGCGAGGTGACCGCCCCACCGGCCGTACACCATGGTGAGATGACCGTCCCACCGGCCGTGCACCATGGCGAGGTGACCGTGTCGACGGTCCGGTACCGACACCCCGACCAACCAACCCGTGTACGCAACAAACACCAGTCGTGAGTGCATTCCGATACAGCCGCCCAGGTCTGGAAGTCGCCTTTAGAATATGGCCACCCGGTTTGTATGCTGTCGTGCAACAGAAACTACGGCATTAGTTGGCTGTCGAAGATGTTGTTGATTGACTGATGAGGAGGAAGAGGCGGCAGTCGGCGGACAATTTGGCCACTTCCCAGATCCATGTGTTATTATTCAGGAGTTGGGGACTCTGACGAGATCCACGTGTATTATTGAGGAAGCCGAGATTGAGAAGTATGCCGAGATTCATGCCCGACACGGCGCTTTGATCTGTGAAATCAACCGCACAATACAAAACGCTGTCCGGCGGTGGGTTACCGCCTACGTTGTGGGTTACCTCCTACGTGTTGCGTTACCTCCTGCGTGGTAGGTTACCTCCTACGTGGTGGGTTACCTCCTACGCGGTGGGTTAGCTCCTTCGTGGGGGAGTAAGCTGGTCGGTGGTGTGTCAACTGATCGGTGGTGGGCTAAATACTAGGCGGTGGATTAACAGTTCCGTGGTTCGTTAACTGCTCAGTGTTGGGTTAACTGCTCCGTGATGGTGGGTTAGCTGCTCCGAAGTGGGTTAGCTGCTCCGAGGTGGGTAGATTAGCACGTATAGCAAAAGTGCCCTGGATTTCATCAGCATTTCTGTGGAAGATGTATGCCCAGGGAAGTGACTGGATCTTTGCGAATAGTACGCACGAATGCATTTGAAGATCCATTAAATGCATCCCATGGCTATGATTATTATATAACATTATAACTTCTAGAGAGTAAATGCCAGACGTTTTCGAATCAATTTATGCTCGCTTTAGCTGCCGTCAATTTTTCCAGACAGCTCCGTTCTTCTGGTCAGACATGTCAGCCACCTTCATGTTTACAAATTACAGCGAGCATTTGGAGTCTGTTATTTCTTCATCTTAGCGGTCTTTTCTTCCACACAACTCGACAAACATATCCTAAGTTTATATAACGGGGACATGTTCCCATGTTCCCCATGGTAGCTCCACCAATGATCATATCTAAATATCGTTCATATCTCCTTCATTATATACATCTCAACAATAGTTTATATATTGTTGAGTTTATATTGAATCACTCCGACATGACTCGTTCTTCTGCACATGTGATGATCGGACGTTGAGAGCAGCGTTGCACAATATAGACAGATATGCTTCTCTGAGATGCTCGGACACCTTAATGTTTCTAAAGAAATATTCCTGAAATTAGCACTCGACCATGTAAGCGAGCATTCTGACTTAGTTGAAGTCCCTCCTACTGTAACGTGCAACACACCCGTAGGACCTTCCTACTATCGCATGCAAACACACCCGGCACCGGGTACCCAATTAGTGTAACTTTCAGCAAGACACACATGCTTACCAGTTGCCATGATGTAGAACACATACGTGACACTCGCTGTCTCATTTGCTAACCTCTATTCCGGTATTCAGTGTCTCTCCGAAACATTCAGCCAGTTTATCCATGCATTATTCAAATACAAGCGGTTCTAGGCTTGAGTGAGCTGCCATAACCACCCATCGGTTGAAATGTCTGTTGGACAATGCACCACAGCTAGACTGGTCCGCATGTCGTTTGCACTTGCATTTTGAAGGGATTTACGATTGGTGAATTTTGAACAACTGCACATGCCAGAATGATATAAATGGATGATATCTGTATCAGACAGGCTATGTCTTTATGCTTCTACAACCATCAGACCCATGAATTTCATTAACATCTATTAGAGAGCATGTCCTGTACATGTTATGATGTCGCCAACAGCACCAAGCTCAGTTTTCGGTGACCGTGAGAAATTCGCGATTGTTCCACACGTTGACCGACAGACGTCTGAGGTAGGACTGTGGAAAACGGCGATTGTCCCCCCCCCCCACGTTGTCTGCATGGATCTTTGTGCGTTCTAAATTTCCTACAGCTTAGATGTCTATCAATATAGATGGGCACCAGGCGACGGTCGGCCTGCTCACATGTGAGACTGTGAGAGGCACTAGGCGACGGTCGTCCTGCTCAAAGGTGAGACTGATGGGCACCAGGCGATGGTCGTCCTGCTCACAAGTGAGACTGTGAGGGGCACCAGGCGACGGTCGTCCTGCTCACAAGTGAGACTGTGAGGGGCACCAGGCGACGGTCGTCCTGCTCACAAGTGAGACTGTGAGGGGCACCAGGCGACGGTCGTCCTGCTCACAAGTGAGACTGTGAGGGGCACCAGGCGACGGTCGTCCTGCTCACAAGTGAGACTGTGAGGGGCACCAGGCGATGATCGTCCTGCTCACAAGTGAGACTGTGAGGGGCACCTGGCGACGGTCGTCCTGCTCACAAGTGAGACTGTGCGGGGCACCAGGCGAGGTCGGCCTGCTCACAAGTGAGACTGTGAGGGGCACCAGGCGATGATCGTCCTGCTCACAGGTGTGACTGCAACGCAAGGCACCTTCGGAGCCCGTGCGAGTGAAGCTTACCTGAGCAGCCGCAGAGAGGGTCGCCACGCCCGCCCCCAACATGCCATGTTGCTGATCTTCCTGTGCGGCTGGCTACACCATGTTGGCACCACCCGGACAGCCGTCACCAGACCAGGGCGGCACCAACTGGTGCTCACCACACGGTGCCGACGTGTTCGCCCGTCGGCGCGGCTCGCTTCGGCCGTGTGGGCGCCGTCAGCCGCCGGCGCACTCAGCCTCGGAGGCGGGACTCGGCAGTGTCCGGCGGCCGCTCCACCACCAGCGGCCGTCCTGAGGGCAGCCTACGGCGCGGCTCCACCACTAGCAGCCGTCCTGAGGGGCAGCCTACGGCGCGGCTCCACCACTAGCAGCCGTCCTGAGGGCAGCCTACGGCGCGGCTCCACCACCAGCAGCCGTCCTGAGGGCAGCCTACGGCGCGGCTCCACCACCAGCGGCCGTCCTGAGGGGCAGCCTACGGCGCGGCTCCACCACCAGCGGCCGTCCTGAGGGGCAGCCTACGGCGCGGCTCCACCACTAGCAGCCGTCCTGAGGGCAGCCTACGGCGCGGCTCCACCACCAGCGGCCGTCCTGAGGGGCAGCCTACGGCGCGGCTCCACCACTAGCAGCCGTCCTGAGGGGCAGCCTACGGCGCGGCTCCACCACCAGCAGCCGTCCTGAGGGGCAGCCTACGGCGCGGCTCCACCACCGGCGGCCGTCCTGAGGGCAGCCTACGGCGCGGCTCTACCACTAGCAGCCGTCCTGAGGGCAGCCTACGGCGCGGCTCCACCACCAGCGGCCGTCCTGAGGGCAGCCTACGGCGCGGCCCCGTGCGGTGCCCAGAGCAGGGCGACTTGGCGACCAGATCTCAGTACGGCTGGGTGTCTGTCGTCCGGAGCAGTGGAGGTGGTGACCAGAGGAGGCAGATGCCGCTGACTGTCGTGGTGACCAGAGGAGGCAGATGCCGCTGACTGCCGTGGTGACCAGAGGAGGCAGATGCCGCTGACTGTCGTGGTGACCAGAGGAGGCAGATGCCGCCGACTGTCGTGGTGACCAGAGGAGGCAGATGCCGCTGACTGCCGTGGCCCAGCAGCGGCCGTCTCCCCAGACACGTCGGTACCGGCTGCGCGTCACCTGCACTTCCGGCGCCACCGCACTACTGACGCTGCGCTAGCGGCGGCCGTATTAATACGGCTGTAGCCGTGACGGACCGAGACGGCGGCCGGCACTCGACCGCCTCTGAACCTCAGCCGGACCACAGCCGGACCACAGCCGGACCACAGCCGGACCGCAGCCTGACCACAGCTGGACCACAGCTGGACCACAGCTGGACCACAGCCGGACCACAGCCGGACCACAGCCGGACCACAGCCGGACCGCAGCCGGACCACAGCTGGACCACAGCTGGACCACAGCTGGACCACAGCCGGACCACAGCTGGACCACAGTCGGACCACAGCCGGAGCACAGTCGGACCACAGCTGGACCACAGTCTGACCACAGCCGGAGCACAGTCGGACCACAGCTGGGCCACGGCCAGACCACAGCCGGAGCACAGCCGGACCACAGCCGGACCACAGCCGGACCACAGCCGGGTCACAGCCGGACTACAGCTGGACCACAGCTGGACCACAGCCGGACCACAGTCGGACCACAGCCGGGCCACAGTCGGACCACAGCCGGAGCACAGTCGGACCACAGCTGGACCACAGCCGGAGCACAGCCGGACCACAGTCGGACCACAGCTGGGCCACGGCCGGACCACAGCCGGGCCACAGTCGGACCACAGCCAGACCACAGCTGGTCCACGGCCGGATCACAGTCGGACCACAGCCGGACCACAGCCGGACCACAGTCAGGCCACAGCTGGACCACGGCCGGGACTACCACTGGACCACAGCCTGACCACAGCTGGACCACAGCCGGACCGCAGCTGGGCCACAGCCAGACCACAGCTGGACCACGGCCGGACCACAGTCGGACCACAGCCGGACCACAGCCAGACCACAGCCGGACCACAGCTGGACCACAGCCGGACCACAGCCGGACCACAGTCGGACCACAGCCGATCGCCCCACACCGATAATTATATAGAAAAACTGGCCGGAAATAATTGCGGATAGAGTATTTGAACGTGGACGATTTTGCTCTTATTGAGAGAGCTTCAAAGTTGGAACATTTGGGCAGGCTGTATTGTTTTAAAGATTGCTTAACCCAGGAATGTCAAAGGTCACACCTGCCAGAGGGGAGGGAACATTCCGCTCCCATTAATACTCTTGTGCCAAAAGTCTCGAGAACCAATTGAGATGGACGGGTTAAATTGAGCACACGCCCACATGGACACCAAGGGTGCCTTGGTTTAAAAGATAAACGTCCGTTCATCCGTGGTGACATCAAAATGACGTCATAAGCAAAGTTCATGATATATTGGATATATAGGATATTGGTCAGCGTTTGTTAGGCGAGCATTCTGCATTGTAAATGTGATCTAATGATTGTTGCGAAGAATATATTCAAGATCTCCTTGTCCTAAGTGGTTGAAATTGCATCACAATATGGCTCTAAGATGTGACTCATATAAAATCAGTGCATATAACCTCGGGCTTGAAGTCGCATCCGACCAATCCCCTATGCCGCAATACATATGCTAGAATGGACATGCTTCAATGCATTGTACTTCCTTTAAATGCATGGTAAAATACTGCTGCTGCGCCTGGAAACATAGAACACGAAAGATCAGAACCAAACACATCACATATAATATACTCATTGTTACTAACAATAGCATACCATTATCTATCAATAGAAGACTTTCCCATATTTATGTTAATTCAACATCCCGTAGTACTCGGAGAGCACTCTTTTATCCACTGACATATCGTGTCCTTCCAAAACTTTCACCTCATTAGCATCCTCTCCACCACTCATCTCCTTTTCAACTGCCGAAGCAGGCTGGTTTAGCCCTCTCTCCCAGGCTGACTCAGATGATATGGGAAGATAACTGATGTTAGCTGAACAAACGGCATCTCAAACATTTCTGGCCACAGTGGTCTTCCAAAACCTTTGATGCTGTAAGTCATCTTCCGGTTGCTGGCGATCAGTAGGTAGTGAAGTTGATCCTTGATAGTGCAGGATCGTGACGTCTTGCGAGCAAGCCTGAGTCGAAATTCATGTTACGTTTACCCTGGCTCTCCTGCACCTCACTATACATACCAATCGGAAGACGAAGAGACTGTGTCGCAGTGGCACCCTCGATCAGAAGCTTGTGCACGGAGGCGGGCATGTAGAACCTTGGATTCAGCTGGACCACAGCTGAGCTGTATCCATTGCATACCTGTCGTACCGGGCGGGATCCAAGGGTTCGTATTTTTTGCCGAGTAGCAAGCATTATTGAAAAACGAGCGACGAGACCCTCGTCGATCCCAGTGATCGCGCTGAATGCAGTTGGGTTTCTGAAGACACGTCAAACCAAGTTGGTGTCGCTGGACGTGTCCGAACTGCCCGCACGTGGGTGATCAACGACAAGGACCAGTTTCTCCCAGGACTGCTGCTGTAATGTCTTCTTCCTTCCTTTCACATACATTTTGTTCTCTTCGCCAGACACTAAGACAGGACATTATAACACTAGACAGCAGCTAGATGCAGCTGAAACTTATGGTACGTATAGTCAAAAGATTGCTGATGTCATTGGTATTGGTCTCTGGTTGCGCGCTGTTGTGTGCTAAAAAACCTTATGGGAACTTGTAAGGACCAAAACGTTGAACAACTATGATAACGAATCATTGTTTGATCAATGATAGTTTGTTGTGAACCGTTATAAGCCTTTTCGAATTGTTTAACTCAATGAAAATGTTCTCAGCTATCCTTTCATAAAAACTGTGACCTGGTGTGCTTCAGGCATCTGCTGATGCAATGGCTTCACAAACATAGCGTCACAAAATAGTCGATACATACATTTCTGGTCAGTTTTTTTTTTGGGGGAGGGGGTAATCCTGCTCCTCTGGACCACAGCCGTATCAGAGCCGGTTGACCCACCTGTGTGCAAAACGCCTTTTGAATTAATTGATGCTTGATATCTAATGTATGCGGCTTCCAGAGTTCTTCGCATCCTGCATCGCATCCAGAGTTCTTCGCAACTGGCTGTCACGAGACTGATGACCGGAGCAGACCAGGTGAAACTGGCTGTCACAAGACTGATGACCGGAGCAGACCAGGGGAAACTGGCTGTCACAAGACTGATGACCGGGGCAGACCAGGGGAAACTGGCTGTCACAAGACTGATGACCGGGGCAGACCAGGCCACACGCAACTTGGTGTCATAAGACTGATGACCGGGGCAGACCAGGGGAAACTGGCTGTCACAAGACTGATGACCAGAGGAGACCAGGGGAAACTGGCTGTCACAAGACTGATGACCGGGGCAGACCAGGGGCAGCTGGCTGTCACAAGACTGATGACCGGGGCAGACCAGGGGCAGCTGGCTGTCACAAGACTGATGACCGGGGCGGACCAGGCCACACGCACCTGGCCGTTACGAGACTGATGGCCTGGGCAGATCAGGCCACGCGCATCTGCCCGTAACAGGGCACGATTGGCGCGCAGAAACTGGCGCCGGCCGGCCGTCACGCTCGTCACGCAGCCTCACCGCACCGCCACGCGCCACGGAGTCACACTACATCGTCACGCTCCACGAGGTCGAACCGTCCGACAGAAGATGCGGGCGTGCGTTAGACAATGCCCCATCCTGAGCAGCTGGGTATGGCAAGCCCCGACTGGCCAGTGGTAGTCAGGCAGTGGCGTATCCTGAGCAGCTGGGTATGGCATGCCCCGACTGGCCAGTGGTAGTCAGGCGGTGGCGTATCCTGAGCAGCTGGGTATAGCAGGCCCTGACTGGCCAGTGGTAGTCAGGCGGTGGCGTATCCTGGGCAGCTGGGTATGACATGCCCCGACTGGCCAGTGGTAGTCAGGCAGTGGCGTATCCTGAGCAGCTGGGTATGGCATGCCCCGACTGGCCAGTGGTAGTCAGGCGGTGGCGTATCCTGAGCAGCTGGGTATGGCATGCCCAGACTGGCCAGTGGTAGTCAGGCAGTGGCGTATCCTGAGCAGCTGGGTATGGCATGCCCCGACTGGCCAGTGGTAGTCAGGCAGTGGCGTATCCTGAGCAGCTGGGTATGGCATGTCCCGACTGACCAGTGATAGTCAGGCAGTGGCTTATCCTGAGCAGCTGGGTATAGCAGACCCTGACTGGCCAGTGGTAGTCAGGCGATGGCGTATTCTGAGCAGCTGAGTATGTTGGTGTCAGCGGTGTGGGCCGACCTTTGTGTGTCAGCGATGTGGGCCGAACTTTGTATGTCAGCG
Organism: Imbricaverruca yamaguchii; assembly: GCA_034440575.1. Classification (NCBI taxonomy): domain Eukaryota; kingdom Metazoa; phylum Arthropoda; class Thecostraca; family Neoverrucidae; genus Imbricaverruca; species Imbricaverruca yamaguchii. Next base: position 532,652 of record JAOTOL010001574.1, read on the forward strand.
GTGCGTTGTGCCAATAGTGGCACCGGGGCACTACGCCCACCCGCTCCCCGATAACACCGTCATTATCGGAGTGAGCGATCAAATGATCCGCACCACGTCAACCCGCCGCTGCCACGGCCGAAGAGATTCGATCCAGCTATTGAGACGTTTCTTCCGTCTCAGCGCACCTCCTCCTGCACTCCGTCCAGAGGTAATCGCCAGCAATCATCTCACCTCATACTGAGGTCTAATTAATGCGGAGGCTACGTTGAATCGAACAGAAGTTCGCGGCGACCACCAGTCATTAATTGCTATATATATGTATGTATATATATATATATATATATATATATATATATATATATATATATATATATATATTGTGTGTGTGTGTGTGTGTATGCATCCATAGTAAAGAATTGGCTGCACTTGCCTGATCACTTACTCACTTGGTACATATGACACGGGCATGAATATATCACCTAACAGGGCATATAGACTTGTGGACTACCGAAATATTGCTCAGTTAATCCATGGATTGATAAAGGAGAAACAATATACAACAGCTTAAATCATTGCCCACGTTTCTATTGACAATTATAGGTGCCAATTAGTGACATTAACGATGATTTACTCCAATGGTGATAACGTCCCTTAATATGGAATATAAGACTTGCAATGTGGGAAGAGAAACGACTTGATTCGACTATCTCAATCCCTTCCAACTAATTATAATTAGTCTCTTGGTGTTATTATGGTCGTGGGTCAAGCAGGGGTTCAGATCGTCGCTCCTGGTCTTGTGTTCCACGGAAATACAACAATGAAATTCAGCAATAAGCACCATTGTTAGCGGATGTGCTATTGTCAGTGTTTCTCGTTGATACCTTAGAACTCTGGGATATGTAGATTGATTAAAATGCTTCCTCAAGGGTAGGACAATAAATACCGAATATTTACTTTCTGTTTTGTCCCATTATCTTGCTAATGATGTAACGTTTATCAGAACAGCTTGTAAGAGCCTGGTTAAAGCTCTAAGGGGTTTTGAAATATGAGCTGAACATAATTAGATGGAGCTACAGACATAGTTGCGTGAAATAAAAAATGCGTACTTAAACTTCGCTGGTATTGGTTTACTCATCATATAAAAAATCAATTATACCGCTTATCAACAAAAAATATTCCATGCTGATCGTTGAGGCACCTTAGAATGCGAAAAAGTTAAAATCATACGAATGTTTGGTTTTCAATTCCAATTGCATTAGGTTCTCCAATCAAAATGTGTTTATGGCAACCGGGTTTATTCAGCATGATGAAGCAACGAACACTTATATAAACGTCAGGGGGCACCGCAAACCACGAACAATGTATCAGGTGCGTTACGAAATCGGACTAGAATAGCACAGAACTCGCGGCCAGACATCACCGACCCGCGCCACAATGGAATCGGACCAATCACAAGTAGAGGGAGCACGCTATCTGGGCGGCGCGGCGCGGCGCTACCGCTGGCTGCCCGACTGTGGCGGGTAGCCCTGCCGCTCGCGCAGAACATCAAAATATCATGCGATACACGTGACGTTAAGCAATGCACACATAACTCTTTTGAAAATAGGATCGGTAAAATATATATTTAAAAAGATGCAGTGTAACCTCACGAAATGTAAACACCGATGTTGCAAGTTTGTATTCAAGTACAACAATGCTAGTTCCATCCACCTCTACTGGCGCGGCTCCATGGCCCGAGGCTGTGACCTTGACCTCCGATGACTCGGGCGGAGGCTTCAGCGTGGGCAGGGTCGGCCAGCTCTGACCGTCTGCGGCGTGTGCGTTACTGCGCCTGTGTGACCGGGCCCGGTTTCAAAGTCGGGTCAGCAGTCCAAGCCGCCCCCAGCCGCCAACAGTCTGTGTGAGAGGTCACCAGTGCTCTTCGAGCGTCCCTGAATCGTCCCGGGTCTGTCGAGTCCGTCCCAGCAGTACAGCGTCGGCCGGACTCCAGGCGCGGCGGATCTCGGGACGAGCAGGCACGCGCAGGCCAAAGTCGGTCCGAGCCGGCTCGACAGTCACCCTGGGTGCGGAGAGGTAACTATGGCGACGGCGACTCGCTGGCCAGCAGTCAGCCGCCCTCGGCCGTGGTGGTCAACTGAACTTTGGCATACGTCTGTTTAGCTAAAACCGCCGTCGAATGGTGAAGATGCCGACAGGCTTCGGGGAAGGTACAGGCAGCACAAATTAACGATACTACGAATTGTGTGATTAAGATTACCTTTCCTGGGAATAATTTGGCTGGTGTCAATGTGAATATGGACTGGTTAACCCTCTTCTGCTTTCGATTCAGCATGCTTTGCTCTGGTTTTCTAATACGATTTTCATGAATTTGGCATTTAGTTTAGAAAACTTGTGCTTGAAAGTATTCTGTGAATTCTTAACTACTTTTCAATGTTATGTTATCAGCGTGATCATGACGGCGCGGTCACCCATTTCCTCTTCAAATGCTAACTGGTCATTTTGGAAGCAAAATATCAACAAAAAAGGATGTTGTTAGGCATGGAAAAAAATGTTTAAGAAAGCAAACGCTAAACAAACCTAAACAATCATAGCCGCACATCCTTAAAAAAATACCCGAAGGAAGATTCAAACGTTTGCCTTTGCAAGTGTTTATTTTTTTAATCTTATAGATCTGTGTAATGATCTATCAATAACTTATTGCAGCCCGGGGCGCGGCACAGCTTTGATCGCACCGATTCCACCTCAACCTACCCGAGTTGGAAGAATAAAATGGCGTGCTGTATGACCGAAGCAGTCGAAGCGCCCCTAAACCCAAATAACTAAACTAACAATAAAATGGCGGTCTCACGAAGTCTGGCGGATGAGCAAACAAAAACTATGCTTTCGTTGGAATCATGCATTGAAGTGCAGTATCACTGAAATTGTGACTGTATCAGCATAATAATGGGTCAACTAATTCCATGGACATACTGGATTACATATTACACCTTTAACTAAATAGACAATGCCTCTTTCAACTAAATTTGTTGTGCGAACGTCTTAGTTCGTCCCATAAACAGTGGTGGCATGACTTTATGAGTATTTCACTTATACTTGGCCTCTCCTAAGAGATGATTGAGGGAAAGGTTGACAAGTGTTCCAAAAAGTTCAGTCCATGTACTGCTTACTATTCGTGGGTTTTGTTTATGTACAAACGTTCAGTTTCCTTTCCACCTCCCCGTCCCGCCCGGTGCGGCGTTTCCCCTTCTGTATCGGGTCACTGAGTTCCACTTCGGTATCTGATCACGGGGTTACATCAGCGGCTCAAGCAGACCGTTAGCACTAGTCTAGTGCGAATTTGCACGGTATCGAGCTGGAGTTAATTCAGGCATGGTGTGCATCACCGTCCGCGGATGTTGCTCGTGTCTTTGATGTCGCGGGTGACAGATACTGAAGCTTCGCTGTAGGCCTGTCTAATGACGGGTGTTGTGCGATTTGTCACATCTCTAAATGTTTTCTTTTAAATGTAATTTGCATACTGTGATTGTGATCCATATTTATTAATGAATTCGTTAGAAAATCACGAGTATTGTTTTGTTGCCGATCCAGCGATTAAATCACGTACAGCCGATTTACTTTATTGACGATGTAGTTATTCGAGCAGACGAACTGTGCCATAGGCGAATCTCTGCGCCGACTTCTGATCGCCGAGACGGGTTGAATTTATTCTCCTATGCTGCTATTCTGAACATGCGATCAATCGTTGTGCAGGGTGATAAAGTGGAAAATTAGCGTGCCCGGCTGAGTTACGTGCGAGCCTGTACAGCACCTGGTGTGCCCGAAAGGCCAATGTTCCGCAGAACACCTCCGGTACTCGGCGAATTTAATCTGCGAGCGCCAAATGATTCCTCTGAGGTGTGTGTTTTATCACTGCGAATGGAATGGCCACTTTACTACCATCACGAACACCGGTCGGCACCACTGATCTTCTCGTAACGCTCACCAAAACTTCTCGTCTGCTGATATATGCCTAATCTACACCGGTGTTGTGAGCAGCATTAAAATGGCCACACAGAGCGGAGTGTGTTCTCGGCTTGCGCCTGCCGCCGACATCAGAACGGTCATTGCTCGCAGTGATCCCGCCGTGACGTCACTTGCGATTCCAGCAGATCACACGTGACGTCACAGCCGCAGCTGCCCGGCAAATTGCCACCGTTAACAATTTGCGCTGGATTGGCGTTGTATGAGAAACAGCAGTTCCAAACAGTCATCGGTCCCATGCTAATTGTGGGACCGCAGTCACCTGATGGTCGGGAACCATAATGATAATCACCAGTCCGATGGAATCCACAACTATGTTCGCTACACACTTTTGCGTCCTGGATTATGGTTGGGGAACAAAATGGTTTTGGAGCGATTTTTTTGCGTGCAACGCCATAGGCGTGATATGGCAATGTTAGCAAAGTTCGGGGGCGAGTCGTCCCGTACACCCCACCCCCCGCTTTGATGACTGCTTTTGCCACAAATGAGTTGCATGTTTGGCAACTGCGATGTGTGCATGCTGCTCCACCCATGCACACATGGGTGTGCATGGGTGGATGGGTTCACCATTGAATTTTGTTCACCGGAATTCACCTACATGGCTGAAGTCCACTTAGTAGGGATGCAACCATATGGGATCATCCCATTAATGCCAGACAAGTGAACCATTGAACCAATATCTGTCCGTTTTTGGGTCGAGTGAGAAGGCCTGGCTTCGCCTAGTTTGTGGGAGGGATGATATACTAATTACCCGGGACCGTTTGCCTTTGCAACTTTTATATGCTCGCATGGCAATTGTATTGATTTATTATACAGCAAGTTGGGGCTATGGTTATTACACTGGGTTCCAGAATGCAATCCATGAAGTTGGATCGGCCCAGGAGCAGGGATGGCTCACATAGCCAAGAGCAGGGATGGCACACTTCACCAGGAGCAGGGATGGCCCACATCACCAGGAGCAGGGATGGCCCGCATCACCAGGAGCTGGGATGGCCCACATCACCAGGAGCAGGGATGGCTCACATCACCAGGAGCAGGGATGGCTCACATCGCCAGGAGCTGGGATGGCCCACATCACCAGGAGCTGGGATGGCTCACATCGCCAGGAGCTGGGATGGCTCACATCGCCAGGAGCTGGGATGGCCCACATCGCCAGGAGCTGGGATGGCCCACATCACCAGGAGCAGGGATGGCTCACATCACCAGGAGCAGGGATGGCTCACATCGCCAGGAGCTGGGATGGCCCACATCGCCAGGAGCTGGGATGGCCCGCATCACCAGGAGCTGGGATGGCCCACATCGCCAGGAGCTGGGATGGCCCACATCACCAGGAGCAGGGATGGCTCACATCACCAGGAGCAGGGATGGCCCACATCGCCAGGAGCAGGGATGGCCCACATCACCAGGAGCTGGGATGGCCCACATCACCAGGAGCAGGGATGGCTCACATCGCCATGAGTTGGGATGGCTCACATCGCCATGAGCTGGGATGGCTCACATCGCCATGAGCTGGGATGGCTCACATCGCCATGAGCTGGGATGGCTCACATCGCCAGGAACAGGGATGGCCCACATCGCCAGGAACAGGGATGGCCCACACCACCAGGAGCAGGGATGGCTCGCATCGCCAGGAGCAGGGATTTACGGCTGCTGAAATGGTCCAGCTTCACTTTTTGTCCGATGGGCTTCACGGCTGGTCAGTGGCGTGACAGGTGTGGCAAGTGTGGCAAGTGTGGCAAGTGTGGCAGGTGTGGCAGGTGTGGCATACACTTCACAACTCTCTGAAGCATCCGAGTGTGCTTCCTTTCGCACTTCTTCACGCGTCCCGCTGCCGCCTCAGCAGAACACCTTCGGATGTGGCTACTATGGGAGTAGGAATATCAGACAGACATACATGCCCTGCATTCCGGTTTTCTGGGACAGCCAGCTAGCAATTATCCGTGAAAGTTTTGTGCCGAAAGAGAATCTTAATACTTAATGAGTCGCTTCATGAGTGTCACTGTGCCCTTCGTAAGAGCCCTTCCTACTGTGTCTTTAGCCAGTCTCAGCAACTTGGGAGTCTCGTTCGTGGAGTCGCAGTCTCGGTCAACAATTTGGAAGAGCTAACAAGTGATGATTCGAATTATAGCAGACTCGAATGGCTATGCGGACAGAATTACGGCAGACTCTATGACTATATGGCACATAGCGAGTGTTCGCTTCCAGAAGACCTAGATCAACCTGAAACATATCGTTTCCTCAAAGTCGCAGCAATAGCAGCGTTTCCAAATCGATACATGCATATTGCATGTGTATGTCCCTGCCGGGCGCGAACCAGCGGACTTTCCGGGCAGACGTTGGCGATGTTGGCCAGCCTCCGTCTGGCAGTAAGTCGCTGCCACTCTCTGAACAGATGAGCCGACGCGGCTGCGGAGCGGCAGGTCAGCTACCCCGGACAATCGCCGGCCCTGTGGTGTTCCCGGGTGGTACGGACAGTGGCCAGTCTGGCTGCAGCGCGTTCTGGCCGGATGCGTGTCCCGACTGGCGCTCACTCTGACCGAGGCTCACTCTGACCGAAGCTGTACTTTTGGCCGGGAATGTGACTTGACTGGTGCTGCGCTCTGGATGTGACCCGACTGGTGCTGCGCGCTGGTGGATGTGTCCCGACTGGTGCTGCGCTCTGGTGGATGTGGCTCGACTGGTGCTGCGCTCTGGTGGATGTGGCTCGACTGGTGCTGCGCTCTGGTGGATGTGTCCCGACTGGTGCTGCGCTCTGGTGGATGTGGCTCGACTGGTGCTGCGCTCTGGTGGATGTGGCTCGACTGGTGCTGCGCTCTGGTGGATGTGGCTCGACTGGTGCTGCGCTCTGGTGGATGTGTTCCGACTGGTGCTGCGCTCTGGTGGATGTGTCCCGACTGATGCTGCTCTCTGGATGTGCCCCGACTGGTGCTGCTCTCTGGATGTGTCCCGACTGGTGCTGCGCTCTGGTGGATGTGTCCCGACTGGTGCTGCTCTCTGGATGTGGCCCTACTGGTGCTGCTCTCTGGATGTGTCCCGACTGGTGCTGCGCTCTGGTGGATGTGTCCCGACTGATGCTGCTCTCTGGATGTGTCCCGACTGGTGCTGCGCTCTGGTGGATGCGACCTGACTGGTGCTGCTCTCTGGTGGATGCGACCTGACTGGTGCTGTGCTCTGGTGGATGTGGCCCGACTGATGCTGCTCTCTGGATGTGTCCCGACTGGTGCTGCGCTCTGGTGGATGTGTCCCGACTGGTGCTGCTCTCTGGATGTGACCCGACTGGTGCTGCGCTCTGGCTGCAGAGGCTTGGGGGCACCGGGGAGCCGCCTTCGTGGGCCTGCCGAGACAGACGATAATGTACTTGTGTAACTGCTGTCGGCTCTTCACCCCGTGCAAATTACGACTCAACAACCGAAATGCTTTCAGGCGGTTACTGGACGCCGGTAGCACTGCTGTGACCCCGTGCCTCCACGTGTCATGTGTCATGTGCCATGTGTGCCATGTGTGTCATGTGTGTCGTGTGTATCATGTGTCATGTGTGTCCGTGTGTCATGTGTTAGTGTGTCGTGAATGCTGCTCAGGCCTGGCCACAGCTGATAACCGATCTGACCTGACCTGACCCTGCCACCCACAGAGCACGCTACCAGATGATTGAGGATCCCGACACCCGTCCGCGGCTGACGGAGCGGCGCATGTTCTGCGCCAGCATAGTGGTGCTGCTGCTGGTGCTGATAGTCGGCATCGTGGTCGGCCTGTTCACATGGTACCGCGGCGAGACGAGCAAGGCCGCCGCGCTCATGTCCTCTGAGCAGCTCTGGCAGAGCCGACTCAGCGAGTGTCAGCTGGGTAAGTGCTGGTGGCGGTGGGTGTGTCGGGTGTCTGTGGGGCGTCGGTAGCTTGTGTATGGGGCAGGTGAGGTGACTGTTCCGACTGGCTTATCGGCCCTGACTGGCCTGTGCTGATCATGTGGCCGCCCTGACTGGCCTGTGTTGATTATCTGGCCGCCCTGACTGGCCTGTGCTGATTATGTGGCCACCCTGACTGTCCTGTGCTGATTATGTGGCCGCCCTGACTGTCTTGGCTGATCATGTGGCCGCCCTGACTGTCCTGTGCTGATTATGTGGCCGCCCTGACTGGCCTGTACTGATTATGTGGCCGCCCAGACTGGCCTGTACTGATTATGTGGCCACCCTGACTGTCCTGTGCTGATTATGTGGCCGCTCTGACGGCTCCATACTGCTGGTCCGGCAGACCGGTGGCTGTCGCAGACGCACCTGAAGGCCATCGCCTCCCGGATCGGCTGTGTGTTCGAGCACGGCTCGCCGTACCAGCAGGCGGTGCAGCAGGCGCTGTCGGACGCCAACTCGCGCCAGGGTGTCGGCCGACCCTCCCTGCAGGTGGCAGCACCGGCGGCCAATGGCACTCACGGCCGACCGCCGCCACTCGGCAACATCACCATGGCCAGCGGCAACTTCTCACTGGCGGTAACTACCCACTCGGCAACACCACCATGGCTAGCGGCAACTTCTCACTGGCGGTAACTACCCACTCGGCAACATCGCCGTGGCTAGCAGCAACTCTCACTGGCGGTAACTGCCCACTCGGCAACATCGCCGTGGCTAGCGGCAACTTCTCACTGGCGGTAACTACCTGTGCACAACCTAATAGGATGTGGCGCTACTAAATGCTAGAAGTGTCTGTCACCCTGAGATACACTGCGTAAGTAGTTGCAGATCACAGACCTCTGAAAGAGGTAGGCCGTGAAGTATGGTACGTCACTCCAGTAGGCCTCTGGCTCAGAGTATTCTTCTTCACCTCATCTGTCTCATGAGTTAAGAATGTCTTAAATTCTGAAGTGAACATGCATTGAACATTTTCTCCGTGGTACTGGGGCCAGAGGTATTTTAGCTTGGGTCGCTGAAGAACAGTCATCCTCCGATTCTTCGTCGTTTGACAAATAGAGGTCTGCATGTTTGGCCTCTGTTCTTACCATCTGGTGATCTGTCATCAGTTCTGCGAATTCCTACCTAATGAACCGCATCCAACATTACCGCATATAGCACCGCATAATATCCGGATGACCTGACTGTTCTCCCCGGTTCCTCAGACCGGCTCCCTGGCTGCCGTACAGGAGCTCTACCGGTCCGGCGTGCGCCTCTTCATCGGCTTCCCCAACAGCGACGACCTGTTCACGGTGGTGCAGTGGGCGCGCCAGCACGCGCCCGACGCGGTGCTTGTGTCGCCGTCGGCCACCGCCACCGACCTGTACAGTGCGTCGGGCAGCCCGCTGCTGCTCAGCATGGGCGACTCTGCGCTGGCCGTGGCGCTGCTGTGTCTGCTGCGCGAGCGGCGCGTGCGCCACCTGGTGCCCGTGGTGGCTGACAACACGTACGGCAGGAGTCTGCTGGAGGAGCTGCGCCGCGCCGCCATGTACGAGGGCGCCTGGACGCAGGTGGCGGAGCCGACGTTGTACCAGCCGGCGCTCATGTCCGACGAGGACGAGCGGTGGTCGGTGCTGCTCAGCGCGCGCGACTCGCTGCGCCGGCTGCGCCGCACCGACGCCGCCGCCGCCGGACTGCTGTTCGTGTCCGGTGCCGAGATGCGCCACTTCCTGGAGGCGGGCGGCTGGGACGAGCAGCTGGCGGCCGTACCGTGGTTCGGCGCCGACTCCGTGGCTCTGCGGCGCGACATCCTGGCGACTGAGGTTGCACGCGCCGCCGCCGTCCGCGTCCGGCTGACGGCGCTCATCTACGCCGGCGCCGACGCCAGCAACGCGGCGCAGCAGTGGGACGTGCTGCGCCGGCTGCGCTCGTCCGCCCACGAGACGCCGCCCAACGTGCTGCGCGCCTACGACGGCGCCGCGCTGCTGGCCGAGCTGGGCCACCTGGTGATGGGCCACGGCGACACGTCGTCTGCGCTGAGCGCGCTGCGCGCCGTCGCCCGCTCCGGCGCGACAGGCGCCGCCACGGTGGACGACGGCTCGAGCCGCGCCGGCGGCCGGTTCGCCGTGACGCGTGTGGTGGCGCGAGTCGACGCCAGCCGCCACCTGCTGGCCGACACCGGCGCCGACGCGCTCTGGGTGGTGGTGGGTCAGGTGCGGCTCGAGGCCGACCCGCAGCAGGGCATGTACCTCAGCCGCGCCGTGCTGAGCGCGGCCGGCTCGGCGTTCCACCTGGTGCGGCGGCCAGACGTGGCGGCGCTGTACGCGGCCGTCGGCGGCTGCCGCGGCGACAGCCTGCAGCTGACCGCCGTCCAGCCGACCGGCGACTCGGCCGTCAGCGCCGCCTACCAGCTGATCGAGCTGCCCGACCGACTGCTGGTGCCCGCCTCGCACCCGGTCCGGCTGCAGCTGCACTGCAGCCACTCCGACTCTGGTCTGATGCACATGGCCATCCGCTGTCCCGGCGTCCCGCTGCCCGGCGCCGACACTGTGTTCTGTCTGGCCGAAACCTACCGCCTGGTGGAGAGCAACTCACTCGAAGTGGCCACCGCCGGCGTGAGATGGCAGCACGAGCGGCACCTGGTTCGCTGCGGTGCCGTCACTGCCGACTGCCTGGACCAGCAGTGTGAAGATGAAGGCTCGTGCATCAGCTCGCTCACTGACGAGCTGGCCGGCTGGCCCGGCCAGCACGAGGTGAAATGATTATCCGGCCAAAGCGAGCGTTGTTACCCCAGCCAACATACATGCTTGCCCGGACAGCCGACTCGCGCGTTGTTCCCAGTGTCCATTCTAATAACCCCCTAATTTGTTGCCGTCTCGGGGCGTAGTGGAATTTCAGTGCAAGTGATGAGCAACTGCCTGAGCCTCCCATGGATCCGCATTGTATCACCGCAATATGCACCTTGTTATCATATTTAATTAGGCCTGGTAGTGTCCTGGGCAGCAGAAAACCATCCACCTGACTGATGTACTGATAACAGTCTGGAATGGATCGCGATAACCGAATTTCTGGCTCCTGCTTTTTCACCATCTTGCTACCATGTCATCCGGGTCGAATAAACTCATGCATTTTCCCAAATACTATGTTTTCATGGCATCGACCGACATAGATCAGAAACGCACTTTCCCTACAGGGGACGTCTGCGCGCATTCAATTACTCTCGACAGTCATCACTACTACCTATCGCTCATCAAAAAGCAAGACCCTGCATGACTGGATGGCAGCCGTCTCAGAGTAATCAAGTGTGAGTAGACGCCCTCATTGTCGGTGAGCTGCGTTCCCACACGGTAAGCGCAGGACTGCTGGCGCCTCGGCACTGGCAAGGGAACCACAAGCGCCAGCTGAACACTCCAGGCCCGAGATTGCACGCCTGGCACGGCCATCCAACCTTTGACTGAACGGAACGTGAAGGCTGTATCCATGGGTGGGGAGTGCATTGCCGACAATCGCACATTCGGAGTGTTGTTCAGGACTGCTGTTATTGAAGTCCATTCTACATGCCCGCTCCCCTGACCACCTGGGGGCTGTACTGATGTCGATGAAGACAGTGTGGTTCGTTATTTGGGCTTTCGGGCGCTTCTACTGCTCTGGTCATATTGCGCCCATAACTCATATGATCATTGCGATGTGGTTGTCATATGCTTTCTCAATGTCGAAGAAAACGGCCCCTAGGTGGCGTTTTCTACGAAAAGCAACCCTTACCTCGGTGTCTAAGAGATAAGTTGTGATCAGTGGTGCTTCTGTTTTTCCGGAAACCGCATTGGCAATTTACAAGAAGGTCGTGTTTTTCTAGGAACCACATAAGGCGAACGCTGGCCATCTTTTCAAATAGCTTGCACAGGACAGATGTCAAGGATATTGGGCGGTAGTCCAAAGGGTCGGTACTCCTTTTCTCAGGTTTAAGAAGGGGAACTATTGTGGGATCCATCCACGATGGAAGGAATAGCCTGATCTCCCATAAATGGTTAAATGCACGTAAAATTACTGGTATCACTCCCTGCGGCAGATGTCCCAAAAACTCATCATGTACACAATCCGGGCCCTCAGCGACGCTTGCAAGCGAAGAAATGGCAGATGCCAGCTCAGATCTGGTAAACGGTTGGTTACATGAAAGCCGATCAGGCGTTGAAAAATCAATCTGAGTCATCTAACAGCGGCGTTTATGACGAAGGAAGGCTGGATCAATGGTACCAGTTCGACATCTTGCAGCAAGTGCGGTTCCAAATTCGTTGGCTACATCCACCGGGTGAGCACTTCACGATCGCCAATAACTAATATAGGGAGAGGGACCGAACTGAGTTGGCCAGAGATCCGTTTAATTCGGGACCAGATCAGAGAGTGGGGAGTAAAGCGGCTCAAAGAGTTCACATACTGACGCCAAGATGACCGCTTTGCTTCCTGTATCGTACGCCGCACGAAAGCCCTAGCACGTCTAAACTCTATTAAATTTGTGGTGGTACTGTTACGGTTGAAAGCTCTAAATGCGCGTCGCCTCGCTCGGATGGCATCCTGGTACTCGAGCGTCCACCAAGGAACTAGGGTACGCCTAGGGGACACAGTGGTTCTGGGTATGCATCTTGATGCACGTTCTAGAAGGAGAGAAGTAAATGTCTCTATTGAAATTGGTGGTTGATCATTGTGTGAACAAAAACACGCTGTACCTGGTCTGCAAACATTTCCCAGTCCGCTTTTTTAAAATTCCATCGCTGTGGTCGTGGTCCCAATATCGGGCTACCTTGGTAATGTAGCCAGATGGGAAAATGGTCGCTTCCCAATGAATCCTCGTCAACCGACCATCCAAAACTGTTAACCAGCTGTGGGCTCACGAGACTAAGATCAAAAGTCGAAGTAAGACCTGATGGGAGGCTAAAATGGGTACCTGCTCCAGTGTTTAATATGCAAAGAATGTCCGCAGAATGAAATCTTCCAAGAGACGCCCACGACAGTTAGTATCAGCGCAGTCCCATATAGTATTATGTGAATTAAAGTCTCCTAAAAGGAGGGGAGGCGTTAGTTGAGAGAAGAGCTTCTCCACATGATTGATTGGGAATACAACACCAGGGTACGTGATTGGGATGTTGGTACAGGGAGCAGACAGTAAGAGCGCGACGGTTCAAAAGGATACGTGTGGCCATCGCCTGTAAGGTGGCTGTCAGCGCGATTTATTTTCCTGGAACGCTGTGGTGCACAGCCAGAAGCACCCCACCATGAGCAATGGTGCTAACTAGGACATCCTTACGAAAGACAGAATAGTTTTTAATGGATATATTGTGCTCTGGTCTAAGTTTTGTTTCCTGCAGGCATACTATTGCTGGGCATTGTTGATAAAGAACTCTCTGGAGTTATTGGGCACTCGTTCTAGAACCTCTACAGTTCCATTGTAAAAAAAGCCTGCATGGTGAGCGGTTTAAGTGCTAAAGCATGTTTCGGAAAATATCACATGCATAGCCAGTAATTGCTTCTCCATAAAGAGTCGCATGATTCAATGGTCACTGGTTAGAAAATGGCGTACGGGGTTAAAGCCGCGCTCCTTGCCCAGGAATGGAGTCCGTTAGCTCGTCTTGGCTAGGTTCCAGCGACTGGGTCCTGGAGCGAGAACGCGGAGACGCTTCCGCTGGTGGGGAACTCGACAGCGGCATTCCTCTTTTCTGGGGAACCAAACAGGGTGGAGGAGGAGGTGGGCCCATCTCGTCAGACGGAGCCGGCCCTTCCACTCGACGTCGCGGCGATGGGGTGGCCGGCCTTGGGGGAAGAGACTTGTCCGTCCCTTGACGTCCACCCGTTCGGGCCCTCTCCATCTGGGCGAGTCGTGCTCGCTTGGCCTCGCGGGCACGCCTTTCGGCTTCCTGGTGCTTGAAGCTTTCGTCGGAGATATGGATTGTGCGGTGGGTGCTGCGTAACGGTGATGGAGGTGCGGAAGCGGATGTTGAGGCTGAGGGCGAGGCCTGCCTCACGGGGAGGGGATTGGATTCGGGAACGGAGGATGTGGGATTTGGAAGTGGTGGTGCGTGGAGGGATTGATGGGAGGTTTGGGGACGGATAGGATGTAGGAGGTGGGGATTTCAGGGTAGGTGACGGGGAAGGCTTTGGCGGGGAAGACCGAACAGGCCTCTTGGTTCGTTGGACTTGAACCCACTCCTCGCTAGCCAATGTTGGCCGAGACACATCTGGTGGGTTGTCATCGCGATCACACGTGGAGGGTGGGACACCTGTGGGCTCCGAGTCGCCTGGTGTTGGCAGCCTCTGTGCAGCAGGTGTCTCGAGTAGAACTCCAAAAGCTCGAAGTAGGGCTGTTAGGTGTGATATCAGCTCAGCTGCCTTCTTGGGTTATATATATTGTGTGGTCGTCCAGGTAGATTTGGTTTTTGCCGAGTAAGAAATCCTGGGATGCGATGCTTCCTATAGGCCCCTAACCTCTCTAAATGTGATCTTTCTGGTGTACTTTATTGAGATAATCTCCCTTTCTTTCATATAATTCGGGCATGTGCGGTCGTACGCGGTGTGGGGATGCTGTCCTTGACCGCAGTTGACACAGAACATGTTCTTGGATACGCAATTTTCACTGGAATGTTCATGGGAGGCACACCTGCTGCACGCGAGGCGGTTAAGGCAAAATTGGGCAGTGTGTCCAAACCGTTGCACTTGAAGCAACGCATGGGACTAGGAAGAAATTCTCGTACCTTAACCCGTACGTAACGCACTCGTATCTCCGGGTAAATCTGTTCTGTTAAATGTCAGGAAAATGTTGTTTGTCATAATGAGATCTGCTCCTCTCCTTACTTTCATTTTCCTCGCGCCAATCACACCAAAGTTTGAGAGCCCATCCACGATTTCGTCCTCGGACACATCCCTTAAATAAAAGGAATTTATAATCCCCAAAGAGATGCTTTTGGTTTCATGAGGTTCCACAGCAGGGTGGGAATGTTGGGCCTCTCCTGGAGTATGGAGACCTAAGGACATTTTATTCTCCAGGATTGTGACTGCAAATGTTGAACTTTTGTATTCTCCGAATGAAACGTGCCAATAATGGATGACATTTTGTTTCCAGGATCTCAGTCCAGCTCCAACAATGCAGTTGTAGTTTCCAGTCCATCATACATATTAGAATCCTGGACAACAGAACAGAAGAGCATGGCATAGCAGGTCATAAGGCATGAAATGCAGGTTGCAGTCAATTGCCCAGGAAGCATATCATGTTATATCAGAATACCTACAAGTGTGTGGTGGTTGTTTGGATTGCATTGTGCATGTGTCAAACATATTGCATGTTATGCACGTGTGTATGAATCTGCAAATATGCTTTGAATAAATACATTCAACTCTGGCTATACCTATATTTATTTTGCCTGGAAGAACTGATATTGAAGGTGCAAGGAAATGACATGAAGGAAATGTTGCTGCAAAGTCCCACACATTTGTGGTGGAGACCTTGTTTATATCAGATAGGAACGGATCGCACAGTTACAAACTATGTCCTGGCTCAGTCTAAGCCCCAATCAAGGCCAAACTCGTGGGGGGGGGGGGGTTACTCAGGTAATCGTTGGTGTGCACGATGCCCCCAAATCGGAACGAAACAAAAGCATCGACATAGCATAAAAGCAATAGAAAACAAAATAATGTAAATTTCGGAACTAGCTATTACCTCAGCCTATTACTCTCCAGGATATTTTCACACTGGCAGGATGGCTGCCCAGCACAATCACTCTGTAACCACAGATGAATCGTCATTCGGCTTGCGCCAATCTCGTCTCATTCTGAATAACAAAGATATGAGGGATTAGGTTTTCATATGTATTCATAATTCTGTCAAAATGACTCTTCAGAAGGAAAGATTGGAATATACCACGATTCTTCTTCATAATTCCGGGAAATACTGGCGTTACACCAAAAAATTTCCATTACGAAACCTCTCGTATTACTGCCATTTCTTGCCACCATAGTGGAACTCGAAATATGCACAATGACGTAAAATACTCGCATATCGGACCCGAGGTCCTGTTCTCCAGCCGCATTCAAATCGGAGACTACCGGAGAACGTAATTCTGGACATCTCAGACCGTTTTCAGTATTTCTGCTAATTTCACGAAATAGAGCATTCAATTTCTAATTGAAATGCATAAAATAGCACTAGCTAGCGAACTTCATTGATGGCAGAAGACCTATTTTTGGGAGCCATGTAAATGCTAAAAAAAAAATGCAAAAGACCTTGGGTTACTTTGGTATGAATTCCACCTCAATTCACAAAACTACAGTAACCCATCAAGAGAAAAGCATCTGAATAGTAGTTTTATCACTTCAGCAACTACAGTAACTGTGCATGTACGGAGTTTAAACGTTCTCCGGGCCATTTATGGTCACAATTAAACGTCATTTCAAATAGTTACGAAAATCTATCATTTCATCATTTGACCACCCTTGGATACGTCGTCGTTAGGACAGGACAATATCCGTACTAGAGTAGGAGAATTAACAAATTATTGGGGCGGTCTCGCCCGATTTATGTTTTGATCTAGGATAAAGACAACGTAATTTCATGATTAGGAACATATATCTTCAGTGTATTGATTCCCATATAACTGAAGAAAAAAGGTAACACCGTATTGACGTATGAATTCCTATTAAAGGCGACAGGAATTGAGGTCAAGCAGCGGTCTTGAAAGTGTGTAAACATTGCAGTCATGTTTACACAGCGACCACGCTTTGACCGCGCGTTTCGCCTCGCTGCTTTGTTCCCTTCCCTTTGTGCGAAGATCTTTGTCTCGATTGGTTGGGTATACTCGGGTTGAGGCAGTTTTGAGAGCTTTCCGGAGAAAAACCTAGTAAGTGCGAGTGAATTAATTGGGCGTGATTGAAGTGACTTAGGGTCCAGTAAAGGGGTGTCAGTATCCTTGTAAGTAAACGGGTTGTATACTTTTTATAAATAATCTTTTTTTGGGCTCCGACACCAGTAGCTTTCTGGTTTTTTTTAAAGGGGGGGGGGGGGTCCGAGGCCATTTTTTTTTATTCTCCGACTCCATGGGCAGGAATATCATCTTTTTCTTGGAGGGCTCCGATACAATTTTTTTTTATTCTCCGACTCCAGGTCGGCGAACCACTTTTCCCACGCTGTTCCACAGTGACTTCGATCGTTTCTTTCTCCTTCTTGCTGTCCCTTCCCACACCGTACACGAACTCAAACATTGTAAGTGCAATACCTGCCTGCTCTGCTTCAGCAAATTCCACCTCCAGTGCACCGTCCCTCAACTTCTGGCAACTCACAATCTCACCGAATCTGTCGCATCCTTCTTTTCTCTGAAATGGGGATAGAGACGTAAGACTTTTGTGTTTTCTTCTAAAGACGAGGACTCGAGGGCCGGGGGAACGTCCGATGGGGCGGTCTCGATCTCCAAGAAGGGAAGGGTTGGTCTGGCCCCTACGGGAGGGGCCAGGAGGGATATTTTGGTTAGTGGATGCCATGAAATGTTGTTGTTTCGGCTCCTCGGGCGCCCCGCCCCTTAGGGGCCCTACTTGGGGGATGCCTGGGTCCCGCGAACGGGAGGTCGCCAGGCGCCCGAGGAGCTATACGGGGCAGGTGGCGCCTTCGCCCGGCCGGGAGAGATACCACCCCGACCGGGATCCAGCACCGCCCACCCCTTGACCCCAGCCGGCAGACACTGGGAAGAACCCCAGGTCCCCGGCCCGAGGCGACTAGCCACTTGGTCCGCGTGAGACCCCACGGGCCCGCCCGCCCCTCCGGGATATCGGGACCAGAGGTGTGTTGGTACCCCGTCACAACTAACACCGTGCGACGGGGGACCTCAACCTCCAGGACTACGTCAACCCCCGGGGGGGGGGGCAGGCCGAGGGGGCGCGGCTACCCCGATAAAACTGAGCTGGTGGGCAGGACCGGGGTAGTTGCCCTGCCTGCTCATAGTATGGATAGTTCGTGTTGCAGGGCCAGATGAAGGACATGGATGTTGGGATGAGATAGGCGTTGGAATGGGAGCGTTTGGACGGAAGGACAAGTGAGGCACTCCTAGTCTCGCACCTCGCCGGTATGATGGTCGCCGGGTCATTTGGGCACTCAATCCCCACCACCGCATAATGGTGGTGCCTCATCGGGGGGATGAAGAGTGTGGACGGGGTCGGATACATCATAACCAACGGGCGATCGTGGCGGTAAATAGGCGCCTTTGGTTGCGCCCACTACTAAATCACTTTTTGCCCACGTTACGTATAGTGGTGATTTGAGTCATGCGTGCCTCCAGTCCGAGTCTGGGTATGCGTCCCTGATAAGCCGGTGTCTGTGAATCTGAGACAGTTCAGTAGGTTGACATTCAAACATGCCCTACATCATTTTTCACTCAATGCGGCGAGATATTCAGACATTGTTCTAACCTCAGATCAGTAATTACAATGTTGAGATATCCGGGCCCTTAGTCTTGATAAAAAAAACATGATCTGAGTGGTGTTGTTGTAACTACGAATGGCCACACTGATGATTTGGGAGTATTAGTACCCTCCAATCATATTCTGGTCATTGACCAATCCAGGTCAATGACCTTAGATCATATTCTGAAATGTGGTGTGAGCTTCATGACGCGCTGAGCAGCCGAGGTCATATGGCATTGTCTGCTTCTCACATCCGGAAGCAAGGCCGGGCACTGCGAGTAATGGAACCTAGTACCTTTAGTTTTCCGGACGCACAACTAAACTGCTGAGCTGTGAATGCCCCGACCTGCAAGTTGTATGCGATATGCGAAACGGGCATGGGTGCCGCGTCCGCGTCTATTGGTTCGGCCGCTATACCCCTCCCCAAAGAAAAGCGAAGGTTCCAAAGATCCCCGCTTCCCTGTCCAGCGAGATATCCTCACATTCATTCTGTTCAATAACAGCCAAGCGCTTCGTGGATGTACTTGGCAAGTAAATACAATGATTATCTCTGCCCGCTGGGCATCACGTACCATCTACACTGAAATTTACTCCTACGTCCTCACCAAATTGGAGCACTGCGAAACCATATGACCACCAAAACCAAGCAGTAGCGGGGAAACCGCCGTAACATTGTGACGATGTTCAGATTGGTTTTTTGGACAGGGGCCACGCCGGCAGAAGGTCCAAGATCGTTCCGTTCGTTGGTTGGTTACAGGTCGGACTGTGGAATCGGCACTACAGCTGTTTGGCCCAGCCACGTTCGCTGCAATGTGGAATTCCATTTGTCCAAGAACTTAGGTCATCCCCATCTAAAAAAAACAGCTGCTGTGAGTTGCAACCAATTTTATTGCTTCGAAACAGAGAATGCGGGAAAAGTCACACAAACAATTTTAACTATAGCGTCAGGAGTAATCTCGCCTAGGAAAATTATTATTCGCGAAGAAACCGCGGCGTTCACTCCACCAAGCCACGGCTTTGTGGAGCGAACACGGCACAGAAGCGTTAGAGCGATGCTGCGAACTCAAAGGCGAGTTGTAAGCCCGCCAGGCGGGCACTGTTACTCAACAGACTGCGCTCCGAACCAAGTGCGAGTAACTTCAGGCGGCCCAGCCGCCAGACGGCGCGGGCACCTCCCGACCATCCTCCTCCCCAAACCTGGACCCCGGCACACCACTCCAACCAGGCCGGGGTCACGTGACGCGCTCGACTGGCGTCACCCTCTCCGAACGTGCTCCGAACGTGGCGCGCCGCGACGGCGCCCTCGACGTCATCGACTCCCCTCGTCTTTCGCTCCCCAATTTGTCTCCGGTGAATTTTCTGCTGGCGGCGCCGGCGGGCGGCCGCGGCCGCGGCGCGGGCTGGCCGGCGCCGGCCTCTGCGGCTGCCGGCTGAAGCGTCGGCCGCTTGGCGGAGTGGGCGGCTGCGTCGGTCGCCGTCCTACCCATCTCGCGAGCAGTCGCGCGCCATGTGACCGAAGTCGCCGCACGTGTAGCACTTGGGGCAGTTGCGAGCGATGTGGCCCGTCTTCTTGCACCTGCAACGCACCGTAAAGCGTGACACTATCGGTCACAGCTGCGTTGAGGAGGTAGCGAAGCTGGCGACGTTGGCGCGCCCCAGGTTCGGCTCAGCGGCATGCTGGTGCTCATTTGAGATCCACCGATACCAGCGGTACAAAATACCTAACTTTTGGTAGGGGTACGCAACAAGAACAGAACCCCTGGAAGTGCACGTCACATCTCGCATGAGCCTCGGCCATGGTATGAGTCTTTCACCAATGACAACAGTCTTTGCTTGTGTCAAGATGTCTTCACCCATAGCAGGAGTCCTCGTCGATGACAAGTCCCCATTATGACGGGAGACATCGCCAGTGATAATTCCCACCTGTAGTAGGTGTTCCCACCAGCAGAGTTCTCACCCGACGGGTTGGTTGGTTATTGGGATTCATGGGCACCTCGTCTACAGTGGTTATGCAGCGCCCATCACATATGGCAGAAGTTCTGACCAGTACTAGTTCTCACCTGTGGCAGGAGTCCTCGCCAGCGGCCGGGTTGTCCGGACAGTCGCGGCTGATGTGCTCCGTCGACTTGCACGTGTAGCACATGCGTTTCTTCTCCTCGCCGTCAGTCTCGGTGCAGTCGGACGAGATATGGCCGCTCTTGCCGCACACATAGCACTGGGGAGGGTCGCGGCACGTCAGACCACATCCCTTCTGATGACAGCTCAGTCACAGTGCCCACACGGTCACGATGCAGCCCAGACACGACGCAATCACGCAACTAATGCAACGCCGCATTCGCAGCCAAGCACTCGTCCCACCTCGCCTCTCACTTACCCTGCGTCCCCGTCGACGCGCCAAGTGGCCTGCCTAACATGGACAAACTACCAAACAAGCATAAGAATTAATAAGATCACTGAGCTATGCTACCACGCAGCCACGCTACCAATAATCTGCGCGGTAGCATACCAACATTATATTATAGTCACACTACCAATAATAATCACAACACAACAGTCTCCGCGTGTTACCTCGCGCAAGCCAGCCGTCCCCAAGCGGCGACTTGACTATCGCTCCCTAGCCAAGCGAGAGCCCGGGCTTACCATCCTGTCGTCGAGCGGCAGCCGGAGGCCTACCATCCTGTCGTCGAGCGGCAGCCGGAGCCTCACCATCCTGTCGTCGAGCGGCAGCCGGAGTCTTACCATCCTGTCGCCAAGCGGCAGCCGGACCCTCACCATCCTGTCGTCGAGCGGCAGCCGGAGTCTTACCATCCTGTCGCCAAGCGGCAGCCGGACCCTCACCATCCTGTCGTCGAGCGGCAGCCGGAGGCCTACCATCCTGTCGCCGGGGGCCAGCCGGAGCCTTACCATCCTGTCGTCGACCTCGCAGTCGCGGCTGATGTGGCCCTTCTTGCCGCACGTGTAGCACGTCTTGTCCGAGTCGGGACAGTCGCGCGCCAGGTGGCCGGTGCCGTTGCAGTTGTAGCAGAGCGCCTCGCGGGAGCGCCGCTCCACCTGCGGATTGGTGCAGTCGCGAGCGATGTGGCCCGGCTGGTCGCACCGGTAGCACACGTCCTCGGCGGTGGTGCAGTCGCGCGCCATGTGGCCCATCCGGTTGCACTTGTAGCACTTCTCTGAGGGGCAGACACAGGCGTTACCCACACGCTTATGTGCACACGCAGCATAAGTGTATGTCACCAGACGTGTTTGTCTCTTAACGTGGCGAGCTCCTTGCACAGTGGACCAGAGCAAAGGCTTCATCCAATTTTCCACCACATAATATGATCAAGGTAAGACATAAACAGAAGCATCATTGTCAACATTGTTGGTTGGTTATTGGTTTTACGACACATCGACCGTTGAGTCGAGTAGCGTCGCCAATTTCACGCCGATTCGTCCCGGGTGAAGAGTAGCGACAGGTGAGATTCCAACCCACAGCCTTTCGATTGTGAGACGAGCAATTTGCCCACAGCCTACCCGTCCCCTTGTCAACGGTGTTCATTCTGAATTGTGCACCTTGTTGCAGTAATATTATTACAGCGGCTCCCTCCCTGATCGAGACCTACCTAACTCATATCCTATAAAGTTCAGAGATGGTCGATAATTATAAACAATCTTTGTAATATAACCATGTTGACAAATGGCAATAAGAAGTGCATCAACAGAGACTGGTCAATAATCACCCGAGCAAGGACACCGTACTGATGCTCGCGTCCTCGGCGGGTCGTATCGCTGCCGGTCTTGGGCTCACCTCTGAACACGGAGCGGCCTCCTCTGCCACGGCCGCGGCCACGCCCGCTCGGCGTGTAGCCGGTCTTGGGCTCACCTCTGAACCGGCGGCGACTCACCTCTGAACACGGAGCGGCCTCCTCTGAACACGGCCGCGGCCACGCCCGCTCGGCGTGTAGCCGGTCTTGGGCTCACCTCTGAACCGGCGGCGACTCACCTCTGAACACGGAGCGGCCTCCTCTGAACACGGCCGCGGCCACGCCCGCTCGGCGTGTAGCCGGTCTTGGGCCCGCCTCTGACGAACCTCTGAACCGGCGGCGACTCACCTCTGAACACGAAGCGGCCTCCTCTGCCACGCCCGCGGCCACGTCCGCTCGGCGTGTAGCCGGTCTTGGGCTCACCTCTGAACCGGCGGCGACTCACCTCTGAACACAGAGCGGCCTCCTCTGCCACGGCCGCGGCCACGTCCGCTGGGCGTGTAGCTGGTCTTGGGCTCGGCCGTCGGGCAGTTGCGGGCCATGTGCCCCAACTCGTGGCAGTTGTAGCACTCGATCGAGCTCACATTGCGCGTCGGCTGACGAACAAAGCAACGCGTGACTATGTGGTAATAGGGCGAGTCATATTCTGGTGCCAAAATGAATTTGAAGGAAATTATAACATGATAGGTGTCTGAATTATAGTTTTTCATAAGGAATTCCAATGGGTTATTTTTTACGTATGATGACTACAACCTACATAAATTATGGAGTTTTTAATCGACAATTTTACAGAGTTGAGTTCCATATTTACGATATTAAAATACATAAGGGAGATCGTATATATTGACAAGGTCAAATAAAGTTTACGTCTATATTAGCAGGTCAACTGCATGCATATTACTGGATACAAGTACACGGAACAATTCATGACTTCCTGAACTCTGCCAGGTTGCACAAGTCCTGATTTGACTCATTCTGGGACATCAGCCCCCTGCTGGTATCTTGAGCCCTGATCTCCCCATACCTCTTTTCCTGTGCAAAGTACTTAGCAGAATAATCAGTCACCATTTTAACAACTCTCAATAAGTCGTGCGTGGAAAGGCCAGCTGAGCACCTCCATGGGGTGCTGATGAAATTCTTCATCTCTGAGTTGCTTAGGGAGCAGATGAGAGATGGTTCTGGCACACAAGCTCATCGGCTGATCAAGTCGACAATGCCAAAAGCATCACAATTGATGTCAGGGGTCCTTCGGGTTATGACATGGAGGTCCCTCAGCTAAGTGTCTGGGTCCTCCCCTCCCCTGATGGCGACTCTCCACACCCTCAATATCCTCTCCTTTTGATCCTTAAATCACAGCAGTCTTTGGATTGTGGAGTCATTGTGGGCATGCCAAGCAGATAATCTCACGGTTGGCATCATAATATCCAGCACCCCCTTCCCTTGAGACTTGAGGCAGTCCAACTGAAATAGTATGTCTATAGTAGGGTGTGCCGTCGATTGCAGATCCAAAATGCCAGGGTGGGGTTTTACGGGGGCGATGATAAAAAACGATATGTAGCACAAAAAAAAGATCTCAAAGCGACTTGGAGCTTGCCGTCACGCCTGGAAGGTCCCCCATTCACTTAGTATGGCACACTAGCGCCATCTATGCACGTGTTTTATGGATCTCAGCTTCTAGTGGGCGTACAAAGACGAGACAAGAACCATCGTATTGCTCATGATGAGAGCTTTCCATTGATACCAATTTTGATGACCTGCCGTCACTAGGTCACTAGGTCGCCGTCGAAGGTCAGGTCGCATATCTCACTCAACACCGGAATGGGTCATTCAGAGACCATAAACATGTATCGCAGAACTAAGTCACTGAACACTGTTCGCTTGGTCTCATTGTGATGTTGTGGACTCTTAGGGGTGCACAGTAGGGATATTTAACCACCGTAACCTGCAAAAGGTAAAAGATCGGATACCCAAGGTAGTGGAGAATTACATCTCAGCTGGGTAAGTAGTTGGTAATTCTTACGCACCCCTGGAACGATGGGCCTATACACATCCTATTTCAGCTGGACAGTCTCAAGTCTCAAGGGAAGGAGGTGCTGGACATTATGACGCCAACTGTGAGAGTATCTGCTTGGCATGCCCACAATGACTCCATAATCCAAACACTGTTGTGCTTTGAGGATCAAAAGGAGAAGATATAGAGTGGTGCAGAAAGTCACCATCAGGGAAGAGTAGGAACCAGACACTGCGAACGCAATGGCAATCGCATGCCAACGACGGTCGAGTATCGGTGGGACGCTTTAGCGACATCCATTTTCAGGGCTGATTGCTTCGGCGGGCGAGTTGTTACACACTCCTTAGCGGATGCCGACTTCCATGGCCGCCGTTGGCACCTAGCATCAATCGTGATGCTTTCAGCATGGTCAACTTGATCAGCTGGTCAGATTTTGTGTCAGAGCCCTCTCCCATCTGCTCTCTAAGCAACTTGAAGATGAATAGCTTCATCAACACCTCTACGGAGGTGCTCAGCTGACCTTGCCACACATAATGCCGCCCCGGTAGCTCAGTTGGTTAGAGCGCTGGCCTGCACCGGTCTCCCCTGTACTGGCAACACAGGGTTCGAGTCGCTTCGCGCGCTCGCATTTAGCCCCCGGCCGGGAGTGTCAGTTGGCAGCTGGCCCGATAAGGCCGGGGACGAGCTACCGGGCGGCCGTGTCGGTGCATTGGCGGCACGTTAAACTTTCGGTCTAAATTATGCCGTTGAGCTGGAGTTCGTGGATCGGGTGGTGGGGCCAGGGTTCACGCAACAAGCTCTGCTTAGCAATAGAACCCTGGCTCCTGAAGCCACCCTAACAACAACTCGGATTAAATTTATTTATTTATTTTTAATTAAAAAAAAAAAACTAATTGAGAGTTGGTAGAATGGTGACTGATGATTCTGTTAAATAATTCGTGCAGAACGAGTGGTATGGAGGGATCAGAGGTCAGGAGACCAACAGGAGGCTGATGCCAAAGAATGCATCCAAGTAGGACTTGTGCAACCTGGCAGAGTTCAGAAAGTTACGCATTATTTCTTATAATTTCATTCAGTGAAATGCACGCAATTCACCTGTTAACACGCGCCCTGGAGGGCCTCTGCAAATTACGCGCACTGGAGGGGGGGGGGGACGATTCCGCCCCGAGATTTCAGCTCCTATTAAGGCTAGAGCAACGAAATTCGCAGGGTGGATGGGCACGATAGTGAACTCCATTGTGTGCAAATTACATGACCTTAGGTCAATATCTTCAAGGTCAAATGAGGTCAAAATATCGAAATGTTTCGGTTTTGCGTGGCTTGGTTCGTCATTGTTATGGATCGCTGTGATCGTGTCTAAATGCTCCCAAATTGGCATTAATGATGTTTTGGACATTACTATTCATGCAATACAGATACTAGATCCATCATTTGACCTCAGGTCACCTATATGGGATCACTTTATCAGGTCATTACCTGCTCCAGTTACCAGAACCGGGGTGCCCACCAGACTGCTCCGTTGGGCGGCTTGGCACAATCGGCTTCGCAAACAAAGAAGTGAAATACATGAATAAAGTATGGAAATGCTTGGGCACACAATGACAAACAGTAGATTTATGGATGTGTAGGGAGTAGCATGCAAAGTGACATCAATCGCATGACAGTCATTTGCATTTATGACAACATTCCAGTTCACCAAGTTTGGTTCCATTAGCCTGTCATGAACTTGACCTGACTTGACCTCGGCGACTTAACATGTCTTTTAGATTATATATCATAACAATATACATTGAACAAGTGACTTGTGTTGTGAAGAACATTTCCCTTTTGCCAATATACGGGAAGAGCATCAGCTCCGATTTTTATGGTCTTGCGCTGCGAATTGTTTTTACTTTAATGGCCCCTAACTTGAACATTTCCTGCCGATATTCATTTTTCTTGCTTTAAATAACACACCGGTCATTTCTAAGCAGGTACGCAAAAAATCGCGTTATCAGCCGGTACCATATGGAGTTATGTACGAAAAATCGGAGGATGGGCGGATTTCGCCATCCCCCTCCAAGGCATGTGTTAACCTGTCATGAATCTCACCTGACTTGACCTCGGTGACCTGACATGACTTGGAAACAGTATAGCATAACAATGTACATCAAACAAGTCGCAAGTTTTGCCAAGAACACTTCCTTTTTGCCAATATATGGGAAGCGCATCAGCGCCGATATTTGTGGTCTGGCGCTGAGAACATTTTTTTACTTTAGCAACAACTAACTCGAAAAATCTTCGGTCGATTTTCATTTTTCTTACTTCAAACAACACGCCGGTCATTTCTATGCAGGTACACAAACAATGGCGTATATCGGCCGGTAAAATCTGGAGTTTTCTACGAAAAACCGGAGAGGTGGGCGGATCTCGCCCCTCTCCCTCCAGGGCGTGTGTTAATAAACATGCAAACCTGATTTGACTTTGTGAATATACATAATTTCTGTTATTTCTTTCAATACAAATGGGCTGAAAAGGATAAAATTTGCAATTTAAAAGTACATTATTGATGTAGGTTAGTCATCCAATTAAAAAAAAACTCACATTTGAATTCCTCATGAGAAATTGCATCATGTAGACACACCTCATGATAAAATTCCCTTCAAATTAACTTTGGTACCTGAGTATGACCTGCCATAATACCCCAGGATACCCCTCCCAGTTGACAATTCAGACACAAGCAGTTTCCACCTATTGCCAAAAAGATTACTCAGATAAGAATTTGATGTCTTCCTTGTTCTGACTTGAAAACATGCATTTGACTATTTGATAACTCAACACAATATATCATGAAATGTTGATATAATTCACACTTTTTCCATCCCTTCCCTCCTAGAACAAAACGTCGGACTGGACTTCCCTTCCCTGGATCTCAGACCACACAGGGTGACTCATAGTGACTTCACTTGTATATTGGTATATTGTGCCATAAATACCCCCACATCACTTGTAAGTTGTTCACCAATAATTGACATGCCTGTGAGTGTAATCAGCATCAATTTTTTTAATTGAAGAGGCCAAGGAATCTAAATGTTGATTTTCACTCAATAAACCTCATCAACACCCATATAATTACTATTGCTGTACTAGGTGGGATATTAAATCAGATTCAATTTATCTGGGAAAAATAGCAAGACAATCCAAAATTTTACAATATTCAACTGCAAATTGATGTAGGTTATGGTTATCAGAATTAAAAATTAAAGTCAGATTCATGTTCTACACACTAAATTACATTATTTGAACACCCCTTGTGATACATTTACCAAAATAAAATAAAAAGCATGACACACCATAATGTGGTACAGTGATTATGGAAACAGAGAAAAAGAACCTAGGACTCTTTGACAACTCAACTCATTTGATGGATAGGCCACATGGCATAGCTAACCATTAGTATACACTGGTTGCAGGTAGACTAGGTAATCCTGCCAGTTGTAGGATTTGAGAGATCCTAGGATCAATAGGATCAAAAGTCAAACTCCCTACTGACTGAGCTACTGGGACAACTGGAACATGAGATAAAACAGCATCAATGCATAGGAAAAAGAGGGGAGATTTAAGTTATGTAGCTGTGACTGTAGAGCATGATGGAAATGAGCACTGCAACTTAGTATTAAACCCCATAAATATCATGAAACATAATATTGCAATACCATGCATATGCATAGCACACAGTAATATATAATGGTGCATTGGGAGCAACATCTTGCAATGTGACAATGACATGCCAGACACTAAATCCAGTCACTTAGCTATGCTGCCTTGAGCCTGAATCTGATGTACATTGTCTCATTGCAAGATATTACTCCCAATGCATCAGTATATACTGTGTGGAATGTGGTTTGATTCCCTGTGGTGCCACCTTTTCCTACCAAGCTGAGGGCATGCAATGCCATACAGCCTCGGCTGCTGAATGAGCTGGAAAGTCACCACCAACCAATCTGTGCAATCATGCAAAATTGCCAGTCTGTATAGCAAGCAATGTAATGATGATGAAGTGAATCATCCCCCACCAGTTGAAAATTGTAAACTTGAAAATATAAGAGAAGTTCTGATGGGCCCAAGCTAGCATTCCAGCACAATATAATTGCAGCTTGTGACAATGTCAATATTATGAATATAAAACTATGTTTAAATCAAAACAGAAACACATCATTGGTGTTCAGACTTGCATTCATTTTTCTTTCTTTTTTTAACAGAAATTTGGATTTAAATAGGTGCTTTTCTTAGAAAAGCATCAGAGCATTCTGCAGAACCATGTTGCATGCAGACCAGTGATTGTCAATAGAGTTCCAAGAAGGTATCATGATGATGATGATTATTGGGGTTTTATGGTGCATCAATCCATGTTGATTATATTGCACCCACAAGAAGGCATCAGATGAACAGCACAACAAACTGGCAGGGCTGCTCACCTTGACCTGCAGCTGAGCCATGTCCTTGGTAGCTTCTGCCACCTTGTCAGTCTTGGCAACATCCTCCTTGGCAACATCCACATCTGGAGTTTCCTTGACTGCCACTGCCGGAGCCTCCGGCACTTCCTCGTCCTTAATCATGACTACACTGGTGCAGCAGTATGCTTGGTAGGACCAGGAGTCTAGACTTTTCAGCAGATCTGGAACACATGATAAAATGCATATATTTTACCAACATGTTGGGCTATCTGTGCATCTAAGGGAACACCCACAGCTCTCATTATCCTCACTTCTCCAGCTCACCCAACAGCACCTTATACAGATATAGATGATAGACAAATGCTTAAATGAAGCAGGAAAGTCAGCCAGTTGATTGATTGGCAGTTGATTCAAAAAACGCTTTCATGGCAGCAGTCAAACACCACTGGTAATGTTATACCTCCTATGACAAAGTCAACTCAATTTAATGTGCACTTTTAAAGTGCAAACATTAACCATATGCATATTAAAGTTGTGATTCAGATGCTCCTGTTTGGATTTTGAAGGATTTGCAATATTTATCCAGTATTTATATTTATTCTTTCTATTTTTATACTCAGTTTAGTTTGGCTACTAGGCAGGGTGGGAAACTTACTTTCCGGGTTTGGAGTTGGAGTGCAAACAGATTTCTTCTGGAGTACATTTTCATGGACATATTATTTATGCATGAAATATATTTGCTGGTAACTGACAGGAAAATCATATGTACCTAGTCAGTACCTATGTAATATGCATAACCAATACACATCATTTTTGGTTACATCAAAGCATAGAAACAAAGTGAACAATGGATGGTACCACAAGACAGGGAGTTATGATGATCAGCTCAGCATTGTTTCTCATAACTCACAGGAGCAATGTGCTTTCCTTTCACTGTTGGTCTCAGTACAAGGCTAGCCAAATGAAAAACAAACACAAATAATTAACTCTTCACCTTCAGCTCAGAACACACACCTACCTACATACGTAGCCAATTCCCTGAGCGATACCAACCTGACACCAGTACCACTACCTCACACATGTGTTGGAAGTGATGGCTGTGTGCAAAAAAGGATCAGTCAAGGTTTTGTGTTTGCAGTATAGCACTGTTAAACTGTGTTCAAAGTTGCTAATGGCTACATCATTTAAAAAATACCTTGCATTGATTCCTTGAAAGACAGTTTTCAGAACAGAAAATGCTACAAAGCAAATTTTGATTGGCTGCCTCTGGAACTCCAGAAGTTGTTTCTTAAAACTGTCAGTTTTTCCCACTATAGGGTGGCTCGAGAGCCGGCTTCTGGAGACGCATTGGCCAAATTTGTTGTGACTGGAGGCCACTGTTCAGCAGGGTGGGAGACTTGCTTTCTGGGTTTGGAGTCTGAGTGCAAACAGATTTCTTCCAGAGTACATTTTCATGCACATATTATTTTTCATGCATGGAATCTATTTGTTGGTAACTGACAAGAAAACCATATGTACCTAGTCAGTGTCTACATAATATGTATAAGTAATACACATTATCATTTTTGGTCACATCAAAGCATAGAAGCAAAGAAGTGAGCAATGGATGGCACCACAAGACAGGGAGTTGTGATCAGCTCAGCTTTGTCTCTCATAACTTGCAGGAGCAATGCACCTTCCTTTCACTATTGGTCTCAGCACAATGCTAGGCAAAATGAAAAACACAAATAATTCATGCTTCACCCTCAGCTCAGAGTGCACACCTACCTACATACGCAGCCAATTCCCTGCACGATACTGACAACACCACTACCTCACATGCAGTAGTAATTGATGGCGGTGCACAAAGGATCAGTCAAGGTCTTGTGTTTGCAGCATGGCACTGTTAAGTGTTCAAAACACATGTTCAAAGTTCCTAATGGCTATGTCTTTTGAAAAGTACCTTGCATTGATTGGTTGAAGAACAGTTTTCGTAACAGAAAATGCTAACAGAAAATTCCAATTGGCGGCCTCTGCTGCACTCCGGAAGCGTCTCTTAAAACAGTCAGTTTTTCCCACTATAGGGTGGCTTGAAAGTAGGTTTCTGGAGATGCACAGGCCGAATTCGTAGCGACCTGAGGCCACTATATTCAGTGTGCAGGCACGAAGTTTGGTGGGTTGTCATTGGCGTTTCCTCTGGTTGTGGTTCGTGTGGTGTGTGTGTGTTCGGTTGCTGTCTGTGTGCTTGATGGTATGAAAAGTGTATAGTTATTTGGTAACCGTAAGTAGAATAACATGTTTGGTGGGTATTTTCTTCAATCTTGTATCTCATTTTTGTGGTATTTTTGTTCCTTCTGCATGTTTGTGTAAGAGTACATGTGGAGCCCATTCTATCCAGTATGAATCCGGAGTGCAAAAATGTTTTAAGAGATGAAATCTCTTAAGAAGTGCCTTAATTCCCACCCTGCTGTTCAGTGCACAGGCACAAGGTTTGGTGCATTGTTGTTGGCATTTCATCCTGCTGTGGTGCGTGTTCAGGTGTTGTGTGTGCTAGGTGGTAAGAAAGGTGGCTAGTTTATTTGGTAATTGTAAGTAGAATATCATGTTTGGTGGATGTTTTATTCAATCTTACATTAGTTTTTAAGTGGTATTTTTGTTCCTTCTACATGTTTGTGTCAGAGTACACATGGAGCCATTCTATCTAGTATGAATCTGGAGTGCAAAATGTTTTAAGGGGTGAAATCTCTTAAGAAGTGCCTTAATTCCCACCCTGCTACTAGGTGCCTACATGCTCATTCTTTTTATGAATTTCTGCAGTTTAAGCCTGTTCTCAATGTTGGTCTTCATGCTTGCACACAATATCAATATTTCAGAGGTGTGGCAGCCAAGAAAGAATGCAAGTATATTTCCTTACTTTCCAAGCTCAGTTGACTTTCTCATCAAGGTTTCATCAAATTGAATGCCATTTTGCTTCACAAGAAATACTATATTTTATCTTTTGATCTCATGTGTTTCAATTCTACACTAAGAAATGTGTTCCAAGAATTTGGGTAAAATTGTATTAAAAGGTGTTCGTGTAATTTTTCTTTGGAATACCATTGTGACTAAGATAATGGGACGAGTTATTTTCTGTGCATCGTTCACTTATTTTGCAGAATTGATATAGACGAATGCCTTCATATCGACCATAGTTAAAAAAGATCCATAAAGGATAAATCAGGTAAGTATCGGGTCTGAAAGCCAACTTCTAAACTACCTATGCATGTTAGGAATTGTATCTGAATATCAGACTCCCTAGCAACATGTATACCAGGATTTACAGACAGATCAGCGTGTTAATGAAGTGCTCACGTGATTAATATGACAAAACAGTTCATACGGCGGCCATACCTCACTTCTACAGACACCACGCAGCTTCAACACCCAACAGCCACATGGGCGAAGACAAGAGGCGGTCTTACAGCGGAAACTTGCCCGTGCTTGGTATATCTGGTATAATACCTTAGTAGATAGTATAACAGTTAGTTGCTAGCATAACGTTAAGTTAGCGTACTTCTCAGGATATCTTGTGTTGATTACAATAAAAGAACGCTGCGTCATTCAGTGTATAAACTGATATTATATACCAAAATTAATATGCGTTTCGCATAACTTTTATGTTTATAATTATAATGTGTGCTTGCAACTTGTTCCATCCGCTTCCCGTTCTCCAGTGTTGGTACTATGGTACGATCGTGCCAGTTCCCATATGTTTTCGACAAATCAGGTACGCAGGCAAGACATCTGTTTCGGATCGTACGCCTGTTGAAATCCGGGGCATGAATCAGATAGATATAGCTTGATTGGAAGCAACGCGTCGGCGCCTCTCGTGGAGAAATCCCATCTATGCATATCAGCGGCACCAACCTGACATTAAGCGGACGGAAAGTAAAAGCACAGAAGAGCGGTTGGTTTTAGGCGTTTTCAGGCTTGTGCTTAGCTTATTCCAATGGGGTCCGCTACACAACTTTGGTCAGTGTTGGTTTCCGATGTAAAAAATTACGCCGAGTTCAAAAATGTTCATATTGAATGTTGAAAATGCCGAAATCATGGAGAAAAAACACTTTCTTGAAATGCCCTCGGGGCATTATTCACGCGTGACGTCACTCGATAGTAAGCCAAATGGCGCATGCGAGACAAACAATATAAACAGCGTATACAAGGTGGGAACTTCCTACGGCCTTGTGAAGTTCGTTCGTTGTGGAGGGTACCCATTAGTGTTTTGAGACGTATTTTTATCATTGAAGTCAGTCAGATTGGACTATTGACTGGAAGGATGGAGCCTGGGTATGTGAAAGCGGATTCTAGAAACCTCCCTGACATAAATCACATCATTGTAGCTGGGTTTTTATCCAAGTCCGACCTCCACGTGTCTGCTGAGATCCGGGCGGTGAAGAATCAGAGGTGAGACAGATGGTGGTTACAGGGGGGTTAGAGATTGTGGTACAAGACGGGGGGGGGGGGGAGAAACAGTTGGCATAATTTATGTATGCTACTGGTTTTACCAATTAAAACTGGCTGGCTGAAAATGTTGGTGGCAAAAATGATTTTAGTAGGAATGATGACATCAGTCGGCTGCGTATGGCTGCTGCATATGGCTACATCCACAGCAATCTACAATTTTATTCACTTCTCCCATATTTTTACAAGTGGGAATATATAACCCATGCACCATAGGTGGTAAATGCAATGAATAGGTTAGGGCACCATTATTTCATAACATGCCCATAATGTCCCCTAAGCCAAACGTATGATGGTCATAATTTGGCCTTGTAACTTGTATGCTGGGATTTACCCCTATCCTTTAACATGGGCCATCAGCTGATATTCTAAATTTTTGTAGATACACAAAATAATAGTTAGCAACCATATAGATCGTTGACTGAGATGGGGCCTAGTGATCATTTGGCAATTTCAAACAGGCCAAATAATTGTATTATTCACAGAAATACTTAATGCTGTGTAGCAGGCCTCGCATATATGCCATGGCATAGGATTTCTGTGCATGTTAAGTTTGCAGGTATAAATGCGTTTACCTAGGTACCTATACCCACCATGTAGATGTGGTCTGTTGACAAAAGGATCATGAAGTTCTGTCAAATTGGAATGAATCAATTCAAGCAGAATATTAACAGACAGGCTCACACATATCATGTGTTAACAACCGGGGTGGGCATTTCTGTCATTTACCAGTTTAAAGCAAGTTTTTTTGGGCAAAAATTGTGCAAAATGAATTCCTCCGGTTTTCCAATTTTCAGGCAGAGGTTGAACCTACCTCAAAATTATCTTCACAGCAGAACCAGGGAGCAGAAGACACCAAACTGTCCTTATCACCACGCCTCGTCATTTGGGCCCATTTACGTCGGGGTTCAACAGGGTACTGGTAGGAATATTTTGTTAGGCGTGAGAGAGGTAGAATTAGTGCACTGAGGAACAAAGCACCACGTATAAGTCACAGTTGAGCTCATTTTCACGGACTTTTATACACAAATTCTGACCTCCCGCCCGCACGCTATTTCCCCGCCCTCGTCAGGCGCAAATAACTCTGTAAATAATAACCTTTGCCGCAAACTCAACAGTCGTACTATCGAGTGACATCAGTGCTTTGTCAGCCAATCAGATTATTGTAATTAAATGACGTCATTTATAGGTTTTTAACTATTTTTGTACTTTTTAGCTGATGTAAATCACAAATAACACGCACATACTTTATTGTAATGTAAAGCACATATACCCAACATAATTTTTTACCGGGCTCAAAATGTGTAGCAGACCCCATTAATTCAGCCATCGCATGAGGTTTGTCTCAACCTTTCACGACACAAAGTTTGCCAAGGAACCTAACTGTCTTCTTTCCTTTTTGGCCTATGATGCTCCGTTCAGAAGTTGTCGTAGTGCAAAGTGAAGGAAGACACATGTGAGAAGGTGCCCACCACGCACAAAGGGTCGGACGACTGACAGGTGGTACCACCTGGCAGTCGTCAATGCCATGTTACAAATTCTATTTTTTATTCTAAACACAAAACTGGGGGCATCAAAACAGACCAAGGAAGCCAGGAAGAAGGCACTGAGAATGCTCGGGGCAATAAATAGGAATGTATCATACAGAAGTGAGGAAGTGATCAGGAAGCTTTACTGTGCATACGTCAGGCCACATTTGGAATACTGCATCCAAGCTTGGTCTCCTAGCTATGAAAAAGATTGTTGGTTTTTAGAGAGAGTACAAAAGAGGGCTACAAAAATGGTTAATGGCATAAGCAACCTGGCATATGAGGAAAGATTGAAGAAATTTAAAATGTTTTCACTTAGATATAGAAGGCTGAGAGGAGATCTCATCGAGGTCTTTAAATTTGTCCATGGTCTGGAGAGGGGATACCTTGGGGAAATGTTTGAATTGAACAGAAATGATGCAATTAGGGGTCATAAATTCAAAATTAAAGTTAACCACAGCAGAACAAGGTTAAGGCAAACTTTCTTCACCAACAGGGTAGTAGAACACTGGAACCAGCTGCCAGAAAACATTGTCAGTAGCAGCACATTGAACATCTTTAGAAACAGCATAGACAATAATTATAAGAATAGAGGGCTTGCTTTTCAGTATTACAGGGAGGGCTGATTGACAGATTTGGTGGGCAACTGGTTCAGTGTACAGAGTGCAACCAAGAAGGGCCCTTGTGGCTCATAGTTGCACTAATCTTTTATGTTAAGGAGAAAGAGGGAAAGTTGAAAACTATAGGCCAATAAGTCTCACATCCCTAGTCTGCAAGGTACTCGAATCAATTATCAAGGATAGAATAGTTAGTTATCTGGAAGGTAGCAGATTGATTCAAGATACTCAACATGGATTTAGAAAAGGACGATCGTGTCTCACAAACCTCTTGGACTTTTTGAACTTCGCCACAGAACAATTTGATCAGGGAAATCAGGTTGATGTAGCATATCTCGACTTTAGTAATTCATTTGACAAGGTACCCCATAAACGGTTAATGATACAGCTTCAGTCCCATGGTATTGCAGGTAGCATCTTAAAATGGATAGAGTTGTGGCTTTCAGATAGACAGCAAAGAGTGATGCTAAATGGTACAAAGTCATCATGGCAAAATGTTCTTAGTGGAGTCCCCCAGGGGTCAGTACTAGGGCCATTACTGTTCATTATATTTGTAAATAACATTGAAAGTGGCCTAAGCAGTAAAGTTTTGAAATTTGCAGATGATTTGAAGGTCTTTAGGGCAATAACAGGTCAGGATGAGCATATCTCGCTGCAAAAAGACTTAGACGAACTTGTGAAGTGGTCCGAAGAATGGCAAATGAAATTTAACTTTGATAAGTGCAAAATCATGCATGTAGGTAAGCAGCATATGAAGGCTCCATACTTGATGGGTGGCCAAGTGCTATCAGTGACTCAACAGGAGAAGGATTTAGGTGTTATTCTAAACACAAAATTGGGGGCATCAGAACAGACCAAG
This sequence comes from Imbricaverruca yamaguchii, assembly GCA_034440575.1. Taxonomy (NCBI): domain Eukaryota; kingdom Metazoa; phylum Arthropoda; class Thecostraca; family Neoverrucidae; genus Imbricaverruca; species Imbricaverruca yamaguchii. The sequence goes on from JAOTOL010001574.1 coordinate 568,637, forward strand.
GAAGCCAGGAAGAAGGCACTGAGAATGCTCGGGGCAATAAATAGGAATGTATCATACAGAAGTGAGGAAGTGATCAGGAAGCTTTACTGTGCATACGTCAGGCCACATTTGGAATACTGCATCCAAGCTTGGTCTCCTAGCTATGAAAAAGATTGTTGGCTTTTAGAGAGAGTACAAAAGAGGGCTACAAAAATGGTTAATGGCATAAGCAACCTGGCATATGAGGAAAGATTGAAGAAATTGAATATGTTTTCACTTAGATATAGAAGGCTGAGAGGAGATCTCATCGAGGTCTTTAAATTTGTCAATGGTCTGGAGAGGGGATACCTTGGGGAAATGTTTGAATTTAACAGAAATGATACAATTAGAGGTCATAAATTCAAAATTAAAATTAACCACAGCAGAACAAGGTTAAGGCAAACTTTCTTCACCAACAGGGTAGTGGAACACTGGAACCAGCTGCCAGAAAACATCGTCAGTAGCAGAACATTGAACATCTTTAAAAACAGCATAGACAATCATTATAAGAATAGAGGGCTTGCTTTTCAGTATTACAGGGAGGGCTGATTGGCAGATTTGGTGGGCAACTGGTTCAGTGTACAGAGTGCAACCAAGAAGGGCCCTTGTGGCTCAGAGTTGCACTGATCTTTTATGTCTTTATGTCTTTATGTCTTTATGTCTTTATGTTAAGTAACATGGCGTTGCAAATTGTTCAGAGGTAGTGGCGTTGCCACGTAGGGTATGCTGCAAGGGCTGATCCAAGGGGAGGAAGCGAAGGTGGCGCCCCTCAGGACCCGAAGGACACCTCTCTTGTAGGTTCCTGTGTATCCTCACCCTCGAATTGTACTGCGATAGACACTCCTCACACACACACAAAAACTGATGCCCCTCTGGGAGATCGGAGTGCACCACGTCAAAAAAAAGTCCTGGACCAAGAGCCACCCCTCCGAAGAAATGATGCCTCATTGGCGAAATCCTAAATCCGTCAGTAATAGGGTGTAGGGGAATGGACTGTACCCTACATGAAAGAATCGCCCAATACCCTTTGGTGATTGCGCGGATGGAACCTCTTATGACGTACCCTCCTTTGATGGGTATGCTGTAGTCTATGCTCCCCCATTCAGTTGTGTAAACCTCTCCACCGAAAAATATTGGCCACATATCTAGAGAGTTAAGAGCGTGGGCGGCGGAAGTAGAACCGCCCGCTTTTATCACGAGCATGGGCGTCTATATGGGCGTTGAAATGTTACTCGAGGGTTGCCCACGGACTTTCTCTTGATGCCAAGCATGGGTAGCTTTTGGAGAAAACGATGAAACACGGGACGACCGAAGAAATGAGTTCGACCTTTGCATTTGAAGTTGTAGGTGATTTCTGAACAGTTTGCTAGAGTACCACAAGGCAGAGCGAATGACTCCACTTGATGAAATTGAAGACATAGCGACGAGGCGCCAGGATTTGGAACAATTTAAGCTAGCCTTCGGTCTTGTGGTTTGACATTGAGATGTCCCGGTTTGAAATGCTACCTGAGGTGCATTACGGGCTATGCTTGATACCAGATGTGGATGGGTTAAGGCGAAGACAAAAATGAGAAGCGACCCTAGAAATCAGTTTAAACTTTGACCTTATAAATTAATTATATTTAGTAGCATTATAATACGGCACGAGTCACGTTGAATGACACCCACTTGGTGCAAATTGAACCCATAGCGACGAATCTCGAGGACTTCGAAAAATTCAAGCTTGTCTTTGACCTTTCGTTCCACCTTCACATATCCCGGTTTACAAATATTATTCAAGGCTTCACCACGGGTTGTCACTTGATCGTGGATCTGGGTAGGCTTGGGTGAAAATCAGAAAAATACATTTTAGTTGACCGAAGAAGTCAGCTTGAATTTTGACCCGTCCAGAATATTTATAAATATTACATTTCTGATACTGCACAAGACAACACGAATGGCACAACACGAATGACATCAATTGTCTGCAAACTGAAGCCATAGCGACGAAACGCTATGGCATCGAAAACTCAAACTTTTGGCCTGTTTCGGTTTGAAATGAGGTTATTGCTTGACACGAAATTTGAATAGGTCTGAGAGAAAATGAAAAATGGCGACAGAAGCATCAGCTTGGCCTTTGCCCTTGACAAATAATTTGATTGCTAAGCTTTCTGATACTGCATAGCATGCCACGTCGAATGACGCCCATTTTATGGAAATTGAAGCGATAGCAACGAACCTCGCGTTCGGTCGATATCGCTTCAATATCGCAATATAATAAATGAAGATAGCCTTTGACCTAGAAGTTTGACCTTGGCATGTACCGACTTGAAATGTTGCAGGCTGGTTCACCAGGCTATTGCTTGATACCAGATCTGGGCAGGTTTGGGTAAAAACGAAAGAACTGAGAGGCGACGGAAGAAATCGGTTTGGGTTGAACATTGACCGTTAAAGTGACAACGCGAGACCTATGTAGTTCCTTGCAGCGTGTTCAGCCCAAGCGTTTGTGTAATCGATTCGAACGATCATAAACCCGTTGCTGAATGACGACAAATTCGCCTTTGGCGAACCTGTCACTGAATACGGATACATTAACTTGACGTACGTGTTTAGGGCTGCCCGCCCATGACTTTCCTCAATGGTCTTGAAGATATCCAGGCACATCCAGAATCGCATTTGTGTCAAAATATGAGCAGGGGAATCCAACCTAAGACGTATAAAACTTGCGATAATGCAGATTTGTTGCCTAGCATAGCACAATTTTCCACCCAAGCGAAAGCAGAGGATGGCAAGGTTCATGTTATTCAAGAATGGTCTGGAAGCAGACATTTATACCGTGTGCTAATTTACCATTCGGAGGTTTTGTGACGAAATATAGCCTGCGAAGCGCGTTGATTGTCTACATCGGCCTTTAGTATTTTTGGTGATTCTCTTGCATATGTATTTTCACCCTATAAATGATGAAATACAATTTTGCGGCAATGATGCTCAAATATCTGAGGCTTAGTGTGGGGGGACACGGAATCAGGGGCGTCGCCACGGGGGGGGCAGAGGGGGCAATTGCCCCCCCCTGCCGTGAGACTGGGCCCCCCCTGAAATTTGAGGAGGCCCCCAGGACGAAAAGGAGGCCCCCAGGACGAAAAGGAGAGCCCCAGGACGAAAACGAAACGCCAGGACGAAAAGGAGGCCCCCAGGACGAAAAGAGGCCCTCCAGGACGAAAAGGAGATTATACAAATTAGGGGCCTCCAGGAGGAGGCCCCTAATTTGTTTTAAAAAAAGTCACCTAGGACAGGGCAGGAGGCCCCAGAAATCAAGCGAGTGCCAAATATTGACACAGAGGCCCCAGGACGAAAAGGTCACCAGGACGAAAAGGAGGTCCACATGATGAAAAGGAGGCCCCTAGGACGAAAAGGATGCCCTCTAGGACGAAAAGGAGGCCCTCCAGCCCTCAGTTTCCCATTCCTGAACCATACTAAGGGCCTAAAAAGAATAGGAGGCCCTAACACAATGGAGGCCCCTTTTCGAGGAGCAGGAGGCCCTCTTTCGATCTCGCCTCCCCCCCTGGAAGAATTTCGTGGTGACGCCACTGCACGGAATACATCTAGGGGGACAAATCGTCACTTTTCAGAAATTGAGGGACATGTCTTCCACCCCCCCTCCCCAGCGGTTTCACCCATGAATGCATATATAATACGTTCCCGCACTCCCTAACAAACTCAGACGACAGTTCACGTGGGATAGGACGCATACTTTGTCGCATCACAAAGCAAGGCATTCAGCCAATCAGTCGCTAATGGTCGGGGTATATGACGTTCTTGGGATATAAACAGTGGTCGGTTTTACAGCGGAACTTTGCTCCTAGGTCACGTGGTCTAATGAACAAGATAGAGAGAGAGAGAACACTCAGCATAACGATCGGTATAAATCAAAGGCGTCGACGGAATATAATAATCTCATGAGCGTAAATATCCAAATTGGTTTTCCTAATTATATTGCTGAATATATGTAGTATTAATCTTACAAACATCAGCAAATTGTAACATGCTTTAGTAACGTCAAAGTTCATCTGGGCAGACGACGATCGTCTAGTCAAAATTCGCGGCCAGATAGCTGCCAGCTGAACGAGAGATGAGTGAAGTTGCCGTTCTGTGACATAACTGGAAGTTAGTACTTGTGGTTTTTGCAGTAAGTTATTTTTTTGGAGTTTTCATTTTTTCTGGCAAATTAAATATGTTCTCTCTGAAACATCCATAATCATCATTGAAACTTCTGTTCGTTTTTTTATTTCCTACGTAGCATTATTTTAGATCGGCTCGCTCTACCTCGGAGGATGAGTCGCCTGGCAAAAGAGCAAATCCGCTGTAAAACCACCTTGAGTCATTGACCTATAAATAGCATTTGTCAATGCCTATACTCACTACTGATTCAAATGAGAGCTTTCCGATTTTGAAGGTGAGAGACCTGATAGAGTATAATCAAATAATGAGTGCCTATTGTGTGGCTTCCAGAACATGTCATCCTTTTACTTTCCTCAGCATTCCTTTGGCTCTCTTTCACATGTTGTCGCGTATTGCTAAGTGATGTGGTTATACATCATATTGGTGTCAATGTGTGTGGTGTGGAACCTTGGGAGCTATGCCCCATATGCATGGTACTTGGGTGCACACATCATGCAATGATGTGCAAAAACATTATTTTAAAGACACTCCGTATCTGGATCTTGTAGCAGGCCTAATACACAGGTGGAACTAAATATATCCTGCCATCTTACAGTCGCATAACCTTAACGTGACGTCACTGGAGAAATTAATTGATGATAAATATCAGGCTCGATATACACATTTTTAAGCAGTGAAATAAGCAGTTTAGGAGTCTGATGGCCGCAGTTGGCCCTTATGACACGATTACTGGAATATCACAGTTTAGCATGTGTAGATCGAGGAATTGTCGTGGGGGCATTTGGGGTGCCCTTTCCTTCCGATGGATACCTCCGGCAAAAACAGATTCTTAGACCCCCAGTGGTGCACTGAAGCCTTTCTAGAGAGTGCCTTTTCCTGGCGGTGTACTGCCACCTTCCATGGGGGTTCATACCCCAAATACTCCCATTATACGTACTCCCACATACTCCCATAATATACTACATACACCCACAACATGCCACATACTCCCACAATATACTGAGCCCGGCAAAGTATCCGAGCTCATTTCCCAAACGATATCCCTTGTTCACTCGTTTGGAGTGCCCCTTGCGCCTCCAGCAAGGCACGGGCAGCGAACCCAAAACAAATCCAAGGCCACCGAAGCACCACTAACCATAAGTGCACAAAACCTTGTGCATGACACGTCCGAGGCAACAGAGCGCGTTGCCACGTCGCCAAGGGTCCCTCAGATCCTCCCACCCCGTCAGAGGAAAGCAGACAATTTCAGAGAAAAAATGTCCAGAGCAGCGATGTGGCAATGTGTAAACTAAAAAATGGCGATGAGAGCGCCGTCCAAGCGAGTTATGACATATTTTTTTGGGCACTCCTAATCATATAACATATGAGTGCCTGCTGTCACAACTCCTGCAAATAAAACAGATTTGATATTCCTATTTCTCGTTACGATGTTCTTTGGTTCGAAGTGGGTATACGATTCTGGTGCTGATGCACCACGACACAAACGCAGCAGCTCTGACCCGGTGACTATTGGAGACTGAGCGTGACCGGGCGGTGGGTCGGTCATGACGGCCGGTCAGACGAGCGTAGCCGCTGGGCTTTAGAGGTGTCAGATTGAACACCGGAACACCACGAATCCATCAAGTGATGTCAAAATGAAAACCTAAAGTCCAACACAGAACATTCCTACTACACTCAATCGTTGTACACACACTGAACCTTCGACTCCTTTGAAACTCTTCCGATATCTCAATATTCTGATACCGTATAACGCGCGTTTTTCAGTCCGCGCGTTCCCCGCAGAATCCACGAAATATGGCCGCGGAATTTGTGAGGAATGGACAAAGAATGACACATGACGTCAGAGCCCACGAAATTCGAGGACAGAACGTGACAAAAAAAAATGCAGCCTATGAATAAGTGTCCCAATCCCTTGCTCCCCTGTCCATTGACCCATGTCCCCTTCCCCGTCCCCCGTTCTCTGTCCCCTGCCTGTCTATCCCCTGCCCCCTCAAACCTGCCTCCATGTGACCTGCCCTTTGTTTCCTTCACATTTATCTCATGGTCCCTGCCATGGGTGTCACCAGTGGGGGGGCGTGCCCCCCCCCAATTTCTGAAAAGTGGCGATTTGTCCGCTCCAATTTTTTCGTGTTCCACCCAAGCCTCAGCTACCGCAGTATGATCGTCGCAAAATTACGCGTAATCATTAAAGATGAAAACGTAAATATTTGCAAGAGAATGAACAAGATTTTAACTGAATATTTGCCACGCACCGCCGTAGGGTTAAGGTTCATATTATTCAATTCAGGGGGACATACCTCCTGCCCCCACTCCCGAGTGCGCGTCGCCCATACCAGGGAGTACATGGGGCCTGCATCCTGCCCTAAGCCGTGAACGCCTTACCTACTTCCTATGGCTGGCAAGATAGACAAGTGGTCAGTCATGGCACAAGCTGAGGTGACCGAACTGCAGCGCTGTAAAATATCGGCGTGCATCATTCCCCTTTAGGTAACGCTTATTCCATGTAAGCAAGATTATAATGCAGTACCACTAATTAGAAGTATTTCCCGTGAACACGACCAAGAGTCCCGTCCGCATCAAGCCTCGAACCCGGTACCACCAAGTAGACAGACCCGCTATTCATGACGCCACCGGCACCGGCGGCCGACCCGCGTTTAAGTTTAACGGTGTCGGTGGAAATAACAAGGGTCCAAATAACATCATTTTACACAATAAATAACACGACCACATGGAATCCTAACACGATTATCGAAATGGCATGAAACAAGCTTTCATATGACGTATACTTTACACAGATCATCTATACCTGCTAGTCACGGGTACGCTCGGAAAAAGTACTATTTTGCTGTCGTGGCAAGCGGCTGAACTCGATTCGACGCCCGGATGACGTCGCCGACTGCCATTTCACTTTGACAGGGTACGATATAAAACTGGATGTTCAAAGACAGTGAAAAGACAGTTCAAAGACATGTGCCGTTACCACATCAAAATCAAATACATTCAAAATCATCCGGCACAGCGCTGCTTCATGCCTGGCAGATACGACAAGAGCCGATTTGCGCGCAAACTTCCAGCAAATAGCATTCAAATTTCCACGGCTCTCTCAGATCTTAACCTCACAATGCCATCCACTGCAGCTCGACTGCCCATTAGGCCCTTCTGGACTTTCAGTCAACCAAAGGTCGAGTACTTGCTCTCGGAGAAGAAAGCCACTATCACATCGGCGGAGATTCTAGGCCTTTTTCACAAGTTCGCCGATGACAACAATCACAAATCACTCATATTCACGGATGGGTCGAAACACGAGGCTAAGGTAGGCATCGGCATCACTGGACCAGGTCTCAGACTTTCCAAACGTTTACTGGATAACTTCTCCATCTACTCTGCTGAAGCAATGGCCATTCTGGCCGCTATTTTCATTCTCATTAAGCTAAAAGTCAGAAATGTAGTGATTTGCTCAGACTCCAAATCCGTCCTACAGTCAATTACCAACACCCACGACTGTCCTCATCACATCATTGATCGAATCCAACAAATCGTGGCCCATAACGTAAACATGAACTTTTCCTTCCTCTGGATTCCTGGTCACGCCAACATCCAAGGTAACGAAGAAGCAGACCGGCTCACAAAGCAAGCCTTAGCATCGAACACCTACCCCAGCATGGACTATTCGGTAGACGATTGCAAAGCACTCCTACAACATCGCATTCGCCAACACTAACAGAACACATGGACACAACACAACTCAACACAACACAAATCCAACCACGCGCACGCAATAAAACCAACCATAGACACATGGAACACATCAAATCAGTGTCACCGACAAAAAGAGGTCATCCTCACTAGACTTAGAACCGGTTGCACAAAACTAACACAGCCTCGATTAGAGGAGGACCAACACACAACACCTCACTGCGACACCTGCAACACCACGTTAAGCATAGGCCACATCCTGCTAGACTGCAGTAGCTTTAGCTCTCAGAGACAACCACTTAAGACCTTCTGCCAGAGAAAGGGCATCACCCTATCGCTTCCATCGCTTCTCGGTGACAAACACGCAGAACTCATTCAATTGCTATTTGAATATCTGTATGCCACAGAACTAGCAGGAGCTCTCTAGGCACCACCAACGTTCACATCAACTTGCAATATATGACCGCGAAACACTCGTAGGAAACACGTAAATAGCCATCCCCGCATGGCGTCGGACGTACATGAGCCGATTTGCTTCCCAGTTACGAATAATTGGCTACCTAGAGGTGCCGTCGGAGGTAAATGAGCCGACTTGCTTTAGGAAAACAATGAAACTTAACAAAAAATAGCTTAACGTAAAACCACTACCCAGAGGAGCCGTCGGACGTACCTAGATAAGCCGATTTGCCTTCCGACACCTAACGTAAATGGCTACCCAGAGGAACAGCGGACGTAGAGGAGCCAAATTATGAGACACCGTACTAACCCAACTGACAACCTTGCATGGCATGCATATACTAACCAACTACTAACAATTAACACGCGGCAGCCGGCGTGGGAGGCGGTGTGGACAATTGCCTCCTTGTCCACACGGTAAAAATCCCTCGGTGCTCTTCGATAGGAGTAGGCTAAAGCCGGCACCCTGGCAAAATCAACTCGACACTCAAAACACCCCAGCCCCACCCAAACCACAAATTATTATGTGGAGGAGTAAAGTAAAATTAAAACCAGTAGACATAATGGAAACGTCCCAAACCCAGCCCCCGCCTTCGGCACCCAAAAAAACTTCGCACAAAGTATAACGCAAAATTCCCTTAACGTAAATGTCCACTTGCCAGTACCTTGCTCGTAACACTCGCTTTCACAGACAGATATGCAACGTGTTCCTTTAAAGGCGGCACAAATGACCTTCATGGTCCGGCACGCCTAAAAAACACTCTGCCCCCCCGACAGTGAAAAGGAGTGAAACTTGCTAATTCTGGTGGAACTTGTTGTCCCCCAAATATGATTTTAGCAATGGTAAATCTGAAAACCAGACGTTGAAAATAAAGTGGCCGAAATCAAAGGATTTTTTTATGGGGGGGAGGTGGTGGTGTGGGTGGGAGGAGGTTTAGGACCCCTTTATCCTATCCAAACCTCCCTGATTTGTCCCCCCCCCCCCAATTTAGAAACCGTGATTACACCCATGGTCGCTGCATCCTGTCATCTGTCCCATTCCTCCTAATGTATGTAGGGAATTAAAAATAAGCAGGCAAGGCAATATCTCTTCCAGAGCAGTGCATCTTCCATGCCGGTCTAGACGTCAGAGTTAGTCACGTAGCAACCTGTTTTATTTGCTTGCAACAAATGCGCCAGTTTCGATGACATTGAACCTTTGAGCGGTTGTGTGCAATTTTGCAAGGTTCCCGTGGTATTGATAGTATGCAAGTATTATATACGCTTGGTTATATTAGTTCCCTCAGCTGGTATGGTTATATTTGAAATAGTTTAGCCAAGTGGAGTGCTCCAGACTGTCTGTATTTCGTACATTATGTCTGTCTGTATTGCGTACATTGTGGCATTCAGTAAAGTTGTGATTTTAGGTAATTTTGTAATTATTGGAAGTGCTTTTCCCAATGCAATGTTTGTGAATATGGTTGATATCATGTCACCAATTGCTTCTTTTGTAAATGCTTGCTTTCTGGTTTGCATGTGGAATATAAAAAATGGGCTTTGCATGAGGTAGGTATTATAACAAACAAACAAAAATGTGGCCTAGCCTAAACAGTAAATTTGGAGATCAAGGTAAAATTTTATTTTTTGGATGAAAAAATATGATGTGACCATTGATTTTCTACTCAAATGATTACTTTTAAGTCACCTCCAGTGAATGCACTTGACGTCATAAGCAAGATATGGTGGAAATGTGCTATAATATATATGGTATTATCTAAGTTAATGCTGCAAATATTTACATACCATAATGGACTGTCTGGGCTGTGGCTCATCCATTTGTACCTTGATGGTGTCAGACTGACCAGCACTGCATTCATGCTGCTGCTTATAAAGCTGTATGCTTCAAGAAATAAATTATGAATTTTGTGGCTGTGGAATTTGTTTGTTTGTTAATACTGGCTGACCTTGGAACAATTTGAGTGAATAGCCTCAATGGGAATGACACAGTGTTGTAGGAAAAGTTATACAATTGAGTGACTGTCCCCAAAAGAAAGCTGAATAATTATGTGAAATACTGGAGGACAGCCTGCACACAGTGAAGCTAAACTTACACTGATATGTGGAGTATCTTCCACATGACTGCATATGGTTTGTCTACTGACATTTGGTTTGTCTACTGACATTTGGTTTGTCTACTGACATTTGGTTTGTCTACTGACATTTGCTGAGTGTTCTGCTTCAAATCAAGAGTTTAAAAATTACATATGAATGGATAAATAATTTATAAAGCATAAAATAATGTAATCTAACCTAAGCTAGACCAAGATAATGTAGCATGATATTGAAAATATATTATAGCATAATATAATCTAACAACCAGAAAACCAGAATCATTCCAACCAGACTTATCTGCCATGACATCAAATCTAGGTGACATTAGCTTTACCATTAGCATTAAGAGCATTGCAAGAAACTTCTGGCCTTGATTGAAGGTTGCTGACACATCTGGTTGAAAAAAAAAATGGTTGTCAGGAATAAATATGGATTTAAGCCCGAAGCATGAGGTTTTCAATATCAAAGAATATTGAATCAAGTGCATGAAGTATTGAGTTTCTTCTTTGTCATGTATGTGATACCACAGGTATGGATAATCACAATGGGCTATGTTTGTATAAGGAATATATATGATCATGCATTTAATTGCCAAATGAAATGGAATCATTTGGAGAGGAAATAAATGGTGTTATCTTTTTCACATTAAACTACATTGTATTAAAACAATTCCAAAGTATCATATTTTACCTTTGTCTCCAATAATACTACCTACACTCCAAATTGAAAAATGAGAATTCCCAGCAATTTTCCCCCATTTTCTATTGGTTAAAAACACCATTAGCTGTGAATGTGCATAAAGTGTGTCGTGAACCAACCAATATTGGTGAAAAATATCACAATCTGACCTGGTGTGGCATTTTTTCCATGTTTCTGAAAAATGTTTTTTTTACACACTTTCAAAATCATTTTGAACATATTTCTCAACTAATAAATAGCCTGCCTAAAACAACCATAGCCAGGCCAAACATTTTTCGTTGCTTTATGGAGGTAAACTGTGAGGAAAACTTTACTTATGAATACCCTAATGCACAAGCACCAATTTTTTTCAGCAAAGTTGTGAGCCATGTGATTTTAGCCAGATTTTCTCTTTGTGGGATTTTGCACTAATGCAGAAGTCAAGACTACCAAAATATTAGGAGTTAGCACCTAAACAATATTTAAGCTACATTTTATGCAACATAGTGACATGTAATACTCTCAAAATCTTCATTCCAGGAATTATATACTTCTTATCTCAATGTCATCTCCAGATTTGTGTTGCTATAATAACTACTAGGTCTTACTACCAAGGTAGGTGCCCGATGTTTTCTAGGCCTCTTAACTGAAGATAAATTTCAATAATTTTGCACCAAAATCATTTCAATTACTGAAATTGGAAACCCACATATTTTTTAATAAGCTATCTTAGTGGTGATGATGCTAAGGATGTGTTCTGAGCCACTAACCTGAGATAAACTCAATTTTGTTGCTCAAAGCACATCAAAGATGATACATTTGTGTGGTGAAATCTCAACATTTCTGGTCTCATCTAGTTTATTTATATTCCTAAGGGGAGATGTGGCTCCTGGCCTTGGCTGTCATTTTTTTTGCAGGTTGCAAAATGGAGTGCAGGAGTGATTTTTGAGGGGGCATGGGGAGAACTGACAAGGCAAGATCAGTGTATCAACTCATGAAAGGCCAGAACTTCCCCTGACTAAGACCATGGTAATACAGCAAATGAACAACACAAACAAATATGGAATGATCAAATAGGAAGTATAAATGTGCAAGTGTGGAAGAGCAAGTCACATGTGTCATGTGTCATTTTTAGCATTCTTGTCAAAATGTGAATTTCCTCTGGTCGGTTTTACAGCAGCACTTTGCTCCCATATCTACTAGCCTTTGAGCCTTCCAGGTTATTCCTTCCTTCAGCTAAATATTCCAGACAGGAACTAAAAAATTACATAAAAAGCTTATGATATTCATAAGAATTGGTTTCAATCAATTAACCCAGGTTTTATACTTGAAAACATTATTTTTCATGGTGAGAATTAAACGATTTTAGACAGATTTCTTTAGTATAATTTTCCATCAACCATTTTATATTACAAAACCTATATCCCAATACATGGTAAGTAACAAGGTGGTCGGTGCATGTGCATCCTACTCATGGGGTGTGTTGTTAATATTTACTAGTTGTGTGGTGTGAGCATGTCAGGAGTATCAGGTATGGATTGATAAACTTGGTGGACATCGATTAAGTGTACTTTTGTTGTTATTTTGTCTGCCATTGCTCATGAAGTTGGTTTACAACTGCATCCTTCACTAATTTAACCATAGTGCCAATTTTCCCTCTGGCATTCAGTCGTCAGCTGCCATATACAGTAGAGCTGAGTGTAGTCTCCACGTAAATCAGAAAGCATATTGCAATTTACTCATGTTTGTAAGTTTAATTTTACTTATTTCAGCATCGTCAATGGTAAAACCTATTTCGTTATTGAAACTGACATAATAATTATATTTAGCGGTCACTTTTAATGTATGCGGATCATTATGCCAGGTCTTCTCCCTCTATCTCATCCCAGGTCTCTTTCCTGAGACTGGGACCTGCGAGCAAAGTTCTACTGTAAAACTGACTTCTGACTCATTACTTCAGGCATCTCCCATCAACTTTTAATATTGCTATGCCTGATCATAGCACACTAACTGCAAACACTGAGCATGTTGACTGCAATCAGACTATCCAAAGATTTAGGCAAAATATCCAGCATTCATGTTGCCCCCAAAGATGTATTGGTAATCCAAACAATATTTGTATGCGGTATTTTGCCAGGTATGTGATTGATCTTCACTATTGTGTGGTTTGATGTGTAACTTTCAATGTACTGGATGTCATGTCAGGCTGCATGTACTTAGGTTGTGATGCTAGTTTGTTGAAATTGGTACAAAGTAAAAATGTGATTTGAAGGTATAGGTAATTTCCTGGATGTTTTGCATGTACAAATGTTGCATTCATGTGGTTACTATGTTTGGTCATAAAGTTATGAGCCATAAAAACCACACTTGCAAGATGACCTCACAAAATGTCATAGATTATAAACTATAAACCATACCTTGGATCACTTTAATTTGTATGGCTGAAATTAAAACCCACAACCCTATCAAGTCATGTTCATCAATATATCAGAGGATGTGCCACACACCAATTTATCTCTTGTGGAATGCACCACCTTCATAATTGCCAACAAAGTTGGTGCTGCTGAGTATGTCTTGCTGAATCTGAGAGGAAGCTAGTTTTTCTAAGTATATTTATAAGTATATTTCTAGGATTATTATTTATAGTATTATTTATAATTATTTTAAAGCATTATTATAAGTATTATTTATTATTAGTATTATTAATGTAATTATTATTATAAGTATTATTGATAATACTTATAATAAAGCTTTACTGTGCATATGTCAGTCCACATTTGGAATACTGCATCCAAGCTTGGTGTCCTAGCTATGAAAAAGATTGTTGGCTTTTAGAGAGAGTACAAAAGAGGGCTACAAAATGGTTAATGTTATAAGCAACCTGGCATATGAGGAAAGATTAAAGAAATTGAATGTTTTCACTTAGATATAGAAGGCTGAGAGGAGATCTCATTGAGGTCTTTAAATTTGTCCATGGTCTGGAGAGGAGATATCTTGGGGAAATGTTTGACTTTAACAAAAGTGATGCAATTAGAGGTCATCAATTCAAAATTAATGTTCACCACAGCAGAACAAGGTTAAGACAGTCTTTCTTCACCAACAGGGTAGTAAAACACTGGAACCAGTTGCCAGAAACTATTATAAGTAGCAGCACATTGAACTACTTTAAAAGCAGCATAGACAATCATTATAAGAATTGAGGGCTTGCTTTTCAGTATTACAGAGATGGCTGATTGACAGATTTGGTGGGCAACTGGTTGAGTGTACAGAGTGCAACCAAGAAGGGTCCTTGTGGCTCATAGTTGCACTTATCATTTATGTCTTTATGTCTTTGTAAGCATATTTATACAAAATATGGTTCATTGTGGGAAAGCTGATGTCGACTACATGGATGTCGTTATTCTCATTTGTAGACATTTTTGTGTTCTCCACACACATTGTGCATTTTTCACCCATGTGCAGTGGTAATTAGGATTATTGCATATCTGTGGTACTGTTTGAGGGCCTGAGGGTATTTTCCTTAGCTTCAGGATGTGTAATTAGGTATAGTGATAGCTAGTTCCTTATTTAATACTTGTATTTGGGTTTCATGAATTAAATCACAATCTGCTCTAACAGAAGACCATGGCAGCACTCTACCATGGCAAAACTAGGCATGTAGTAGCGATACATAAATACATATAAAATAATTCAATTGGCACATAATTGATGCATCAGCAACATATAATGATGGTGTCTGCAGATTTAATTCCTACGCTAAAGTGATGGGAACTAGTGAAGATCATGTTGGAAGTCTGGAGGAAGAAGCGGTGAAAAGGAGGGAGAAGCTTGCAGCATTAAAACGGCGACGAGAACTATCTGCACCTGGTAGTGATCAACCAGGACAAAATAAAGAAGCATTACCAAAGTTAGTATACAAACTACCAAAACTTATCATTCAAACTCTATTACATGCAGTGCATTTAATAGCTGGAAAGGTTGTTCTTCTGTAAATTGCACTTCAAATAATCTTTCCAGGATGTGGTGTGAATGATGGTTTATGGTGTTTTCCCATGCCATTTCATAGTGTTTGTTCAATAGCTTTCACTAGATTAATAGTATTTGTATTTTTTCATCATGCTGTGCTTCTTGGAAATGCATTCACTTCATAAGTTGCTACTGACCTGTACCCTTGTTCCTGTCTACCTGCAAAACATGCTTCTCATCTGTAGAACAGCATTACTATTTTTCCATGTGTGCTGATGACCTCTCACCCCTTCTTCACTTGTGGTGATGCTGATATAGCGACACTTTTACACACTATATCCGTGACATTGTTAGCTGTTCATCCCCTGCATGGAATGTTCCTGATGTTTCCCTGCCACGAGCCGGCCCTGGTAACATTTTACCACAATAGACCAGCCCTGCTGACTGTCTACTGCAACAAGCTGGCCCTGCTGACTGCTTACCACAACAGATCGGCCTTGCTGACTGTCTGCTGCAACAAACCGGCCCTGCTGACTGAGTGATGCAACAAACTGGCCCTGCTGACTGTCTACACCACAGCAGGCCGGCCCTGCTGGCTGTGTACTGCAACAAACCTGCCCTGCCGACTGTCTACCACAGCAGGCCGGCCCTGCTGGCTGTTTACCTCCATACCGCCACAGGTGTTCTTTGTCGTGCACCGCCACAGCCCCATGTTCTTTATCGTGTACCACCACAGGCCCGTGTTTCGGAGTTATAAGCCGATCGACGAGAAGCTGAAGGAGTCACAGCTTCCTGAGGCGGATCCTGGAGACGTGGAGGGGCCGGTTGGCGACCTGGTTGCTGTGGACGACGCTGCGACAAGACCAGACGAACTGGTGAGAGCCGTCGCGATTGGCCGCAGGAGGGCACAAGATGGCTCTGCGGTGGACGTGCCACCGTTGTCGAGTCTCAAGCCGCCGTTGTCGCTACACTGTAATGTGCGAGAGCGCGGGTGTCGCCGGGTTCCGGCCAGGTTCAGATTGTCACGGTCTTGTCGAGCGTATACGTCTGAAAGCGCGACGAACAGCATGCTTATTTTTTGCGGCGATCCCCTTGCCCTGCCAACCTGCTCTTACACACCCACCCTGGTCATAGAGAGACGTACCTTCGTGGCTCTAAGCGATTGTTTGGCGTCGAGTCACGGCTTCTCGGTTGTCAGTGAGTGCGCACACGTGGTACAGGTAGTTGTCGGGAGTGTCGTGACCCAAGATCGGTGCGGCAGGACCTTGCCCAGCTGGCGCCGCGGAAGCCCGACTGGGACCTGAAGCGTGACCTGGCGCCGCGGCTGGAGCGGCTGGAGCGGCGCACACAGCGTGCCATTGCCGAGCTGATCCGCCAGCGGCTGGAGCGGGACGGCCAAGCCGGCGACCTGGCGGACGCCGTCAGCGCCGCCGCCGCCGCCGCCAGCCGCGAGCACTAGTGAGCGGCCGCCGCCGACTGTTGCCACAGTATCGTCTCAGTGTGGCCAGACAGTGGCCGGACGGCCAATACCCCAACCGTCGGTGGCTGCTGAAACCCATCTGCGGTATCGGCTGAGCTCCGTCGTTATTGCCGAGAGCCGTTGTCAGCCGCGGTGGTCATTGGCGGCCCGTGCAAGCCGTGTATCACGAAGTTAGTAGTGATCAAGAGGCCCGGGTAGGGAGGCGCGCACCATGTGACTCGAGTCTCTGTACCACTGAGCAGCCGTTGAGTCGACCAGTGGCTCACAGACTATTGGCTCCCAGCGATGTGTTTGCCTGCCGCCAGGAACGCTGGCGACGTGACCCGGTGCAGGTAGTGATGGCTCCGGGCGCGGGACGCTGCACAGTATGGCGCCACGTGGCGCACGTGCCTTCGCAGACGTGCATCAACGTCGTCAACTGTTTACCGGTCCGCTACCACTGTCGATTGATTTGTACCATCGACAGCGGTCGGTTTGTGTCGAACAGAACGTGCTGAACGAACTCGTGATATCGTCTGGACGCTAAATGATCACGTTCTTTATTCGGGGCGTTCTAGAACCCAAGTAAATAACTCGTGATATCGTCGATGGCCATCGAGACGGTGCTGCCGCGTTGTCACTTTCAGGAGATTTGGTTTTGTGGCGTCGACTAGCGATGGCGCCGCGCTGATGTGATCTGTGCCGATGTCGTGGACCCCGCATTGGCACCCTCCATCCTCATGGTGATGGAGGGTTCTGAAAGTGAGGAAAGACTTGCATCAGCCACCCTTTGACATCATCGTGTTCAACCTCAGATTTACTTTTATGGCGATGTCGGCATCATTCATTGCCCGTGCAGTTAGTTTGTACAGCCTGTAAATGAACCGTCATTGATATGGTACTCGTATGAGGTCTGAGTAAACTGTGCAGGGTGTCCATGGCGTTTCTTTATGAGACGAGTTGACGGGACTCTCCTTGAACGGAATTAAGGTGTTTTTTTTCACTGATCTAGTTGGGAAATCGTTTTTCTAAAAAACATTGAAGTCTTTCACTGAGCTGTTATATTCAGTTCAGGGCACGTAATGCTTTATATTCTGGTCAGTGACTAACCAGCGTGCCCCGCCAATGTCCTCGCTTTCCATGAGGCGAACACTGCACGGTTGACAGACCGGTAAAACACCATCAGGGTGACTGGATGAGTGAGAACAGCGGACGGACCGTGAGGTTCCTCTGCCGCAGGCATACAGTCGCCGTCGTAACTCGGCAGGAAACTTGTCGACCGACCAAAGCCGCGCCCAACTGCCAGTACGTGAAGGGACATCTTACTCCCGTACTCTAGCAGCGCGCGGAGGTACGCCCCACTCCTCCCCTGGAAGCACGCGAAGGTCTCCCTTACTCCCATCCACTGGCGGCACGCGAAAGCTCCCCGTGCTCCCCTCCCCTGACAACGCGCGAAGGCACGCCTTGCTGCACTCCCTTGCCAGCACGTGAAGGCGAACCTCGCTGCTTCCAGTTTTCGCAGAATTACAGGAATTTCAACACAACAACCGTAATAAAAGAAGGGAGGTTTTTTTGAAAAAAAAGGAAAAAGGAAAAAAAAAAAAAAAAAAAAAAAAAAAAATCCCGAATAAGTCTACATTCAACAATAGTAATAGTATGCGCTACGTTTCGCTTAATATAGACGAAAGGTGCGAAAGAAATCAAAGCCAGCATTCGACCGCTGCTATAATTCTGGCATGATTCATCTGTTTCGTTTATGAGGATGACCAAACCTACTAATAATAGTGTTGACGTGTTAAACAAAGAGCTGCTAGATATCCACCCGAGGTGAATGATCGTTTCCCATGTATTGAATAGTATACAAATGGACAAGACAGATCTGAACTATTACACAGAAGAACAACGCAGATGTATTTGTGCATCAACTTTATAGTAAGACGGACACGATATGGGCATCACAGAAGTGAAAAACTCCCTGGGCCGCTCTGAATTATCTATGGCAGTCTCATGAGCAGCACAAGCTAGCATGATCATCACCGGAGCGATGCGAACCATTGCAGTGGTCCCAATATGAGCGAGCCGAAACATGGTCCCACAAGCACGTGGGTTACCCAAATCGGTTTGAATGTACACGATGGGCACGCGTGCGGTCATACCCCACACCTGTGCTTTACGTCACCTGGCATCTCGACAGGACCCGCAGCTCCCGGCTTCGCAGAGGCGTGAACCGTAGCAGTGCTCCGCATTCACAACACAGTTACGACACAAACTCGTCGGTACATACACACACGCACATCTGAGAACACTGGGCGAAAGCCACATGGTACGATAAACTGCTTGTTCAGACATCAAAAGCACGTTCCGAAATTCGCGTAATTAATTAAGTTTTCGCGTACGCAGGAGCATACGCTCAACGCAACAGTAACCACAATAAAATATGACGGTAGCGAGTTCCACAATTACTGCAGTACGATGCCTCAGTGACTGAGAAAGCCAATCGACTATTTTATAAATGGCTGAAAAAATTAACTAGTTCGAGATTACCCGGCCAACTTATATTTTTCGCTTGTTAAGAACTGGGCAGTGATATTCGAAGTAGATCATAAATGGACGTATGCTGCACTTTGGCACTGATAATTCACCGAATACTATCATTTCCATGTGCAAAAAAAACATCGCAACGTATATACAACGCGCACAAAAGTATGATCGATGTTCTTTTTTCCTTCCATGGAATGACTTGCCAGTTGACATGATTCGCATACTTCTCTCTTGCCAGTTCTAGCATATCTAGTGGACACTTTGATTTTCGAGCACTTTTAAGCCAAAATATAGTAGATTAGGCTTTCATCAGCGTAGAGATTTTCGATGTGTGATGTCATCTGGCCTGGAGTACACATTATATATACTTTAATCACGCGCATTTAAGAGCGCCATTCGTTCCCATTAAAACGTCACGAAATGCAAATCCTCGCCATGAACATATACAATACGATTTGGCGTCGGGCCTGAACAGAGCGGCGACCCTACCACAATGGCGGCCATGCAGCCTCGCCTGGCACCGGATCAGAACCGGTCTCCATCAGATCTCCACCAGCCCGGTACAGACAGACGGCTCTCCAGCTCCAATATCACGTGACGTCCATCACACGCTATTGTGGCAGCGAAACACCCACCTCCCATGACAGCATTACAGATACTGTGACTTGTCATATTGCGGTGTTCTACAATTACCCCAGACACAACGAAATAAATGCCGTTAGAATTATCCTATCAGTTGCTATGATTCCGGCAGGAGCGTAAAGAAACTGAAAAATTAGGCAGTCGATGGCGAATTGCGACACCCTACCATGCTCCTGTTGACACCGCACACACCACGAAAACCCTTATGCTAATCTTGGAGCATGATACCCTATTGGGGGCACCCCCATGGTCTGCCATTGTCCCTCGTGGTCCACATTCTGCTTATTGTCGCTAGATCCTCGCCAGGCTCCCCACCGCCGTACGTTCCCACCGCGAGCCAGCAGAATCAGCCGCACACTCAGGCGGCGACCAAGAGACAGCCCGGGACACAAGATACCGCAACAGAGGTCACTCACCTGACATATCCAGGGCATGAACCGATCACCGTTCGGACATCGGGCCAGGGTGAATAACACTCATAGGACTAGGCATAAATTCAGGCTGTCCCGGGCCAGCAGAGGGACGCTGTCCCGGCCCACCGTAGGGACGCTGCCCCGGCCCAGCAGAGGGACGCCGCCCCGGCCCACCATAGGGACGCTGCCCCGGCCCAGCAGAGGGACGCCGCCCCGGCCCACCATAGGGACGCTGCCCCGGCCCAGCAGAGGGACGCCGCCCCGGCCCATCATAGGGACGCTGCCCCGGCCCAGCAGAGGGACGCTGCCCCGGCCCAGCAGAGGGACGCTGCCCTGGTCCAGCAGAGGGACGCTGCCCCGGCCCAGCAGAGGGACGCTGCCCTGGCCCAGCAGAGGGACGCTGCCCCGGCCCAGCAGAGGGACGCTGTCCCGGCCCAGCAGAGGGACGCTGCCCCGGCCCAGCAGAGGGACGCTGTCCCGGCACAGCAGAACGATGTTGTCTCGGTTTAACAGAGGGACAATGTCCCGCTCAAGAACCGTGGATGGGCACGTATCACACACGAGCCCCAGACCCGTGCCAGCAAATGCCGACTGCCGCTGCCAAAGTGGCGCGCTAGCGCGTCCACGACTGCCTCAGTCGAGCAGCGGTAAGACGCCGACACCGACGCCACCCTCGTGCGCGCACATAGACGCCGCCGGGTCCCAGCAGTCGCGCTGCGGGTCGTACACCTCCACCGTGCTGAGGTTGACGAAGCCGTCGTAGCCGCCGATGCCGTACAGCCGGCCCATGACAGCCACCAGACTCACGCGCGACCGGGTCACGCTCATTGGCGCCACGTAACTCCAGCTGTGGCACAAGCATCACACTCGTCACAGCTGTGGCACAGGCGTCACAGCTGTTGCACAGGAGTCACACATGTCACAGCTGTGGCACAGGCGTCACAGCTGTTGCACAGGAGTCACACATGTCACAGCTGTGGCACAGGCGTCACACGCGTCACAGCTGTGGCACAGGCGTCACAGCTGTTGCACAGGAGTCACACATGTCACAGCTGTGGCACATGCGTCACAGCTGTGGTCCTGGCGTCACACACGTCACAGGTTCGGCACATCACAGTTGCGACACAACCATCGCAGCTGCGACGCAATTACCAAAGCTGTGGCACAAACGTGTCACGTCAAACATGTGAGACGTAACGGTGGCATAATCGTCACGGGTGCGGCACTGGTGTTCCGGACCTTGCGGCTGGGGCACATACTATGCGTGTGTGCTTAGGGTATTAGGGTGCATCGACCATAGTAGATCATCTAGCGTCCACTAGGGCATACGCCCACTGTTGTTCCATTGATCACTCATATCACTCCCTTCATCGGCGACACAACTGCAACTGCACCCACCTGTTGGTGACGAGCTTTTCTATACCCACCTGTTGGTGACGAGCTTTTCTATACCCACCTGTTGGTGACGGGCTTTTCTATACCCACCTGTTGGTGACGGGCTTTTCTATACCCACCTGTTGGTGACGAGCTTTTATGTACCCACCTGTTGGTGACTGGGTCGTACATCTCGACAGTTCGCAGGAAAACTGAGCCGTCGTACCCGCCGCAGACATACAGCTTGCCGTTGAGGGTGGCCGCGCCCAGCCGACACCGCTTGGTCAGCATGGACGGGCCCGAGCACCACTGACCTTTCTGCGGATCGTAGCACTCCACCTGCGGCAACACGACGGTGGTGAGATCCATTGATTGATTATTTGGGCTTAAGGGCGCGCCGACTACGAGGTCATTTAGCGCCCATAACAGTTAGTTGTTGTGGTGATATCCAGAGCTGGGCGTCAGCGGCCCCAGCCGGGCAGCAGATGCTAGCCACACGGTTTGTGGCGTACCCCAGACAACGTCAACATGAACGTACCCCAGGTAATGTGAACACGGACCATAACGTACCCCAGGTAATGTGGACACGGACCACAACGTACCCCAGGTAATGTGGACACGGACCACAACGTACCCCCAGACAACGTCAACATGAACGTACCCCAGGTAATGTGAACACGGACCATAACGTACCCCAGGTAATGTGGACACGGACCATAACGTACCCCAGGTAATGTGGACACGGACCACAAGGTATCACAGATAATGTCGACACGGATCACAACGTATCCAAGATAATATCGACACAGACCACAACGTACCCCCAGACAACGTCAACATGAACGTACCCCAGGTAATGTGAACACGGACCATAACGTACCCCAGGTAATGTGGACACGGACCACAACGTACCCCAGGTAATGTGGACACGGACCACAACGTACCCCCAGACAACGTCAACATGAACGTACCCCAGGTAATGTGAACACGGACCATAACGTACCCCAGGTAATGTGGACACGGACCATAACGTACCCCAGGTAATGTGGACACGGACCACAAGGTATCACAGATAATGTCGACACGGATCACAACGTATCCAAGATAATATCGACACAGACCACAACGTGACACGGCCAAACCCCCAGACAACGTCAACATGAACGTACCCCAGGTAATGTGAACACGGACCATAACGTACCCCAGGTAATGTGGACACGGACCACAACGTACCCCAGGTAATGTCGATACGGACCACAACGTACCCCCAGATAATGTCGACACGGACCACAACGTACCCAAGGTAATGTCGACACGAATCACAACGTACCCCAGGTAATGTGAACACGGACCACAACGTATCCCAGGTAATGTCGGCACGGACCACAACGTATCCCAGGTAATGTGAACACGGACCACAACGTATCCCAGGTAATGTCGGCACGGACCACAACGTATCCCAGATAACGTTGACACGGACCACAACGTACCCCAGGTAATGTCGACACGGACCACAACGTACCCCAGGTGATGTGGACACGGACCACAACGTATCCCAGGTGGTGGTGGTGGCTTGGAGGTTAGGGGCGCGTCGACATCTAGGGTCATTTTGCGCCCATAACTGAATTGTAATCAATCTACGGTGCTGGTATCATAGCTCACTATCCATCTTCACGGGTGGGGGTATATCACGTCAAGGCGAGCTTGTCGAATGAACATAAAAATATTCCCAGACGCCACGGCCTCAGAGTCGTTCCCTATAAGCATATGTAAAGAAGAGTCGGTATTCAACCGTCCTAAAATCTGGCGTCGTAGAGGACTTAGCAGTGTACAGCCAACTGAAACATAGTACACGGTAAGCGGGTTAGAACAGTCCGGACATACGGGACGGTCATTACCGGTCAACATATAACTATGTGTTGCAAAGGTGGGGGACGAGTAGTCTAAGGGTAAGTTGCTCGTCTCACAGTCGAAAGGTTGTGGGTTCGAGTCTCACCTGTCGCTACTCTTCGCCCGCGACCAATCGGCGTGAGAGATTGACGACGCGACATGACTTAACGGTCGCTGTGTCGTAAAACCAATAACCAACCAACCGTGTTGCAGAGGTATGGCTTATTCTCAACCGACAGAGTATTACTTCTTCCCGACGTTTGGTTCGGTGAGAGGATAGTCATTTTCTTAGTGTCGGTTTTAAAACTCTGAGCTTACTACACTTCGAAAACGCATCCCAGGTAATGTCGGCACGGACGACAACGTACCCCAGGTAATGTCGGCACAGACCACAACGCATCCCAGGTAACGTCGAACACGGACCACAACGTACCCCAGGTAACGTCGATACGGACCACAACGTATCCCAGGTAACGTCGACACGGGCAACGTACCCTAGGCAGTGTCGACACAGACCACAATGTACCTCAAGTAATGTCGGCACGGACCACAACGCATCCCAGGTAACGTCGACACGGACCACAACCTACCCCAGGCTATGTCGATATTGACAATAATGCACCTCAGGTCGTGTCGACACATACCGCAACGTATGGCAGGCAATAATCGACATGGATCACAACACACAACACAACATCGACATGGATCGACATGGCCGTGTAATGTCGACATGGACCACGACGTACCCCAGATAATGCCGGTATGGACCATAATGCAACCCAGGCTGTCGACACCGGCGGTGGGGCGGTGGCGTACTCCAGGCCGAGCACACACCCCCACCCCACTATCCGCCTCAAGCTCAGCAGACCTAGCCGCTTGCCGATACGTGCTCTGCTGAACTCCCGTTCCTTCTCACGGACCGTTTCGAAGATTGAGAGCCCGTCGTGTCCACCCAGCACGAAGATCTTGCCCTCGAAGGCGACGACGCCGGCGGCCGAGCGCTGCCTGATCATGAGCGGCATCGGGATCCACCGGTTCAGCTTGACCTCGTACCTCTCCACCGAGTTGAGCGATGTGGTGCCGTCGTATCCGCCACACACATAGATGTCACCACCGAGCGCCACGGCACCCAGTGCGCTGCGGCGACCGGAGGCAGCGTCACAGGGCGGCGCCGTGCCGGCAGCAATTGGGCCGAACAGGGCCATGGTTTTGCCTCGTGCGGTGCATTTTGCCGCTTCCATAGCTTAGAGACAGCGGAAAGTGCAGACGACAGGCGACAGTGGGAAGTACAGCTGCATGGAACTCCAGTATAATCGTGGTGGATTTCACCTTAAGCATACATGAACAACACTGGTGCTGATATGCTCGACCTGGTGCAGAGGCTGACCACCATACATTCTCCTATGTAAGTACATCGCAGCAACTGAAGAGACGACATAAATTAATTGCAA
Organism: Imbricaverruca yamaguchii; assembly: GCA_034440575.1. NCBI lineage: Eukaryota > Metazoa > Arthropoda > Thecostraca > Neoverrucidae > Imbricaverruca > Imbricaverruca yamaguchii. The sequence goes on from JAOTOL010001574.1 coordinate 593,470, forward strand.
CATAGGTAACGTTCGCTCACTTAATGCACCAATTAGCCCGCATCACAACAACCACAAGCCGACCCCGACAGCTTTCCTTCCTGGCACCCGGCGATGTACCTGCGTTTACAGTTCATCTGCTTGACCTCCTCCCAGGTCCTGGACTCGGGGTCGAACACCTCGACAGTAGCAAGTCGGTCGATGCCGTTGAAGCCACCAATGGCGTACAGTTTGCCGTTCATGGTGGCAACGCCGACGCGCGACCGGTTGCCAAACATCTTCTCTGTCACTGTCCATCGGCCGGACACCGGGTCGAACACTTCGACAGTACTCAGCGAACCACCTGTGACAGGCACCAGTCACATGGGTAAATATTTTCAACCTGTCCGTAGGGCGGGTCATTCTCAACCGAGAAATGGCAATTTTACTATTTCGATTTGCAGTTCGACTTTTCTGGTGTAAAAATCATTAAAAGTCAGACTTTCATCTTCAATTGTTGTGGATTGTTTTGGGAAATTTCCCAATTTTTTCCTTCCTATATTTCTCAGCCATTTCTGAACCACAGCAACGATGTCACAGCTAACAGTGTACTTCGGGGTTGCGGACAGCTTGCACCGAGGTCTAAGTATTCTCAAACATATAGATAACACAATTGCATTTAGAACAGATCCAATCACGACGTGCGCCTTGACGCTGACAGATCCGTCCCTCTTCCAGCAACCGCGCACTGACTCTGCGACCTTGGCATTTGGGCTTTCGGGCGCATCGACTGCGTTGGTCATCTGCGACCTCGACCACTTGTACCACACCTCCTCTCCCAGCCGAGCACTGACTGCGACCTCGGTCACTTGCAACACACCTCCTCTACTAACCGCACACTGACTCTGCGACCCCGGCCACTTGTATCACACCTCCTCTCCCAGCCGCGCACTGACTCTGCGACCCCGGCCACTTGTATCACACCTCATCTCCCAGTCGCGCACTACTAATTCTGCGGCCTCGGTCACTTGCTTCAGAGCCCTTTCGCATGATGTCAGTGCAGCGTGTGGTCTGGTGCTCCCATTGGGACGATTTGGCAGCTCTCTACCTCCATCACGGTCAGGGAAGAGGTGAACACTGGGTCTGTGATCTGTTCCCTCTCTCGGTCGACGCGTTCGATAAGGGAAGAGGTTTCTATGTTGAAGGTGAACGACACCTTTCTCTCCCTGACCTTTCGTCACTTCCTTTCTCCGGGGTCGTCCTCACCATCACGATCTGCTCGAAGGCAAGCCATCTTTCTTCCATTTCAGATATGCACATGAGAGGTAAGAAGAGATACACAAGGATATCAAAGTTGTCATGGGAAGAATATTATTTAAAACATCATTTAAGTTCTTGGAACCCAATTTTAGGCTGATAGTGTACCTGTACATGCACCTTTCACTTTTTGCTTTCAGAGATACAGAGATACCTATGTCAACGACAACGATACCAATGTCCGTGCCATTAACTGGTATTGTATAATAAACCACATCGTATGTACCTAACTCATGTACCTAGAATTGTGCAATGGGATGTTCGTGTATCGCGATCCGTAATTTGTTTGTTTATTGGGTGATTCACGACGCACTTTATGCACATTCACGGTTAATGGCGCTGCCCACACTGTTTCGCTGGTGGACCGCGGGATTGGGAAATGTCCCAAGCGGCGCGAGTGTCGAGCCCGGGACCTTTGGTACCCAGAGCCCAACATCTCAACCACTTGGCCATCCCCGCCACACGATCCGTAATTATGAACATAAGCATAATTATAAATGGAAGTGTTAGAAATCAGGCATGGAGTTTTCATCAACACACGTCAAGGAGAACGTTGATGCTTATTTGGCATGGATGTCGACTGTGTTTAGGAAGTGGCATTTTTCACCATAGGTCACAAATAATAATCGGACTGGGACCTGCTGCAGCCTCGCATGCTAGGTGAGGCACCCACCGCTCTTGGCCAGGCCGCCGACGGCGAAGATGAGGCCGACAATATCGGTGCAGTAGCGGGAGCGTGTGCTGAAGCTGCGAAAGTCATGTCGCCGCTCGGGCATCAGCAGGTAGTCACGCGCCTCGTCCAGCAGGTCCCTGCGCCACGTCAAGCCAGGTCAGACCACACCAGACCAGACCAGGTCAGGGCACGTCATCCCTGAACAGGGTACACAATACCACGGAGAGGGCATGTTTACTAGATCGGGGTACACCGTCCGATGTTTGAGCAGGCAACACAAGATCGGGTCACGGTCCACACAGATACGATGGGTTGTGGCGATCCAAACCGGGTCAGGCAACCTCGGGATAATAATCACCAGAGAAGGGTAGCGTCCGCGAGAATAAAATTCAGACATGAAGGGAGTGACGGCGTAAACGTACAGATATTTGCATATTTAGTGATCGTTTTGTGAATTTGTTTACATCTTCGATGCTCTATAGCTCTCACTTCCTATTTTTTCTCAGCATAGCAGATTGGCATGAAATGAAACCCCACATCTTCAGGAGCTGTGTAATACTTTCTGTTGCTCTCGGGGAAGTCACACGATGCCAGGGTAGGCGACTCCACGTCACGGTAGATCAGGTGATATAAGGACACATGACACAATACCGTGCCAAGCAGCATGTCAGAAATGGAACACGACAGGATACGTCATGCAGGATCAGATTAAGCTAAACAAAGTCATCCTAGAACAAAACGGGTTACAGGTGGCACGATGTCAAGGAACGTGCTGGCCAAACTGGGGCGAACGAACGATCGAACGAATGATAACCCGAGGCGAATTAAGCGCACATCCATGTCGTGCGGATTTGCACTCCAGCTATGATCAGAGCCCGGGCGGTGGTGGACGTCCGGTATACAATGGGCACCTATTGCCGTACAGCCTGAGAATGGCAATGCAACGATGAGGGTGTAGCTGGCCTACGACCCTGGCCCCATGAAGTGCAGCCTTGACCCAAAGACCTACAGCCCTGACCCAAAGACCTGCAGCCCATATCCAGTGTCCTGCAGTCATGACCCACTGGTGTGCAGTCCTAATCCAGTGACCTGCAGCCCTGTCCCAGTGGTCTGCAGCCCTGTCCCAGTGGTCTGCAGCCCTGACCCAGTGACCTGCGGCTTTGACCCATATCTGCAGTCTTGATCCAGTGAATTGCAGTCCTGACCCAGTGACCTGCAGCCCTAATGCGATGACCTGCAGGGATAATGCAGCGACCTGCAGCCTTGACCCAGTGATCTGCAGTTCTGTCCCACTCACCTGCAGCTGAGCGAGTTCCGTATGATCGGTTCGGTGGCCACGTGGTCGGTGATGTACTGCGGCGTCAGCAGCGGCATCCGCACCAGCGTCAGCAGATCTGGCAGACACACCAGTCGCAGCTCGGTGTCGTGCTTCACCCAGCGCAGTACGGCCTCGAACACCTGTCGCGCCACGGACACGACGCACCAGCCGGTCAGACACGGCACCGACTGGTGCTGGGGGCCGGGCACGGCCACCACAGGCTGGGGACCGGCCATCGACTGGTGTTGGGGGCCGGCCACGGCCGCCACAGGCTGGGGACGGCCGCCACAGGCTGGGCACGGCCACCACAGGCTGGGGGACGGACACCACAGGCTGGGGACGGACACCACAGACTGGGAACGGCCACCACAGGCTGGTGACAGCCGCCACAGGCTGGGAACGGCCACCACAGGCTGGAGACGGACACCAACTAGTACTGGGTGACGGCCACACCACAGGCTGGGGACGGACACCACAGGCTGGGGACGGACACCACAGGCTGGTGACAGCCGCCACAGGCTGGGAACGGCCACCACAGGCTGGAGACGGACACCACAGACCGGAGACGGCCACCACAGGCTGAGGACGGACACCACAGACCGGAGACGGCCACCACAGGCTGAGGACGGACACCACAGGCTGGAGACGGCCACCACAGGCTGAGGACGGACACCACAGACTGGGGTTGGGCACCACAGGCTGGGGACAGACACCGACTGGTACTGGGTGCCGGCCACAGGCCCCATAGGCTGGGGACGGCCGCCACAGGCTGGGGACGGACACCACAGACTGGGGACGGCCGCCACAGGCTGAGGACGGACACCACAGGCTGAGGACGGCCGCCACAGGCTGGGGACGGCCACCACAGGCTGAGGACGGACACCACAGGCTGAGGACGGCCGCCACAGGCTGGGGACGGACACCACAGGTTGGGGACGGCCACGGGCCCCATAGGTTGGGGACGGCCACCACAGGCTGGGGACGGCCATCGCAGGCTGGGGACGGCCACCACAGGCTGGGGATGGCCACCACAGGCTGAGGACGGACACCACAGGCTGGGACGGACACCACAGGCTGAAGACGGCCACCAACTGGTACTGGGTGCCGGCCATGGGCCCCATAGGCTGGGGACGGACACCACAGGCTGGGGACGGGCACCACAGACTGGGGACGGGCACCATAGGCTGGGGACGGCCACCACTGGGGACGGTGGATACGGCCGCCAGGGATCCGATGTCATCCTTGCCGAGAGGAGAGCCTTTTCAAGAGGACCCGATGGCCGATAATACCTCTTTGCGCCACCAGCCTCCTCAATAAATGTCAAAACTCTCACGATCTGATCATGGGCAGTTAAATGGTCATACCCCTCCCCTGCTCTAACCTGCACCGGGCATGAGTTTGATTCCTACTCCAAACCTTGCTCCTTAGCTCTAGCAGGGGACTAGACAGCACGGTCTAACACCGGCTGGAGGTGGCGGTATTAACAAATGCAGATATGCATAGACACATCAAGGGAGTTTCGCACCAACGGCTGCAGCTAAACGGAGCTGCTCACCAATCAGCCTCCCACCAACCTTGCCTCACCCTTGCCAACTGACCTGACCTTATGTTTACCGACCAGCCTGGCAATTAACTTTCGGCCTGACCTACCTACCAAGCAGGTCCTTACCTATTGACCTTGCTCGACCCGTACCCACAAATCTGGCCAGATCCCTACCCATCAACCAGACCTGATCCATACCCATCGACCTGGCCTGACCCCTACCCACCAATCTTAGCTGATGCACAGACTTGAGCTGACCAAGCCCCACATGCCTGACCTGACCCCAACCGACCTGCCTGTGCTGACACGGGCCCGTCCCGGCCGCCGTCCGTGCTGGGCACGCTCACCCACTCCTCCGACTCGACGTGCAGCTGGTCGCGCGCGATGATGTCGCGCAGCTCGCGCTCGCCGATCTGCAGGAACTCGTCGCTGTCGCAGACGGCGCCGAACCGCTTCTGGATGAACGAGTCGGCGGCGCTGGCCAGAGCCGTGCAGTGCAGGTCCACGCCGAACTTGCGGATGCCCAGCGCGTTCGTCGGCGACAGCCTGCCGACCACGTGTCACACTGACAGTGCCGCGGGCGGATACCCAGCGCGCCGGCCGGCGAAAGCCTGCCGATCACGGGCCGCGCGATGGTCGCTGGCGTGATATTTTTGTTGATATGCATATATTAGAGAAAAACATGCCTGCTATCGGTTGATCTATGAGCATAGCTCCTTCCTTTTTAGCTGGCAAATATTCTGCAGAACTTCCCATTTGCAGAAATATGTCAAGGCATACTTTGGGTAATCAATGGTATTTGGGATCAAAATAAATGCGTTCATCAGTTCAACTAACACTGGAGTATCAATCACCAAGGGTGAATGAAATGTTATGTATAGGAGGTACCATTCATGGCGTAGACGTTTTAACAAGTGGCAAGCATTCTGGTGTAAAATTAATTTCATTTATATTAGTACAACATAAATTCCTTCATTCCTTAGATTACGCTACTCCACATCCATATGCGTCCGCATCCATGCCCACAGCAACACGCACAGTGGACAGGAAAACAATCACCGCGCCCGCCTCTGCATACCGACACGCATGCCAAGCTAACTTGGATCCAGTAAAGAACGCCTATGCACTGCCAACGTAACGCATTGCCACTGGCGATCTGCTGGAGTGGAGGTCGAGCATCGAGCAGGTGACCTCCGAGTGTGCATGACAAGACGCCGACTAAGCGGCCAATAGCCTGACCGTGTAATACGCTACCGCCCCCAGTCTGCCGATGTCTGCTCATGTCAGCGTGCCGTGCGCGGTGTACTTGAGCAGGTGTTTGGCATAGGCGTCCCGTACGTGACCGACCCGCCCCGAGTGTGCCGTTGTGAGCGTGCAGTGCGCGGTGCACTGACTCTTTGACCAGGTGTTTGGCACAGGCGTCCCGTACGGCCGTCAGCTGCAGGAAGGCGGCGCCCATCATCAGACTCTGCACGTTGCCGTTGTTGATCAGGATCCGGCCGCTGTACGCGAAGTTGATGAGGGACTCCAGAGCGCTGCCAGCACAGAGCGCCACGTATTCAGCAAACTGAGAATTCAATACTACGGCATCTAGCCGCTTTGTCACTTGGTCAGGTGGACTGTGCCAGCTAACAAAGCCATACAGCGCCCAAAGCCGAACTGCCAACTGAAATAAACGGAACTCGTCCCACAGTACCGTCACCACTCCGACACCAGTGCACTTTGGTTAAGTTAAGGGAAGGGCCGATAATAGTCCAATTGATGTGATGTTTCACTTTGATTAAATTATGACACCTCCTCATGGTGATTACAATGTCACTTGAAAAATGAACCACTCTCATCAGGTAATAATGCGGCATTTGCACGATACTACGCCATTAAGAGCAGCACCAAGATAATATTTAACGGTAGACACAGAGTCGATAATTACAAGGTCTAAAGAGCAATGGGTTAATTTTAGTGTTGGCAGGTGGTTACACAAGCTGGTTAATACCTTGGACATGGCAACAACATATGCCATCAGAACACATCAGCCTAATGCAGGGGACAATGACGCTGCACTGCGCTGCGCCCGGATGTTCTCTACATCTCAAGTAGAGATATCAAGTCCGTCATGATCTGTAGAGGTGTTACAGTTTTGGCCCGTAAATTATTTTTCCCAGTTAATGCCACAATGATGGCAAATTCATCATTTTTGTCAGCATCTTGGCAACCCTGGTTCATTTGCTAGGCGAAACGATCCCCTATACCTCCCTGAGAGGGATGTAATAGCGCACACCACTCGTCTATCAGTTACCTTGGCTCAATCTCCTTCATCTCGATCTCGGACAGCTTACTCTCCATCATATCATGTAGGAACATGGCATTGAAGTAGGGGATGTTGGCGGCCAGCACCAGCTTGTGTGCCGTGAAGGATTGGCCATCCACCTGGTGCAAAGGCAAATCATTCACATTCTCTGCTCAGGAAGCTTATAGCATAAGAATAATGAATAGTGGCTGCAAATTGATATACTGGTAGCCTAGTATCAAAAGAATGTGAATATTCACAACATGCACCGAAGAACGAGTACTGTATGCATGGGTTCATGATTGTCCTGATTGATTATTTGGGCTTAAGGGCGCATCAACTGCTACTGGTTATGTAGCGCCCATGTTGTCATTGTCCATTCTTTCCAGATGATTCTACATGAAGGACATGCCTTTCCTAGTGAGTGATTACCTTCAAAGTTACATCACATAGCTTTCCTCTTCTTCTGATATCCTCCATTATGGGAAAACCCCTCTCAAAGAGGTCTCCCTGAGTGAATATTGTGTGATCTCGGTGTCCTGTCATTGCCGCCGGTTTCCTGTGGGAATGGTCAGCACACGTTATCCAGGGACCGCATGTTGACCACACATGGGTGAACAGCCCACAGGTCACCTGCTGCTGCTGTACATCCAGCATGCAGCATCTGTCCTTGTATGGTTTGAAACGGATAGGTACCAACTACCCAAACTTTGATTTTAACCTACACAATGTGTGGCTTTGAATATATGGTTTCGTTAACTGATATTTATATAACGAGCATGTGCAAGTGTTAACAAGCACACCGTACGGCCTGCCAGATAACGTCAACGTCAACGTTATCGTTATCTGGGTGGCCAATTCCGTCCTCTCAAGATCTCGGAAACCACTGAAGCTAAAATCACGATATTTGGAGGAGAGATAATTATTGTGGTGCACTCTGCGGTATAAATTTTATGACCCTAGGCCAAGCTTTCAAGGTGAAATGAGGTCAAGAAGGGCTGGCACACCACGCCACCACAACCCTTGTGTCCTTAAATGCCAGTCCCCCAGTTGGTTGCCTTTGCACCCCAGCAGTTTGTATGTTCCCCAACATACTGCAAAATGTATTTTGCATATGGGGTGCTCATCAATTTGAAACATACATACGTCTGATCCACTACCTCCATACCTATGTATCTACATGACCCCACCTATGTGGGATGAGTAGTCCAGGGTTAAGTTGCCTGTTTCACAATCGAAAGAGTGCGGGTTGGAGTCTAACTTTTCGCTACTCTTTGCCCGCGACCAATCAGGGTGAGAGATTGGCGACATTACATGACTCAACGGTCGACGTGTCATAAAAAAACAACAATCACCACCATCACCCCCCACCTCCAGACCCCAGATGCATAGCCTGACATTTAGCATAGTTACGTTCCATTCATTAGTTCACTTTTTAGACCTAAGTCTAGCAGGATATTTTAAGATCAATCATTTTTGTTAGTTAGCCCAATACACTTTTTGCCATGAGAAAACTTAAGTGCCCGATTGCTCAGCCATGACTTAATCTTGCTCATAAAGATGAGCAAAGGAAGTTGACCTAAAAGGAAGCCTCATGGTAGCATGCATAGAACATCCATCCATTTAGAGTCACATCCACTTAAAACTAACCCTTAAATTGAATCATGAGAATTTTTGGTCTGTTTTTCAACAAATAACTAATACATTGTAGCAAATTGCATACTAAACACAACATATTGACTACCTAACCATTAATTATTTGGGTGCATATTCAATAAATACCTTCCAAGTACTAACATTATAGCAGTAGGTTTCTGGTGATTATTGGAATGGCACAATGCATGAAGCCAATGGCCAGATACAAATGGATTGGGGCATATAACAAAGGGCAATAATATAGGGGGAGGGGTTGGGGTTTTTGGGAGCAGGTGCATACCCAAAAGCATGTGAAGCTACACCTGACTACAATACCATGTTGTGGTGGACTTTTACCAGTATATTATCTTCTAATTCTTCACTAGTTAACTATGTTGTAAATTAACCCTGGGCTGGTAACTCTCCTACCAGATATCCTGCCAGCTGTCATTAAGTATCCTCATGAATGTGGAGAGCAAATAATGGTAGCAACATCCACAGAGTTTCATTTGGACATGGCCCAGACTCATTACCATCATATTCTGGAGGAGACCCTAGCTATTCTCAGACACCAATGTTTTTTGTTAATGTTAAGTATGTAAAGCACAGACATCAATACTCTCTGCTTTCTTTCCTGCTATCTATTAAGCAACTTAGAGAAAAAGATGTCTCCAGATTCCCGAGATGAAAGGGTTTAGTTGCAAATAGCATCATCCAAATGACAGAACAACCAACCTAGTATGAAAAAGATGAGTGTCAAGCTGCTTTTTTCAGCTACAGGTATTGACTTCAGGCTGTTCTTTCCATAAACTGAAATTTTGGTCTCAAATATTCCTGATTTCAATAGCCCCTCCAGTCTACATCCTCTGAGATTTGCTACCTCAAAGCATGTTTGCTTACTTTATTTCACTCCTTATCTTGTATCACATTAGCTGCACTTCACAGCTAGTACCATAAGCCCAAAATGCACAGAGGGGAGGGGGAACCATGGATTCCTGTAACAAAAATATTATACCAGATCAGAGAAGAAATTTTCTGATTTACACCATGATCAGTCACAAAATTTTGGCATACTTAGCACTGAAAGTCAAGACCTCTTGACAAAATCCTAGATGCACCCCTGATAAGCCATGACTGTTTCAGGTATGTATGTGTACAGAGAAGGGTAGAAGGGAAGCAAATAGAAGGGAAGCAGAGCAATACAGATAATGATACTTGCAGATACAGATAATATAATGTTCATGACATCTGAGAAACATCAGGTATTGACATGGGAAAGAACATGACATGTCATCACCATTGCATTGATGGCATTGTGCACATTGCACAGAAAGCATTTTTAATATGGAGAAGTGTTCAGTTGACTGAGAGCAGTGATAAATACTTCTGTATTATAGTGGAAAAAATACCAGGTATGGACACAGGCAAGTTTTTGCACAAACAAACTAAATTGTAAACATACCAATTTATTTAAATGTGTAATCTGTGAGCTTATATTGCTTTTATATCTACATGTCTAGCTAGTCAACTAAAATTGATAAAAACATATACTTTTTCATAACATGCAGGGGCACAGCATAACACAGTTCAGTGAAATCTTAAATATGTGCATGAACCAACACTCAAACAACAACTTTTTCCTCCCACATAGCTTGCAGAATGAATCTGCACTAAGTAGCAATTAACTATTTCACCATACCTAACCCCTGGCAACAAAAGACAGATACTCCAATGCTACTTAATACTCCAATCATGGAGATCAACTATAATCCCTGAGAAATGTGCAGTCCCTAGAGCACACAGTGGCTTGCATAATGCAAGAAGCCAAATGCTGGGAGATTTTGAATGGCCTTTTTGCCATCCAGATCCCTGACATGTTTATATCAGCAGTTGTCACTCCTGGCAAATACACATGGACATTCATAGACATTTCCTCATGGGTGTTCATCAGTAGATTGCAAGAACTTCTGGCCTGAGATGCTGTGCCAAACAGAATTAATTATCTCATCATGTAATAATCCTGGCTGCATTTAAAGCTGCATTGCCCTCAAGTACCTACTAACACACATTGATGCATGGATGAGTTGATTGTAACCACCATGGTGTACTAATCAAACATGAAATAATTGCTCTACCACTGTATTCAATTTTGTCATAACCTGTTTTATAAATAAAAAAAATTACTTTACAATTGAGGCAATTTTTAATATCTTGGGCCACCTTTTCCAATGCAATCTTTACAAAGGTGAATAACATGTGACCATCTATTTCCTCTACAACTGCATTTTTCAGTTGGCAGGCAAAATAACACCAAAGATGGGCTTCAAATTGTGTAATATAACAGAACACGTGCACAAAAAAAGAAGAAAAATGCTGCATGGCATAACCTAATCTAACCTAGCCATATTCCATAACTAGGTTATGGATTCCATAACCTAAACTAGCCAAACCTGACCACTTCATTTGCTTCATGGAGGTAAAACGTGCATAAATTGTGCCAGTTACTTTAAAGTGCAACAATGCCGGTATACCTACCTAATATGCTACAGATCTAATTAAAACTTCTCAATTACCCTGGGTGTCATTCGCAATTAAAGCCTGAAGATTCCGACCATGGCCTGACATGTTGGTTGGTTATTTGGGCTTAGGGGCGCATCGACTGCTTTGGTCATACAGCGCCCATGGCCTGACATGTTGCCACCACATACACTACAATGGTATTAATTGACTTTCCTCAGTTCCTCACCTGCAATCGAAATATCAGGTATCGACCGTATTAAACACTTCTGCGCTATGTTTGCCGCATTGCAGCCTTTTGGTAGCTCGCTCGCCAACCGGGGGCCGTGGTAGCTCAGTTGGTAGAGCATTCGACTCTTGATCGCAAGATTGTGAGTTCGAATACCACCGACGGCATTTACCGAATCCACCCGCGATCAACCGGCTTGAGGGGCTGGCGATGCTATATGACCTAGCAGTTTAATGCGTTGTAAGATAACGAAATGTTCTTCGCTCGTTAACCGAAGGCAGTCTCCACAATTCGTTCAAAGGTGCCCATAAAAGACCCTGCAGCGACTGAGGGAGCCAAAGGCGAAATATAAGAGGGTCCATATCACAGGTGCCCCAGCTCATAAACGCTGAAGCTGCCGGATAAGCTCTTAGGAATTCCAGGGCAAGGTAGGCTAACAGATACCCCAGCCCACTCCTTTCATAATTGGTAAACGGGGCGGGGATGGCCGGGTGGTTAAGGTGTCGGGCTATGGGTGCCAAAGGTCCCGGGTTCAACTCTAGCGCCACTCAGGACATTTCCCAATCCCGCGGCCCACCGGCGAAACAGTGTGGGCGGCGCCATTAGCCGTGAATGTGCATAAAGTGTGTCGTGAACCAACCAATAAACATAATTGGTAAACGTAGTACTAAATTATACCGCTAGGCGACGAGGTAAACGCCAAACGGCACCAGAGCTTACCTGCGTACCGACAGATGGCAGGAGAATGTGATGTATTGCTTCAATGTTTAATGCTTAACCTAAACTAACACCAACCTTTTTAACACGTCCCGTCCCGGGGGGGGGGGGGGTTCTTCAACCGCCCCCTCAGGTTTTTTCGCGGATAGCGGACGAACGGCTCGCGACAGCGCGCCCAAATTTGGCATACCTTTTCCCGTATCAATTTGACATGCTAATTCAAAAAATTTAGGTCAGGTCATCTAGGGTCAACGAGTTAGTCAAGGTCAAGTGAGGTCCCCTCCAAAAAAGTTCAACCGGTCGTCACGCTATAACGGATAGATTGTTTAATGAAACTTTCAACGTTTGCTTATCTTAAGGGATGCAACAAAACGTACGAGTGGAATTTTCTCCTTTTTTTCTCGGTTTTGACTACATAAAATGTTTGCGTGTTTGCCAAATTGCAGTTGAAATACAGGATTCTGACTAAAGTGAGCATTTTTTATTAGGGCAAGTTGACTTCCAACAACGTTTCTCGGTCTGCTCTACCCATTGGAAAAGGAAAATTAAAGAAAACTTGAACTCAAAATTTTGAAATAAAAAAATGGGGGAGGGGGCAGAACAGAAGGGGGCAGAAGGGGGCCCTGGTCGATCCCGCTGTCCTCTTATTCCAAATACATTTTGTTTTTTTATATATCCCCAAAATGAACTCCAATCAAAAACATGAGACGTGAAAACCTAGCCCCGCTGTTGACGTCACTTTCCGGGGAATTTTTAGGGTGGACCCGGACCCTACTCGTCGAGCGCTATCCGATGACACCTCTTTCGTTTTCGTGCGATGCCTAGTTTGGATTTTAGAGGGTGTCTCCAGCCGCCCCCCCCCCCCACGAGACGGGATGCGAGGATTTGACCGGAAAGACGAGACGGGTTAAGCAATGCAGCCACCACACGCTCCCGCCTTCTCTCAATACGCACGTAAGCTCTGGTGCCGCTAAGCACTTACGGCGTCGTCTAGCGGTACAACTCAGAACTATCCTTAGTACGTATCGATACATTTATGTGACCTCACCCAGTCTGGTATTTTATCAATTACGTCACAGGTTTTGTCACCGACTAGCATAATTATGAAGCGTTGCATTCTGGATAAGACGTCTGCGGCGGATCCAGAAACCTGATTTGAACAATTAAAAAAAGTATGTACTATTTCAAACTCTGAAGCTAAAATTGGACGTCTGTTCAAACCAATATAATGATGTAACGCAATGATAAATATCGAGAAAATTTCCTTTGAATGCAAAGTATAGGAAAACCAGCATCTGGGGAATGTGATGGTTCCTTTCTCCTGAATCAGCCTTTGCTTGGCAGGCCTAACGTCGATATTGCCAAGTATTTTAATATTGGCACGTGAAAATGCCCAAGCTTTATGATGTTCAAAAGGCTGATCAAAGGGGTACGGGTGGGGAGGGCCGCTAGCCAATCGCGAGTTTCGTGGCATCTAGACAGTTTATCTCAATCGACGGCCTCCACAAGCAAAGACGACCCAGAGCCAACAGAGGGCTCCCGAGTGATTAGTTTATTTATTGGGCGGCTCTCGATGCATTTTATGCCGATCACTGCTAATGACACCGCCCACTAGTGCGAGTGTTGGACCCGGGACCTTGCGTATCCAGAGTTTAACACTTAAACCACTCGGCCATCTCACCCCTGAGGACACCTTAAAATGTGTGTAACCCTATCACACATTTTAGGCGCCGGTAGATGTACGTTACGTGCCGGTAAAACATACATCCACCCTATGTACGTTTAATCGGCCCCTATCCACGGGTCCAGCTAAACGTACATCAAGCGCATTCATCAATTGGACGCGAAACCTTCCTAGTTTCGAAGCACGTGCATCAGATGTATTTCCGCGCGCTTCCGAAAGTTAGAACGTCAGATAATTATCTTATGCTCCACAAAACAGCGCCGGTACCCAATAAGACGTGTATTGGCAGGGCGTGGCATAACTCTGCGCCGCTGAGATGCGCACCAAACGCAGCCGGTGCTTCTGACGCGTAGCGAAGGAAGACTACACACGCGTCTACTTGGGATCACTGGCGAACGGCCAGTGCTTGTGTGACCTGAGCGCTTCGAGGGCGCAGAAGCGATGGCACCGGTCGCACGAGTCGATGGTGGCGAGGTCGGCGGCGCTCAGCTCGAAGTCGAGGATGTTCATGTTCTCCTCGATGCGGCTGGGTGTCACCGACTTGGGGATGACTATGTTGCCGCGCTGCAGCTGGTAGCGGATCAGCAGCTGTGCCACAGTCTTGCCATAGCTGTCGGCGATCGTCTTCAGCGTGGGGTTGGCCATCACCTCCGCGTCGCCCGGCTTTCCCCATGGTCTGTGGATAATGGTGCGATAACTGGAGAATACCCCCCCCCCCCCATCACAGGCCGACGATCCTTACAGGTCGACTGTACATATGGTATTTACAATGTATGTGCATATAACATTTTCCCGTCCCTTTTGTGGTGGGATATAAGTGCCCTCACCAATCAGTCGACTTACTTTTCAAAACGAAAGGAAATATCGCACATCTACACGACCGCGCAGCCCCCTCACCCTCCACGCAGTAACCTTTATTCCCAACACCCCGCCAGGATTTTGCGGCTTGAAGTCTGCCAAGGACCAACCAACCGGCCGCCCAGACCGACTTTCCTCCGCCCCATTTGAATGTTAGCTGGATCCGCCGTTGAACCTACCTGTGCCGGCTGCTGAGCCTACCTGTAACTGCCACTGAGCTCATCTGAAACTGCCACTGAGCTTACCTGTAACTGCCACTGAGCTTACCTGTAACTGCCACTGAGCTCACCTGTTACTGCCACCGAGCTTACCTGTTACTGCCACCGAGCTTACCTGTCTGGAGTCCCCAAGGGGCTGTAGGCAGTGAAGGCAATGTTCTTCTGCTTGCAGTAGTCCATCAACTTATTTTGGATCAGATAAGGATGGCATTCCACCTGGAGAACCACATGTGTAGTACCTGGTATAATTCTTAAATATATAATCGATCAGCGGTCCACGTTGTCACGGCTATTGAAGGAGGAAAACAACAATAATATAAGTCCACAAGCAGTGTTTCGGAAACATACCAACCTACGAAACAATATATTTAAAGCCTGATCGTATGCCGTCCGGATATCAAAATACGTGGCAGGCTAAAAAAAAGTTGAATAAACAAGCACATGACGTATTTCAACAAGAGGAATGGCGACAGTTAAAATGCCAACATTGCTTATACTTATTAGTTAGTTATTGGGGGTTAGGGGCGCATCGACTGCAGAGGTCATGCAGCGCCCATAACAGCGGCAATCATATCAAGTTTTTAAAGGCGAAACTGACGAAGGCTACTAGATGCGACACATAATCTATTGCCATGACGTGCATCCCATCCATCATTTTGCTAAGCTCGATGATAGTTACATATGACCGTCGATGTATGCACCAAGGTAATTTAACTGTTAATCGTTCTGGAATTTTAACACCATCAAGTTGTATGTTGAATTCAAGATGACATTTTCGATGGTGATGCACCTGGCAGACTGGTTTATCATTATTTAAAGATAAACAATTTGATATAAGCCTAGCTGGCGCAAGAGACAGCAAATCATGATATACTTTAACTCAGAGGGGTCATGCTTCATAAAAGTAGCCGTATCATCAGCGTACCGAGAGATGGATGCCGGGACTTGCATTAAGAACATTATTTACATAAATTAGGAACAATGACCAATAATGGTCCTGGGATAGACCTACCGAAATGCTGCGAAACTCGAGACAATTATTTCTTCCCACAACCTGCCACCAGATGTTGAGGTACGAATTGAAAATATATATTCAAGGCCTCGATTAGTATGCAGTAGTTAGATAATTCAGCGGAGAACCAGCTCCATGAAATTTGCCGCACGGTAGCAGCACCTTTGCTAGTACTCTTACGTTGTACCCCGCTGCGCAAGATGCGTAATGGTTTACCTGCCTTTTCTGGTATACTGTGGTCGTTGCAATCCAGCACATAAAGTTAGGGGGCGCCACACCACACACAGGAAAATGACACCCTAATGTGTACAATGTGTGTTGTACCTCGCGATACCTACAGCCGACACTGCACCACATTGTCTGGCCTTCGCCAGTGGTCTCGGACCGGACCACCCGCCCCCTCCCCACCAGTGGTCTGGAATTGAACCACGTGCCCTTACCAGTGGTCTTGTACCAGATCACCCACCCCTACCAGCGGTCTGGTACCAGACCACCCTCCCCTCCCCACCAATGGCCTTGGACCGGACCGCCTGCCCAATCTGTGGCCTGGAATCGGATTACCCACACCAGTGGTCTGGGATCGGAATACCCGCCCCTCCCCAGCAGTGGTCCGGATCGGACTAGCCGCACCCACCAGTGGCCTTAGGTCGGATTACTCCTCCACCCACCACCAGCAGAGGTCAGGGATCGGACTACACGCACCCACCAGTGGTCTTAGATCGGACTACTCCTCCACCCACCACCAGCAGAGGTCAGGGATCGGACTACACGCACCCACCAGTGGCCTTAGATCGGACTACCCCCCACCCACCACCAGCAGAGGTCCGGGATCGGACTACACGCACCCACCAGTGGCCTTAGGTCGGATTACTCCTCCACCCACCACCAGCAGAGGTCCGGGATCGGATTACCCCCAACCACCACCAGCAGAGGTCAGGGATCGGACTACCCCCACCCACCACCAGCAGAGGTCAGGGATCGGACTACCCGCACCCACCAGTGGCCTTAGATCGGATTACCCCCAACCACCACCAGCAGAGGTCCGGGTTCGGACTACCCCCACCCACCACCAGCAGAGGTCCGGGGCTCGGTGGCCGGTTTGCAGCATGTGCTCCGTGTAGCTACACATGGCGAGGGTTGGAGGATGGGGGACGGCGACAGGACGACAGCCCACCTGGTTGACCGCGATCGGCACCTTGGCCACGGCCAGCACACGATCGATCTGCTCCTCAGAGAAGTTGGACACACCCAGAGACCGCACCAGCTTGGCTGCGTGACATTCCTCCATAGCCTTCCACGTGTCCACGTAGTCCACGTCAGAGAACAGGATGTTGCCGTCCTTATCCTTGGGGAAGATCTCGCCGCCCTCCTGGATGCATAAGAACAGGGCTGGAATTCTAGGAAAATTACCACCTTGTTCCCATGACCCCTAAGGGGCCACAAATGGTCCAGTTTGATAAGAAAATTCCTAAATATAAATCAGGATTGGCATGATGCTGGCATAAACCGGGGAATAGCAGAACTAGCAAACCCATTCCCTGCCATGACGACAATATTAAGCAAGAGAACGTGGCAGGTTTGTGATTCTGGACCCATAGGTTCTCGGATTCCAGAGATATAGGTACATCGTGATCGGGGTTCAGTTTTTTTTTCAGCAAAGGAAATGTTTTTTTTACCGGTGAAAACCATAGTTATTGCAAATATTAATTCTTGGTAGCATTTCGCCAAGCCTGATCTATTAATATATTTATTCATGTTCACTCACTTATTTCACAATGCATGCCTTCCACGTACAGTAGCTATTATGAACAGTTTGGGTATAACCCAGCTATTTGCAAAGAAAGGAGAGGTATGGGGTTAATAGTGCGAGCAGAAGCGCAGCAAACCTTCATACACCAACGTAATACAACACCGGCACCACTGCCTGCAATACACACCATATTCGCTACACGAGCAAAATGAGTAGTTTCTAGAGGTAATAAGAAAGAAATGGCTTCAAGGCGAATTAGTGGTGTACACCTCTTTCAGTCTTGTGCGACTAGTGCTGCTCACGAAGGTATGCCAGTGCATGATTTTTTAAGTTTAGCATCCTCAATGCTTTTGTTTCAGTAGGAAGTTTGTTATAGTGGAAGACGGACGAATATAGAAATTTATATAGGTGTAGCGTGTAGGTCGGCCGGTTTTTATTTGATATTCCACTTCTTTCACTTTCCTTTTTGTTCTCGCTCATTTCTCACTCAGTTATTTACACACACTCTATGCAGAGGCAACAAAGAGGGCGAGGGAAGGGTTGGGCGAGCCACTGAGACGCGTCTGCTCGCGGCGCCGAGCTGAGACCGACTAAATGCTTTCATTAAATAAACGATTGTGCTTTTTAAGTTTGAGCTGTCATTTAAATTAAGTACAGGTACATTGTGCAACTATGGAAGACAACAATGACATCCCGCGTTCTTGTAGGTGTTTCATAATCCAATCGCAATATGAAATGTCATCAATATATGCCACAAATCTCAAATTAACAAACGCATACCAATAGACTACAGGTTCAAAAAGGCGGTGGTGATTAAGTGAAGTTGTGGGGAGCTCACCTTATATCCCATAGGCCAGTGTATGAGGTAGAGGTCCAGGTAGTCCAAGCCCAGATCCTCCAGCGTCTTTTTCAGTGCAGGCATCACTAGACTTGGAGAATGGAACGTACTCCAGAGCTGGAAATCGGCCAACGTGAAATATAGCCGACCAAAAGCAACACAGCTATAGTGCTTCGTCAAACATTACCAAGGCACATGGGGCCTAATCATTCAGAATGGTAGATCAACTGATCACATCTTATGGTATGCCGGATGGTTTTTAAATATACTGTGTCATCGGATTGTTTTGGAACAGAAGTCGAGCCAAAGAAAACAAACGAGGCATAAGTCTCAAAGAGGAAACCTCGCACCAAGCAATGATCGCCTGCGAATCAAATCAAGTTCACGTGTCGGAATTCACGATTTCTCAACGTTAGAGGCTAGGTATTTCTCAACGTTATCCCCGTCGCCCGGTAGGCTTATGTTGCAGGGACCGTCGTGACCGGCAAAGGTCCGGTTGAAACACACGTGTTCCATATGGCATTAGCTATTCTTGTCGTGCGGTCAGAAAATAGATGGCCGAAATTTGTCTATCCGTACGAGAGTGAACAACTTTGCACAGGGGTCGCGAAGCCGAACTTACGCATGCAGAATTCGGTCTTTAATAATTGCGCTGTCCAGGGAGACTTCGGCATTTCACCGACTGCCATTGATTGCTGGCGCTCGTGCCCGTGTCAACGCCGGCCAACGTCCGTGCATGGGCGCGGAGATGCGTCGACAGACCACACCCGTGCCCTTTGTGGGTGAAACGCTTGGCCCTTGACCGCGCTGACCTTCAGACACTTGATGAACACCTGGTCGGGAATAGCCGGCACTTCTGCCTAGCCTCTCAGCCAGTAGGCTGCCAGGCTGTTACTATCCAGCACGATCACCGCCCAACGCTGCACAAATGGTCAACAGACCACGACCGCCAGCACACCCCGGCGAACGTGCCGCGGCTCCAGCCAACGCCACAGCACGCCGACGGCACCGACAAACCAATACACACACGCTGGTCCGCACTCAAGAGATCCTTCCGTTGGGGGGCTCGCTGAACAGCGGCTGCGCCCCCTCCCGGTCAAGAGTGAGCGCAAACATCCCAGGCAACGAGCAAGCAGATCGCTGGTAAAGCCAGCCTTAGCCTCGACCACTCATCCCAGCATGGAATATTGGATAGACTATTGCAAATGACTTACCAACGCCACGCATAACATCACCAGAACTCGTACACACAACACCACCTCTACATCCCACCACTCCAGCCACACTCAACACCAGACCAATGCTAGGCACGTGAAACATAGCAACTCAGTCACACCGTCAAAAGGAAGTCGCCCTCACCATACCTGGAACTGGTTGCGCCAGACTAACAGCCTCATAGGAGGATAACAATTATACCCACTGAGACACCTGCAACGTCACATTAAGCACAAACATCCTGCTAGATTGCAGTAACTGACGCTCAATGCCAACCACTTAAGGCCTTCTGCCAAAAAGAGAGCACCATCCTCCCGTTTCTATCGCTTCTGTGTGACAAGCATCCAGAAATCCTACAAGACCTATTTGGTTATCTGTACGCCACAAAACTAGCAGGAGCATTGTAGACACCACACCATTAATACGCGCTTCAACCCGCACTTCAGCAAGGACTTCAACACGGAACGCATGCCGGTGCATACACTCTTAATATAAATGACACTAGGAGAAATACCCATGAATAAATGGGCATTTCTCCTGTAAATACCCGTTAATAAATGGCACCAGGAAAACATGAACCAATTTTCTTCCCCATTCAAAATAAATGGCCAACTAGCGGTGCCGCCGGACGCAGATGAGCCGACTTGCATCAACAATTAGTATAATGCAAAACTACCCAAAGGTGCCATCGGACGTAGATCAACCGATTTCCCTAGCAATTTATCACGTAAAACGGTTAGCCAGAGGTACAAATAACGGAGATAACCATAATTTTAAAACACCGTATTAACCTCACACACCACCACACATGAAAGCATGCTGCTACTAGCCACTGCTAACAACGAACGCGCAGTAACCGGCGTGATAGGCGGTGCGGACAATTACCTCCTTGTTTGCATGGTAAAGATTCATCGGTGATATTCGACAAGATTAAGCTAATGTTGACACTGGCAAGATCACCTGTCTTGCCAACTTTCCACACCCTAACTACATATCTTGCGGAGAAGTTAATTTAAGTGAAACTATCGACATCTAGGATATGTTTCACCGCCCACTCCCAGTCATCGGCATCCTAATGTCACACACTATGACGACTCCCTTAATGTAAGAGTACACCCGAGTTGCTTACAAAACTCAACAGTTTTAAAGGCGGCGCAAATAACCCCTATGATGTGGCACGCCTCTAAACTCACCCCCTCCCCCACCCCCATTGGCCAGGACGAAAACAGTGTCCGAGCCAGTCCTTGCAAACATTAGTGACCATCCGCTTCCAACGAATGGGTACAAAACGGCATCACCCGGCCGACAAAACTGCAGCCAAGTAGGGAGTGAGCGGGACTAATCTGCGACAGGATATGAAGCCTGATTGGAGCGGCACAAGTCGCACGTATGTAGGAACACACGGGTGTACTATCGACAGGCGAGCGATGTAGGTACCCACGACGTTCCATTGACGGGCGAGCGATGTAGTTAGGTTAGGCGAGGGTGGGAAAACATGGCGTGAGATATCGCGTGCCGCAACGAAAGACAGGCGGAGGTCGTCCGCTCACTAGGACCACAATAGTCGGCGAGACGCATGCTTCCTCCTCGTCGGGGGGGGCGGAGCGGCACCTTGCTGGTGATGAAGATGTCTTCACGCTTGATGGTGCCGTCAGCGATCTTGTTTTTGATTGCCATGCCGACCTCCGGCTCGTTTTCATACGCCATAGCGCAGTCGATGTGTCGGTAGCCGAGCGACAGCGCCGCCTCCACCGCCTGCCGCACCTGATCCGGCTTGGACTGGCCGGACAGAGGGCACAGGTCACAGGTGTACATAACCCGGCCTGGACTGGTCGGACAGAGGTCACTGGTGTACATAACCCGGCCTGTACTGGCCGGGCAGAGGGTACAGGTCCGGACTGGCCGGACAGAGGGCACAGGTCACAGGTTTAACCCAGCCTGGACTGGTCGGACACAGGTCACAGGTGTACATAACCCGGCCTGTACTGGCCGGGCAGAGGGTACAGGTCACAGGTGTACATGATCCCGCCTGGACTGGCCGGACAGAGGGCACAGGTCACAGGTGTACATGACCCGGCCTGAACAGTCATATACGGAGGGCACAGGCCATATGTCAGCAGTGTACATGACCGGCCTGGGACCGGTCTGGACGGAGGTCCATTGCCGCAAACCCACTGAAATTATCGCACTGCCGCGAAAATAAACTGTCGACAATGCAAAGCCACATCCCGTAGGAGTCAACTCCCACACAGAAGTCCCAGAAAAGTCGCATTTCTACTCCCATGATAGTCGATTTGATGAAGTTGCCCGTGCATAACAGGACAGTTTACCTGCGTGCCTCCTGAGAGTCGGTCCGCCGTCGGTATCGGAGACATGACTGGAATGGTATCGCGCATCACCGACGTGCACCCCACGCGCACCGGTGGGGCGTTTGGGGTGCACAAATTTGGGGTGCATATGGCTGTAGGATGGCCGTATTGTAGCCATCTGACCGACTTGCACAGCAGCCGCACATAAACATACAGCGTGTTCAGACACTCGGCGACCGTGCGCTGGATGATTAATTGAACTTGAGGGGCGCTTAGTCTACCAGGGTCATTTTGCGCCAAGCCACCCGTGCACTTGACATATGCTTACCTTCCACGTGCCGAGGCCAAACATCGGCATCTCGTACCCAGAGCTCAGCTTCTTCGTTGGAAATTTTGGCGCCATGACGACCTGAAGAGGGAAACATACATCCATTCATATCCCACGCATACACCGCAAACTGTAGATGGCATTTTCGACGGATAACTTTCCAGCTTAAAATATTGCATGTATTGAAATATCGACCAAAATCGCAGCGAAGGATCGTTAAATTCATGGCAAAATAGGACTTATTTGGGACATATGGGGCGGTATTGGCTTTAAAGTATTGTATGTATACTGGGGCACTGAACTAGTGCATAACTTTAATTAAAAATTTGGTAAGTGTATAAATCGTTCAAGCATTACACAGCTTCGCTAGCGCAACTCGATGATCTTGTGAAGCGACAGGATGACGGTCGTAAAGGGTGCATGACCAAGTGAGTGGCAACGCCCGGAAAACCAAATAACCGGCCACGCTGCATGTCATCCTTTGGCATCCGGAGTTATCGTATTATCGAACAAAACTGATTTCAATACAGTGATAAAATATTCCTTAAATCATTCCGCATGAAGATGCAAGAAACGGGATGGACATCTGGAAAACAATTGTGACAAGCGTAACACATATCCAGCATGTGGAAAAGATTCAGACATTCAAGGTATTGCATATAAGCGTAATATACCGCATGATACAAACAAAAGAGTTTTAACCCATGAAGAAAAAGAACCATGACCTCTCAATGGGTGGACTAGACGATGTCAAGACTGTTCGCGTAACCTTAGTCTCTAGCAAGCGGTAGTCTGTAGTTTTGCGTTCGAGTTATTGGAGGTTACAAGGCAGGACAGGAAACTAGTGCTATGCATTGTGTGGAGGGCGGATGTAGTGACCTGGCTGAGCCCGAAACATTTTTATGCCTATATATTAGGCCTATGGGCATGCACTAGATCAAGTCGAATTTCGAGCGTGGGTTGAACTGCTCTGGCCCCGCTAGTAAATTTTGGCGAAGCCTCAACATTGTGAGCAGACACTGTATATGGAACATCCATATGAAGGTGATTTTTTTATGGAGGACAAAAGACGTATTCGAGATTCTGCAGTTGAAGCATGCACCCATACGCCGGAAATAAAACAGTATTCGAAATGGCATATGTAATGCAATTTTTGCTCGAGGAAACGATCGCGGAAAAATATGCACGAGAATGAAAAATTGTCGGCATCGACGAATTTTCCCCTAAAAATGGAGAATTGCGGATGACGGAGTCGACCCTCTCCCCTCCCATCCCAGTCAGAATATCAAAGTAGGCAGCGACACTCAAGCTGGACAGTCTACATAGTGTATACCCTCCAGTCAGGTCTCGTTCAGCTTGTCAATCAATGGCGGACTTGAAACCTCGCTCCGTGCCGGCCTGCTTGCCCGAGTTGTCCTGCGCATGAATACTGGTGTATCTTCATGTACTTGCTGCACGGCATAGCTTTACGAACTGTCATAGGTCAGATCCTCTACCCCTGACCAGTAGAGCTTCTCGCCCAGCACCGTAGCATATCCTTAGATGAGAATCCAGATGGACGCCATCAGGTCGCCGTCATTCATCGATAAGAGTGGGACATTTTTCGCATGTAGAGCGTACTGCAGACACTCCGTCTGGGTGTATTGAAATATACCTGGAGTCAGCAGCTCTTCCAGGGTCCCCACTGGCATTCATCCACTCAGGGAGTTGGATGTTTTGACGGGATGTGCATAGAGACAAATCGCACGCATTCTCCCCTCTAGTGTACTCGGGTGAAACATGCGGCCATACTGGGACGTTTTTATCCGTGCGTCGCTGCTTTGCTGGGATGCTATCAGCAGACATTTTACATGGAGGATCTGCCTGTTCTGGATCATCCAGGTCACGATCTATCTGCACTTCCATGGTGCCATGAGTATTTTGCACTTCCGCTGGTCCAACGTGATAGTCAGCCAGCTCATCTGCGTCACTGAGCTTACAGTCAGGTTGCACGTTCACGACAGTCAACTAGTCTTCATCCTCCAGATAGACGTCGCCGATCATTTCGACGGATTCGCTCGCAGACACACCGTCGCGCTGTCAGCGACATGACGCCGACCGTGGCGGTTCCTGCGCTCACTAGTACCAGATTGTTTACCGACGAAATAACGCTAGTGCCCTCCCATCCAGGGTCTGTTTCGGTGACCCCGTTCGGAATAAGTTGAGCTTCGGCCAGAAGAGGTCTTTCAGGTCGAAGAGCGGGAACGACCGGTAGAGTTTTGTCCTATCAGCTGGCGGTGGTCATATGGTTGTAGTGTTATTTGGCGTATATGTGCAAATAGGTGACATTCTCGGTCGCTTGCTCCGATCTTGCACGTCACAGCGCCGATATATATATTGATTGCTATACTTTCTGTTGTGAAAGCCCGATGAATCCCACTGTGCAGCAGCTATTGGAGGATGAATAAAACATGATGCAAGCTATGTTTTCTGATTCTTACTCCGACCGGGAAGCTGACGCACAGTGGATGGCGATGGCTTGTGCTGCTTCAAGAGCTATAAAATCATTTATTTCAGGGGCGGAGATCCAGACATTTTCAAACGCTTGGGAGGCAGGTATTCGTCTGGAGGGGAGCCATTTCCTCAGAAGGGCGCTGTTGCGGTAGTCTCTCGACGCTCTCGTTCAGTAAAATATTCATTAAGCTGGGGGAAAGGGACTGCACTGGAGAATACTGAATGAGCGTATTACTCTGAGGGGGGCACCTTGGGACGAAAGACCGTTTAGCGAGGGGCATTCGAGTAGCACGGTGTACTTGTTCGAGCAGGGGTGTTGCTTTATACATTTTTGAGTGAGCAAGCGACAACGTTGGTTTTCTCTCCCAATGATTTTAACTGCTAGCTAGCATTGGACCCCATGGAATGTTCCCTCAAATCCATTTTAACTGGCCATTGCTTTCACATGCTCCCAACTAATTTTCATAAATATTCAAAGCCCGTGCGTCAGAGGCAAACCACCTTCCCATGTGGAGGACACACGGAGCTCCTCCACCAACCACAGCCACATACACTGATGTAAAGGCATGCAAACTTGCATACATGTCTGAACCTACAATTTGCCCATCAAATTTAAAACATCCATCTCCAATTTCCAATTAGACATTGGATGCTCCCTAAGTGCACTGGAGACAAAGTTGTGTTGTTGGCGACATAAAACATGGGTACCCAAACATGGGTATCCAGGCTTGTATCCATCACATATCCCTTGTCTCTTAGATTTCTTCCTAAAAATAGTTCTAAAATAAAGAAAGTGCGATTTACACATCCCGATGTCTGTGCTCCTAGTGTAAGCCAGGTTTAAAACTTCATTCTGAACGCCACTGTTGCGGCATGTTTGTCGTATTCCGAGTTTGCGCTTCCTCAACCGCCGACCGGCCGGATTAGATTTTCCTGATCAGGTGGAGGTTCGATGAGGGTAAACCTATTCCGGATGAGGCGCTGGAACGGCCGGTACAGGAAATGGATCCCCAAACTAATCTGGATGAGGTCGCCGGAACAAACCCACAGGCACTGCGCAAGGCAAACTGGTCGCGCGGGAGGCACTGCGCTCACCTCAAGCGCGACCAGTTCGCCCTCCGCGGCCAGCGCTAATCAGCGATCAGGACCAGTCTGTGCATTTGGTACCGCCAAACTTTAGCGAGGTCCAGCGCGGTCCGATCATATGTCGTGCAATTAGGCATGGCGTATATGTCGTGTCGACTGTCATCGACATGAACCCAATAATTAATCACCTCCCCGGAAAACTCAACAAAAATAGTATCAATGGAAACATTTGGCATCATTGTTTCTGCCAACCTTATGCTCCACCAAATACCGCCACCATTCCCACTAACTGATAAGGTGTTGACACAGAACGGTCAAAGATTTGCGACGTTGGAATGCCATGAGGCTGGTTCCCACCGCCTCATGTTCCACTTTAAATATAAGGTGCCAAAAGGTACCACTGGTCCTTAACGGGTTAACAATTTATACTTCGAGCAGCAACATCTGCGTGTTTCGGGTAGAAATACATCAATCTTGAAACACTTCGCGTTTCAAGGCCCAAGCACCGCGTTTCAGGCGACAACGCCTCTGCATTATTTACAGCATGTTCAATATTTCAAGCAACAGTCATGCTTCATGTTTAATCACCACGTTCGACGGACGGTATCCCTACGCTTCACGCAGGAGCATTCGGGTGCAACCGGAATTAAAACTTGCATTACCGTGCATGTTCTCTCTCGATAATTTGAAATGGTAAATACCTGTGCATGCCCAACATGTGTGCCGGTACCAACCCACGAACGAGACCAGCACGGGCGCTACTCACCGGAACAGTGCCAACTCCCGAGCAGGCGGCGACAGGACAGCCGGACGACTGACGCAGTGCCACACACTCACCGCTCCCGGGTCAGTTTGGCAGTGAAACGCGATAGCCAAGGGCGCACCCAGCGTCCAGTGTCGTAATGCAATGGCGGGCCCACCATGCGTATGCTGCACGGAATGGAGGTGGAGGCGCTTCGCATGTAGTTTTCCGGATTTTGTTTTATTGTAACAGCATCATTTCGCCCATGCCATAGATCGTTTTCATACAATAGAAGAGAATAGACAGTTAAAGTTAGACAAAGAAGCTGCACTAGATTGAAGCCACTAACGTGTATCATTATGAAAGTAACAGCACCGAAAATCAACCCCAGTGCCCCACAGGGGTCAGCAATGCGCTCACGCGTCGCCAATTTCATCATTTTCCGCGACACACACATGTGCACTTTCTGATCATATCGCGGATTTTCGCCTTAGAATCTCTTTCAGACCGCGCATTCCATCCACCATGGTACACCTGCTGCACATGTCCCCAGAAGCCCCGAATGGGCGTAGTTGAGGAATGCTTGGAGGATTCTGCGCGCCTGCTGTACGGGATGCTGTGTCTCTCCAAACTTATTAGCGCCTCCGTGACGCAATTTGCGCTGGCAGTCGGACCAAAAGTCATAACCGCCTTCAGGGTCGGAATCACACAAATGTCAAAGAAAAATATCGCGATACAACTGGTCCTTTGTATTGGCAGCACTTTGGCAGGCCACCGGATGCAACACCATCTGGGTGGAAATGGTCACCCACGCTATAAGTTTACGGCGATATTTCCCTACGGGTCGACACCACATAGTATCTAGCACGTCGACGTCAGGTCCGATGTAATAGCTCACGCTTCCAGGCATCTCGCTGCCGGTAAACGTCAAATATCTCTAGTAGAAGAAAATTAAATTCCACATCAACGATGCCGGTTTTGTTGGAAACTCTCATTACATCCGGAACAGCTTCCCTCTTCAGTCTTAAGACACGTTGTTCATTGGCAGACATATTGGAGCGCTGACCCTCTTCTTTATGTCAACTTGACTGATTTCGAGCATAAGCTCGACTAATAACTAATAACTTTCTGATCAGGAGCCTCTGCCACCTCGACATTCTGTGTGCCAGCACGGACCGGTTCCCGTTTGTTCGGATACACCTTCAAGTGCGGAGGATGAAGTCTTCGGCGTTGTTCGAGTTGGACGTGATTTCTTCTAAACTCTTTGGAACATAGTGCATAAATGATTTTGTGTACGCACAATGCTTTAAAGTTCTAGACAACATCTGATATTGACAACGAAGGTTTTTGCATGAACGTTGCGACTATATCACGAACAACTTGCTTGTTTGAAGTTTATATAGCGACTGAAAAGTTTATAGATTTTGGCAAAGGTTATGTGAAAGCAGAACATATCCAGGATTGTCTCCTGAAAGTTTGATGCAAATTCATTCACCTTGCTGAAATTGACGGAGGTTAAAAACCAATACATCATCATCTAAATTGAGTGTGCGACGCCTACCCGCTCATGGTGAAGAGGATCATACAAACGACACCACACCGAACTGCAGATTATAAAACGGCACCAAGTATTGAATTAGTCTGGAAGTTCGCGTCATTAGTTATTTACCTGGTGGACTCAGGGGACAGGTGAGTCTGAACTACAAACGCCCTAGCACCGATAAGCGTGGACGCTCTGCGGTGTAGCGGACATTGAAGCACACACAAGGTAGCATCGGCTAGGTAGCATTCACGTTGGAAACAGTGTGGGTCTGATACAGTGTTGGAAAAACTGACATTTATTGGTGTCATGCATACCAATACTCCAGGATTGTGACTAGAATAAATGAAATATTTTGTACTCCAGAAGGGAAAATGAAGAACAACATTGTTTGGTTGAGTGCTACCACTCAAAGTCCATACCTGAAAACAACTAGCAGTTTCAGCGATCCCTGTAAGCAGACCAGTCAATGACACAAAACATCTTCGAAAGGCAGTACAAACTGTGCCGCACATGTTCGTCGGTGTTGCGCTAAAAACGTTCGCACAACTGCCAGAGATGCGAGAAGACACTATAATTGTGTCAATATAGTCAATAATAAGTTCAATATTTATTCAATATTTATTCGAAATTTAATCAATATTTATTACCATGTATTATATATTTAGATTAATCAATATTTATTCAATATCTATTTGTAGATATTTGCGCTGGAGTGCTCGCCAATAAGTACCAGAAATTCCTAGTTGGCAAACGGGGGTGGGGGTTCTTGGTATTGCCGGAGTAAATACTTGCAGCCTCATTTGGCCATTAAGGTGCTTTGAATGCACAATTGAAGGTAATTTTGTTAGAGACATCATTTTTAGACATAATGTAAAAAAATAAATGTAATGCAAAATATCACTTCCATGCAATGAATCACTTCAAATTTCCTAAAAGCGGCCACGGAGCAAGCAAGTTCTCCGAGGCGATTACGCCAAGAAACCAATGCCATTAGTGCACTCGTGCATGATGGTCAAATATTATTTTTGGAAATATGTGCACAAACATAAATAATGTGCCTTGGAATATAACTGCATTTGACATTCATCAGTGTCAGTGAAGGGTCCGTAATACTTGTTCAAATCTTATTCCGACCTATCTCCTGTTTGCCGGCCCGGTGATCAGCTGTACATGTAGCGCTGGAGTAAGCAAATCTGACCAGCTCTATTCAACAGCAACAATAAAACTGACTGTTGTCAGTTTTACAGCTGCAATTTTCTCTCCCATATAACCGCTCTTGACCCATGCAAGTCAATCCTTGCTTCAACTAAATATTCTAGACATGAACTAAACAAGTACATCAAGGAACTTTTAATATTAATGAGAAGTGGTTTCAATAAGTTTTATCAGCTTTTTTATACAAAATAATTGTTTCTTGGTGGTGAGAATAAAACTATTTTAGACAGTGTTTTAGTATAATTTTCACTAGACTACTTTATATTCCGAAACCCATATCCCAATAGGTGGTAAATAACATATTAGTGGGTGCACAAACGTTCTACTCATTGGGTGTGTTGTGAATATTCATTAGGTGTGTGGTGTGAGCTGGTCAGGAGTGTCAGGAATGCATTTATAAACTTGGTGGACATCAATTAAGTATACGTTTGTTCTCATTTTCTCTACCATTGCTTATGAAGTTGGCTTATAACCTCACGATAAGTCCAATCCAATTGGGTGCATATGATATGGGTCCTAATGGCCTACTGACATAGGTCAGGAATGAAGAACCACAGATGTTCTCGACCGATGAACATTGTCAATTCAATTTAATGTGCAGTCTTGAAGTAGTTGCTGTTAACTGCACCATATTTTAGTTACTCATTTTTAGTGCAGCAAAATTTTGGACATGGCTTAGCTTGTGAAGATGTTTATGCATACAGAAATGCTAACATTGGTTTTCAGCCACACTAGAACAAGGTTAATTATCAGCAAGTGCATTGCTATTTTTTGTACTCCAGCTCAAAATGTTGTACTCCACTACCAAGAAAAACAATATGGAAATCCTACACTGGTCTGATAAAAACAAATTTATTTTCTCAACGGCGACTACAAATACAAATTTACCGAAGAAACTTCTGGGTTCCGTACATACCAAGTGCTTCATTTCAGCAAAGAACTCTGCAAGTGAGAAATCAGGCCATCGAGTTTTTGAAAATGGACAAGTTCAATTGATTCGATTGATTTCATTGAATCGAACTCATAAGAGTCCCAACCTCACATGACTTTAGCACTGGATTCTCTAATGCACCAAAGCTGAATCCTGAACTGGATCGTGGCTATTATAACGGCACGGCCGTGGTACGCGCCTCTTTAAATGCAATTCGTGGGGCGGAGATGGACGAGTGGTTAAGATGTTGAGCTCTGGGTATCAAAGGTCCCGGGTTCGACACTAGCGCCGCAAAGGACATTTCCCAATCCCGCGACCCACCAGGGAAGCAGTGTGGGCGGCTCCATTAGCCATGAATGTGCATGAAAGTGTATCGTGAATCACCCAATAACCAAAATGCAATGTGTGCACTAGTTTTTAGTGGTTTAAAAAAATTACTTCGCACCGCTTTAAAACGTACTTATAAAGCCTCAGTGCAATTCCAGGGACAGACATCGCTTTAACATCATAGTAGCACGTATAATTACAATTTTGAAGGAAGTCCAATCAGGTTTTGATCTCTCTTGAGCCAATTCCATGGGGAGCTACGGAATTAACATGGGGGATGTACCGTTTCTACCATGCTCTCCGTTCCCATCATCTGCTTCTTGTTTTGGATGTATGCGCAATACCGTACTTAGCACGGGTGATCGTCGCTAGTGTACTGGCTCTACATGGAAATAAACGACACGAGCGCCATCTATAGTGATGGTGTCCCGACAAACACATGCGACAGCCTGCAACGCAATGCGACTACCATCGCGGCTCCATATGGATGTTCGGACCTTGCACACCTGAAAATGTCAATGCACATATGGGAAACGCACATGATTTTTTGTATAGAAATCGTTGGCTT
Source organism: Imbricaverruca yamaguchii (assembly GCA_034440575.1). Classification (NCBI taxonomy): domain Eukaryota; kingdom Metazoa; phylum Arthropoda; class Thecostraca; family Neoverrucidae; genus Imbricaverruca; species Imbricaverruca yamaguchii. The sequence goes on from JAOTOL010001574.1 coordinate 624,781, forward strand.
ATTGACAGCAGCGTGGTGCCATATACTACTAGAAAACATGGCCATGCATACTTCTGGTACGGCATACAAATCGAAGCTAACGTACATGTACTTGCAGCCTGCAGATACATGCAGATACCTGCAGCACCAAAATCTTGACTGTTTCTGTTCCTGATCACCTTGCACCAGTCTGCCGATTGCGAACACCAATAATCTGACCAGCTCATTATAGTACCTAGAGTAGCATAAAATCCAGGACTTCACAGACACAGTCTGTATTTCTGCCATGTTGTAGGTAAGTGGCATTAATTTAAACTGTGAATATCTTGCTTATGCCATTTTCCAAATAAATGACACGGCAAGAAATTGTGGTTAGTTTGTGCTCCAAGGGCTCACGTCTTGGAATTTCATGTTATAATACAATATTTATTCAAGTAGTTAATATGATGTTAAAGTTTAAAGATGTTAACATGGCACTCATTTTCTATGAAGCTGTGTATTTTTCAGATTGCATCCTAAATAACACAAAAAGAACTCGAGTTTGATAGTATCACATTAAAACAATGTTGTGTTTAATGTGACATATCCTAACCTAATATAATCTAACTAAATCTAACTAAATCGAACTGCTTTGTTTGCTTCCCTGATATAAAATGCATGCAAAACTTGCCTCAATAATACATTAAAGCACAATAATGTTAACATTGCCAGTTAAACATTAACAAGTCCAGTCCAAATATTGTTTTTGCAACTTGTGCTCAGGGGTTTCTTCTGTATAATACTTTTCATTCACACTCAGGGGCTACATCTACATGTTAACACTATGTTTACTTGGCTACATTATGAAAAGTGTGTTTAGTAGAAGATAAAGGGGTGGGTTCTATAAATTCCATCTGAGCACAAAACTCTGTCAGGCTAGCAAGCTACTAGTTATGTGGCATGCTATATAAATATTGTATTGTGGTGGCTGTTAAATCTGCTTAGTGGAGGTCTACCTATACTACCTATACCCCTACAACACAAGTCATACCTCATCTTAGACAATATAAACATCTGGCCAATAGTGCAACCCATGCATTGATTCATCTGGCATGTGTTGTGGTAGCTGCCAAATCTGCCCTGTAGAGGTCCAACCATACCTCTGCAATACACTTTATACCTCACATTAGACAATATTAATATCCAGGCAATCAAATATACCAAGAATCAGGGCAAATTATCAGGACAATCAACAATCATTATTGCTTTGTTTATAAATAGGAAGGATAACATTTGAATGCATGTTCCCATGTCTTCAACTGGAGTAGGTTGAGCTGTCATTCACTCTACTGGTTTTTCATGCCTCATCCAAAATTAGTTTGTCATCAAACCTCCATTGGATGAGAAAAACCTAATCATGGATGGCATGTGTTGGATTGCATTTGGTTGTTACTTTCTGTGTGGTGGTGGTGGATTTGTGCTTTAGGCACATTAACTGTGTTCGTCATTTTGTGCCCATATGTTAGTTTCTATAATTGTACAATAATTTGCATTACACAGGCAGTGTCCCCCCTCCATTTCTGTACACTTCACATCTTTTGTTGAGGGATGACAACATGCATCTACATGGTAAAAAAAAATCAGGTGTTTTTAATGTTATCTGAATTATCACTCCATGACAGCTTATTAATATCAGTATCAATTCAGTGTGGCTGGGTGCAATGAAGGAAAATAACATCATTACAGCATGTCATTGTACAGCTAAATACATATATACATATGTATACATACATATTAATATATACATACTTAGCTGGATATTGAGCTATCCAAACCTATCATGCATCTCAGTAAGTGCAAGTAAGTGGTAAGTTTTCTGATGTGCACAGGCACAGAACAGTACCATGCATATTGTGAACAAAGCTTGCACATGCATCCAGCTAATACATCAATAGGGAGATATTATCTGCATCACCCCAGTATGACTGAGGGCATTATTGCAGTTCAAGGTAACCAAAAGAAAGTTTTACACATATTTTACCTCCATGAAGCAGGCAATAAGTTGGTTTGGTTGAGTTAGGTTGCATTATGCTTTTGTTGTAAGTTAGAAATATATACTTTTTGAGCATTGGAATCTTGTTCACAAAAGAACACTTTTTGTTTTGCTTAAAAACACCTCAAGCTATGTTAGATTAGGTTTTTCAATAGGTTTTGAAGAAAAATGTAAATTTTCAATTTTCAAAAAGAATATATTTAACTGTATGCAAGGTTACACTAGGTTAGGTTAGATTATGTTACACATGTTTCTGCATTATCTTGAATATTAATTTTAATGCTATACTACCCAACTCCAAGCAACTTTTTGTGTTATTTTGCCTCCAAACTTTTTTTTAACATCTGGAGAAGAAACAAGTGGTTACATCACAACAAATGCATTCATGAACATCAACATTCCACTCTGCAATGTTGAACATTGCACTGACAAAAGAAATTCCAAGAAATCAGAAATTACTTGAGACCGGAAACTTAACCAACAGGGTACATCAAAATAAGCAGCATATGTCAGTTATAAAATATCCATGACATAGGATGGAATATACTACTTTCTGAACACTGATCAACACCCCTACCTATGAAATATAAATATCATGCTTCACAATTAGTCTTCACATCTAATTTCTAACAGTGCCTTATTGATGGTATCATCTTTATACCCACCATTATAAACTGTGATGCATGAATATCTTAGCACAATTACAGGTAAGGGACCACAAGACCACACTGATGACATTATTTCCTATATAGTCAGTTGATATCAATGGAAATTTTGCATTGTTCACTAAAATGGTTATTATTGAATTAAGCATCCAAAAAATAAAGGAGAAATGAATACAAACATCAATGGGCATGCTGTTGGATTAAAATTGTGCCTAAAAAACTTACAAGTTATGCAGAGACATAATATCCATGGTGAACTTCAACATCCTACTTGTACTCTTTTGGACATCTCACACCTAACAAACAAAACAAAACATTATTATAACACTGGTCCAAGCAAGTAAGCAAAAAGCAGCATCAACAAACAAAAGGATGTTCCTCATATTGCCACCAGGGCTGCACAAAATATAACTGACTTCTATAGCCAAGGGAAAGCAAAGGGGCCCTTGAAGTGTAGACACAGAGGGATAACAGGAAAAATTAATATGCACCAAAAGATTGTGTTGAAAAGGCCACCGAGAACCGAGTTCACCATGGGGCTGCCAAGGGCTGTGAAGAGCAGACTCAGAACTGGAATGGGTCGTCCCGACTGGAAAAGCCCCTACACCAACCTGTATCAACCCGTTCTTCAACTACGATAGCTCCAGAGTACAACCAGGAACTGCGCAGTGGGAAAGCAGAAGCCTTTTATTATACGCCCCTTGTAATTAAATGGAATTTTGCGCGCAGTAACATACATCTATAAATGTAAGTCCTGCGCAAGATTTGAAACATTTTTTGACGGCGAGAGGCCACGACGGCGTTCAAGCCAGCGCGTCCTCGAAAGAGTTTCATAAATATTGTTATGAAGACAAGTTAGATCAGTAGGAATATATAAACCAACTTTCGGGAATTTTATGGGGCATTATTAGTAAAGTTTTCTATGGACATACATATGTATGAATATATATATATATATATATATGTATATTCATACAGATGTATGTCCATAGGAAACTTTACTAATAATGCCTCCTAAAACTCCCTCCTTTAGTAGCTATAATAAAATTATAGCTACTAAAGTAAACCTCACACGCAGAATCACCAGCCGCAATTGCATTGATGAACCCAGTTACATAATCATCAATGGAGCTAATTTTCTGCTCAAGTATCTTCATATCTGGTTAATATTTGGTTCTGCGACGTTCCGACCTCTCTTCTGTATTACTTTCGGAGTTATTCAGGAAAACCATGGGATAGGAAATGTCTCCTCCCAAGCCTGGGATTAATATGTTCGTACCAACAATTGACGTGTCTATACCAGCTAGGCTTATCAGAGTCCTACAGTCGCGTGCTGATTAATGGGATGCTTTTGGTTACTTCAAAAAAGAGGTGCATGATAATGTGTTCACTATATTTCTAAATAACATTGAAAGTGGCCTAAGCAGTAAAGTTTTCAAATTTGCGGATGGTTTGAAGGTCTTTAGGACAATAACAGGTCAAGATGAGCATTTCTCGCTGCAAAAAGACTTAGACGAACTTGTGAAGTGGTCCGAAGAATGGCAAATGAAATTTAATTTTGATAAGTGCAAAATCATGCATGTAGGCAAGCAGCATATGAAGGCTCCATACTTGATGGGTAGCCAAGTGCTATCAGTGACTCAACAGGAGAAGGATTTAGGTGTTATTCTAAACACAAAATTGAGGGCATCAGAACAGACCAAGGAAGCCAGGAAGAAGGCACTGAGAATGCTCAGGGCAATAAATAGGAATATATCATACAGAAGTGAGGAAGTGATCAGGAAGCTTTACTGTGCATATGTCAGGCCACATTTGGAATACTGCATCCAAGCTTGGTCACCTAGCTATGAAAAAGATTGTTGGCTTTTAGAGAGAATACAAAAGAGGGCTACAAAAATGGTTAATGGCATAAGCAACCTGGCATATGAGGAAAGATTGAAGAAATTGAATATGTTTTCACTTAGATATAGAAGGCTGAGAGGAGATCTCATCGAGGTCTTTAAATGTGTCCATGGTCTGGAGAGGGGATATCTTGGGGGAAATGTTTGAATTTAACAGAAATGATGCAATTAGATGTCATAAATTCAAAATTAAAGTTAGCCACAGCAGAACAAGGTTAAGGCAGACTTTCTTCACCAACAGGGTAGTGGAGCACTGGAACCAGCTGCCATAAAACATCGTCAGTAGCAGCACATTGAGCATCATTAAAAACAGCATAGACAATCATCATAAGAATAGAGGACTTGCTTTTCAGTATTACAGGGAGGGCTGATTGACAGATTTGGTGGGCAACTGGTTCAGTGTACAGAGCGCAACCAAGAAGGGCCCTTGTGGCTCATAGTTGCACTAATCTTTTATATCTTTATGTCTTTATGTCTTTACAACGAAAACGGACGATTGTAAATACCAACCAAAGTCACACCCTCTTGTATATATGCAAGAACAATATGACTGCCGAAACCGATCGAGGGGCTTAATATGCGTTCAAGGATGTTAGATTACTATCACTAAATCCGGCGTTGGGATGGCCTCAGTGATATTCGAACCATTGTGTTACATTTATCTTTATCAGCAGGCATGTCATATCCATACCTGTTCTTCACAGGCTATATGCTTCCGTTGCTGGTGACCGCCTTCATTAGATCGCCGGATGTTGGTGATCGGGCTGCCGTACCGAGGATGGACGACGGCCATGTGCTGACGTCGGCGCTGATAGCCTGTGCTGTGTGTCAAACGCTAATCAGGAACTCCCCGTCAGTCTTACGTGGCTGAGTCTGAACGGTCTGAACGGTGCAAATGGTAGTACTGTACGCATGTACACGTGGGTGCAACCACTGGGGGAGGCTGGGGGACATGTCCCGCCCCTCCCCACAATTTATGAAAAGTGCCGATTTGTCCCCCCTCAATCTTACCGTGTCCCCCCCCCCCCCAGCCCTCAGCTACTTGAGTGTCATCACTGCAAAATTATACATGATCATTTATAAAGTGGCAATATGTATATATATATATATACATATATAAGAGAATCACCAGAAAAGCCGATCTACCCAACCATCATCGCTATGTCTTCAATTTTCATCACGTGGAGTCATTCAACGTGCCGTGTCGCACTCTAGCAAACTGTTGCTATATGCCATATGCCATATGGCATATGCCATATACCATTAACAATTTTTAGTAGCATGTACCGTTTGTACCACATCCACTTTAATAAATACACGCTTGTGTTGAAACATGTGCTTACATGCGATCTGTCATAAACAAACTTATCCACATCTGGCTCCACATGCGATCTGTCATAAACAAGCTTATCCACATCTGGTACCAAGCAATAACCGTCGTGCACCTCAAGTAGCATTGCAAACCGGGACATGTCAATGTCAAACCACGAGACCGATTGGTCATCTTAAATTGTTCGAAGTCCTCGCGCGTCATCGCTATGTCTTCAATTTTCATCACGTGGAGTCATTCAACGTGCCGTGTCGTACTCTAGCAAACTGTTGCTATATGCCATATGCCATACGCCATATGCCATATACCATTAACAATTTTTAGTAGCATGTACCGTTTGTACCACATCCACTTTAATAAATACACGCTTGTGTTGAAACATGCGCTTACGAAAAAATAATTTGTTGACTGAACGGATCGTTAGGAGTCATGATCGTCGGGCATAATACCGGTGGCGCCGCTCTGGTGGTGGATTTGTCAAGGAGCACCACCAAAGTGGGCTGGCTCTGATTGATTATTCTGGTTTCTAGAGAAGATGCAAGCGATTTGGAATGGTCAAATTGGTACAACATTGAAACAAGCTCTCTTATGATGTGTAGGTCGTTTTATTATAAAATAATTTCACTCTGCCACTTTGCCCTTTATCGATGTCAACTAAGTTGATGAATCCATACCTGATGCTCCTGATATGCTCACTCCGCACAACTAATAGATGTTCACAACACACCCCACGAGTAGGATGTTGTTTGTTTGCAAGCCCAGTAAACCTGCTGATGTCGGCCCGCTGTCGGCATGTGGCCGGTTGAGTTCGGAATATCCGGTAGCGGCCATCACTAGCGGCATTGTGGGGTACAGGGGATTACACTGCCACGTTTGCTTATAGAACCCCTGCCTATGAGCTATACCTGCCCTGCACTGCCAGAACGAGGATGTCGAACTGGTCCAGTTGGTCTTTACCACCAGCACCAGTCCTCAGATTCTTTTCATACTTTTCTGTGGAAAGCAATTTTGCGTCTTACCCTGGGATGTGATAGGTATTTTTCACCAGAAGGCACTCGAGTTTCCAGCATGTCCCGGGTCGCGATGTGCAAGGAGCCGCCCATGGTTGCAGTGCTGATACTGAAGAGCGCAGGGATGGAAACGATTTCTTGCTTCCAAAGAAGTGAACGCTATTTATACAACAAGAAAATATGATACACCAAGTTGGACGTATTATATGTCATAATTATGGTACAGAAAATACCTGCTTTCATGCCCTGCCTGCGAGTCGTATACAACACTAGATTTCCCAAAGCTGCCAGACACATTGCATCTTTAATTAACTTTAATTATGCCACTCTTCCCAAGACCCTCCTCGCTGGATACCTACGATACCTGATCCACGTCTTTATTACTAATCCTCTCCGTTGTTTTAACTGTCAGCGCTTTAGCCATGGCAGCAAAACAAGCCGCCATACAGTCCGATGCTCCAAGTACGGTGAACCGCCCCATCCCGAATCCACCTGCAAACCAGCCCTCTGCCTGAACTGTGACACCCCCGATCACCTGACCACATTACCCCTCTGCCCAGGAGAAGGAGGTCTGCGCAGTCAAAGCTACGACCCGTGTGTCCTATCCCCAGGCCCGACGGTCTGTCGAGGCCACCTCCCCATCCACAAAATGATACGCCCAGGCGGCCACCATTGCCCCACCCACCCATCGCGTCAACGTCACTTCTACTTCGATGCAAACCGACATCATTCCCGGCCTAGTTCCACTTAAAAGCTCACACCACTGACCACACCGACACAAAACACCACGATTCCCAACACAAAGACCATTCCGGCTCCACACACTCTGGCAAATTCCACAAAGAATGCCAGACCCCCGCAGTCACCCGGCTGCGGGAGGAAATCCACGTTCCCCATCAGCGGGTCGCCGACCGAGCCCTGCGCGTCCAGCGCCTGCCGGCGCCCTCGTGACACGGCCGACTTCAAGCCGGCGGGCATCCCCGAGGGAGTAACCGGCCGCCGTGACCATGCCAAGGTCACCGGTCGGCCGGACGGCTCGAGCGGGTCCACCGCCGCCGTCCGCACTCAACACACACACCCACCTGAACTGCACTCCTGGCTCCGACATGCTGACAAACATTAGCACTTCTTTTCACGATGTGACGTTTTCGCAATGGAATTGCCGTAGTTTAATATCAAGACTGGCCGAAATGAAAGTTGTTTTCAGTATTTTCGCACCTATCCCCATAGCACTCCAAGAAACATCGGTTTTGCCTAATGATACATATAACTTCAATCTTTCCAATTATTCACCGTATCGCCACGACGAAGTTCATGAATCACATCGCAGTGGCGGTACAGCACCGTACATGAACAATGATTTTACACATACACAAATTACACTTAATTCACCTGTAGAACAAGTAGCTTGTACCTTGCGTTTACATGGTAGGAATATAGATGTGTGCTCCATTTATTTTCCATCACACACCGACAGTACAAATATTTTGACACAATTATAAAACCTTACAGCACATTTCAAGAACCCTTTCATATTGCTCGGAGACTTTAATGCACAAAGTCCAGCCTGGGATCAAGCACGTACACATAGAGACACTCGACACCGCATCATTGAACAAATTTTAGACCGACATAATTTAGTACTACTTAACACCGGAGAACCAACTTTTTTCCATTTTGGACATCAAACACAAACATATTTATTTAATTCATTTATCGATGTACTCCAAACTTTTCCCGATGATTTTGACTGGATCGTTGACACCGACATTCATAACAGCAACCACTATCATAAAGACATAAAGACATAAAGACATAAAAGATTAGTGCAACTCTGAGCCACAAGGGCCCTTCTTGGTTGCACTCTGTACACTGAACCAGTTGCCCACCAAATCTGCCAATCAGCCCTCCCTGTAATACTGAAAAGCAAGCCCTCTATTCTTATAATGATTGTCTATGCTGTTTTTAAAGATGTTCAATGTGCTGCTACTGACGATGTTTTCTGGCAGCTGGTTCCAGTGTTCCACTACCCTGTTGGTGAAGAAAGTTTGCCTTAACCTTGTTCTGCTGTGGTTAATTTTAATTTTGAATTTATGACCTCTAATTGCATCATTTCTGTTAAATTCAAACATTTCCCCAAGGTATCCCCTCTCCAGACCATTGACAAATTTAAAGACCTCGATGAGATCTCCTCTCAGCCTTCTATATCTAAGTGAAAACATATTCAATTTCTTCAATCTTTCCTCATATGCCAGGTTGCTTATGCCATTAACCATTTTTGTAGCCCTCTTTTGTACTCTCTCTAAAAGCCAACAATCTTTTTCATAGCTAGGAGACCAAGCTTGGATGCAATATTCCAAATGTGGCCTGACGTATGCACAGTAAAGCTTCCTGATCACTTCCTCACTTCTGTATGATAAATTCCTATTTATTGCCCCGAGCATTCTCAGTGCCTTCTTCCTGGCTTCCTTGGTCTGTTCTGATGCCCCCAGTTTTGTGTCTAGAATAACACCTAAATCCTTCTCCTGTTGAGTCACTGATAGCACTTGGCCACCCATCAAGTATGGAGCCTTCATATGCTGCTTACCTACATGCATGATTTTGCACTTATCAAAGTTAAATTTCATTTGCCATTCTTCGGACCACTTCACAAGTTCGTCTAAGTCTTTTTGCAGCGAGATATGCTCATCCTGACCTGTTACTGCCCTAAAGACCTTCAAATCGTCTGCAAATTTCAAAACTTTACTGCTTAGGCCACTTTCAATGTTATTTACAAATATAATGAACAGTAATGGCCCTAGTACTGACCCATGGGGGACTCCACTAAGAACATTTTGCCATGATGACTTTGTACCATTTAGCATCACTCTTTGCTGTCTATCTGAAAGCCACAACTCTATCCATTTTAAGATGCTACCTGCAATACCATGGGACTGAAGCTGTATCATTAACCGTTTATGGGGTACCTTGTCAAAGGCCTTACTAAAGTCAAGATATGCTACATCAACCTGATTTCCCTGATCAAATTGTTCTGTGGCGAAGTTCAAAAAGTCCAAGAGGTTTGTGAGACACGATCGTCCTTTTCTAAATCCATGTTGAGTATCTTGAATCAATCTGCTACCTTCCAGATAACTAACTATTCTATCCTTGATAATTGATTCGAGTACCTTGCAGACTAGGGATGTGAGACTTATTGGCCTATAGTTTTCAACTTTCCCTCTTTCTCCTTTCTTGAAAATAGGAACTACATTTGCCCTTTTCCAATCGGTTGGAATTTCATTATGTGAAACTGATCTACAAAATATTATACTAAGTGGAAATGCCAGTTCCTTTTCAGTTTCCCGCAACACCCTAGCATAAATATCATCAGGTCCTGCTGCCTTATTTGGCTTTATTTTCCTGATATGATTGTAAACAACATCACTACCAATGAAATCAACATCATTTGTCAGATCCCATGTAACTGAACTATGGTGTACGGTCGGCAGATTGGTCATATCTTCCAATGTAAACACTGATTTGAACTGCTTGCTCAGCTCCTCAACCGTCTCACTATCCTCACCCAATGTAGTCCCGTTTACTTCCAGTGGACCAATTGTGCTAGAAACTTTACTCAGCTTGTAGAAACTAAAGAACTTTTTACTGTCCCCATTACAGTTTCTAGCTAAATCCACTTCCTTTGCTCGCTTTGCTGCTCTGGTTTTTTGCTTCGCAGTATCTCTAGCTTTTCGATACGCCTTTAGATTAATGACATTTGAGGCTTCTTTAAAAACTCTAAATGCAGTTTTCTTAGCCTTAATTGCTTTTATCACGTCTGGTGTAAGCCATGCTGGCTTTCCTACCCTTCTTTTGCGTCTTTGCTTTTGGGGGACATGTCTAATCTGAGTTTCCTTTAAGTAAGATTTGAACTTTTCCCACATTTCACAGGCATTTAAATTGGAGAATTCTTCTTCCCATCTGATGGCACTTAAAGCCGCTCTCATGCCGTTAAAGTCTGCTCTGTTGAAATTTGTAACCTTTACCAAATTATCCTTGATAATTTCCCCTACATGTGCCTTGAATCTAACTATGTAATGGTCACTTTTTCCCAGAGTTTCGCCTACAGTCAAGTCTTGAACCAAGTCACTTAAATCCGAGAATACAAGGTCCAAGAATGAACCATGCCTGGTAGGTTCCGATACAAACTGGTGTAAGAACAGGTCCTCTTCAAGGCATTTCCTGAACATTTTGCATGATGGGGAGCCAACACCAGCATTTTCATAACCTTTTAGATTAAAGTCACCGAGAATAAGGCACTTCCTCTTAAAGTTTCTACGGATTTCCTCACAAATCACCTTGTCAAGCTCCAGTTGCTGAGAATGTGGCAGGGTTCCTGATCGGTAGAAAGCTCCTATCCTAAGAGTATTGCTGTTGCCTTTTCCCACAGTGACATCAAGCCAAATGGACTCCACAGACACATTTGTATCCCCACCTGCTACTTTTTGAGAACCGAATAAGCTATTCATATAGAGCATTACACCACCCCATTTCATTGCTGGACCCCTATTGCACGAAAACATATTGTATCCCTGGATCTCATAGTCCTGTAAGTTATCTCCAAAATACCCTTCACTGACCCATGCCTCCGTAATGCAAACAAAATCCGGTTCCTCCTCAGCAACATAACACTTGAACTTATCAAATTTGGAACGGATACTCTGAGCATTAAACATCATACACTTAACAAATGCTCCATAACCACCTTTGGCTTTTTCATATTGAGTAGTTCTTTTATCACTCGATGAACTATAACTCTGTCCCCTTGAGTTGCTGCTGTCCCTATTTGCAGACTTTGAGGTTCTATTGCCTTGGCTGACACTATTGGAATATTCCTGAGTTGGCAATGCAATTTCATCCCTCCCCACCCCATTTCCTAGTTTCCCTGAAGGACATGCTCGTATACTTTGCCTAACACATGGACCCCCTTCTCAGAAAAGTGCAGGCCATCCCTCTGATAGAGGTCCCACGATGCATAAAACCTGCTCCACTCATCTACAAATGTAAAACCTAGCTCATGGCAGAGCTTTCCTACCCTGGCGTTAGCTGCCAGTGCCCTAGGGCACTGGCAGCTCCACTCAGGGGAGGCTCTAGCCCTAGGCAAAATTCCTGTTACAAGCACTCTATTGGTACCCTTCAGGGTGGCCAGAAGGGCCCTGTACTCCCGCAGAAGCTCCTCGCTCCTAGTATGACCTATGTTATTTACCCCTACATGCCATCAAATTAACATCCACATTTCCAACTGCGACCGATACCACACCCAGTTTTACACGACGCTGAAGAAAGAAAAAAATGAAGCCCGATTGGACAACATTTCAGGAACTTGCACAAATTCACTATAATCCCAACTGCTTGCGCCTGGACCGGAGAGAGGTCTCCGCGGAGAGAGGTCTCCGCGGGGCGGCTGGCCGCTGCCGGCCAGTCGGCCCCGAACTTCGAGACTGAGGCATGCTGAGACTGCGTCTTAGATCGCTGTGTGACTGCTGGAGATGTAACCGCTTGAATACTTGGAAGAATGTAGCACATGTGGAGACCGGTCAATATGAAAGTTAGAGCTTTGAGCTAGTGAATTTATACCCGGGGTTTTACATGCAGCAAACGTCGAGGTCCTATAGCTATTCACTGAGCCAAAAGGAAGTTGCTTAGACATGTTGTGAAAATGTCTGACAAGCTCTGGGTAGCAAAACTTCCCTACAGGTGCAGTAACTATAACATTTGCTAAATGAATCCTGTCCTGTCAGCCCAAATACATTTCTTAGCGTTCATTTTGAGGGTGGCCTTGGCTGTGTTTTGTGTTGTCATTGCTCCTGCGTGCAGTGATGCTCCAAGCACTGCCCAACTGTTTTGTCGGAAAGGAGTGCAGTGACGAGAAAATTTGTCATGCGAGAATAGCTGGAGTCAGTAGGATAGATAAGCACAAGAAAAGCTGTTGTGGTTACTTCTAAAAAATAGTACAGGTTTAGCTCCAGGTTAATGTGTCAGGTATAAAAATTGTTGACTTTAGCCCGTTTGCTTACATAGTCCGTTGATTTTAATCAGTTGGTCACCCACACGTCATCACTTGGTCGTCCACACGTCATCATCTCGGCGACCCCACGTCACCAGTTCGGTGCCGTCTTGTGCGTGGGTGACGATAACCGGAGCCGCGATGTGTTGTTCACGTGGCCAGCAATTTCGGCACGGCCGGCGTGGCTCTGTTTTCCTCTATACTCGTATGTGATGTAACCAGCTGTGACATGTGCGGGTTGTTGTTTGGATGTGAAAGTCAGGATGAGAATGTGAGTGTTTGGTTTGTTTGTGGGGGGAGGGGGCCGGTACACCGAGGAGATCCCCTGGCTCGCAAACCTGCGAGCCAGTCTCTCCTCAGGCATCCATTCCAACTCCCACGCGTGTATTATCCCCTGAGATGTGTTCCGGTGTCTGTCTGGTGTTATGGTGACCTGTGTGTTTAAGAGGTGTGTGATCTGCTCTAAGATGTGTGCGTCCCTGGTGTCGCAGGCCTGGATCAAGAGCTCCCCAGATTTTAGATGGCGTGCGTGTAGGGGAGCTTGTGTCCGACAGGTGACCTCAGTTTCCACCTCCCAAGGGTCGAGGCTGGTCATGGGCCGACCATCGACCCAGCTAGGAGAACATGTAAGTCAATTAATAAAATCAGTTACTCAGTTTGCATGTGCCGGGGTAATTCGAATGTCTACCTTAAACAGCGCAGAGTCGCATTTGTTGTCCCATGAAAACGTTTGTCATACGTTAATAACTTCGAATTCAGCGCGGGCTATCCTGCCCCACCCCCCACCAAAGGATTTTAGCAATGGGAACACGGGGACGAGCAGCTTAGGGGTAAGTTGCTCGTCTCACAATCGAAAGGTTGTGGGTTCGAGTCTCACCTGTCGCTACTCTTCGCCCGCGACCAATCGGCGTGAGAGATTGGCGACGCTACATGACTCAACGGTCGATGTGTCGTAAAAACCAATGACCAACCGACTAACAATGGGAACGGATTTAGGTTAGATTTACGGTGAAAACATAAACGTGACTCATATCCGTGTCGCGTTAGACAAAAACGAAGTATTTTAATCTACTTCCCTGTGGGCAATGAAAATGCTTCGAGGGAAGGTGAAGTTCAAGTGATGTTGGGGCTGGTGCGAAATCACCAATTATTTCGTGCTACCGTCGGCAACAGGCATAGCAATGCTCACGTTAGTTCGTATTGGGAGCGTAATTCGAAGTTGTTCGAGCATGACAATTTGAATGGTTCCCCATAATCAGAAAAACTAGAACAATTAGGTATATTTAAACATTGAATTCCATCTTATTAACCACAAATATAGCAAGAATGAATGCCTTCAAGCTGTAGTGATCGCTTAGGATGTAATATAGTATCAGTACTACTTATTGTATTTTTAAGTTTAATGAGGTGAAAGACATCATCATTGTAGATACTGTGATGCCAGTATGGGAAACTGCCTCTCCAACTTGAAAGTTGGGATGACAGGGTCCATCAACTTCCAAATACGTGCTTGATTTTTACAGCTGGTACAAATGTTTCAAACACACCCGATGTCTACAACAAAGCGGCCGAAGTCTAGCTGATTTTTGGATGTGTGGGCGTACTTTGGCATAACATCTACCGTGCCTATCTGGTGACTTCGTGTGATAAGCTCATGTTCCTCTGTCTCGCTACAGTCTTCATAACAATGAATGGGCCTGAGGTGAAGCAAACCTTAATGACGTCATTGTTGCAAGCATTGGATAGGGGAAACCTTGCCTAGTTCATACAATTTTTGCGAAACTCAATATAACTCATCACTTTGGAGGGGTAGCGAGGAGATTGCTGCACCTACGCCGAGCCTAAACCTGGTATCATCACGATATTTTGTTTTCGTGGCGTCCTCTGGGCTTTCCACCAGAGAGGAAATCATGGCGCAACTATCGGTTCATCAACTTACCCCGCAATAGGGTTAAATTGTTGCTGATGATGGGTAAAGTTGATATAATGTAGGTTAAGCAAACTATGTTATGAATATAGATGGTACTAGATTGCTCCTTTTGAAAGGTTCATATTTCACGCTTTCAGTAACAGTACTGTTGTGAGTTTTGACTAACCATAGCTAATGGTTTATGCAATTTATGGAATGATCAAACGTTCATTCCATAGATATCTTGATACAGTTTTAGCAGACGCCTTAATAAAAGTAGGCAATTGTATGGTTATTTTGTTCCATTTCCAATCCATAAAACGTTGGAACAGGCTGCATGTTAAGTACGAATTGAAACACATTTCACAGTCGCAAAGTTGAGAGAACATGGTAATGAGCTGACACTTAAAAAGTTAGCAAGTAGGCGACAGATTAGAAATGTAGGGCAAAGCAAAGGCACTTTCGGTCCAAAAATGTGTCACATCTTTACCATTCTGTAGTCTCGGGTCAAAAGTACTTGGGCTTGATTTTTACGTGAGAAGAGGGTGTCAGTAGCAACATGTGCAACAGTAGCCATGGCAACGGGCTTCATGTTTTTGTAGAAAATGCTGTTGTATTAACCATCCCGTGTATCAACGGGTCTCCATACTCCTATTTTTCGCGACTATTTAATGTGTTTGCATGGCAACCTCGCAAGCTGTTACCTGGACTGTGCCATTTGGATCCTCTGACATCAGTGCTTACATAATCATAGGCATCATATTTGCTGCCAAAACGCTGCATAAAGGACATTGCAAAATATTGTGATAAAAGATAAAACCGGCTGGGTGTAGGGCTCGGTGTTACGGAGACTGGGACGGTATCTTGTAGTTAGATTGAGTGAGCCATTCATCTCAAAACAAAGCCGCTGGATATAACTTTAAAAAATATCGCCAGACACTACAACGGCGATAGTGCTCAAACAAACCTTGCTGGGCTCCATACCAATCGCGCCGCGGCCTAAGAAAATCGTATCAGAGTCCAAAAAATCGTTGGACTCCATCCTCACGAGAAAAAAAATCGAGATGGATCTTGAAAAAGTGCACCGTGGCCTCAAAGCTTCCACATGGTTCCGGAATGGTTCAGTTTACATAAAACACAAGGGACCTTCAAAATATCGAATAGAGTTTAAAACAAATTGCATTGAGGCTTACAAATCGATGCACCTGACCAAAAATCACGCCGACTGAGGGCTTAAGGCTCAAGGCCCTCCAATGTTGGTTTCATTGCTGAACGTGTGGCGTAACATCTGCTGGTGTGCGTCTATCAACGCAAACATGACCCGTGTTCAACTGAGGAACTAGGAGTCATTGAAGTAAAGTTTAGGGCAGATCACTTTAGGTTTCATAGACGTTTATAAGCTACGTTCTTGTCGATTAGCAGTCGTGTGGTGCATATTTTGGGACAGGGATGACATGTACTATCACCCCGCAAGGTATTAATGTCCTCCTCGTCCTCAATCTTTTGGGACAGTACATTCAAAAGTTATATTGTTTCACTACATTACCGACGTTTTGTGCTTCGGACTTGATCACCATATTTCAGCAATTGAGTATCAAATCCGAAATGTTGGTAATTTCTTGAAATAATAGTAATTCATTTTAAGAACCTTTTCATGGCTATGAAGACATTGCAAGTTGTATATTCCTCCCATGTATGCTTAGATTGTACTCCGCTACAAATGCAAGTGTTTACACACTTTGGTGCCTCACAATTTGATTCCTTATCTATGATGACATTTCGTTTGTAATTGCCCCCCCCCCTGCTTCGGAATCAGGGATGAACTATTGGTGTGCTGCATGGATGCAACCATTGAGGGGGGCTGGAGAGGGGACATGTCCCTCAATTTCTGAGAAGTGACGATTTGCCCCCTCAATTTTGCCGTGTCCCCCAGCCTCAGCTACTTGAGTATCATCTCTGCAAAATTTTTCTTAGTCATTTATGAAGTGAAAATATGTATGTCAGAGAATCACCAACAATACTAAAAGCCGACCTAGGCAATCAACGAGCTTCACAAGCTATCTGTAGTTGCAAAATATCCGAATTATAAATCAGGAAACGTTTTTTTGCTTCCAGCCAATTCTTGAAGAACATGAACCTTGACCATCTTCTGTTTTCGCTTGGGTAGAAAATTGTGCTCTGCTAGGCAAGAAATTTACATTATCGCAGGGCTTTATACGTCTTAGGTTGCATTCACCTGCTCATATATTGATATATTTTGAACAAATGTGACTCTAGGTGTTCGTGGGTACTTTCGAGACTATTGAGGGAAGTCATGGGGAGCCGTAAGCACGTATGTCTAGTTAATGTCGTACTCGTATTCGTATTCAATGACGAGTTCGCCAGAGGCGTATTTGTAATGGCATCCGCATTCCGCGACGGTTTTAAGATCGTTCGAATCAATTGCCACGAATGCTTCTGCCTGTACTGAACACACCGGAAGGAACTACATAGGTCTCACAATACAACTTTAACGGTCAAGGTGCAACGCAAACCGGTTTCTTCGGTCGTCTCCAATTTGTTTCACCCACACCTGCCCACATCTGGTATCAAGCAATAGCCTGTGGTGAACCGTCGTGCAACATTTCAAATCGGCACATGTCAAGGTCAAACTTCTAGGTCAAATGTTAGCTTGATTTATTAGATGGTGACATTGAAGTCATATTGACCGAACAGGAGAATCGGTTGCATTCGCCTCAATTTGCATCAAATGAGGATCATTCAATGTGGCTTGCTATGCAGTATCAGAAAGCTAAGCTATCTATTTTTCAAGAGAAAAGGCCAAGCTGATCCTTCGATCGCCTATTTTCTTCTTTTTATCTCAAACCTATCCAAATCTGACATCAGGCAATAATCAGTGGTGAACACTCGAGTAACATTTCAAACCGGGACAGGTCAAGGTCAAAGGTTTGATTCAGTTCTTCGATGTCCTCGCGTTTCGTCGTTATTGCTTCAATTTGCAGAAAATGGATGTCATTCGTATTGTGTCACTCGTGTTGTCTTGTTGTGCATTTTCAGAAAGTTTAAATTTAGAAATAGTCTTGACGGCTCAAAATGTCTTGACGGCTGATTTCTTCGGTTGCCTCATATTTTTATCTCTTGTATGGCCATTTTATGAGCCATCTTCCATATTGACTGAAGCGATTGTATCTGAATACGCTGGGTTTCGACAAGAGACTTTGTTCGAAAACAATGATCTCGTCTAGGTTTACATTTGGGTTTATTTATGTTTTGATTTCATTGTTTTTTTTTGTGCGAGTATGAGAAGTCCAACTGTTGGCCAACTGGCCAAAATACTGTTGCAGAAGCATGGATCACGAATACAGTTGCTTATAAAAGGAATAGTTTCGATGTCAGGGATGTGTTGCTGATTCAATAATTGTTCCCTATTCATGTTCCCATAACTAATTGTAGATAATCATAGATGTGTGGGAGGGATTCCAGCGTCCCAATCTACCTCCTTCCCCACCACTTGTGTACATCGTAGACATCTCAAAGGGCCCGTTATTATTTGCAAGGGGTTGGAGGCGTTCTTAGGCTCCAAACAACACCTACAAAAGTTATGTTGAATTTTCTGTCTCCTCCAAGACAATAGCGTAGAGGAGTGCGAATGGGCCACTAGCATGGTCCTCGGGCCGTGTCATGGACCCGTAGAATCCCAAGAATGGGGTGACCGATCCAGTCACCCTCTTAGCTACGTCCAAGTTTGTGGCACTGACTGTGAAGATCAGCAGCAAGGAACGAATGATGCCTTCCCTTCCTCAGGCTTCTGGCTGCACCATTAGATGTTTTGCATGTGCATGTACGGACATCTAGTGCTTTACAACATTAAAAATCATTTGTTCCGAGCTAGGACAATTTTGTCGACGTAAAATTTAAACGCAAGCCCAAATAGCCTTCATCAATCCACCAATCGTTTTACCTCCTGAGCTCTCCACTGGGAAGGTTGACATTTCGACATTCTTAAAGTGTATATTAGAGGAACCTGAGCTGTCCAGTTTCGATATGTGTCCAATAGATTTCGAGATGGAGGGGATAGATGGGGTGGGGGGATCCACCCCATAGATTCAGGCCTAAACGAGCCCCACTTTAGTAAATGTAATAAATCCACCGACACCTTCTTCTTAATACAACTACATTTTAAAAATATTATGAGCATGCCTGTGCTCTAACGTATGGTTGCTTACGTGGAGCTACTCCGAAGTACGCTTGTGCATGCAAACATGGGTAAGTTCCCTTGCATCCGTGTATGTACATTTCCGCATATTCACGTACATTTGCGCTGACCTATATTCATATACGCAACTTTGGCCTCCATACATTTGCGCTCACTTACATTTGCGCATGTGTGCTTTCGTGCTTACGTAGACTTGAGTATGCGCACAATTGGCATGCGTATACGTCAAAGTACGCGAAGCCAATGAAGTACAGCACATTCACACAAACTGATTCGGCGGGCGCACTTTCCGGGATCATCAGGTGACTCGCAGTGCATGTACAACATTCGGTGCTTGGGAACATGAGTGTCGAAACAACAACAAAAACAAACACTCAGCAGGGAAGAGGTGACAAATCCCTACCAATACGGGGTCAGACACAATCATTCCTGCGCCATACACATGATATCGGCCTGCCACCTTCATAATATGACGCTTTATTGGCCCTCACAACCTGGGGTGGAGGGCGAATGTCTCATCTTTTCCTTTTCCTAGGCCTGTCTATCATTGGGAAGTCGAAAGTTGTTTTGGGAGAAGAGGGACGATAGATTTCCTGGGCATGTTCTTTACAGTTAACAACATAAAACCCTGGCTTGCATAACACAGCCTATCTCGCGCCCAGCAAACAGTTTTCGAATCCCTCGCATAAAAGACGTTCTATGACAGTGGAGTTAGCATAGAACTGCTAAAGTAGTCGATATTATCCCATCTCTGTTGCTGAACCCAGAGACGTCTACAGAGTGGCTTTCTCCTGTTCTTGCCCCGTCCCCCCCCCCCCCGAGTGTTCCGTACATTCATCAGTATACAATGTGCAGTTCAGTGCACTGCCGGAGATCCCAGGAGTGGTGGGAAGGTTGGAAATAAATGCTGTCTGCTGGGTCCGTGGTCTCTGTTTCTGGGTGTGAAAACATGAAGCTGAAAACATTCAGCTTTCCAAAAAAGAGAATCTGGTCATCCACTGTTGCACGTCATGGAGTTTTTAGCTCGATTGGCCGATCCAGAGGGCCCGATTCTATTACGTTTGCAAGATATCACAATCTAAAGCTTAGCGGACATTTCATATGTCACACGCCGGGGATGGATACTACATGAGGGCGCATTGGGCCTAGACAGACCCGTTTCATAGCATGCTGGGAGATCATGTTAACTAATGGTACGGCATATCACGATTATGCACACCGTCATCTTTTTTGGGGGGATTGAGATCTATTTCAATGATTTAGTGAATATGTATTTTCTTATCATTACATTCGGGAGAATTCTATGGCCATTCGGAAGTCGTTGGAATTCATGGACACAAATTTGAAGTAACAGATTTAGGAAGTCTGCATTTTTCGCATAATTGACTGCGCATCGGACGCTGTGATGTTTTATTTCTTGAACGGGAATAGAATCGCCAGAGGTCGGTTGAAACAAAATGAAGGCTGCGAACACATGCCAGCTGCTGCAAAACTTGCACATACTTTGCGATACAACGCATACCGACCAATTATGTGATGGTTGGAATCTTCCATTCTGCTTCTAAACGGAACAGTAGCTGTTTGGAAGAGCTAGAAAACACAGAAGGAATTAGCCAAATTCTTACCGAATCACACACGTATGTTCCGATAACATAACTATAAGACAAGATTAAGACAGGAGAAATCTTAAATTCAGCTGCAATTTCCAACCGCAAAATCAAATGATGCTATACAAAAATAGCCCGAAGCTTTTCACTTCATCGCATACATTTTAACAAGATATACAGTGTCGGTGCATTCTGTAGAACTTTACCACCGTTTAACTGATTAAGCCGAGGTGCTTTAGATGTACGCAAATACATTCGTACATGATGAGTAATACATGAGTAATTCTTTCCTTGAGGATTTGGAACGGTGGTCTAGCCTGGTGGTCGCTTACCTACAAAAAGCAGTTGTTTCGTCCAGTAAGCGCTATTGCGACATAAAAAATTCCAACACCGTGGAAGTAAAAGAGAGCCAACTCGTAATGCACCTCGAGTGCACAAGAGGCAGGAGGCTATAATGAACTATAGGTAACCCGTTCTCGCAGGTTAATGCACATTTTCACCAGCGACACCGTGACGGTTTCGCGATGCGAACAATCATCGGATTTTAATCGAAAGAAAAAATGCTTTATCGGAGGAAATTCTGGTCCAACAAACATTCGGCTGCCAGCGGATTTTAAAGCAAAACACCCACAGAAACATACAATTATAGCGGAAACACTACAGCGGATAGGTTTGTACTCAAGATGAAGTTTCCACTTAGACATAAAGACATAAAGACATAAAAGATTAGTGCAACTCTGAGCCACAAGGGCCCTTCTTGGTTGCACTCTGTACACTGAACCAGTTGCCCACCAAATCTGCCAATCAGCCCTCCCTGTAATACTGAAAAGCAAGCCCTCTATTCTTATAATGATTGTCTATGCTGTTTTTAAAGATGTTCAATGTGCTGCTACTGACTATGTTTTCTGGCAGCTGGTTCCAGTGTTCCACTACCCTGTTGGTGAAGAAAGTTTGCCTTAACCTTGTTCTGCTGTGGTTAATTTTAATTTTGAATTTATGACCTCTAATTGCATCATTTCTGTTAAATTCAAACATTTCCCCAAGGTATCCCCTCTCCAGACCATTGACAAATTTAAAGACCTAGATGAGATCTCCTCTCAGCCTTCTATATCTAAGTGAAAACATATTCAATTTCTTCAATCTTTCCTCATATGCCAGGTTGCTTATGCCATTAACCATTTTTGTAGCCCTCTTTTGTACTCTCTCTAAAAGCCAACAATCTTTTTCATAGCTAGGAGACCAAGCTTGGATGCAGTATTCCAAATGTGGCCTGACGTATGCACAGTAAAGCTTCCTGATCACTTCCTCACTTCTGTATGATACATTCCTATTTATTGCCCCGAGCATTCTCAGTGCCTTCTTCCTGGCTTCCTTGGTCT
Organism: Imbricaverruca yamaguchii; assembly: GCA_034440575.1. NCBI lineage: Eukaryota > Metazoa > Arthropoda > Thecostraca > Neoverrucidae > Imbricaverruca > Imbricaverruca yamaguchii. Next base: position 646,852 of record JAOTOL010001574.1, read on the forward strand.
GTTCTGATGCCCCCAATTTTGTGTTTAGAATAACACCTAAATCCTTCTCCTGTTGAGTCACTGATAGCACTTGGCCACCCATCAAGTACGGAGCCTTCATATGCTGCTTACCTACATGCATGATTTTGCACTTATCAAAGTTAAATTTCATTTGCCATTCTTCGGACCACTTCACAAGTTCGTCTAAGTCTTTTTGCAGCGAGATATGCTCATCCTGACCTGTTATTGCCCTAAAGACCTTCAAATCGTCTGCAAATTTCAAAACTTTACTGCTTAGGCCACTTTCAATGTTATTTACAAATATAATGAACAGTAATGGCCCTAGTACTGACCCCTGGGGGACTCCACTAAGAACATTTTGCCATGATGACTTTGTACCATTTAGCATCACTCTTTGCTGTCTATCTGAAAGCCACAACTCTATCTATTTTAAGATGCTACCTGCAATACCATGGGACTGAAGCTGTATCATTAACCGTTTATGGGGTACCTTGTCAAAGGCCTTACTAAAGTCAAGATATGCTACATCAACCTGATTTCCCTGATCAAATTGTTCTGTGGCGAAGTTCAAAAAGTCCAAGAGGTTTGTGAGACACGATCGTCCTTTTCTAAATCCATGTTGAGTATCTTGAATCAATCTGCTACCTTCCAGATAACTAACTATTCTATCCTTGATAATTGATTCGAGTACCTTGCAGACTAGGGATGTGAGACTTATTGGCCTATAGTTTTCAACTTTCCCTCTTTCTCCTTTCTTGAAAATAGGAACTACATTTGCCCTTTTCCAATCGGTTGGAATTTCATTATGTGAAACTGATCTACAAAATATTATACTAAGTGGAAATGCCAGTTCCTTTTCAGTTTCCCGCAACACCCTAGCATAAATATCATCAGGTCCTGCTGCCTTATTTGGCTTTATTTTCCTGATATGATTGTAAACAACATCACTACCAATGAAATCAACATCATTTGTCAGATCCCATGTAACTGAACTATGGTGTACGGTCGGCAGATTGGTCATATCTTCCAATGTAAACACTGATTTGAACTGCTTGCTCAGCTCCTCAACCATCTCACTATCCTCACCCAATGTAGTCCCGTTTACTTCCAGTGGACCAATTGTGCTAGAAACTTTACTCAGCTTGTAGAAACTAAAGAACTTTTTACTGTCCCCATTACAGTTTCTAGCTAAATCCAATTCCTTTGCTCGCTTTGCTGCTCTGGTTTTTTGCTTGGTTGGTTATTTGGGCTTTCGGGCGCATCGACTGCGTTGGTCATACAGCGCCCATCTGGTTTTTTGCTTCACAGTGTCTCTAGCTTTTCGATACGCCTTTAGATTAATGACATTTGAGGCTTCTTTAAAAACTCTAAATGCAGTTTTCTTAGCCCTAATTGCTTTTATCACGTCTGGTGTAAGCCATGCTGGCCTTCCTACCCTTCTTTTGCGTCTTTGCTTTTGGGGGACATGTCTAATCTGAGTTTCCTTTAAGTAAGATTTGAACTTTTCCCACATTTCACAGGCATTTAAATTGGAGAATTCTTCTTCCCATCTGATGGCACTTAAAGCCGCTCTCATGCCGTTAAAGTCTGCTCTGTTGAAATTTGGAACCTTTACCAAATTATCCTTGATAATTTCCCCTATATGTGCCTTGAATCTAACTATGTTATGGTCACTTTTTCCCAGAGTTTCGCCTACAGTCAAGTCTTGAACCAAGTCACTTAAATCCGAGAATACAAGGTCCAAGAATGAACCATGCCTGGTAGGTTCCGATACAAACTGGTGTTAGACAAAATGTGTTGCCACGGGAGCTGTGCATACCATAATCAAAAATGAAGAAAATTTGTACTTTTGAATGATCTACATTCGTCCAGTACACTCTACAATTACCTACGTTATTTTAATACAATTGCTAATCTGAAAGCAAAGTTTTCAACAAAAAGTTTCAAAAGTTGCACAAAAGATGCGACATGGGGGCTTTCTCCGCCGGTATTTTTGGATATTTGGATATTAATATCAATATTTGCTATGGCAAAATGTTGTTTCCGAGAGGCGAACTCCGAATCACCAGCTTGAATTACATGCTTTTTTCGCCGTGTATCGTAAAAGGCGTGGAGCCGAGCTTAGAACTGACATCGCTCTGACTCCACCTCGGGTCCAGTCATTTGACTGTTCGGCAGCATGCATAATTGTTGGTTTTGTCACCTTGATAATCATGTACTGTTATTATATGCACACCTCGAGGAGCAGTTGGTCGGCTGTACTGATGGGAGGGGAAAGGGGAGCCGTTAGTTTTTAGCTCAATATTTGCAATGCACTGCCGTAGTGCCACACATGGTTAAATTCAGGGGATCATGTCTCCTGTCCCACCCCCGATGGTCCGCCGCCCGTGTCAGGAAGGGACTGTGGGCATGGACACTGCCATAAGCGGTGACGTGTTCCTGATTTCCTATGCCTGGCTGATTAGAAGAAGTGCCAAACCATAAACTTAAGGTGGCAGAACCCCAGCCTTGCAGAATATCTGCGTATTTTTCTTCTCTTTATGCAAAAGATCGTCCCATGTGAACAGTGTCTTAATTCACTGTCGCTTATTAGAAGGACTTCCCACGACGCGCACAAGAAGCCGCCGGCCTCCAGGCTCGAACCGCCTGCCTCCGAGTCGGCAAACCGACGCGCTACCAACTGCGCTACCAACGCCGAGTCATTCGGCTCGCTTAAGTTAAATAGTGTCGATGGATTTGACATGGGTGTAAATAACACCATTTTACACAATAACTAACACATTCATGTGGAAGTCTCCCATGATTATGGAAATACCATGAAACAAGCTTTCAGATAACGTATAATTTACACCACTCACGTATACTTGTTAGTCAGGAACGTACGTGGAAAAGTACCATTTCTTGCTGTCGTGATAATCTGCTGAACCCAAATCAGCGCCCAGATGACGTCCCCGGCTGCCAATGAACATTGACAGGGGCCGATATGACCTAGCAGTTGAATGCGTTGTAAGATAACGAAATGTTCTTCGCTCGTTAACCGAAGGCAGTCTCCACAATTCGTTCAAAGGTGCCCATAAAAGACCCTGCAGCGACTGAGGGAGCCAAAGGCGAAATATAAGAGGGGTCCATATTACAGGTGCCCCAGCTCATAAACGCTGAAGCTGCCGGATAAGCTCTTAGGAATTCCAGGGCAAGGTAGGCTAACAGATACCCCAGCCCACTCCTTTCATAATTGGTAAACGGGGCGGGGATGGCCGGGTGGTTAAGGTGTCGGGCTATGGGTGCCAAAGGTCCCGGGTTCGACTCTAGCGCCACTCAGGACATTTCCCAATCCCGCGGCCCACCGGCGAAACAGTGTGGGCGGCGCCATTAGCCGTGAATGTGCATAAAGTGTGTCGTGAACCAACCAATAAACATAATTGGTAAACGTAGTCCTAAATTATACCGCTAGGCGACGAGGTAAACGCCAAACGGCACCAGAGCTTACCTGCGTACCGACAGATGGCAGGAGAATGTGATGTATTGCTTCAATGTTTAATGCTTAACCTAAACTAACACCAACCTTTTTAACACGTCCCGTCCCGGGGGGGGGGGGTTCTTCAACCGCCCCCTCAGGTTTTTACGCGGATAGCGGACGAACGGCGCGCGACAGCGCGCCCAAATTTGGCATACCTTTTCCCGTATAAATTTGACATGCTAATTAAAAAAATTTAGGTCAGGTCATCTAGGGTCAACGAGTTAGTCAAGGTCAAGTGAGGTCCCCTCCAAAAAAGTTCAACCGGTCGCCACGCTTTAACGGATAGATTGTTTAATGAAACTTTCAACGTTTGCTTATCTTAAGGGATGCAACAAAACGTACGAGTGGAATTTTCTCCTTTTTTTATCGGTTTTGACTACATAAAAAATTTGCGTGTTTGCCAAATTGCAGTTGAAATACAGGATTCTGACTAGTGATCATTTTTTATTAGGGCAAGTTGACTTCCAACAACGTTTCTCGGTCTACTCTACCCATTGGAAAAGGAAAATTAAAGAAAACTTGAACTCAAAATTTTGAAATAAAAAAAAATGGGGGAGGGGGGCAGAACAAATTATAGCCCTGGTCGACCCCGCTGTCCTCTTATTCCAAATAAATTTTGTTTTTTATATATCCCCAAAATGAACTCCAGTCAAAAACATGAGACGTGAAAGCCTAGCCCCGCTGTTGACGTCACTTTCCGGGGAATTTTTAGGGTGGACCCGGACCCTACTCGTCGAGCGCTATCCGATGACACCTCTTTCGTTTTCGTGCGATGCCTAGTTTGGATTTTAGAGGGTGTCTCCAGCCGCCCCCCCCACGAGACGGGATGCGAGGATTTGACCGGAAAGACGAAAGACGGGTTAAGCAATGCAGCCACCACACGCTCCCGCCTTCTCTCGATACGCACGTAAGCTCTGGTGCCGCTAAGCACTTACGGCGTCGTCTAGCGGTACAATTCAGAACTATCCTTAGTACGTATCGATACATTTATGTGACCTCACCCAGTCTGGTATTTTATCAATTACGTCACAGGTTTTGTCACCGACTAGCATAATTATGGAGCGTTGCATTCTGGATAAGACGTCTGCGGCGGATCCAGAAACCTGATTTGAACAATTAAAAAAAGTATGTACTATTTCAAACTCAAGCTAAAATTGGACGTCTGTTCAAACCAATATAATGATGTAACGCAATGATAAATATCGAGAAAATTTCCTTTGAATGCAAAGTATAGGAAAACCAGCATCTGGGGAATGTGATGGTTCCTTTCTCCTGAATCAGCCTTTGCTTGGCAGGCCTAACGTCGATATTGCCAAGTATTATAAATATTGGCACGTGAAAATGCCCAAGCTTTATGATGTTCAAAAGGCTGATCAAAGGGGTACGGGTGGGGAGGGCCGCTAGCCAATCGCGAGTTTCGTGGCATCTAGACAGTTTATCTCAATCGACGGCCTCCACAAGCAAAGACGACCCAGAGCCAACAGAGGGCTCCAGAGTGATTAGTTTATTTATTGGGCGGCTCTCGATGCATTTTATGCCGATCACTGCTAATGACACCGCCCACTAGTGCGAGTGTTGGACCCGGGACCTTGCGTATCCAGAGTTTAACACTTAAACCACTCGGCCATCTCACCCCTGAGGACACCTTAAAATGTGTGTAACCCTATCACACATTTTAGGCGCCGGTAGATGTACGTTACGTGCCGGTAAAACATACATCCACCCTATGTACGTTTAATCGGCCCCTATCCACGGGTCCAGCTAGACGTACATCAAGCGCATTCATCAATTGGACGCGAAACCTTCCTAGTTTCGAAGCACGTGCATCAGATGTATTTCCGCGCGCTTCCGAAAGTTAGAACGTCAGATAATTATCTTATGCTCCACAAAACAGCGCCGGTACCCAATAAGACGTGTATTGGCAGGGCGTGGCATAACTCTGCGCCGCTAAGATGCGCACCAAACGCAGCCGGTGCTTCTGACGCGTAGCGAAGGAAGACTACACACGCGTCTACTTGGGATCACTGGCGAACGGCCAGTACTTGTGTGACCTGAGCGCTTCAAGGGCGCAGAAGCGATGGCACCGGTCGCACGAGTCGATGGTGGCGAGGTCGGCGGCGCTCAGCTCGAAGTCGAGGATGTTCATGTTCTCCTCGATGCGGCTGGGTGTCACCGACTTGGGGATGACAATGTTGCCGCGCTGCAGCTGGTAGCGGATCAGCAGCTGTGCCACAGTCTTGCCATAGCTGTCGGCGATCGTCTTCAGCGTGGGGTTGGCCATCACCTCCGCGTCGCCCGGCTTTCCCCATGGTCTGTGGATAATGGTGCGATAACTGGAGAATACCCCCCCCCCTGATCTGTTATCGATATTAAGGCCGGGAACGTTTAACTTCGTATAACTGTGCTGTATTATAGCAGAGCGATGTAAGCACGACAACGATTGTTTACCCGACTGCCAGCTCGGCTCTGACGGCAGTCAGCTGTTTTAGGCAGCTGAGCAGGCTTGCGGCCACTAATTGTTAGCAAGCAGCGCTGCACTATACACCCCCCATCACAGGCCGACGATCCTTACAGGTCGACTGTACATATGGTATTTACAATGTATGTGCATACAACATTTTCCCGTACGTTTTGGGGTGGGATATAAGTGCCCTCACCAATCAGTCAACTTACTTTTCAAAACGAAAGGAAATATCGCATATCTACACGACCGCGCAGCCCCCTCACCCTCCACGCAGTAACTTTTATTCCCAACACCCCGTCAGGATTTTGCGGCTTGAAGTCTGCCAAGGACCAACCAACCGGCTGCCCAGCCTGACTTTCCTCCGCCCCATTTGAATGTTAGCTGGATCCGCCGTTGAACCTACCTGTGCCGGCTGCTGAGCCTACCTGTAACTGCCACTGAGCTCACCTGTAACTGCCACTGAGCTTACCTGTAACTGCCACTGAGCCTACCTGTAACTGCCACTGAGCCTACCTGTAACTGCCACTGAGCCTGCCTGTAACTGCCACTGAGCCTACCTGTAACTGCCACTGAGCCTACCTGTAACTGCCACTGAGCTGACCTGTAACTGCCACTGAGCTGACCTGTAACTGCCACTGAGCTGACCTGTAACCGCCACTGAGCCTACCTGTAACTGCCACTGAGCTCACCTGTAACTGCCACTGAGCCTACCTGTAACTGCCACTGAGCCTGCCTGTAACTGCCACTGAGCTCACCTGTAACTGCCACTGAGCTTACCTGTAACTGCCACTGAGCTTACCTGTAACTGCCACTGAGCTTACCTGTCTGGAGTCCCCAAGGGGCTGTAGGCAGTGAAGGCAATGTTCTTCTGCTTGCAGTAGTCCATCAACTTATTTTGGTTCAGATAAGGATGGCATTCCACCTGGAGAACCACATGTGCAGTACCTGGTATAATTCTTAAATATATAATCGATCAGCGGTACACGTTGTCACAGCTATTGAAAGGAGGATAACAACAATAATAGAAGTCCACAGGCAGTGTTTCGGAATTTTACGTTCTGTTTTTAACACTTGTTTTTACTGTTTTTAACGTTCTGGAATTTTAACACCATCGAGTTGTATGTTGAATTCAAGATGACATTTTCGATGGTGATGCACCTGGCAGACTGGTTTATCATTGTTCAAAGATAAACAATTTGATATAAGCCTAGTTGGCGCAAGAGACAGCAAATCATGATTTATTTTAACTCAGAGGGGTCATGCTTTATAAAAGTAGCCGTATCATCAGCGTACCGAGAGATGGATTCCGGGACTTCCATTAGGAACATCATTTACATAAATTAGGAACAACAATGACCAATAATAGTCCTGGGATTGACCTACCGAAATGCTGCGAAACTCGAGACAATTATTTCTTCCCACAACCTGCCACCAGATGTTGAGGTGCGAATTGAAAACATATATTTAAGGCCTCGATTAGTATGCAGTAGTTAGATAATTCAGCGGAGAACCAGCTCCATGAAATTTGCCGCACGGTAGCAGCACCATTGCTAGTACTCTTACGTTGTACCCCGCTGCGCAAGATGCGTAATGTTTTACCCGCCTTTTCTGGTATACTGTGGTCGTTGCAATCCAGCACATAAAGTTAGGGGGAGCCACACCACAGGAAAATGACACCCTAATGTGTACAATGTGTGTTGTACCTCGCGATCCCTACAGCCGACACTGCACCACATTGTCTGGCCCTCGTCAATGGTCTCGGACCGGACCACCCGCCCCCTCCCCACCAGTGGTCTGGAATTGAACCACGTGCCCCCACCAGTGGTCTTGTACCAGATCGCCCACCCCTACCAGCGGTCTGGTACCAGACCACCCTCCCCTCCCCACCAATGGCCTTGGACCGGACCGCCTGCCCCATCTGTGGCCTGGAATCGGAATACCCGCCCTTCCCCAGCAGTGGTCCGGATCGGACTACCCACACCCACCAGTGGCCTTAGGTCGGATTACTCCTCCACCCACCACCAGCAGAGGTCCGGGATCGGACTACCCCCACCCACCACCAGCAAAGGTCAGGGATCGGGCTACCCCCACCCATCACCAGCAGAGGTCAGGGATCGGACTACCCGCACCCACCAGTGGCCTTAGATCGGATTACTCCCCCACCCACCACCAGCAGAGGTCAGGGATCGGACTACGCCCACCCACCACCAGCAGAGGTCCGGGATCGGACTACCTCCACCCACCACCAGCAGAGGTCAGGGATCGGACTACCCGCACCCACCAGTGGCCTTAGGTCGGATTACTCCCCCACCCACCACCAGCAGAGGTCAGGGATCGGACTACCCCCACCCACCACCAGCAGAGGTCAGGGATCGGACTACCCGCACCCACCACCAGCAGAGGTCAGGGATCGGACTACCCCCACCCACCACCAGCAGAGGTCAGGGACCGGACTACCTCCACCCACCACCAGCAGAGGTCAGGGATCGGACTACCCGCACCCACCAGTGGCCTTAGGTCGGACTACTCCCCCACCCACCACCAGCAGAGGTCAGGGATCGGACTACCCGCACCCACCACCAGCAGAGGTCAGGGATCGGACTACCCCCACCCACCACCAGCAGAGGTCAGGGATCGGACTACCCCCACCCACCAGTGGCCTTAGGTCGGATTACTCCCCCACCCACCACCAGCAGAGGTCAGGGATCGGACTACCCGCACCCACCACCAGCAGAGGTCAGGGATCGGACTACCCCCACCCACCACCAGCAGAGGTCAGGGATCGGACTACCCGCACCCACCACCAGCAGAGGTCAGGGATCGGACAACCCCCACCCACCACCAGCAGAGGTCAGGGATCGGACTACCTCCACCCACCACCAGCAGAGGTCAGGGATCGGACTTCCCGCACCCACCAGTGGCCTTAGGTCGGACTACTCCCCCACCCACCACCAGCAGAGGTCAGGGATCGGACTACCCGCACCCACCACCAGCAGAGGTCAGGGATCGGACTACCCCCACCCACCACCAGCAGAGGTCAGGGATCGGACTACCCGCACCCACCACTAGCAGAGGTCAGGGATCGACTACTCCACCCACCACCAGCAGGGAGGACTCCCGCACCCACCACGGCGGGGATCGGACTACCCCCACCCACCACCAGCAGAGGTCAGGGATCGGACTACCCGCACCCACCAGTGGCCTTAGATCGGACTACTCCTCCACCCACCATCAGCAGAGGTCCGGGGCTCGGTGGCTGGTGTGCAGCATGTGCTCCGTGTAGCGACACATCGTGGCGAGGGTCGGAGGGGGATGGGCGACGGCGACAGGACGACAGCCCACCTGGTTGACCGCGATCGGCACCTTGGCCACGGCCAGCACACGATCGATCTGCTCCTCAGAGAAGTTGGACACACCCAGAGACCGCACCAGCTTGGCTGCGTGGCATTCCTCCAGAGCCTTCCACGTGTCCACGTAGTCCACGTCAGAGAACAGGATGTTGCCGTCCTTATCCTTGGGGAAGATCTCGCCGCCCTCCTGGATGCATAAGAGCAGGGCTGGAATTCTAGGAAAATTACCACCTTGTTCCCATGACCCCCTAAGGGGCCACAAATGGTCCAGTTTGATAAGAAAATTCCTAAATATAAATCAGGATTGGCATGATGCTGGCATAAACCGGGGAATAGCAGAACTAGCAAACCCATTCCCTGCCAAGACGACAATATTAAGCAAGAGAACGCGGCAGGTTTGTGATTCTGGACCCATAGGTTCTCGGATTCCAGAGATATAGGTACATCGTGATCGGGGTTCAGTTTTTGTTTCAGCAAAGGAAATGTTTTTTTACCGGTGAAAACCATAGTTATTGCGAATATTAATTCTTGGTAGCATTTCGCCAAGCCTGATCTATTAATATATTTATTCATGTTCACTTACTTATTTCACAATGCATGCCTTCCACGTACAGTAGCTATTATGAACAGTTTGGGTATAACCCAGCTATTTACAAAGAAAGGAGAGATATGGGGTTAATAGTGCGAGCAGCGCAGCAAACCTTCATACACCAACGTAATACAACACCGGCACCACTGCCTGCAATACACACCATATTCGCTACACGAGCAAAATGAGTAGTTTCTAGAGGTAATAAGAAAGAAATGGCTTCAAGGCGAATTAGTGGTGTACACCTCTTTCAGTCTTGTGCGACTAGTGCTGCTCATGGAGGTATGACCGTGCATGATTTTTTAAGTTTAGCATCCTCAATGCTTTTGTTTCAGTAAGAAGTTTGTTATAGTGGAAGACTGACGAATATATAAATTTATATAGGTGTAGCGTGTAGGTCGGTCGGTTTTTATTTGATATTCCACTTCTTTCACTTTCCTTTTTGTTCTCGCTCATTTCTCACTCAGTTATTCAGACACACTATATGCAGAGGCAACAAAGAGGGCGAGGGAAGGGTTGGGCGAGCCACTGGGACGCGTCTGCTCGCGGCGCCGGGCTGAGACCAACTAAATGCTTTCATTAAATAAACGATTGTGCTTTTTAAGCTTGAGCTGTCATTTAAATTAAGTACAGGTACAATGTACAACTATGGAAGACAACAATGAAATCCAGCGTTCTTGTAGGTGTTTCATAATCCAATCGCAATATATAATGTCATCAATATATGCCACAAATCTAAAATTAACAAACACATACCAATAGACTACAGGTTCAAAAAGGTGGTGGTGATTAACTGAAGTTGTGGGGAGCTCACCTTACATCCCATAGGACAGTGTATGAGGTAGAGGTCCAGGTAGTCCAAGCCCAGATCCTCCAGAGTCTTTTTCAGTGCAGGCATCACTAGACTTGGAGAATGGAACGTATTCCAGAGCTGGAAATCGGCCAACGTGAAATATAGCCGACCAAAAGCAACACAGCTATAGTGCTTCGTCAAACATTACCAAGGCACATGGGGCCTAATCATTCAGAATGGTAGATCAACTGATCACATCTTATGGTATGCCGGATGGTTTTTAATTATACTGTGTCATCGGATTGTTTTGGAACAGAAGTCGAGCCAAAGAAGACAAACGAGGCATAAGTCTCAAAGAGGAAACCTCGCACCAAGCAATGATCGCCTACGAATCAAATCAAGTTCACGTGTCGGAATTCACGATTTCTCAACGTTAGAGGCTAGGTATTTCTCAACGTTATCCCCGTCGCCCGGTAGGCTTATGTTGCAGGGACCGTCGTGACCGGCAAAGGTCCGGTTGAAACACACGTGTTCCATATGGCATTAGCTATTCTTGTCGTGCGGTCAGAAAATAGATGGCCGAAATTTGTCTATCCGTACGAGTGAACAACTTTGCACAGGGGTCGCGAAGCCGAACTTACGCATGCAGAATTCGGTCTTTAATAATTGCGCTGTCCAGGGAGACTTCGGCATTTCACCGACTGCCATTGATTGCTGGCGCTCGTGCCCGTGTCAACGCCGGCCAACGTCCGTGCATGGGCGCGGAGATGCGTCGACAGACCACACCCGTGCCCTTTGTGGGTGAAACGCTTGGCCCTTGACCGCGCTGACCTTCAGACACTTGATGAACACCTGGTCGGGAATAGCCGGCACTTCTGCCTAGCCCCTCAGCCAGTAGGCTGCCAGGCTGTTACTATCCAGCACGATCACCGCCCAACGCTGCAGAAATGGTCAACAGACCACGACCGTCAGCACACCCCAGCGAACGTGCCGCGGCTCCAGCCAACGCCACAGCACGCCGACGGCGCCGACAAACCAATACACACACGCTGGTCCGCACTCACGAGATCCTTCCGTTGGGAGGCTCGCTGAACAGCGGCTGCGCCCCCCCTCCCGGTCAAGAGTGAGCGCAAACATCCCAGGCAACGAGCAAGCAGATCGCTGGCAAAGCCAGCCTTAGCCTCGACCACTTATCCCAGCATTGACTATTGGATAGACGATTGCAAATGACTTACCAACGCCACGCATAACATCACCAGAACTCGTACACACAACACACCTCTACATCCCACCACTCCAGCCACACTCAACACCAGACCAATGCTAGGCACGTGAAACATAGCAACACAGTCACACCGTCAAAAGGAAGTCGCCCTCACCATACCTGGAACTGGTTGCACCAGACTAACAGCCTCATAGGATAACAATTATACCCACCGAGACACCTGCAACGCCACATTAAGCACAAACATCCTGCTAGATTGCAGTAGCTGACGCTCAATGCCAACCACTTAAGGCCTTCTGCCAAAAAGAGGGCACCATCCTCCCGTTTCTATCGCTTCTGTGTGACAAGCATCCAGAAATCCTACAAGACCTATTTGGTTATCTGTACGCCACAAAACTAGCAGGAGCATTGTAGACACCACACCATTAATACGCGCTTCAACCCGCACTTCAGCAAGGACTTCAACACGGAACGCATGCCGGTGCATACACTCTTAATATAAATGACACTAGGAGAAATACCCATGAATAAATGGGCATTTCTCCTGTAAATACCAGTTAATAAATGGCACCAGGAAAACATGAACCAATTTCCTTCCCCATTCAAAATAAATGGCCAACTAGCGGTGCCGCCGGACGCAGATGAGCCGACTTGCATCAACAATTAGTATAATGCAAAACTACCCAAAGGTGCCATCGGACGTAGATGAACCGATTTCCCTAGCAATTTATCACGTAAAACGGTTAGCCAGAGGTACAAATAACGGAGATAACCATAATTTTAAAACACCGTATTAACCTCACACACAACCACACATGAAAGCATGCTGCTACTAGCCACTGCTAACAACGAACGCGCAGTAACCGGTGTGATAGGCGGTGCGGCCAATTGCCTCCTTGTTTGCATGGTAAAGATTCATCGGTGACATTCGACAAGATTAAGCTAATGTTGACACTGGCAAGATCACCTGTCTTGCCAACTTTCCCCACCCTAACTACATATCTTGCGGAGAAGTTAATTTAAGTGAAACTATCGACATCTAGGATATGTTTCACCGCCCATTCCCCGTCATCGACACCCTAATGTCACACACTATGACGACTCCCTCAATGTAAGAGTACACCCGAGTTGCTTACAAAACTCAACAGTTTTAAAGGCGGCGCAAATAACCCCTATGATGTGGCACACCTCTAAACTCACCCCCTCCCCCATCCCCATTGGCCCGGACGAAGACAGTGTCCGAGCCAGTCCTTGCAAACATTAGTGACCATCCGCTTCCAACGAATGGGTACAAGACGGCATCACCCGGCCGACAAAACTGCATCCAAGTAGGGAGTGAGCGGGACTAATCTGCGACAGGATATGAAGCCTGATTTGAGCGGCACAAGTCGCACGTATGTAGGAACACACGGGTGTACTATCGACAGGCGAGCGATGTAGGTACCCACGACGTTCCATTGACGGGCGAGCGATGTAGTTAGGTTAGGCGAGGGTGGGAAAACATGGCGTGAGATATCGCGTGCCGCAACGAAAGACAGGCGGAGGTCGTCCGCTCACTAGGACCACAATAGTCGGCGAGACGCATGCTTCCTCCTCGGCGGGGGGGGCGGAGCGGCACCTTGCTGGTGATGAAGATGTCTTCACGCTTGACGGTGCCGTCAGCAATCTTGTTTTTGATTGCCATGCCGACCTCCGGCTCGTTTTCATACACCATAGCGCAGTCGATGTGTCGGTAGCCGAGCGACAGCGCCGCCTCCACCGCCTGCCGCACCTGATCCGGCTTGGACTGGCCGGACAGAGGGCACAGGTCACAGGTGTACATAACCCGGCCTGGACTGGTCGGACAGAGGTCACTGGTGTACATAACCCGGCCTGTACTGGCCGGGCAGAGGGTACAGGTCACAGGTGTACATGATCCGGCTTGGACTGGCCGGACAGAGGGCACAGGTCACAGGTGTACATAACCCAGCCTGGACTGGTCGGACACAGGTCACAGGTGTACATAAACCGGCCTGTACTGGCCGGGCAGAGGGTACAGGTCACAAGTGTACATGATCCCGCCTGGACTGGCCGGACAGAGGGCACAGGTCACAGGTGTACATGACCCGGCCTGAACAGTCATATACGGAGGGCACAGGCCATATGTCAGCAGTGTACATGACCGGCCTGGGACCGGTCTGGACGGAGGTCCATTGCCGCAAACCCACTGAAATTATCGCACTGCCGCGAAAATAAACTGTCGACAATGCAAAGCCACATCCCGTAGGAGTCAACTCCCACACAGAAGTCCCAGAAAAGTCGCATTTCTACTCCCATGATAGTCGATTTGATGAAGTTGCCCGTGCATAACAGGACAGTTTACCTGCGTGCCTCCTGAGAGTCGGTCCGCCGTCGGTATCGGAGACATGACTGGAATGGTATCGCGCATCACCGACGTGCACCCCACGCGCACCGGTGGGGCGTTTGGGGTGCACAAATTTGGGGTGCATATGGCTGTAGGATGGCCGTATTGTAGCCATCTGACCGACTTGCACAGCAGCCGCACATAAACATACAGCGTGTTCAGACACTCGGCGACCGTGCGCTGGATGATTAATTGAACTTGAGGGGCGCTTAGTCTACCAGGGTCATTTTGCGCCAAGCCACCCGTGCACTTGACATATGCTTACCTTCCACGTGCCGAGGCCAAACATCGGCATCTCGTACCCAGAGCTCAGCTTCTTCGTTGGAAATTTTGGCGCCATGACGACCTGAAGAGGGAAACATACATCCATTCATATTCCACGCATACACCGCAAAGTGTATATGGCATTTTCGACGGATAACTTTCCAGCTTAAAATATTACATGTATTGAAATGTCGACCAAAATCGCAGCGAAGGATCGTTAAATTCATGGCAAAATAGGACTTATTTGGGACATATGGGGCGGTATTGCCTTTAAAGTATTGTATGTATACTGGGGCACTGAACTAGTGCATAACTTTAATTAAAAATCTGGTAAGTGTATAAATCGTTCAAGCATTACACAGCTTCGCTAGCGCAACTCGATGATCTTGTGAAGCGACAGGATGACGGTCGTAAAGGGTGCATGACCAAGTGAGTGGCAACGCCCGGAAAACCAAATAACCGGCCACGCTGCATGTCATCCTTTGGCATCCGGAGTTATCGTATTATCGAACAAAACTGATTTCAATACATAGTGATAAAGTATTCCTTAAATCACTCCGCATGAAGATGCAAGAAACTAGATGGACATTTTTATTGGAGTTATTGGAGGCTACAAGGCAAATGGACAGGAAAGTAGTGCTATGCATTGTGTGCCGGACGTAGTGACCTGGCTGAGCCCCAAACATTTGTATGCCTAGATATTAGGCATATGGGCATGCACTAGATCAAGTCGAATTTCGAGTGTGGGTTGAACTGCTCTGGCCCCGCTAGTAAATTTTGGCGAAGCCTCAACATTGTGAGCAGACACTGTATATGGAACATCCATATGGTTATTTTTTTATGGAGGACAAAAGACGTATTCGAGATTCTGCAATTGAAGCATGCACCCATACGCCGGAAATAAAACAGTATTCGAAATGGCATATGTAATGCAATTTTTACTCGAGGAAACGATCGCGGAAAAATATGCACGAGAATGAAAAATTGTCGGCATCGACGAATATTCCCCTAAAAATGGAGAATTGCGGATGACTGAGTCGGCCCTCTCCCCTCCCATCCCAGTCAGAATATCAAAGTAGGCAGCGACACTCAAGCTGGACAGTCTACATAGTGTATACCCTCCATTCAGGTCTCGTTCAGCTTGTCAATCAATGGAGGACTTGAAATCTCGCTCCGTGCCGGCCTGCTTGCCCGAGTTATCCTGCGCATGAATACTGGTGTATCTTCATGTACTTGCTGCACGGCATAGCTTTACGAACTATGTCATAGGTCAGATCCTCTACCCCTGACCAGTAGAGCTTCTCGCCCAGCACCGTAGCATATCCTTAGATGAGAATCCAGATGGACGCCATCAGGTCGCCGTCATTCATCGATAAGAGTGGGACATTTTTCGCATGTAGAGCGTACTGCAGACACTCCGTCTGGGTGTACTGAAATATACCTGGAGTCAGCAGCTCTTCCAGGGTCCCCACTGGCATTCATCCACTCAGGGAGTTGGATGTTTTGACGGGATGTGCATAGACAAATCGCACGCATTCTCCCCTCTAGTGTACTCGGGTGAAACATGCGGTCATACTGGGACGTTTTTATCCGTGCGTCGCTGCTTTGCTGGGATCCTATCAGCAGACATTTTACATGGAGGATCTGCCTGTTCTGGCTCATCCAGGTCACGATCTATCTGCACTTCCATGGTGCCATGAGTATTTTGCACTTCCGCTGGTCCAACGTGATAGTCAGCCAGCTCATCTGCGTCACTGAGCTTACAGTCAGGTTGCACGTTCACGACAGTCAACTAGTCTTCATCTTCCAGATAGATGTCGCCGATCATTTCGACGGATTCGCTCGCAGACACACCGTCGCGCTGTCCACGACATGACGCCGACCGCGGCGGTTCCTGCGCTCACCAGTACCAGATTGTTTACCGACGAAATAACGCTAGTGCCCTCCCATCCAGGGTCTGTTCCGGTGACCCAGTTCGGAATAGGTTGAGCTTCGGCCAGAAGAGGTCTTTCAGGTCGAAGAGCGGGAACGACCGGTAGAGTTTTGTCCTATCAGCTGGTGGTGGTGATATGGTTGTAGTGTTATTTGGCGTATATGTGCAAATAGGTGACATTCTCGGTCGCTTGCTCCGATCTTGCACGTTACAGCGCCGATATATATATATTGATTGCTATACTTTCTGTTGTGAAAGCCCGATGAATCCCACTGTGCAGCAGCTATTGGAGGATGAATAAAACATGATGCAAGCTATGTTTTCTTATTCTTACTCCGACCGGGAAGCTGACGCACAGTGGATGGCGATGGCTTGTGCTGCTTCAGGAGCTATACAATCATTTATTTCGGGGGCGGAGATCCAGACATTTTCAAACGCTTGGGAGGCAGGTATTCGTCTGGAGGGGAGCCATTTCCTCAGAAGGGCGCTGTTGCGGTAGTCTCTCGACGCTCTCGTTCAGTAAAATATTCATTAAGCGGGGGAAGGGGACTGCACTGGAGAATACTGAATGAGTGTATTTGGGCTTGAGGGCGCATCGACCAGGGTGAATGAGCGTATTACTCTGAGGAGGGCACCTTGGGACGAAAGACCGTTTAGCGAGGGGCATTCGAGTAGCACGGTGTACTTGTTCGAGCAGAGGTGTTGCTTTATGCATTTGAGTGAGCAAGCGACAACGTTGGTTTTCTCTCCCAATGATTTTAACTGCTAGCTAGCATTGGACCCCATGGAATGTTCCCTCAAATCCACTTTAACTGGCCATTGCTTTCACATGCTCCCAACTAATTCATAAATATTCAAAGCCCGTGCGTCAGAGGGAAACCACCTTCCCATGTGGAGGACACACGGAGCTCCTCCACCAACAGCCACATACACTGATGCAAAGAAAAAACACTGATGCATACCAGTAAACGTGCCCCCTCAAAGGCATGCAAACTTGCATACATGTCTGAACCTACAATTTACCCATCAAATTTAAAACATCCATCTCCAATTTCCAATTAGACATTGGATGCTCCCTAAGTGCACTGGAGACAAAGTTTTGTTGTTGGCGACATAAAACATGGGTGACTGCTCGTATCCATCACATATCCCATGTCTCTTAGATTTTTTCCTAAAAATAGTTATAGAATAAAGAAAGTGCGACTTACACAACCCGATGTCTGTGCTCTTAGTGTAAGTCAGGTTAAAAACTTCATTCTGAACGCCACTGTTGCGGCATGTTTGTCGTATTCCGAGTTTGCGCTTCCTCAACCGCCGACCGGCCGGATTAGATTTTCCTGATCAGGTGGAGGTTCGATGAGGGTAAACCTATTCCGGATGAGGCGCTGGAACGGCCGGTACAGGAAATGGATCCCCAAACTAATCTGGATGAGGTCGCCGGAACAAACCCACAGGCACTGCGCAAGGCAAACTGGTCGCGCGGGAGGCACTGCGCTCACCTTAAGCGCGACCAGTTCGCCCTCCGCGGCCAGCGCTAATCAGCGACCAGGACCAGTCTGTGCATTTGGTACCGCCAAACTTTAGCGAGGTCCAGCGCGGTCCGATCGTATGTCATGCAATTAGGCATGGCGTATGTGTCGTGTCGACTGTCATCGACATGAACCCAATAATTAATCACATCCACGGAAAACTCAACAAAAATAGTATCAATGGAAACATTTGACATTGTTTCTGCCAGCCTTAGGCTCCACCAAATACCGCCACCATTCCCACTAACTGATAAGGTGTCGACACAGAACGGTCAAAGATTTGCGACGTTGGAATGCCATGAGGCTGGTTCCCACCGCCTCATGTTCCGCTTTAAATATAAGGTGCCAAAAGGTACCACTGGCCCTTTAACCAAATAAATTGTTATAAAATAAAGTATAAATTGTTAACCACGGGTTAACAATTTATACTTCGAGCAGCAACATCTGCGTGTTTCGGGTAGAAATACCTCAATCTTGAAACACTTCGCGTTTCAAGGCCCAAGCACCGCGTTTCAGGCGACAACGCCTCTGTATTATTTACAGCATGTTCAATATTTCAAGCAACAGTCATGCTTCATGTTTAATCACCACGTTCCACGTACGGCATCCCTACGCTTCACGCAGGAGCATTCGGGTGCAACCGGAATTAAAACTTGCATTACCGTGCATGTTATCTCTCGATAATTTGAAACCTGTGCATGCCCAACATGTGTGCCGGTACCAACCCACGAACGAGACCAGCACGGGCGCTACTCACCGGAACAGTGCCAACTCCCGAGCAGGCGGCGACAGGACAGCCGGACGACTGACGCAGTGCCACACACTCACCGCTCCCGGGTCAGTTTGGCAGTGAAACGCGATAGCCAAGGGCGCACCCAGCGTCCAGTGTCGTAATGCAATGGCGGGCCCACCATGCTATGCTGCACGGAATGGAGGTGGAGGCGCTTCGCATGTAGTTTTCCGGATTTTGTTTTATTGTAACAGCATCATTTCGCCCATGCCATAGATCGTTTTCATACAATAGAAGAGAATAGACAGTTAAAGTTAGACAAAGAAGCTGCACTAGATTGAAGCCACTAACGTGTATCATTATGAAAGTAACAGCACCGAAAATCAACCCCAGTGCCCCACAGGGGTCAGCAATGCGCTCACGCGTCGCCAATTTCATCATTTTCCGCGACACACACATGTGCACTTTCTGATCATACCGCGGATTTTCGCCTTAGAATCTCTTTCAGACCGCGCATTCCATCCACCATGGTACACCTGCTGCAAATGTCCCCAGAAGCCCCGAATAGGCGTAGTTGAGGAATGCTTGGAGGATTCTGCGCGCCTGCTGTACGGGATGCTGTGTCCCTCCAAACTTATTAGCGCCTCCGTGACGCAATTTGCGCTGGCAGTCGGACCAAAAGTCATAACCGCCTTCAGGGTCGGAATCACACAAATGTCAAAGAAAAATATCGCGATACAACTGGTCCTTTGTATTGGCAGCACTTTGGCAGGCCACCGGATGCAACGCCATCTGGGTGGAAATGGTCACCCACGCTATAAGTTTACGGCGATATTTCCCTACGGGTCGACACCACATAGTATCTAGCACGTCGACGTCAGGTCCGATGTAATAGCTCACGCTTCGAGGCATCCCGCTGCCGGTAAACGTAAAATATCTCTAGTAGACGAAAATTAAATTCCACATCAACGATGCCGGTTTTGTTGGAAACTCTCATTACATCCGGAACAGCTTCCCTATTCAGTCTTAAGACACGTTGTTCATTGGCAGACATATTGGAGCGCTGGCCCTCTTCTTTATGTCAGCTTGACTGATTTCGAGCATAAGCTCGACTAATAACTAATAACTTTCTGATCAGGAGCCTCTGCCACCTCGACATTCTGTGTGCCAGCACGGACCGGTTCCCGTTTGTTCGGATACACCTTCAAGTGCGGAGGATGAAGTCTTCGGCGTTGTTCGAGTTGGACGTGATTTCTTCTAAACTCTTTGGAACATAGTGCATAAATGATTTGTGTACGCACAATGCTTTAAAGTTCTAGACAACATGTGATATTGACAACGAAGGTTTTTTGCATGAACGTTGCGACTATATCACGAACAACTTGCTTGTTTGAAGTTTATATAGCGACTGAAAAGTTTATAGATTTTGGCAAAGGTTATGTGAAAGCAGAACATATCCAGGATTGCCTCCTGAAAGTTTGATGCAAATTCATTCACCTTGCTGAAATTGACGGAGGTTAAAAACCAATACATCATCATCTAAATTGAGTGTGCGACGCCTACCCGCTCATGGTGAAGAGGGTCATACAAACGACACCACACCGAACTGCAGATTATAAAACGGCACCAAGTATTGAATTGGTCTGGAGGTTCGCGTCATTAGTTATTTACCTGGTGGACTCAGGGGACAGGTGAGTCTGAACTACAAACGCCCTAGCACCGATAAGCGTGGACGCTCTGCGGTGTAGCGGACATTGAAGCACACACAAGGTACCATCGGCTAGCCATTCACGTTGGAAACAGTGTGGGTCTGATACAGTGTTGGACAAACTAACATTTATTGGTGTCATGCATACCAATACTCCAGGATTGTGACTAGACTAAATGAAATATTTTGTACTCCAGAATGGAAAATGAAGAACAACATTGTTTGGTTGAGTGCTACCACTCAGTCCATACCTGAAAACAACTAGCAGTTTCAGCGATCCCTGCAAGCAGACCGGTCAATGACACAAAACATCTTCGAAAGGCAGTACAAACCGTGCCGCACATGTTCGTCGGTGTTGCGCTAAAAACGTTCGCACAACTGCCGGAGATGCGAGAAGACACTAAGTGTGTCAATATAGTCAATAATAAGTTAAATATTTATTCAATATTTATTCAATATTTATTACCATGTACTATATATTTAGATTAATCAATATTTATTCAATATCTATTTGTAGATATTTTCGCTGGAGTGCTCTCAAATAAGTACCAAAAATTCCTAGTTGACAAAGGGGGGTGGGGGTACTTGGTATTGCCGGAGTAAATACTTGCAGCCTCATTTGGCCATTAAGGTGCTTTGAATGCACAATCGAAGGTCATTTTGTTAAAGAGACAACATTTTTAGACATAATGCAAAAAAATAAATGTAATGCAAAATATCACTTCCATGCAATTAATCACTTCAAATTTCCTAAAAGCGGCCACGGAGCAAGCAAGTTCTCCGAGGCGATTACGCCAAGAAACCAATGCCATTTGTGCACTCGTGCATGATGGTCAAATATTATTTTTGGAAATGTGTGCACAAACATAAATCATGTGCCTTGAAATATAACTGCATTTGACATTCATCAGTGTCAGTGAAGGGTCCGTAATACTTGTTCAAATCTTATTCCGACCTATCTCCTGTTTGCCGGCCCGGTGATCAGCTGTACATGTAGCGCTGGAGTAAGCAAGTCTGACCAGCTCTATTCAACAGCAATAATAAAACTGACTGTTGTCAGTTTTACAGCTGCAATTTTATCTCCCATATAACCACTCTTGACCCATGCAAGTCTTACTTCAACTAAATGTTCTAGACATGAACTAAACAAGTACATCAAGGAACTTTTAATATTAATGAGAAGTGGTTTCAATAAGTTTTATCAGCTTTTTTATACAAAATAATTGTTTCTTGGTGGTGAGAATAAAACTATTTTAGACAGATTGTTTTAGTATAATTTTCACTAGACTACTTTATATTCCGAAACCCATATCCCAATAGGTGGTAAATAACATATTAGTGGGTGCACAAACGTTCTACTCAGTGGGTGTGTTGTGAATATTCATTAGGTGTGTGGTGTGAGCTGGTCAGGAGTGTCAGGAATGCATTTATAAACTTGGTGGACATCAATTAAGTATACGTTTGTTCTCATTTTCTCTACCATTGCTTATGAAGTTGGGTTATAACCTACCGATAAGTCCAATCCAATTGGGTGCATATAATATGGGTCCTAATGGCCTACTGCAGTTGGCCTGAGCGCGGCGCCTAGAGCTGACGTGTCTCGGTCGCTCGCCCAGCCTTTCCCTCGCCCTCTTCGTTGCCTCTGTATGCAAGGTGTGTGATACTCTGAGTGAGAAGTGAACATGTGAAGAAGTGTTCTAGTGAAGAAGTGAACAAACTAGTGAAGTGTACGAGTAAAAAAAAGAAGAAAAAGTGGCATAGTGATCTAAACCGACGTACTTATACGCTGCCCAGTTTACACAGCAGTGATTGGACTCCTACAAACTGAGTGTGTGCTGAAGTAACAGCGCCCTTCTCCGTAGTGACTGCCCTTCCATCAAGCATCAGCTACTGCCCGTGCCCAGTCTTCTTTCCTGCACTGCAGCTGAGAAGAAATTGATTGGACTGACGACTTGGTGCCGCTCGGAATTCCTGTGACTCTAACAACAGTGACGTCTACCTCCTATCGTCTATCTTCAGCTCTACCAGTCTTCCATCTTCAACTCTACCAGTCTTCCATTTTCAGCTCTACCATGCATACAGACATCATCAGGTTTCTGCTAACCATCGCCCTGGTCCAAATGTTCAACGCCATCACGTCCCCCGGTCAGCAACGCGCACGCAGCCCGTACGCGACGCCATCAACTACGCGACCTTGACTCCCGCCAGTCACCACCCTCGCATCTGCAGAACTAGAAACCAGACCGTCGGCGTTACCATGACAACGCCTAAGAAAACACGACGGGGCAGGCGCGGCGCCAGGGGTGGCAGACGACGGGGATCACGGGGCGGAACAAGCCAGGCGACGGTTCAGGAGCGCAAAGGGCAGCTGCACCTGGGACTCATAAATGCCCAATCTATGAAACCTAAGCTACTTGAGCTACAACACGACTTTCTTTCTTACTCTCTAGACCTAGCTGTGGTGACTGAGACCTGGCTGCGACCTAGCACCCCACGCGTCTCATTAACTTCCCTGGTTACCAGTTAAAACGTGCGGACCGGCCTGACTCTAGTGGCTACGGTGGGGTGGCGATTATCGCCAAGTCAGCGCTTACTATTACCGTTTTGAAAATTTATACGCTTCCAAACTCGAGCTCCAAATTAGAATCACTCTGGACCAAAGTCAAAGGTAAAAGCGGAAGGTACTTCATTCTGGCGGCAATCTATCGACCTCCTCGTAACAGTCTACCTGCCTTAAATGTTGACTTCGCTGAGCTCGAACGACAGGTTCAATTGGCGACACTGAACTTTACCGGCACTTTCTACCTCGCAGGTGATCTAAATTGCAATCTTCTCGACACGGCAAATTGCCCCAGCAAAACACACCTGCTTGAGTTCGTAAGAAACTATTCACTTACCGTGATAGTGAAGCGCCCTACATTCTCCACAGGCTCTTTATTGGATGTCATCATAACAAATTCACCCACCTCTGTCGACAGACCCAAAGTGAGTTTCTGCCACTACAGTCCCCACAAATTTATCACATGTTCAATTAAAGTAAACAGGCCTGCCTCAGTTAACACCGTGATAAAATCACGTTCTTTCGGACGAGTGGACACCTCCGAACTGACCCTTGACCTTGGTGAGATCGACTGGGTCCAGGTCACTGGTCGCATCTCAGTAACCGATAAATGGGACACATTGCTGAGATTGCTGACACCTATTCTCGACGAGCACCTGCCACTCAGAAACATCAAAATTCGGAACCCAACAGCACCACATGTTAGCGAAGCTACCAAACATCTCATGCATCGGCGAAATGTAGCCCTGCGCTTACAAGATAGAAACAATTACAAAATACTTAACCGACAAGTTCGATCAGCTATTAGAGCTGACTGTAGGGAAGAGATTAGCGGGAAGATAGCTCAAAAAGGCCCATCAGCTGCGTGGCGTGCTATCAAGCCTATTATCGATACAAAAAAAGGATCTCACAGAGTACAACCTCAGGTTCTACCTGAGCAGCTAAATAATTATTTTGTTAGTGTCGGACCAAAAATATCAGCAGAGGTCAAACTCCAGGCAAACATGCCTCAACACACAACTCCCAGTTGCCGGCTATCGCGCGTCTCTACCAGCTCCTATAAAGTATCACCCATATCTCTTGAACAGCTAGCCAATATCGTCATAAACATGAGAAGCACAAGTGCGTGCGGACCCGACGGGATCTGTATTAAGGTCATCAAATTTCTGTTCTTTTTTATCGGCGAAATGCTGCTTGACATTATGAACACATGCCTGACTACAGCTGATATCCCCTCCACTTGGAAACAGTCAATAGTAACTCCCATTCACAAATCAGGAGATCCTTCGGATCCCTCTAATTTTAGACCCATCTCACTGGTTCCGGTTATCGCCAAGATCACTGAGAGAGTAGTGCAGAAACAACTCTATCACTACCTAAACTCAAACCACCTACTGGCCCAAACTCAGCACGGCTTCAGACCACGCCACTCTACGGAAACCGCCCTTATCTCAGTCACGGACGAAATACTAGCAGCAATGGACCGTTCGGAAGTAGCTCTCCTTTGCATTCTGGATCTCAGTAAATGTTTCGATGTAATAGACCACACCAAACTGCTCACTAAACTTCAACTCCATGGAATCGATACCGACTGGTTTAAAGCATATCTGGGAGGTCACACGCAGGCTGTTAGGATCTCAGATCAACACGGAAACAGGCATCTCTCCTCCTTTCTCCCAAACAACATAGGTGTCTTTCAAGGCTCATCATTAGGTCCACTTCTCTATTGCATCTTTTCGAACGACCTCAGTCTGCACGTCCCGGAAGCACATGTCACCCAGTTCGCAGACGACACACAGGTACTCATCTCCGGTCGGAAATCTGATCTCCCAAATCTGATAAGTCAGATGGAGACATGCCTGAGCCAACTCTACGACTACTTCCTGGATAACGGCTTGAAGGTGAACCCGACCAAAACTCAGCTTCTTACTCTCGGATCGCGTCAAAATCTGCGCAATATTACCCCGATACGAGTGTGCTTTAGGGACGCCGTGATAGATGAGAAACATTCGTGTAAGAATCTTGGGGTAACATTTGATCGACACATGTCGTGGGATTCCCATGTAGCTGTTGTTGTCCGGAAGTGTACTGGGTTCCTTCTGGCCCTGAACCATCTGCGTCACATCTGCCGACCAGCACCCTCTTCATTATAGTCAATAGCCTAGTTATATCCAATATCCGATACTGCATATCTGTTTACGGGAACGGGTCGTCAGCAAATATCCACAGACTAGACAAGATCATTAACTTCGCCACTAGAGTCGTGTCAGGTCTCCGAAAATTTGATCATATTACTGATGTCCGAAACGAGTTGGGTCTCCTCACTGCAGCTGATCTGTACCTATTTCACAGTCTCACTTTGCTCCCCAAGATCATTCTGACGGGTGAGCCTACGCACATTGCCGGTCAAATCACTGCAAACTCTACCCTGCGAAGCCGTCACACACGTGCAGACGACCATCTGCGCCTGCCAGCCATACACAGAGAGGCTGGCCGCAGGAGATTTCTCTACTCGTCTGTCTTCCACTACAACAAACTTCCTACTGAAACAAAAACATCGAGGCTGTCTAACTTCAAGAAACATGCACTAGCGTATCTCCACGAACAATACTAGTCCCACAAAAAAAAACTTACACCATGGATATGTGTACACTACGAAGTCACCTTTAGGCCATCGCTTTCCTATCACTCATACAAGCCACTCGTGTATAGCTCGTGTTGCAAGTACGGTGTATGCAGTGCGGAAAGTGATATGGATATTGTATTATGTTGTCGTACGAATGTTTGTTGCGCATCTGCTCCCACCATTGACCACACATCTATCCTTTCTTTGTAAATATCTGTGAGTTCAGCCCAGACTGTCCGTAACAGCCACTGCACGTGGAGGACATGTGTTGTTAAATAAATAAATAAATAAATACTGACATAGGTCAGGAATGAAGAACCACAGATGTTCTCGACCGATGAACATTGTGAATTCAATTTAATGTGCAGTCTTGAAGTAGTTGCTGTTAACTGCACCATATTTTAGTTACTCATTTTTAGTGCAGCAAAATTTTGGACATGGCTTAGCTTGTGAAGATGTTTATGCATACAGAAATGCTAACATTGGTTTTCAGCCACACTAGAACAAGGTTAATTATCAGCAAGTGCATTGCTATTTTTTGTACTCCAGCTCAAAATGTTGTACTCCACTACCAAGAAAAACAATATGGAAATCTTACACTGGTCTGATAAAAACAAATTTATTTTCTCAACGGCGACTACAAATACAAATTTACCGAAGAAACTTCTGGGTTCCGTACATACCAAGTGCTTCATTTCAGCAAAGAACTCTGCAAGTGAGAAATCAGGCCATCGAGTTTTTGAAAATGGACAAGTTCAATTGATTCGATTGATTTCATTGAATCGAACTCATAAGAGTCCCAACCTCACATGACTTTAGCACTGGATTCTCTCATGCACCAAAGCTGAATCCTGAACTGGATCGTGGCTATTATAACGGCACGGCCGTGGTACGCGCCTCTTTAAATGCAATTCGTGGGGCGGAGATGGACGAGTGGTTAAGATGTTGAGCTCTGGGTATCAAAGGTCCCGGGTTCGACGCTAGCGCCGCAAAGGACATTTCCCAATCCCGCGACCCACCAGGGAAGCAGTGTGGGCGGCTCCATTAGCCATGAATGTGCATGAAAGTGTATCGTGAATCACCCAATAACCAAAATGCAATGTGTGCACTAGTTTTTAGTTACTTCGCACCGCTTTAAAACGTACTTATAGAGCCTCAGTGCAATTCCAGGGACAGACATCGCTTTAACATCATAGTAGCACGTATAATTACAATTTTGAAGGAAGTCCAATCAGGTTTTGATCTCTCTTGAGCCAATTCCATGGGGAGCTACGGAATTAACATGGGGGATGTACCGTTTCTACCATGCTCTCCGTTCCCATCATCTGCTTCTTGTTTTGGATGTATGCGCAATACCGTACTTAGCACGGGTGATCGTCGCTAGTGTACTGGCTCTACATGGAAATAAACGACACGAGCGCCATCTATAGTGATAGTGTCCCGACAAACACATGCGACAGCCTGCAACGCAATGCGACTACCATCGCGGCTCCATATGGATGTTCGGACCTTGCACACCTGAAAATGTCAATGCACATATGGGAAACGCACATGATATTTTTTATAGAAAGCGTTGGCTTATTGACAGCAGCGTGGTGCCATATACTACTAGAAAACATGGCCATGCATACTTCTGGTACAGTATTAGGCATACAAATCGAAGCTAACGTACATGTACTTGCAGCCTGCAGATACATGCAGATACCTGCAGCACCAAAATCTTGACTGTTTCTGTTCCTGATCACCTTGCACCAGTCTGCCGATTGCGAACACCAATAATCTGATCAGCTCATTATAGTACCTAGAGTAGCATAAAATCCAGGACTTCACAGACACAGTCTGTATTTCTGCCATGTTGTAGGTAAGTGGCATTAATTTAAACTGTGAATATCTTGCTTATGCCATTTTCCAAATAAATGACACGGCAAGAAATTGTGGTTAGTTTGTGCTCCAAGGGCTCACGTCTTGGAATTTCATGTTATAATACAATATTTATTCAAGTAGTTAATATGATGTTAAAGTTTAAAGATGTTAACATGCCACTCATTTTCTATGGAGCTGTGTATTTTTCAGATTGCATGCTAAATAACACAAAAAGAACTCGAGTTTGATAGTATCACATTAAAACAATGTTGTGTTTAATGTGACATATCCTAACCTAATATAATCTAACTAAATCTAACTAAATCGAACTGCTTTGTTTGCTTCCCTGATATAAAATGCATGCAAAACTTGCCTCAATAATACATTAAAGCACAATAATGTTAACATTGCTAGTTAAACATTAACAAGTCCAGTTCAAATATTGTTTTTGCAACTTGTGCTCAGGGGTTTCTTCTGTATAATACTTTTCATTCACACTCAGGGGCTACATCTACATGTTAACACTATGTTTACTTGGCTACATTATGAAAAGTGTGTTTAGTAGAAGATAAAGGGATGGGTTCTATGAATTCCATCTGAGCACAAAACTCTGTCAGGCTAGCAAGCTACTAGTTATGTGGCATGCTATATAAATATTGTATTGTGGTGGCTGTTAAATCTGCTTAGTGGAGGTCTACCTATACTACCTATACCCCTACAACACAAGTCATACCTCATCTTAGACAATATAAACATCTGGCCAATAGTGCAACCCATGCATTGATTCATCTGGCATGTGTTGTGGTAGCTGCCAAATCTGCCCTGTAGAGGTCCAACCATACCTCTGCAATACACTTTATACCTCACATTAGACAATATTAATATCCAGGCAATCAAATATACCAAGAATCAGGGCAAATTATCAGGACAATCAACAATCATTATTGCTTTGTTCATAAATAGGAAGGATAACATTTGAATGCATGTTCCCATGTCTTCAACTGAAGTAGGTTGAGCTGTCATTCACTCTACTGGTTTTTCATGCCTCATCCAAAATTAGTTTGTCATCAAACCTCCATTGGATGAGAAAAACCTAATCATGGATGGCATGTGTTGGATTGCATTTGGTTGTTACTTTCTGAGTGGTGGTGGTGGATTTGTGCTTTAGGCACATTAACTGTGTTCTTCATTTTGTGCCCATATGTTAGTTTCTATAATTGTACAATAATTTGCATTACACAGGCAGTGTCCCCCCTCCATTTCTGTACACTTCACATCTTTTGTTGAGGGATGACAACATGCATCTACATAGTAAAAAAAAATAAGGTGTTTTTAATGTTATCTGAATTATCACTCTGTGACAGCTTATTAATATCAGTATCAATTCAGTGTGGCTGGGTGCAATGAAGGAAAATAACACCATTACAGCATGTCATTGTACAGCTAAATACATATATACATATGTATACATACATATTAATATATACATACTTAGCTGGATATTGAGCTATCCAAACCTATCATGCATCTCAGTAAGTGCAAGTAAGTGGTAAGTTTTCTGATGTGCACAGGCACAGAACAGTACCATGCATATTGTGAACAAAGCTTGCACATGCATCCAGCTAATACATCAATAGGGAGATATTATCTGCATCACCCCAGTATGACTGAGGGCATTATTGCAGTTCAAGGTAACCAAAAGAAAGTTTTACACATATTTTACCTCCATGAAGCAGGCAATAAGTTGGTTTGGTTGAGTTAGGTTGCATTATGCTTTTGTTGTAAGTTAGAAATATATACTTTTTGAGCATTGGAATCTTGTTCACAAAAGAAGACACTTTTTGTTTTGCTTAAAAACAGCTCAAGCTATGTTAGATTAGGTTTTTCAATAAGTTTTTAAGAAAAATTTTCAATTTTCAAAAAGAATATATTTAACTGTATGCAAGGTTACACTAGGTTAGGTTAGATTATGTTACACATGTTTCTGCATTATTTTGAATATTAATTTTAATGCTATACTACCCAACTCCAAGCAACTTTTGTGTTATTTTGCCTCCAAACTTTTTTTAACATCTGGAGAAGAAACAAGTGGTTACATCACAACAAATGCATTCATGAACATCAACATTCCACTCTGCAATGTTGAACATTGCACTGACAAAAGAAATTCCAAGAAATCAGAAATTACTTGAGACCGGAAACTTAACCAACAGGGTACATCAAAATAAGCAGCATATGTCAGTTATAAAATATCCATGACATAGGATGGAATATACTACTTTCTGAACACTGATCAACACCCCTACCTATGAAATATAAA
Organism: Imbricaverruca yamaguchii; assembly: GCA_034440575.1. Taxonomy (NCBI): domain Eukaryota; kingdom Metazoa; phylum Arthropoda; class Thecostraca; family Neoverrucidae; genus Imbricaverruca; species Imbricaverruca yamaguchii. The sequence continues at coordinate 676,727 of JAOTOL010001574.1, forward strand.
TATCATGCTTCACAATTAGTCTTCACATCTAATTTCTAACAGTGCCTTATTGATGGTATCATCTTTATACCCACCATTATAAACTGTGATGCATGAATATCTTAGCACAATTACAGGTAAGGGACCACAAGACGACACTGATGACATTATTTCCTATATAGTCAGTTGATATGGATGGAAATTTTGCATTGTTCACTAAAATGGTTATTATTGAATTAAGCATCCAAAAAATAAAGTAGAAATGAATACAAACATCAATGGGCATGCTGTTGGATTAAAATTGTGCCTAAAAAACTTACAAGTTATGCAGAGACATAATATCCATGGTGAATTTCAACATCCTACTTGTACTCTTTTGGACATCTCACACCTAACAAACAAAACAAACATTATTATAACACTGGTCCAAGCAAGTAAGCAAAAAGCAGCATCAACAAACTAGGTAAATAGGCAATTGGACATCAGGACCAGCCACATAGAATGTGTCTTCAGGATGTTCCTCATATTGCCACCAGGGCTGCACAAAATATAACTGACTTCTATAGCCAAGGGAAAGCAAAGGGGCCCTTGAAGTGTAGACACAGAGGGATAACAGGAAAAATTAATATGCACCAAAAGATTGTGTTGAAAAGGCCACCGAGAACAGAGTTCACCATGGGGCTGCCAAGGGCTGTGAAGAGCAGACTCAGAACTGGAATGGGTCGTCCCGACTGGAAAAGCCCCTACACCAACCTGTATCAACCCGTTCTTCAACTACGATAGCTCCAGAGTACAACCAGGAACTGCGCAGTGGGAAAGCAGAAGCCTTTTATTATACGCCCCTTGCAATTAAATGGAATTTTGCGCGCAGTAACATACATCTATAAATGTAAGTCCTGCGCAAGATTTGAAACATTTTTTGACGGCGAGAGGCTACGACGGCGTTCAAGCCAGCGCGTCCTCGAAAGAGTTTCATAAATATTGTTAGGAAGACAAGTTAGATCAGTAGGAATATATAAACCAACTTTCGGGAATTTTATGGGGCATTATTAGTAAAGTTTTCTATGGACATACATATGTATGAATATATATATATATATATGTATATTCATACAGATGTATGTCCATAGGAAACTTTACTAATAATGCCTCCTAAAACTCCCTCCTTTAGTAGCTATAATAAAATTATAGCTACTAAAGTAAACCTCACACGCAGAATCACCAGCCGCAATTGCATTGATGAACCCACAGTTACATAATCATCAATGGAGCTAATTTTCTGCTCAAGTATCTTCATATCTGGTTAATATTTGGTTCTGCGACGTTCCGACCTCTCTTCTGTATTACTTTCGGAGTTATTCAGGAAAACCATGGGATAGGAAATGTCTCCTCCCAAGCCTGGGATTAATATGTTCGTACCAACAATTGACGTGTCTATACCAGCTAGGCTTATCAGAGTCCTACAGTCGCGTGCTGATTAATGGGATGCTTTTGGTTACTTCAAAAAAGAGGTGCATGATAATGTGTTCACTATATTTGTAAATAACATTGAAAGTGGCCTAAGCAGTAAAGTTTTCAAATTTGCGGATGGTTTGAAGGTCTTTAGGACAATAACAGGTCAAGATGAGCATTTCTCGCTGCAAAAAGACTTAGACGAACTTGTGAAGTGGTCCGAAGAATGGCAAATGAAATTTAATTTTGATAAGTGCAAAATCATGCATGTAGGCAAGCAGCATATCAAGGCTCCATACTTGATGGGTAGCCAAGTGCTATCAGTGACTCAACAGGAGAAGGATTTAGGTGTTATTCTAAACACAAAATTGAGGGCATCAGAACAGACCAAGGAAGCCAGGAAGAAGGCACTGAGAATGCTCGGGGCAATAAATAGGAATATATCATACAGAAGTGAGGAAGTGATCAGGAAGCTTTACTGTGCATATGTCAGGCCACATTTGGAATACTGCATCCAAGCTTGGTCACCTAGCTATGAAAAAGATTGTTGGCTTTTAGAAAGAATACAAAAGAGGGCTACAAAAATGGTTAATGGCATAAGCAACCTGGCATATGAGGAAAGATTAAAGAAATTGAATATGTTTTCACTTAGATATAGAAGGCTGAGAGGAGATCTCATCGAGGTCTTTAAATGTGTCCATGGTCTGGAGAGGGGATATCTTGGGGGAAATGTTTGAATTTAACAGAAATGATGCAATTAGATGTCATAAATTCAAAATTAAAGTTAACCACAGTAGAACAAGGTTAAGGCAGACTTTCTTCACCAACAGGGTAGTGGAGCACTGGAACCAGCTGCCATAAAACATCGTCAGTAGCAGCACATTGAGCATCTTTAAAAACAGCATAGACAATCATCATAAGAATGGAGGACTTGCTTTTCAGTATTACAGGGAGGGCTGATTGACAGATTTGGTGGGCAACTGGTTCAGTGTACAGAGCGCAACCAAGAAGGGCCCTTGTGGCTCATAGTTGCACTAATCTTTTATATCTTTATGTCTTTATGTCTTTACAACGAAAACGGACGATTGTAAATACCAACCAAAGTCACACCCTCTTGTATATATGCAAGAACAATATGACTGCCGAAACCGATCGAGGGGCTTAATATGCGTTCAAGGATGTTAGATTACTATCACTAAATCCGGCGTTGGGATGGCCTCAGTGATATTCGAACCATTGTGTTACATTTATCTTTATCAGCAGGCATGTCATATCCATACCTGTTCTTCACAGGCTATATGCTTCCGTTGCTGGTGACCGCCTCCATTAGATCGCCGGATGTTGGTGATCGGGCTGCCGTACCGAGGATGGACGACGGCCATGTGCTGACGTCGGCGCTGATAGCCTGTGCTGTGTGTCAAACGCTAATCAGGAACTCCCCGTCAGTCTTACGTGGCTGAGTCAGAACGGTCTGAACGGCGCAAATGGTAGTACTGTACGCATGTACCCGTGGGTGCAACCACTGGGGGAGGCTGGGGGACATGTCCCGCCCCTCCCCACAATTTATGAAAAGTGCCGATTTGTCCCCCTCAATCTTACCGTGCTCCCCCCCCAGCCCTCAGCTACTTGAGTGCCATCACCGCAAAATTATACATGATCATTTATAAAGTGGCAATATGTATATATATATATATATATATACATATATAAAAGAATCACCAGAAAAGCCGATCAACCCAACCATCATCGCTATGTCTTCAATTTTCATCACGTGGAGTCATTCAACGTGCCGTGTCGTACTCTAGCAAACTGTTGCTATATGCCATATGCCATACGCCATATGCCATATACCATTAACAATTTTTAGTAGCATGTACCGTTTGTACCACATCCACTTTAATAAATACACGCTTGTGTTGAAACATGCGCTTACGAAAAAAATAATTTGTTGACTGAACGGATCGTTAGGAGTCATGATCGTCGGGCATAATACCGGTGGCGCCGCTCTGGTGGTGGATTTGTCAAGGAGCACCACCAAAGTGGGCTGGCTCTGATTGATTATTCTGGTTTCTAGAGAAGATGCAAGCGATTTGGAATGGTCAAATTGGTACAACATTGAAACAAGCTCTCTTATGATGTGTAGGTCGTTTTATTATAAAATAATTTCACTCTGCCACTTTGCCCTTTATCGATGTCAACTAAGTTGATGAATCCATACCTGATGCTCCTGATATGCTCACTCCGCACAACTAATAGATGTTCACAACACACCCCACGAGTAGGATGTTGTTTGTTTGCAAGCCCAGTAAACCTGCTAATGTCGGCCCGCTGTCGGCATGTGGCCGGTTGAGTTCGGAATATCCGGTAGCGGCCATCACTAGCGGCATTGTGGGGTACAGGGGATTACACTGCCGCGTTTGCTTATTAGAACCCCTGCCTATGAGCTATACCTGCCCTGCACTGCCAGAACGAGGATGTCGAACTGGTCCAGTTGGTCTTTACCACCAGCACCAGTCCTCAGATTCTTTTCATACTTTTCTGTGGAAAGCAATTTTGCGTCTTACCCTGGGATGTGATAGGTATTTTTCACCAGAAGGCACTCGAGTTTCCAGCATGTCCCGGGTCGCGATGTGCAAGGAGCCGCCCATGGTTGCAGTGCTGATACTGAAGAGCGCAGGGATGGAAACGATTTCTTGCTTCCAAAGAAGTGAACGCTATTTATACAACAAGAAAATATGATACACCAAGTTGGACGTATTATATGTCATAATTATGGTACAGAAAATACCTGCTTTCATGCCCTGCCTGCGAGTCGTATACAACACTAGATTTCCCAAAGCTGCCAGACACATTGCATCTTTAATTAACTTTAATTATGCCACTCTTCCCAAGACCCTCCTCGCTGGATACCTACGATACCTGATCCACGTCTTTATTACTAATCCTCTCCGTTGTTTTAACTGTCAGCGCTTTAGCCATGGCAGCAAAACAAGCCGCCATACAGTCCGATGCTCCAAGTACGGTGAACCGCCCCATCCCGAATCCACCTTCTGCAAACCAGCCCTCTGCCTGAACTGTCACACCCCCGATCACCTGACCACATCACCCCTCTGCCCAGAAGAAGGAGGTCTGCGCAGTCAAAGCTAAGACCCGGGTGTCCTATCCCCAGGCCCGACGGTCTGTCGAGGCCACCTCCCCATCCACAAAATGATACGCCCAGGCGGCCACCATTGCCCCACCCACCCATCGCGTCAACGTCACTTCTACTTCGATGCAAACCGACATCATTCCCGGCCTAGTTCCACTTAAAAGCTCACACCACTGACCACACCGACACAAAACACCACGATTCCCAACACAAAGACCATTCCGGCTCCACACACTCAGGCAAATTCCACAAAGAATGCCAGACCCCCGCAGTCACCCGGCTGCGGGAGGAAATCCACGTTCCCCATCAGCGGGTCGCCGACCGAGCCCTGCGCGTCCAGCGACTGCCGACGCCCTCGTGACACGGCCGACTCCAAGCCGGCGGGCATCCTCGAGGGAGTAACCGGCCGCAGTGACCATGCCAAGGTCGCCGGTCGGCCGGACGGCTCGAGCGGGGTCCACCGCCGCCGTCCGCACTCAACACACACACCCACCTGAACTGCACTCCTGGCTCCGACATGCTGACAAACATTAGCACTTCTTTTCCCGATGTGTACGTTTTCACAATGGAATTGCCGTAGCTTAATATCAAGACTGGCCGAAATGAAAGTTGTTTTCAGTATTTTCTCACCTATCCCCATAGCACTCCAAGAAACATCGGTTTTGCCAAATGATACATATAACTTCAATCTTTCCAATTATTCACCTTATCGCCACGACGAAGTTCATGAATCACATCGCAGTGGCGGTACAGCACCTTACATGAACAATGATTTTACACATACACAAATTATACTTAATTCACCTGTAGAACAAGTAGCTTGTACCTTGCGTTTACATGGTAGGAATATAGATGTGTGCTCCATTTATTTTCCATCACACACCGACAGTACAAATATTTTGACACAATTAGAAAACCTTACAGCATATTTCAAGAACCCTTTCATATTGCTCGGAGACTTTAATGCACAAAGTCCAGCCTGGGATCAAGCACGTGCACATAGAGACACTCGACACCGCATCATTGAACAAATTTTGGACCGACATAATTTAGTACTACTTAACACCGGAGAACGAACTTTTTCCATTTTGGACATCAAACACAAACATATTTATTTAATTCATTTATCGATGTACTCCAAACTTTGCCCGATGATTTTGACTGGATCGTTGACACCGACATTCATAACAGCGACCACTATCCCATCAAATTAACATCCACATTTCCAACTGCGACCGATACCACACCCAGTTTTACACCACGCAGAAGAAAAACAAAATGAAGCCCGATTGGACAACATTTCAGGAACTTGCACAAATTCACTATAATCCCAACTGCTTGCGCCTGGACACTTACCGCGGAGAGGGGTCTCCGCGGGGCGGCTGGCCGCTGCCGGCCAGTCGGCCCCGAACTTCGAGACTGAGGCATGCTGAGACTGCGTCTTAGATCGCTGTGTGACTGCTGGAGATGCAACCGCTTGAATACTTGGAAGAATGTAGCACATGTGGAGACCGATCAATGTGAAAGTTAGAACTTTGAGCTAGTGAATTTATACCCGGGGTTTTATATGTAGCAAACGTCGAGGTCCTATAGCTATTCACTGAGCCAAAAGGAAGTTGTTTAGACGTGTTGTGAAAATGTCTGACAAGCTCTGTGGAGCAAAACTTCCCTTCAGGTGCAGCGACTATAACATTTGCTAAGTGCATCCTGTCCTGTCAGCCCAAATGCATTTCTTAGCGCTTATTTTGAGGGTGGCCTTGGCTGTGTTTTGTGTTGTCATTGCTCCTACGTGCAGTGATGCTCCAAGCACTGCCCAACTGTTTTGTCGGAAAGTAGTGCAGTGACGAAAAAAATTGTCATGCGAGGGTAGCTGGAGTCGGTAGGATAGATAAGCACAAGAAAAACTGTTGTGATTAATTCTAAAGAAAATATTGCAGGTCTAGTTCCAGGTTAATGTGTCAGGTATAAAAATTGTTGACTTTAGCCCGTTTGCCTACATAGTCCGTTGATTTTAATCAGTTGGTCACCCACACGTCATCACTTGGTCGTCCACACGTCATCATCTCGGCGACCCCACGTCACCAGTTCGGTGCCGTCTTGTGCGTGGGTGACGATAACCGGAGCCGCGATGTGTTGTTCACGCGGCCAGCAATTTCGGCACGGCCGGCGTGGCTCTGTTTTCCTCTATACTCGTCGATACGCCATGCATATTTGATGGCCGTGGCGGGATGGTCGGAACTGTGCGCGCCTAGCACAGGATCACACATCAACATGAATCGGCCAACTTGAGTTAAAATACGACCGTCGGACACGTCAGTGGCCTGACCGAACGACTCGCTGATGACCCGGCCGCCGCCGGCGGCGCCGCTCGCCGGAGCGACGTTTTGTTAATGGCCGGCGCCACCGAGTCTAATGGCCGGGCTCCGGGCTTAGTGGCGATCACCTGTCGGTGGACGCCCCTCTGCACTGGCGAGCGCGACGCGGCGATCACCTGTCGGTGGACGCCCCTCTGCACTGGCGAGCGCGACGCGGCGATCACCTGTCAGTGGCACCCCCTGCACGGCGAGCGCGACGCGGTGATCACCTGTCGGTGGGCGACCCTCTGCACTGGCGAGCGCGACGCGGCGATCACCTGTCGGTTGGCACCCCTCTGCGCTGGCGAGCGCGACGCGGCGATCACCTGTCGGTTGGCATCCCTCTGCGCTGGCGAGCGCGACGCGGCGATCACCTGTCGGTTGGCACCCCTCTGCACTGGCGAGCGCGACGCGGCGATCACCTGTCGGTTGGCACCCCTCTGCGCTGGCGAGCGCGACGCGGTGATCACCTGTCGGTTGGCATCCTCTGCGCTGGCGAGCGCGACGCGGCGATCACCTGTCGGTTGGCCCCCTCTGCACTGGCGAGCGCGACGCGTGATCACCTGTCGGTTGGCACCCTCTGCGCTGGCGAGCGCGACGCGGTGATCACCGTCGGTGGCACCCTCTGCGCTGGGCGACGCGGCGATCACCTGTCGGTGGACGCCCCTCTGCACTGGCGACGCGGTGATCACCTGTCGGTTGGCACCCCTCTGCGCTGGCGAGCGCGACGCGGCGATCACCTGTCGGTGGACGCCCCTCTGCACTGGCGACGCGGTGATCACCTGTCGGTTGGCACCCCTCTGCGCTGGCGAGCGCGACGCGGTGATCACCTGTCGGTTGGCACCCCTCTGCACTGGCGAGCGCGACGCGGTGATCACCTGTCGGTTGGCACCTCTCTGCGCTGGCGAGCGCGACGCGGTGATCACCTGTCGGTTGGCACCCCTCTGCGCTGGCGAGCGCGACGCGGTGATCACCTGTCGGTTGGCACCTCTCTGCGCTGGCGAGCGCGACCCGGCGACCAGGAACCGTGGGAGAGTTGCCGCTGGTCATTCACGAGCCTCCGCTGGTACGATTTGATGAGGCTGTACTGGAGATGTCTGCGTGATGGAAAACGGAATTTATACCGACCGGAAATACGCTGGTGTCTGCTGCACAGCACATGTTTACTGCTGCATATCATGCATGGCATTGCTGAAACGCTTACATCTCGTGGGTATTTGGAGTACATTCGGAAGGGAAATGTGGTTTTTCAAATTGGTCTGCATCAGATTCATTTATTCATTAGCACAACTCACGGTGGGGTTCTCGGTGCGCATGAGCAATTGTGGGAACGTTTGCCCTGCGAAGTGGGCAGCGTGGGAGCCTACAGTGCCGCTCTCCCAGCGTGACGGGTGAAAAAAAAGTACGGCACCTTGAAGTTGTCCCTCAACTCACCGGAGCTTCCGCAACTGTTGGAAGGAGTTATCGGTTCTTTTTAAGGTGATCTTACTGAATTCAGCACCTTTGAAATATGCACAGCGCCTAGTCCTGCCTATGGAAAATTTGGAAACAGTGCGTACCGGTGATTAGGGGCGCAGCCACGGGTGCCGGGCTGCGCCTCCGATACCACCTGGGAACAAAAATACCCAAGATGAAACAAGACATGTTGAGATTTTCACCACGCACAACCATAAATATTCGTCAGAGAGAAAGAGAACAACAGCAAGCATCTATTTTCTGTCGTTGATTGTGCGCCACCGGCAAAGCTAGACCGCCCGGCTGGAAGGGACGCACGGCGTGTTCGTCGCAGCATTCATGAGCATTGCGCTGGAAAAGGAAATTCCGAGAATTCACAAATTACCTTAAAGCACAAATTTGCCGAATGTCTTGCCATGTTCAGCAGGCTGCAGTCAGCTAGAAAATATCGATTCTCTTCACTTAATGCTAATATGAAAGGGCTGTGTACATCCACGTTTCCAACAGGATGGATACTAACAAATCACAGGTGCCATCTTTGCAAAAAAAGCATACTTCTGTTTTGTGGGAGTTTTCACAAAAATGGACGATTCAATCGCCGTTTTCAAGCTAAACCTCCATGTTAAAAACCCCAATGTTTACAATTCTGAGGAAAGTACTCTGGTTCCAGCCCCCACCCCACCCCATCCTTAGGCGTGCCCACGCCTATCAAAATACCCGTAGCCCTGTCTACCAGTGGTACATATGCATAGAAATGTTCGTCGCAGCAAGCGGAGACACTGGCAGATATCAGCGGACTGTCTCGGTGTGCAGAATCGCTCGACAACGTCCTCATCTTATTGGCGGCCGGGAGGCTGATGAACATTGCTTCTGGCTTACTTACAGTCGCATTTGTATACCTCGCTACAAACAAGAATACTAGGTCCATTTTCTACGATCCACTTGCCCTGACGATTGGATGTGATCCAAGCTAAAACTGTTGCGATTATTACGAACTGGCAGCGTCCCGAATGGGAGATATCGCCTTACGATGGGCGGCAATCAAGCATGGCTGATATATATGTGACGTCAGAGATATTTTCACCAACCACAAAGCCAGGAATTCTGAGGCGCTTCTTTGAATTATGAAAGTAATTTAGTGATTTAAAACAATGAGTGCCAATGAATGACTTTAAAACAAAAATACGAGTGAAGCTCAAAAATGCGATCTGTCACGACATGGAACTTGTCCTTTGACTCCAGTATGTGGAATTTTAAAACCGACTTTTCGGGGGACGCAATAATCCTAGCAGTTGCTGTATTTGTGCAGCCATACTGAATTGACGATTATATTGATCCAGTCCTGACAGTGTGGCACAACCACCCTGATTTATCGAATCTACGTTTTACACATTTACGAAGATCAGATGTTTCACGGTTGAAGAATGTGCGAGATACATTCACAAGGTAGTGATGTAGTCTGACGACACGTCAGCACTGGGAACAGCGATTAGCGAATGGTGATTAATGATTATCCGTCGTCTGAACTGACTACATTTGAACTACGTGACCCTTCAGCTAGTGCTGTCGTAGGGCTAGCGATGGTCCAGCTAATACGATTGACCTTGTGGCTCACTGGAACTAGTTTACGATATATCTATTGGAGGCTCTAAATATGGGATTCTGAGGTGCTTTTTGAAATGCTTCCTAAGTTTATCTTTCCTAATCTGTGGCAAGCCATACATGTACGCCATGTTAGTTTGCCATGTGAACGTGCCTGTTCTCCTTTGAAGTTCGAAAGGCAGTTTCTGACATATTCTAAATTTTGTGCTGCAAATTGACCAGGTTGGAAACTAGGTGGCATATTTATCCTATACTAGGCCAAATCGCCATGATCAACCGCCATCAGCAGTCAATCGATTGCCATGATTAATCGCGAAATCGCCATGAATGGATATCGTCAGGATATCCCTATGGGAAATATGCTTGCAAAAGGTCAGCCGATAATGGTTTGCAAGGTTTTTATCGGAAGTATAACACTAACATCACGACATACAATTCGGGTCGTTAATTCAGTAGGTGCGATAGTTTCGCTTCGCTCCTGGAGGAGCCGTTTCGGAAAAGGAGCCACAACCATCTTGCCGATCTAGCCCGTGTTAAAGTGTCTGTAGCAATTGATTTAATGCCAGGGACGGCAGAACTTCAAATGCTTCCCAGATAAGAATTATCGTCTACATATCAGGGTGACTCAATAGGCGCAGCAAATTGTTCAAAAGCTCCTTCAACAGAGACTCTGGGAAGTAAAGCTCATCAATAAAAACAGATGGCTAGATGTGGAACATGAAAAAAGAAAGAATAAAAGTCGTGCAAGCATTCCATTTTTTGCCAGATATATTCAAGGAAGCAAAACAGGGAGATGTTGGTCTTAAAATACCTTAGTTCCAGGTTTTTTCACTTAACAAAAGATGTATGCCAAGAGGCTCACGCGATTGGATTCGTTGAAAAATGCGTGGAAAATTTAGAAGTTCATGAAGCCATAAAGGACTGTTCACACCTAGCGCAATCTCGATGCACTGGCGGAATCGGCGCAAATCTAGCGTGGGGCCCAATGAGTCTGCCGATTCTGCCATTGCGCCGGCATTACGTCAGCTGTCCGCCGAGTCCTACAAAACGCTAGCGATTTCCTCGCGGACAAAGTTGGGTTTTCTCAACTTTTCCGCTCGGCGCACCAGCGTCCTTGACGCAAAGTCGCCATATTGCTGATCTTCGGCGGATTGGGGCCACATCGGCTGCGGTTTTTTCAAGTTGTAGATTGCAGTATGTCTCTCTCGGAAGATGCAAGCAGACCAAGAACAAGTAAGGGGAAGGGATGGCAGGTAGGTATTTACCTACTTTGCGTTGAAAAGTTTTCGATACTGGAAATGGGTATGATATAACCAAGATACAACCAAGGGTTATATGTAAGTAGAACACTGATAATAAATTTTTGAAGACACCTTTAACTTAAGTATGACACAACTCATGTTTTAAGCAATTAAAAAATCTAAACAGCTGATTCTGTTGTCAAACAGCTGATTCTGTTGCCAAACAACTGATATGTCAGCTGATCGCTGGCGTACTCACGTCCAGGCGATGTCGCTGCACTGGTCTGCCAACGCGTCGAAATTACGCCCAGTGCGCCGGGATTACGCCTAGTCCGTCATTGCGCTGACTTTTTTGGCGTCGAGATTACGCTAGGTGTGAACAGTCCTTAAGAGTCGTTTCCTCTTGAAATTTCTTGCCACAGATGAAATCAACAAAGCATCTAAAGAGGATTTCGAAATTTCCGATGATAGGAAAAAATTATAGGTATATAATTGATTTTCAGACACTTACATAGGGAGAGGAATGAGGCAGAGCAGCACACACTGAGCCGTCAACGTGGGGAATGGAGATCGCATACCTAGGGCAACACAAAATCGAAGGCTGGCATAAAGTTATACAGCATATGTTGGATGCCTCGGATTCATTCATCTGGATATTGTGGGGGGTTATCCAGCAAGAGGAAATACTCTAAGCTGTTGAACTGCATCGTGTTAAAGCTGGGTCGATTGTTCAAAACATATCGTAAAAGTATGCTGATACAACAAGAAAGTTCTTGTAATTATTTATCAGCATTTCCAAGAAGCCGTTACACGCTAAGAGTATATCAGTTCCGTTAAGTTAAGCATCTCGTTGAATGTTAGCATTTCGAGACTGCAAATTTAGTTTTGAAATTGAATTATGCACCATTTCGCGATTAGTTAACAGGGTTGGCACGAAAAGGACTTTCAAAACAGATAACAGAGGGGCGGTGATGAATATTCTGTATAGTTTTTGCTTGGGCAGGCACCAGCTGAAACGTACATTAGTGCTGCGTGAGCCACTAGCTTAAACACCGCTAGCTGGGTAACCGGACAAATGTACGTAAAGTAAATGTATGTATGGCAGATGTACGTATGCAAATGTACGTAAGCAAACGTACGTAAGCGCAGGTGTACGCATGACAATTGTACGCTAAGACGTACGAATGGCTGAGGTGCTTAAGTGCGAATGTACGTATGGCAAATGTACGTTTGCACAAAAGTACGTATCCGCAAGTGTATCTTAGTGCAAATGGACGTAATCGCAAATGGACGTAATCGCAAATGTACGGAAGCGCAAAAGGACGTATGTGCAGATTTACGTATGGGAAATGCAGGTAAGAGCAAATGTACGTATGGCATATGCACCTAGCGTACTGTTCCCGCTATACTGTTTACTGCTGCGCTTAGGTACAGTTGCGCTTACGTATACTGGCGTATACCTACATTTACACTTACGTACATTTGTGCCTATGTACATTTGTGCATACATACATGTGCGCATGCGTACATTTGCACATATGTACATTTGCGTTTATGTACTTTTGCGCCTACGTACATTTGCGCATATATACTTTTGTGCTTGCGTACATTTGCCCATGTGTATATTTGCCATACGTACATTTGTGCTTTACGTACATTAGCCATACGTACACCTGCGCTTACATACAATTTGCATACGTACATGTGCGCTTACGTACATTTGCTTACGTATATCTGCCATACGTACATTTGTCCTAACGTACATTTGTCCTAGAAGCCGCTAGATATACTGGAACTCAAGGTGAAACGTGTTAGCTGAAACGCCGCAAGTTAAAATGTTACTTGCTCTACGGGAGTGATCCCAACTAGATTAGTGAATAGTGATTAGCACTATACATGTTCACATCCGATTCTAACATGGTGTGGATCATCTGCACCTAGTATATTGCATTATGCACTGATGCGGATATACACTGGTTGCATTATTTCACCCATGGTTGGAAAAATAGCTGTTTCTGGGTTATTGGCAATCAAAGAGTTATGATCCCTAGAACATTATCCTCTCATTTTTCCATCTGGAGGTTGAAGGTGTTGTTTGGCAATGAATTGCTCTGTGGTAAATTACTGAAGATTCACTGGAAAGTGGAATATGGGAATCTGATGTCAAGGTTTGAAGAAAGTTATCTTTTCCATATTGCATTAACTCAGCTTTTTCTTTCGCCTCCAAGATTACAACGCACAAATCCATCCCTGATTCACCATGGACAATATTTGTGTCGGCAAAATGAAAGAGGCGAGGCCTCTATCACAAAGAAGCCGCCTCATAAGGCATTTCCATCGGCAGTAGGTGCCTAACAAGCACTTCTGCGTTTGACTATTTCTCAGACTGTCCACTGAGGGCAATCAACTTGTTGAAATTGCCAGGAAATCGACAGAGCACACACATCTATTTGTGTCGGCATACACCAGTGACCTGTAATTGGAATCCTTGTTTGGACTGCAAGCTAACATGACTAGGGGAGCGGTGGTATAGTGATACAAACGATGTAGACGGCGCATTTGATTGGTAACTTAATATCAGAGTGACAGCTGCAGTCGTCAATGTAATAACATTACTTCATTACGAGGTTTAGATACACTCAGCTACTTCGTGTCAGAACTGGCTTTGCGGAACCTCCTGGCAGGTTATTAGCAAATTTGAGTTAAACAGATGTATCGTATCTGTACTAATACTGCTCCAACTTGCATTCATGAACAGATACTTTATCCAAGATTACCCTGCATGAAGTGTAAATAAAGATAAAGAGACGGGCAACTTTTCAGTTTTCAGCGAAGACTTTCTCCTCGGGTCAGTGGGTCTTGGCGCTTACTTTCATGGCTTAGTCGAGGAGTGCAATTATATGAAAAGAAAAAACCCAAATACTACCGAATCACACAGTGTATTTCTATCGAAAAATCTCCCATCGCGGATTTATATCCTTCGGTCATTCATAGTTCTTGAGAATTACACGTGAATGCGACACATGAACACACATCTAACCAGTCTAAAATCCAAAGCTACTAAAATCGGCAACATGATGCTTGAACCACACAAATTTCATCAAGATATCACTGCATCCCGATTAGCAGCAGAGCTTAGCTCATGAGCCTGAACACAATACTTGAACGTCAGCCGCTCACAAGCCTGAACACAGTGCTTCAACGTCAGCTTGAACACAATGCGCGAACGTGAACTGGTGCACACAGGGCTGGCTGTGATCGGTTGCCACCAAGGTATCACAAATGTCACGACAAGCCGCGATGACTGACAGGACACACAAGCACAATAATGCTTACGCCGATATGTGAGGATCAAAGGAGCGCAACCAGAATGGTTTAGTTAGTTATTTGGGCTTAGGGGCGCTTCAACCAGAATGGTTTCAAGGGGCACACCAAATTTAAAGAAGGGTGCCGGGCAGCTATCAATGGAAAGAAGGGACAAATCGGTCTGATTGGAGTATGCTTCTCCCTGTGCCCCGTGCCAGCTCCCATGGCTACGCAACTGGAGATGCCCACAGGGTGTTGGATGTGGGCAAGGGTGACACCGGTACAACGGGCCCACGACTACAGCTCATGGTCACCCCGCCATGTTTGTCCCGGAGTGAACTTCACCGAATACCACTCGCATCCAAATACAGGCCACAAATGTCAGCCACCGTTGTTCATTATGATGCATCGATCGCAGGCACCGTTGCAGGGTCTGACAGTACGATGTCGGGGCCGGCGACAAGACGCTGCAGGATATCCAGCAGGCTGACACACAGCCGTGGCACAGCGCCACCACGCCGTCCGGACGTCGGCCGCAATATCCGGACGTCGGCCGTTCAGCCACCGCTCTGTCCGGACGTCGGTTGCATGATCCGGACGTCGGCCGCACAGTTCGGACGTCCGCCGCACGGTCCGACGTCGCGCCGCATGGTCCGGACTTGCGCCGCATGGTCCGGATTTCCGCCGCATGATCCGGACGCATCGACTGCTGCCAGCACGGTCCGGACGTCGGTGCCGCACGGTCCGGACGCCAGTCGCCACTGGAGCGGACGGCTGCCAGCACGGTCCGGACGCCAGCGGCGGCTGCCAGCACGGTCCGGACGCCAGCGCCACTGGAGCGGCGGCTGCCAGCACGGTCCGGACGCCAGCGCCACTGGAGCGGCGGCTGCCAGCACGGTCCGGACGCCAGCGCCACTGGAGCGGCGGCTGCCAGCACGGTCCGGACGCCAGCGACACTGGAGCGGCGGCTGCCAGCACGGTCCGGACGCCAGCGCCACTGGAGCGGCGGCTGCCAGCACGGTCCGGACGCCAGCGCCACTGGAGCGGCGGCTGCCAGCACGGTCCGGACGCCAGCGCCACTGGAGCGGCGGCTGCCAGCACGGTCCGGACGCCAGCGCCACTGGAGCGGCGGCTGCCAGCACGACTCCCGCGGACGACGTGTCTATGAATGATGAATCTCTCGTGCGGTTACGTCTGGCCGGCGCGTGTCTCGGCGTGTCTCGGCGTGTCTCGGCGTGTCACGGCGTGTCTCGGCGTGTCACGGCGTGCCAGTCGCCGGCCGGCCGCGCTGTCGGACGGGCGGAGGGGCGACCTGTCGGCCAGACCAGCCTCACGCCGCACCAACACAGGGGCGGCCAGATCAGCCTCACGCCGCACCAACACAGGGGCGGCCAGACCAGCCTCACGCCGCACCAACACCGGGGCGGCCAGACCAGCCTCACGCCGCACCAACACAGGGGCGGCCAGACCAGCCTCACGCCGCACCAACACAGGGGCGGCCAGACCAGCCTCACGCCGCACCAACACAGGGGTGGCCAGACCAGCCTCACGCCGCACCAACACAGGGGCGGCCAGACCAGCCTCACGCACCAACACCGGGGCGGCCAGACCAGCCTCACGCACCAACACAGGGGCGGCCAGACCAGCCTCACGCCGCACCAACACCGGGGCGGCCAGACCAGCCTCACGCACCAACACCGGGGCGGCCAGACCAGCCTCACGCACCAACACCGGCCCGACGTATCGTGGAGACGAGCGTGACTGGCCGACCACGAGTCGCCACACGGTCTGCCGACAGACCCGACCATCTCTCCACCTGACGTGTCTCATCCTCTCATAAGTACACGCCGCGAATGGAGACATGGTGCGGACCGAGTGCAGCCAAGTCAACTTCGGACCCCTCTTTCGGAAAACATTCGGCCGCTTTGTGTCCAGACTCGTCACGTCTCGTTATGAACGCTCCGAGCGGAAACCATCGCCTGTCGGACGGTGCTGACATCGGCATTTGACGCATCGATTCTCGGCTATGGTTGGAGGTGTTATACCACGTCAGTTTGCGGTCCCACCAGCGGCAACAGCCGGTCGGCGGATATTGTGTCACTGCGCCATGTCACCATTGTGACACCCATGTCAGTGTGCCCGAGCGGGGTGCGCGATAAACCCTGGTCAGGTAGTCGTAGCAGGGTAGCGGAGGGGTCAGATGTGGCTGAGCGACAAAGGTGGGCGGACCGCCTGGTTGGGCGATGGACGGTCGAAGTGTCGAGAGAACCTTTGAGTGGTGAGACGTTAACGGAACTATCAGCACACGAAGTATTTAAAGACACGTGTCGGTGTCTGCCCACTGTTCTCTGTCGCACATGTTGAACCTGTTTCATGCTAAGCTGTTGCCGTTTTGCTAATCGTTCGTCCGATCAATGCAAGGGCAATTAACGGCCATTGAGTTTGCGGACCAATTGTTACGAAGCGAGACAAACCCTAGACTATCACTGCCAGGCAAACTGAACTTGCCTTCACAAGTGCTACAGCATGCTGAGCCTACGTGAAACAGACAGCGAACCGGCACGTGTGCATCTAACTAACAACTCGTAAATGAACCCCAACATACAGGGCTGAAAAGCTCATCTGAAAGTACGTGAACGTTAACGCAAGGACAAAGTTTCCGTTCACTTTGCCGCGTCCGCACCCATGGCGGAGTGCTCCCATATCTTGGCAATTGTCCAACACTTACAAACCTGACACCTTGCCACAAATCGACAAAGCGAATCCTAATACATTACTTCAACTGCGGGTGTAAAGCTGGCACCAATCGCCTGCCAAACTCTGGTGAAAGGAAACGGAAGGTGGAAAGAAGGATGGTCTGGCAACTTTACACATCTGAGAGACATAATTGTGTAGGAAAATGCAGAAAGGCGCAATGTTTTTACGCTAAAAGGTAGGTTTGGTTATGTACAGAATACATTACCAGCAAGTGTGCATGATTGTACCACAAACTTTAAAGTCTGCTCCCAGGGGCGGGGATGGCCGAGTGGTTAAGGTGTCGGGCTATGGGTACCAAAGGTCCCGGGTTCGACTCTAGCGCCACTCAGGACATTTCCCAATCCCGCGGCCCACCGGCGAAACAGCGTGGGCGGCGCCATTAGCCGTGAATGTGCATAAAGTGCGTCGTGAACCAACCAATAAACAAAGAAAAGTCCGCTCCCACAATACTTCGGCGCACCATCCCAAACAGTGCAGGCGATGGTCAACACACACCATGATGCACATATTTGCACAAATTTGCGGTGCACGCACAACGACAGGAACTGCCGCTGCCGTCGGACAGGCAAAAAACACCATGGCTCCCCTGTATGCTGAAGCTAATCTCTGCATTCAAACACTGAGCACTTCGGGTTACGTGTGGCCACACGTGCCGGACACTCGACCAGCATCCAAGAAACTTGCCCCGCATGCTGGCAGCCATTCCTCTGGCAATCCCGGACACGTCACAGTCGGCGCTGAGTCAGGCCAAGTCGCGCGCGTCACGTCACGGCACGACTGCCGGCGACGTCATCACAGCTGAGTTGGGGCACGAGGCAGCTACAGCCGCAGTGCGCACTACCTGACGGCCGACTCTGGCCGACCCACGTCCGCCGACCGGTTCGAGCCGGCCAACATCTCTACCTTGGCCACGCCCAGTCCCGACCTGCCAGAGCCGGTCTGGTAGTGCTCGGCCAACTGCTCGCCCTCTGGCGGCAGGAAACCGAGCGTGACGAGCGTGTGCGTGGCGCGAGCGGTCAGCTCCTCCTTGTAGCGCCAGATGGTGGTGTCGAGCACGGCGTTCTTCTTGTACTCGGTCTCGCACTGCTTCTTGAGCGGCCCGACACAGTCGGCGCGGTAGTGCTGTAGCTGGGCGTCGTCGGTGCTGATGCTGTAGGAGAGGCAGCCGCCCAGACAAGCCAGCGGGAAGTGGTTGTGCAGCGCGATCACCCGGTCCGTCCGGTGGAAGCACTTGATGTAGTGGCCCGGCTTTGTGTAGTTGCGACTGCGCTGCACGTGCTGCAGCATGTGCATGTAGCGCGGGATGTCGCGGTGCCAGGCGTGCTCGTGGTCCATAGTGTCGAAGAAGTAGACGTTGCGCGTGTTATAGGACGCGATCTCCTTCTTCTTCTTCTTGGCCTCGACGTCGGCGCGGGGCACGATTGACGACATAAGGCTGGACCAGCTGGCGTGGTCGGTCGGCATGATGATCTCGTCGGTGTCCAGCAGCACCACGTACTCGTACGTGTACAAATTGCGGTAGAAGCAGTCGTTGTAGGGTACAAGCTCACTCTGCCGCTTGTTGGTGACCTTCTTGCGCAGGTAGAGTCGCTGCAGCGGCGGGAGGTTGGGCTGTTCCCCGGCGAGTGTGAGGGGCGTCACCTCCACCAGACCGGTGCGCTGGTAGTGGCGCAGCACCTTGCTGATGTTCGGATGCACTTCCAGCTCGTACAGGAACACCTTCTTGGCGCCGAGCAGACTCAGCATCTCCAGCCATTCTACTAGTCGCACCGACATGTCCTGGTCGGGGAACGATAGGCCCTTGACGCAAACGGCGAAGTCGTGTCGCTTCTCACCCGGCGGTGGCCGGTTGTTGATGACGCGCAGCGCCACCGTGGACGTTTTGCAGGGCGTCTCCACCACGGTGACCGCTTCGGGCACCAGGTGCTGATGACTCCGAGGGATCTGACACGCCATCAGGTACGGCTGGATGATGCCTTGTTTGAAATTCCCCCACTTCTCATGCCACACGTATTTGTACTCCATGACGCCCACGATCACTGGCGCACTCTGGCCCTTGAACCAGAACTGGCAGTAGGTCTTCAGCGTCGGCTTCAGCCGATCTATCATCACCATCATCCGCACCAGCGGACGGATCGACAGAGTGGTCCGATTGTCGTAGTATGCCGCGTAGAAGTTGTACGTGCCATTGGTCGTCTCTAGAACCTGCCAGTAGAGGTTGTTGAACTTGAGGTCGTAGACGGCCGGGAGCTTGGCGCAGGTTTTGTTCTTCTGCGTCACCTTGCCACGCATAGCCTCCCAGTAATCGACCGGCAGGTTGGGCACATTCTTCTGCACGCTCTTGAGCACCTCCTTCTCCGAAAGCGCTGGTGACGTATCTATGAGGGGCTCTAGCTCCAGCAGCTTCTCCAGCGGCACCGCCTCCGTCGTAGTCTCCACCAGGTCCTGAAGAATCTGGCGCGTATTGACGTTGGAACCCACGTAGCGCACCTCGCGCTCCACGCCAGTGAACCTGCAATGCAAGACTACCGTCAGCAATGGCCATTCTGCTCACATTTGCACCGACAGGCTAACCATCCATTCAACAGTGCTTCCTATCAGCGGTGTCTGTCGTCTTCCCATCCCGTCAGCGGTGTCTCCCGTCCCCAGCCGGCAGTGTTTCCCGTCCCCAGCCAGGCATCCGCCACGAAGTTCGCCTGAGCTGAGTCAGTTCCCTCCACTGGCTCGGTCTCCCAACTGGGTTGAATATGTCGGCCTGGATGACATCACCAGCACGGCATCATTTATCACTCATGTCAAGTTGTTTGTGTGAACACGACGACGACATGGCCAGATACCTCTGGCTTTCTTCTAACGCGTGCTGGTCTGCAGCCGTTGTGGCGCACAGATCTGAAACGACTCCCACTTTGGGGGTGGGAAAAGGCAGTGAAAGCTAAAGAGATCCAAGTGTTGAGTAGAGGAACGATCGAACCTTTCGAATTGTTCGAACAGGTATTGGTACACAGTGTAGCAATCCCACACTACGGGCTTTATCCGTAGGAAATGGACAAGAAAGGTTTACAATTTATTTGGCTTCCAACTTCGATATTCGGGACAGCTGTCCTGCCCTTGCTCTCCCATCTGAACCTTCTCCCATGACGTAGTGTGTCAGACAACGATGCGTCAGCACGTCCACAACGTCCCCAGTGTCAGCGTGGAGTACCATCCGATGGTGACACGATTGTCTTCCACACAGTCCCGCGCTATACAACTAGTGTCCGGCATAATGTTCTGCTGTAATATCATACATGCTCCCATTTCAAAAGCACCTTGGTTCCATACATACATTCTGAATTTGCTCTCATTCGATTTGATATTCTCACTGACATTGAGTTACTATGCGTTGGCAAGTCCACGCTAGTTCAATCAAGGGAGCTCCACATGCTTTCGCTTACCGCAATGCCTTTGTCTGATACATGATTCCATTATGTTACGTAATAATTGGGTAGCCTGTATGCTGCACAGGATCACGTGGTATCGACAGGCTGTACCCTTGACGTACTGCGTGATCGTGCTACACGAGGCTGGCTTGATCGCCTGGCAATGCCCTGCGATGATTGTGTTTGTTTTTGTTCAAAGCAGAGGTCCGCAGCGCAGAGAAGTCGGCGCAGTCTGCGGATCGACACGGCTGACACAGGTGGACTGCGCCGCTCTGCCTGTGGGCCAGCGCCGTCCCCGGAGCCGGGCGGCAGACGGAGACACCGGCCCACTCTCCGGACAGCTGCGTCTGTGGAGTTGTGGCTTCGCTCTTGTACCGCGCCGACTAACGTGGCGAAGGAATGTTTGTTTTCACTGCGCTTCCGGCTCGGGCACCGGCCCTCGTCGCCTGAGCCGGAAGTGAGTCGGCTCAGTAGCGCGTGCTGGCGAATAATGAAAAGTCCACACGAGCCGACTGTCGGTGGGATCGAGACTGCTGATACGCCAGTATACAATAATCTAGAAAGTAGCCTATGATTAACATCTGAGTCACGGCCATCGACCATGTCATTGCCTTGGCACGGAAAATTGTCAGTTTCTACTTGTATTACTTGGATATAAGTTTGTATTTGAATTATTATTATGGGTTTTGGGCGCATCGACAAGGATAGATAACTCTTGGCAGCGGACACGTGAACGTGCTCCTATTACTATTCCATTATTACTGGTTTAGAGCGCACCGACGAGTATGACTCATTTAGACTGTTAAATGTCCACCTATCCGCTGGGACAGGCAGACAGGTCCCTGGCAACTGCGGTATCGCGTGCCGACTGGAAACCGCAGCACCTGTAGGCGGCTATGTCCGCCACGTAGTGGAGCAGCCTCGGGCACACGTGTCCGGTAGTGGAGCAGCCTCGGGCACACGTGTCCGGTAGTGGAGCAGCCTCGGACACACGTGTCCGGTAGTGGAGCAGCCTCGGGCACACGTGTCCGGTAGTGGAGCAGCCTCGGGCACACGTGTCCGGTAGTGGAGCAGCCTCGGGCACACGTGTCCGGTAGTGGAGCAGCCTCGGGCACACGTGTCCGGTAGTGGAGCAGCCTCGGGCACACGTGTCCGGTAGTGGAGCAGCCTCGGGCACACGTGTCCGGTAGTGGAGCAGCCTCGGGATGGGAGCAGCCTC
This sequence comes from Imbricaverruca yamaguchii, assembly GCA_034440575.1. Taxonomy (NCBI): domain Eukaryota; kingdom Metazoa; phylum Arthropoda; class Thecostraca; family Neoverrucidae; genus Imbricaverruca; species Imbricaverruca yamaguchii. The sequence continues at coordinate 698,659 of JAOTOL010001574.1, forward strand.
GGGCACACGTGTCCGGTAGTGGAGCAGCCTCGGGCACACGTGTCCGGTAGTGGAGCAGCCTCGGGCACACGTGTCCGGTAGTGGAGCAGCCTCGGGCACACGTGTCCGGTAGTGGAGCAGCCTCGGGCACACGTGTCCGGTAGTGGAGCAGCCTCGGGCACACGTGTCCGGTAGTGGAGCAGCCTCGGGCACACGTGTCCGGTAGTGGAGCAGCCTCGGGCACACGTGTCCGGTAGTGGAGCAGCCTCGGGCACACGTGTCCGGTAGTGGAGCAGCCTCGGGCACACGTGTCCGTGAATGAAACACAGTCGCCAAAGGGACACGCGTCCGGTAGGCGGGGGCACGTCCGGCAGAGCAGACACGTCCAGCAAACGATCACGTCCGACAGAGCAGACACATCCAGCAAACGATCACGTCCGACAGAGCCGACACGTCCAGCAAACGATCACGTCCGACAGAGCAGACACATCCAGCAAACGATCACGTCCGACAGAGCCGACACGTCCAGCAAACGATCACGTCCGACAGAGCAGACACGTCCAGCAGGCGATCACGTCCGGCAGAACAGACATGTCCAGCAAACGATCACGTCCGGCGGAGCAAACACGTCCAGCAAACGATCACGTCCGGCAGAGCCGACACGTCCAGCAAACGCTCACGTCCGATAGAGCAGACACGTCCAGCAAACGATCACGTCCGACAGAGCAGACACATCCAGCAAACGATCACGTCCGACAGAGCCGACACGTCCAGCAAACGATCACGTCCGACAGAGCAGACACGTCCAGCAAACGATCACGTCCGACAGAGCAGACACGTCCAGCAGACGATCACGTCCGGCAGAGGACAGTGGCTGACTATGGGCAAACGGCGAACAAGAGCGTGGACGGTAAAGAGGAGCACGTCCACCGGAGGGAAGAACGGCCGGCCGACCAGAGAACGTCCGGCAGTCGCGCGCCAGCTGCCGTCGGCCGTGTGACGCTTTTCTCCGCACCTGTCGAACCGAAGACAGCCGCGCTCGGCCGCCACTGTGTCACAGATTGCGCGTGTGGTGAGCCACGGGGCGGGGCTGGTCTAGTGTGCCGACCATCCCAGCCTGGTCCGGCCCTGACCGGTACACCGGTCAGTAGACCGTCCCGGCCCTGACCGGTACACTGGTCAGTAGACCGTCCCGGCCCTGACCGGTACACCGGTCAGTAGACCGTCCCGGCCTGACCGGTACACCGGTCAGTAGACCGTCCCGGCCTGACCGGTACACCGGTCAGTAGACCGTCCCGGCCTGACCGGTACACTGGTCAGTAGACCATCCCGGCCTGACTGGTACACCGGTCAGTAGACCATCCCGGCCTGACCGGTACACTGGTCAGTAGACCGTCCCGGCCTGACCGGTACACCGGTCAGTAGACCGTCCCGGCCCTGACCGGTACACTGGTCAGTAGACCGTCTCGGCCCTGACCGGTACACTGGTCAGTAGACCATCCCGGCCTGACCGGTACACTGGTCAGTAGACCGTCCCGGCCTGACCGGTACACCGGTCAGTAGACCATCCCGGCCTGACTGGTACACTGGTCAGTAGACCATCCCGGCCTGACTGGTACACCGGTCAGTAGACCATCCCGGCCTGACCGGCACACTGGTCAGTAGACCGTCTCGGCTTTGCCCGGTCCTGGGAGGTACGATGGCCGCGCATGACTCGGCGAGGCGCAGTTGTCGACAGGCGGACATGACTCGGAGAGGCGCAGTGGCCGGTAGGCGGACATGACTCGGAGAGGCGCAGTGCCCGACAGGCGGACATGACTCGGCGAGGCGCAGTTGTCGACAGACGGACATGACTCGGAGAGGCGCAGTGACCGCCAGACGGACATGACTCGGCGAGGCGCAGTTGTCGACAGGCGGACATGACTCGGAGAGGCGCAGTGATCGGCAGACGGACATGACTCGGAGAGGCGCAGTGCACGGCAGGCGGACATGACTCGGAGAGGCGCAGTGACCGGCAGACGGACATGACTCGGCTGACCGGTGCACGGCAGGCGGACATCGGCCTGACCGGAGAGGCGTAGTGACCGGCGGACGGACTGACTCAGCGGCGCGGTGCCCGACAGACGGACATGACTCGGCGAGGCGCAGTGGCCGGCAGGCGGACATGACTCGGAGAGGCGCAGTGGACGGCAGGCGGACATGACTCGGAGAGGCGCAGTGACCGCCAGGCGGACATGACTCGGAGAGGCGCAGTGCACGGCAGGCGGACATGACTCGGCGAGGCGCAGTTGTCGACAGGCGGACATGACTCGGAGACGCGCGGTGCCCGACAGGCGGACATGACTCGGAGAGGCGCAGTTGTCGACAGGCGGACATGACTCGGCGAGGCGCAGTGACCGGCAGGCGGACATGACTCGGAGAGGCGCAGTGCACGGCAGGCGGACATGACTCGGAGACGCGCGGTGCCCGACAGGCGGACATGACTCGGCGAGGCGCAGTTGTCGACAGGCGGACATGACTCGGAGACGCGCGGTGGCCGGCAGGCGGACATGACTCGGAGACGCGCGGTGCCCGACAGGCGGCCCCAGTCGGACGTGGTCCTGGGAGGTGCAGCGGCCCGCCAGATGTGCACTGTTTACATCTGGTCGGCGTCCCGCCGCCTGTCTGAACTTTAGCATGCCGCGCGCGTCCGGCGGTGTACGGTGTCTGCTGGCAGTACGGCTCGGTGCATCGCACACGGCGACATGCACCGTGCACTCCCCCTCCCGCAGGCGCGGCACCAGTCGACACATGGCCCTACACTGGCACCAGCGGCCGTTTCCGTTTGATCGTGACGCACTACTCGGCGGACCGCGCCGACACCGTTGTGGCCGCCGTCGACAGATGGCGACACTTTCCACCCGGCTGTCTGTCGCCCCGTGTCATGAGTGATAGCGCCGTCCGGCTGGACGGTCTTTACTTCACCGCCCGAGGTGCTGATTAGAGCGCGTCTCAAGCGCCCCAGATAGCAGAAATGCGGTGTGTTGCAAAAAGAACACCGAGGAAAGCAGTCTTCTTCGAGTGAACATCATTCTGAGGACGTGATGGAAGTAGGTGCGTGCCAATGATACAGTGTCAGAACAAGACCTTCGCTTCAAGGAATGCTCATTTGAACTGGGAAATTTGGAAGATCTGAGCATGCAACTACTGGATACTCTCTCACCATGCAAACACACACAAGCACATGCGGAGGCACAGCTCGATCTCGGCGGAAGAAAAATCACCGACCACAACAACAATTTTCCTCCAGTCACCACGTTCAAGTAGGCCCGGGAGGAAGGTGGCTCACATATAGGACATACGTGCGATATTATGAGGCTTTTTCATATTTGCATTCCACCAACTTAGTTCATACAGGAGCGCTACCAAAAAGCTGATCAACATCATTCCCCAAAAAACTGGTCTACACCATTCCCCAAAATGCTGCGAAAGCCAAAATAGTCACGAATAAATTTGGTAGCAGAAGCGTCTTCACCAGTGGTGCGCGCAATAAAATACACATGGTGCGGGTTGAACGGTCGCATGTCAAATGAAACGCCCATGGTGCGGGCTGAATACTTTCTCGGAAGTCGTGCACTTGTAGTAGTTGGCTATGCATAAGCAATGTGATTAAACTTCGTTATCACTCCGACCACTAGTCGGCAGCTTATCGCAGGACGTGCAAACGTGCAAACGTGCAAACGTGTCTGAGTTCGGCCGTTCCAATCAGCCATTCCTGAGACAGGCAGCCGTGTCACGTGCCTGCTCTACACAGTGACGCGGTGGAAGGGAGCGGCTTCGCCCGCGACAGTACTGCAGCAGCTGCGTTGCGGCAGAGGCGCCCCGTGGCCTCAGGTAGCCGGACAGCGGCCTGGCCCGCGACAGTACTGCAGCAGCTGCGTTGCGGCAGAGGCGCCCCGTGGCCTCAGGTAGCCGGACAGCGGCCTGGCCCGCGACAGTACTGCAGCAGCTGCGTTGCAGCAGAGGCGCCCCGTGGCCTCAGGTAGCCAGACAGCGGCCTGGCCCGCGACAGTACTGCAGCAGCTGCGTTGCGGCAGAGGCGCCCCGTGGCCTCAGGTAGCCGGACAGCGGCCTGGCCCGCGACAGCACTGCAGCAGCTGCGTTGCAGCAGAGGCGCCTGGTGGCCTCAGGTAGCCGGACAGCGGCCTGGCCCGCGACAGTACTGCAGCAGCTGCGTTGCAGCAGAGGCGCCTCGTGGCCTCAGGTAGCCGGACAGCGGCCTGGCCCGCGACAGCACTGCAGCAGCTGCGTTGCGGCAGAGGCGCCTCGTGGCCTCAGGTAGCCGGACAGCGGTCTGGCCCGCGACAGCACTGCAGCAGCGGCGCCTCATGTCGTGAAGTAGCCGGGACGTTGACTAAATGCCGCTCAGCGGTCTCGGCATTTGCCGTCTGTTCGCTGACACCGGCGGCATCACGCAATGTGTGCTCGGAGCCCGCGAAGCAGCTGCTGTTCAAACACGTCGAACGTTGCAACGGTGGGCAACGGCGGCGGACCCTGTATGCTGGGCGCGCCGCCGCTGCTTATGTGTGTTTATATATATATATATATATATATATATATATATATATATATATATATATATATATATATATATATACTTCATTCGGTATTAACTGAAAGAGTAGTATATATATATATATACTACTCTCAGTTAATAGCGAATGAAGTTCTTGGAGGAGGGAGAAAGGTCACTAGACTGCCACCAATGTCGTGAGATTTGCAGAAATCCTTTTAAAGTTCCGAGCAGTCACGTGCACTTCCTGTGACCTTGATTTAGATGCGCGACAAGCAGTCACGTCACGTCACGTCACTGTGTAACGGTACACCGCACTAGCCACATGTCAAGCCAAACAATGCAGTCCCCAAGGCTGGGCCAAGCATTCCCTGGATGAAAGCGACAAGAGTGCCCGGCGCCGGAGAATAGCGTCGAGCGCCGATTTAGCGACGTTCCTTGCCCCCGCCTGAATAAAGCACTGTCAGTGAGCACAAGGCTCGCTGGTGCACAATAGGCACCGTCCGAGCCGGACGGCACGCCAGCCGCCCCAGCAGCACCGCAACCAACACCATCGATTAGACGGGGTATCTTCCAGAGGAAGGCGCGTGCCGTACCCACCAGTGGCGCCAGTGCCGAATTGTACGCCTTCACCTGTTGTGTTGGAAGCGGACCGCTTGTCATAATCACTCTGCCGCGCATACACCCGGCCTCCGCAATAGAGACACATTTCCAAATCCGAATTCCGACTTTCCCATCTTTTATCGAGATCGAAAACCGTTTGGATACGTTGTTAATGTCTCGGATGAACATTGTACAGTCATGATCTTCAGTGAGAGATTATCTGCTTTAGTGGCATCAGGCGTAGTGTCGCTCCAGCAACTCCAAGGTCCGCCAGCTGGACCACCGTAGCCTGTCTCTCTCGGTGTCGCTAATGGTGGCGGAGCGACGCGGCTGACTGATTGATCGGCAAATCTGGCCAATGAACCAAACTGTGATTCGACGCCCGTGATTACGGCAGCTGGGTCCACCGGACAGTCTGCCGATGGTGTAGTGGTGCTGCTGCAGCACGCGCTCCACGCCAGTGGACAGCTGGGGCCACCGGACAGTCTGCCGATGGTGTAGTGGTGCTGCTGCAGCACGCGCTCCACGCCAGTGGACAGCTGGGGCCACCGGACAGTCTGCCGATGGTGTAGTGGTGCTGCTGCAGCACACGCTCCACGCCAGTGGACAGCTAGGGCCACCGGACAGTCTCTCGGTGGTGTAGTGGTGCTGCTGCAGCACGCGCTCCACGCCAGTGGACAGCTGTGGCCACCGGACAGTCTCTCGGTGGTGTAGTAGTGTTGCTGCAGCACGCACTTCCTCACCGCCGCACTCCGGCGGCCGACAGGGGTGCTGACCCTGCGTCAGCTTCCTGCCCCGCTCTCGATATCGGCGTGTATCCGACAATGGATCACATTGCCGACACGAATCCTCGGCCCGACCACAAAGCTGATCCCGATTTACAGGTCTTGCTTGGTGTACAGCAATGGGCAGTGGGTGAGACTTTGCGACAATGTGCTTTAGACAATTATTACGGGTTCGGCTCGACCACCACCTTCGGCCACCACCCCAGACTGTGGCCCATCTGTCACCACCACTTCAGACTGTAGCGTCTGGCCCACCACCACTTCAGACTATGACACACCGATGCCTGTGCCGCCGTTATGACCTATCCTTGTATTCATCGAGCGGTGCGGCTCCAGTATCCAACCGAGCGGAGGCGTGGCCGTGGTGCAACCACCCGCTGCCCTAGCCCTTCTGCGCTGCTCCACTAACTCATTGTGCATTATCTGGTTCAAATTGCGTCACAAATGGACCGCACCGTGATCCGATGTTCAATACAGCATTGTTCAATGAGGACAGACAGACAGACATGCCTCATACCAGTGCCCCGATCCTGCAACCAAGTTAACGGACAAAGCGCTGGTTTAGCTGACGTGATCTCACACGTGTACTCGGTATCCGTTTAATTGTCCGCCTTCTGCCCTGGTAGCATGTTCGGCGAGTTGCAGACGTTTGTGTGCATCCGTGTGTTTTTAGGCGTTCTTCATTTCACCATGGTGGCAACGGAACGGCTATGGTGGCAACAGAACACCCATGAAGACAACAGAAAAGTCATAGTGGCAAATGGAACAGCAACCACTCCACTTCTAATGATATCAAACACACACACATTTAATCGTGTGCATACATTCTTTCAGTCTCTCAGAATACTAACGGGCTGTTAATGCAGCTGAGCGTCTGGCCGACACCACACTGACCCCACCGCTTGGCCAGGCCATCTGACAGGTCATCTCACAGGACGGGCGTCTAGCCGACACCACACTGCTTCACAATGTCATCTGACAGGACATCTGACAGGTCATCTGACAGGTCATCTGACAGGTCGTCAGACAGGTCATCTCACGGGACGGGCGTTTGACCGACGCCCCACTGCTTGGCCAGGTCATCTGACAAGACGGGTGTTTGACCGACACCTAACCGCTTGGCCAGGCCATCTGACAGGTCATCTCACGAGACGGGCGTCTAGCCGACACCACACTGCTTCACAATGTCATCTGACAGGACATCTGACAGGTCATCTGACAGGTCATCTAACAGGACATCTGACAGGTCATCTGACAGGTCGTCAGACAGGTCATCTCACGGGACGGGCGTTTGACCGACGCCCCACTGCTTGGCCAGGTCATCTGACAAGACGGGTGTTTGACCGACACCCAACTGCTTGGTCAGGTCATCTGACAGGTCATCTCACGGGACGGGCGTTTGACCGACACCCCGTTGCTTCGCCAGGTCATCTGACGGGACGGTTTGTGGTCCTGAACCGTTAATATTGTATTGAACATTTGCTATTATAGGGAACATGCAGCGTGTGCAGCACTGTTGTCACGAGCACAGTTACCGGGAGCACAGTTTTGCTGTATGCATCTGTGCCTGAATCAATGCGGCAAGTTGAGATCAGATCTTGCATTACGTTCGCATCGGGTGCGTAGAGAAACTGATGTGCATCCCACACATTTCGCAACTGCACGTCTTGTTCGAGTGAGTCACATTCGGGAGTCACAAGGCCAACGGATTGTGATTAATCGCATCCGGGAACACGCAAAGGTTAAGACAAAGGTCACGAAGACCATCCGGCTGGAGCTTGGACAAAAGTGTCCCACAGGACCACAGGACGCATTAGATCGAGCCCTCCCAAGTTCGAGTTACTTCACTTATTTAACGTCTGTTGCTTATATCCAGCGTGTTAGTCATTCAGTACGGCTCCAGCGCTCCATTCGTCCACGGTCTCGCCACAGGGGGGGGGCTACGTGTACCGTCGACCCGACTCTAACCAAGCAAGCATCACCTGTACAACCTGCTCTGCTCGCTGTTCGACACGGCCCACAATGCATTCAGGGAGACAGCCGCCTTCGCCGGGACACACGGAAGCCCTGTTTATTAATAGTTGGCTGGTTAGTGGAGTTTAGTAACGCATCGACTGCATCCGGCGTCCACCTGTTCATTAATAGACGTGAACGTCCGGTTGTGCCGCTCTGTATCGCCTGTTACTCTGGAGCTTCCCGGATGACCGGAACCACCTCCGGTTTCCAAACAATGGCGCACATACGGCCGTGACCTTGATCGACTGGGTGTCCTCCCGCGTCATCCGTCGCGTTAATTGTGACGTCAGAAAGCCGGGCCTCAGCCTACACCCAACACCACAAACCCAGAGGCCCGGCCGAGGGGAAAGCCCCTCGCAGCAACCAAAAATATACGAGATCACAGAGGAAACTTTGAGATTGTCATCACGCGAAACCAAAAATTTTCTGCGCGCAAGGCGCGCCTAACGCGGCCTGTTTCTCTACTTTTTTTAGTCGGCCCCTGGAGAAAATTCTGACTGCGCCCCTGCGCAGGCATGTCCTCAGCGGACAGGTAGCATCCAACGGGCCGGCTCCAGCGGACAGGTAGCACCATAAACTGGCCCTCAGCGGACAGATAACACCACAAGCCGGCCCTCAGCGGACAGATAACACCACAAACCGGCCATCATAGTCTAGCAGAAGCTATAAGATCCAGTGGAAGTTCCTGCATAACCTTCAGCACAGGGTCTCAGACAGGGTCCAGTGTACCGGCATATAGTACCGGAGTTTGTAAAAGACGTGGGCCAAGCGCAATCCGCCACCGGGGCGTTGACTGAATGGGTGCAGGTTAAAGAACGTTTACAAATGTGTTCTATGAAACATCGGGAGGCCAATGCGAGGAGCGCGTAAGTGACAGAGAGTGGCCTACCCAACGATGGTGCATGGTACAAGCAGTGAGGATGAGGCAAAACCAATCCGACGCTCCCCTTGCCCAGCATATCACAGTATATCTAGCCGTCACTCAGCAGATATTTGCCCTTTGTTTGATTTCAAGGGAAAATACAAACTGGGATAAACCTACTTACAATATTCGGCTTGGAGTCAGTGGCGTAGCCAGGGTTTTGTCCAGGGGATGAAAGATGGGGGAGGGGGCCGAAGATCTGTCGCCGACAAACGTGAATACGGCTCGGGTGGCAATGTCAACGACAAGCGTGGGTACGGCTCGGGTAGATATGTCGGCGACAAGCGTGGGTACGGCTCGGGTAGATATGTCGGCGACAAGCGTGGGTACGGCTCGGGTAGATACGTCGGCGACAAGCGTGGGTACGGCTGGTATAGATACGTCGGCGACAAGCGTGGATACGGCTCGGGTGGTAATCCCGGCGATAAGCGTGGGTACGGCTCCGGTGTCAATGTTGACGACAAGCGTGGGTACGGCTCGGGTAGATATGTCGACGACAAGCGTGGGTACGGCTCGGGTAGATATGTCGACGACAAGCGTGGGTACGGCTCGGGTAGATATGTCGGCAACAAGCGTGGGTACGGCTCCTGCCCGTCCGCCACAGCAGTGCCCATCAATAACCGTTGTCTTCAGCGCTTTGCTCGGCACACCTCAATTCAGTTTTACACTGAAATGGCCGAATGAATGACATACAAACGTCCGATGTGAATGTTATTAGTTTGGCGTGGGCACTGACGTGGTAACTGCGTGGGTAATTGTGGCTGTCTGCCGCCTTAATGCGCACTGCCAGTACCATTCCTCAATGTCACGCAATCTGCGGCCTTTGTAGCCATCCTTGCGATAGGCCCCAGGCACGAGCAGTTCGCATTTTCTGGTTGCGTTCTGTCATTCTGGCAAGTTATCATCTCATTAGTATGGTGATTAATTACCAGGATTTAATACAGCTACCTGCTGAAGTTCTCCGACTTGCTCCCTTAAGAAAGGCAAGGTATCCGAGAACAGTCGGCACCAACACCGTCACGTCGTACGAATACTATTTATTCGTGGCTAGCGGCCGAGACTGTCGGACCGTTTAACAAACCTATTATTCTATCGTTCAGCCTTGGTTGCAAAATTGTCTGAATATATTCCCCCTCCCCCTCCCCCAATAATTATCCTAAACCAACGCCTGTGACTAGTCTTGCTCTGAACATTAGAAAACCATCCATGGCTATAGCAACACGGTGGCGCTAACACTAAGCAAATACTAAACTGGAAATATTGTTCAGCACAATGCATCGTAATTATCAAACAAGAACATAGCGCAGTCATCTATGCTCTAGTTTCAGTCACGTAACCCGCTTCTGTCAGTCCTGAAAGACATTGGGAAAATATTAGTCGATTCCACAGTCTGGTAGGCTTGGGGGACCATGAGATTCGGAGTGTAATCCGCCTCAGCCTGTGAAGTCGAAAGATTGCAATCCGCACCAGTTTGACAGACCTGGATGCCAAGACGATATTGTAATTCTTCTCAGTCCGCAATATTATGGGAGGAGATTCCAATCTCTTTCACTATGTGGCCTGAACAATACTAAGCTGATCCCGCAGCATGACTGCAGTCCTCCCCGATCGGTTTTACGAGCAACAATAAACAATCCAGGCATCAGTATTTAAGGTCCGGGCTACGGCATTAAGTATACTGCTGCCGAGGCCGCGTTTCGGCTGTTATCGCATGCAGCCGGCACATCAGAAGTATACACAGTTGATTATGTGATGCGAATATGAGCGCTTCCAATTTTCCTATAACTAAACACTGCAAGTATCATAAAGTGGTGGACTGCTTGTATATACAATATATGAATGTACTTGAAGATTATATATATATATATATATATATAATCTATATATATATATAATCTATATATATATATATATATAATCAATATATATATATATATTGGACTGTGTGGCATATATATGTATCATATACATATATATATACACACACACATATATATGCCACCACTCAGTCCAACTTCATCTGACCGGGAAAAAATATGCGGTTTAATGCGCCTGCCGTTATTTCCGTTGCTACAGCTACAGCCATTGCAGGACTGGATGAAATGTGGACGAGAAGATTACTACAGAGATAATCATGACTAGGATATGATGGCTGTGCGTTTGTCTGTGGGGGGGGGGAGGGGCGTGACAAGATGGGCGGTTGTGAATCACCGGTCGTTGCCACCAACACTGCCAGTGGTCAAATTTGCCATGGCAGTTGTACATAGCAGACTTGAACAGCACGAGTTGTAATGTTGTGAGTCGAGTTGTAAATCGTTCTGTCTCGCACGATGTGTTGTTCCAGCTACACCAGCAGTACGGCGTTTCAGTGGTTCGTGTGTCGAGAATGCTTTGGTTGGGTGGAAGTAGAGGCGCCAGTCGCTGAACAGTCCGGCGCCACTCCGGGTGCGGCCGGAACAGCCAGCCGCTGTGCCCGACGTCCGGTGTCCAGGGCCTGGGTGGCGGGTATTGGAACCACAGCCCGGCAGCACACTGGCCGTCTACACGGCCCCGCAGCTGACGGCCCGGTTGTGACATCGCGAGCCACCAGCCCGGTGGTGACATCACACACCACGAGCCGCCTGGCTACCCGGCCCAGTGGTGACACCACCCACCACGAGCCGCCTGGCTACCCGGCCCTGTGGTGACATCACACACCACGAGCCGCCTGGCTACCCGGCCCGGTGGTGACACCACACACCACGAGCCGCCTGGCTACCCGGCCCTGTGGTGACATCACACACCACGAGCCGCCTGGCTACCCGGCCCGGTGGTGACACCACCCACCACGAGCCGCCTGGCTACCCGGCCCAGTGTTGACACCACACACCACGAGCCACCCGGCTGCCCACGGCAAATGCGCCGCATCCGCATCCCCACTTCATTGTCGGAAGTTAGCAATGATGGGCGTGAATTGCACACTGCATTGGCAGATTGCATGAAGCGCCGCTCGGTCCCAGACACATGCTGGTAGCGGCGCAGCCAGCTGCAGCTGGGCTGTGTGTTCCCATGGTGATTTGATGTCGTTGCTGACGGTGGTTCACCGTCCGCACCATTCCATTCCACCTGGACAGGTGAGAACACGGGACGTTCGTTCCGCAAGCCCTCAACGCGCCGGCAGCACAGGCTCGTCTCTTTGACGGCCTAACAGAGGAAGGCTGTAAGACCAGTGAAGTGCGACGTGTCGTGTATATCCGACAGCCCTGCTCTCTACACGGATTTCCTGAGCATTCATAGCTGGAAGCAGCCATGGCCAGCAGGCAGCACTATTTCATTCTCCATGCACTGGTCCTTCCTATTCATGTGGGTCAGAATTCCCGCCAGATGGCGTGCTGGCGCTGGCAGACCAACTCTTGCGTCTCACCTTTTGTGAATTATGCAGTAGTTAGCGTCACCACGCGTGGCCACTGTGTGGGTTATTGCAGCATAGCACACCACCGAGTGACGCATCATCAGAGAGCTGGCCTGGCAGGCACGTGAACTATTGGAGACTGTCACAATGCACTTAGCGTACAGGACAGGACATCTGTTTGACACCTAGGACAATTGCCACTAGAATGGGTACTTTTAATTTTTACCAGCATGTTTCATACCAGTCTGCCAAATTTCGAGTCATATATACATAATGCCACCACCAGTCATCCAGTTTCCCATATTGGTTTAATTTGTACACTTTAGCTGTTTATTCTTCTGCCTTACTCAGATGCCTACCCTGTCGCTGCTGGCCTGGATCAGCTATGCGGTCTGGGTAGTGGTGCTGCCAGATATGAACCACCTGCACCGGCGGCAGCTGCGGTCGACGTACGCACTATATAGATGCGGGGCCTGCATGGGACTGAGGAGGCCGGTATCCCCTGAATAGTCGGCAGAACTCACCGTCTCGCCGCGCCACATCAGCCTGCCACTGTCTTCCCGCCACATCAGCCTGCAACTGTCCGTCCCGCCATATCAGCCTGTCACTGTCCGTCCCGCCACATCAGCCTGCCACTGTCCGTCCCGCCACATCAGCCTGCCACTGTCCGTCCCGCCACATCAGCCTGCCACTGTCCGTCCCGCCACATCAGCCTGCCACTGTCCGTCCCGCCACATCAGCCTGCCACTATCTGTCCCGCCACATCAGCCTGCCACTGTCCGTCCCGCCACATCAGCCTGCCACTGTCCGTCCCGCCACATCAGCCTGCCATTGTCCTTCCCGCTACATCAGCCTGTTGCTGTCCGTCCCGCCACATCAGCCCATCACATCAGCTTGCCACTGCCCGTCCCGCCACATCAGCCTGCCACTGTCCGTCCCGCCACATCAGCCCACCACGTCAGCCTGCCACTGTCCATCCCACCACACCAGCCTGCCACTGTCCGTCCCGCCACATCAGACTGCCACTGTCCGTCCCGCCACATCAGCCTGCCACTGTCCGTCCCGCCACATCAGCCTGCCACTGTCCGTCCCGCCACATCAGCCTGCCACTGTCCGTCCCGCCACATCAGCCTGCCACTGTCCGTCCCGCCACATCAGCCTGTCATTGTCCGTCCCGTCACATCAGCCTGCCGCTATCTGTCCCGTCACGCCAGCCTGCCACATCAGCCTGTCACTGTCCGTCCCGCCACATCAGCGTGTTACTGGCTACCGTCACGCCAGCCTGCCACTCTCCACCAAATCCCTCCCGTCGTACGCGAACGTCATCTGCCCCGTCCGCCCTGCCCCCGCCACCCGACATAGTTGGGACGTTTCCAGTCCCCTACCTTCCCGCCGCATATGGGACGCCTCCAGCCCTCTACTTCTCCGCCGTATATGGGATGCTTCCAGCCCTCTACTTCCCCGCCGTATATGGGACGTTTCCAGTCCCCTACTTTCCCGCCGTATATGGTACGTTTCCAGCCCCCTACTTTCCCGCCGTATATGGGACGCTTCCAGTCCCCTACTTTCCCGCCGTATACGGGACGTTTCCAGCTCCGGCCGCACCGTCCGTCCGCCGGCTGTCAGCTGGCTCGGACCGGTCGCCAGTCGTGACAGTATGCTTACCTGCAGCCCGTCCACGGAAACCCCGTGACCCGGCAACGGCTCGTGCCACTGCGGTCAACGACTGCCGGCCAGCTGCCGCACCGGAGAGGGCCGGGCCGGGCCAGGTATGGTCAGGCAGGGCTGGACAGGGCAGGACAGGGCCGGGCCGGGCCAGGTATGGTCAGGCAGGGCTGGACAGGGCAGGACAGGACAGGGCAGGGCAGGGCAGGGCGGGACAGGGCAGGGCCGGGCCGGGTATGGTCAGGCAGGGCTGGACAGGGCCAGACAGGGCCGAGCAGAGCCGGACAGGGCCAGGTATGGTCGGACAGGGCAGGGCAGGGCCAGACAGGGCCGAGCAGAGCCGGACAGGGCCGGACAGGGCGAGGTATGGTCGGACAGGGCCGGGCCGGGCCAGGTATGGTCAGGCAGGGCCGGGCAGGGCATGGCAGGGCATGGCATGGCAGGGCAGGGCAGGGCAGGACAGGGCAGGGCGGGACTGGAACGGTCGTGCAGGGCCGGTCAGGGCCGGACAGGACTGGGCAGGGCCGGGCAGGGGGACAGGGTGGCAGGACGACAGGGCAACAGGGCCGGGCAGAGGGCGTGACGGCAGGAAGAGACCGTTTGGTGGCGCCTTCCAACCGTGGCCGTGATGCGCTGCGGTATCAGTACGGCCTGTCGAGCTGCGACACAGCAGCGGACAACACACACCGCTCCCAGCCGGACCATTACAAGTATTGCCTGCCGAGCTGCGACACAGCAGCGGACAACACACACCGCTCCCAGCCGGACCATTACAAGTACGGCCTACCGAGCTGCGACACAGCAGCGGACAACACACACCGCTCCCAGCCGGACCATTACAAGTATGGCCTGCCGAGCTGCGACACAGCAGCGGACAACACACACCGCTCCCAGCCGGACCATTACAAGTACGGCCTACCGAGCTGCGACACAGCAGCGGACAACACACACCGCTCCTAGCCGGACCATCAGACGTACGGCCTACCGAGCTGCGACACAGCAGCGGACAACACATACCGCTCCCAGCCGGACCATTACAAGTATTGCCTGCCGAGCTGCGACACAGCAGTGGACAACACACACCGCTCCCAGCCGGAGCATCAGACGTACGGCCTACCGAGCTGCGACACAGCAGCGGACAACACACACCGCTCCCAGCCGGACCATTACAAGTACGGCCTGCCAACCTGCGACACAGCAGCGGACAACACACACCGCTCCCAGCCGGACCATTACAAGTACGGCCTACCGAGCTGCGACACAGCAGCGGACAACACACACCGCTCCCAGCCGGACCATTACAAGTACGGCCTACCGAGCTGCGACACAGCAGTGGACAACACACACCGCTCCCAGCCGGACCATCAGACGTACGGCCTACCGAGCTGCGACACAGCAGTGGACAACACACACCGCTCCCAGCCGGACCATTACAAGTACGGCCTGCCGAGCTGCGACACAGCAGCGGACAACACACACCGCTCCCAGCCGGACCATTACAAGTATGGCCTACCGAGCTGCGACACAGCAGCGGACAACACACACCGCTCCTAGCCGGACCATTACAAGTATGGCCTGCCGAGCTGCGACACAGCAGCGGACAACACACACCGCTCCCAGCCGGACCATTACAAGTACGGCCTACCGAGCTGCGACACAGCAGTGGACAACACACACCGCTCCCAGCCGGACCATTACAAGTACGGCCTGCCGAGCTGCGACACAGCAGTGGACAACACACACCGCTCCCAGCCGGACCATCAGACGTACGGCCAGCTGGCCCACCTGCCACGCAAGCGGTATTATTTAAAAGCCCCGCATCAAGTCATTAAAAAGACTCGCCGATAAAACATAATTGATGTCAACGCTCCCAGCAATGCCTCATGAGGTTGCCATTGTCATTATATGCGCCGCATAAAATAGATCTGATCGGCAGCGGCTGTCAGTCAACAGCTGTCAGTCGCATTCCGGTTCCTCCGATGATCCTCTGATGTCGGGTGACATTTCTCGTGAGGGTCACTAACATACACGCCCCTGGTGTGCCGTCACGTAAATATCATCACATCGGCATTTCACTTATTCTGAAAGAACTCATCATGTAATTCCACATTTCCAGTGTCGGTTCAAAATGGATCTGTTGGTCAGCTATTTTAATGTGTCGACCATATGTTGACATCCAGTGGATACGTCTCACAACTCGGCGCACGACAGTAGTGCATATATGTCGCCTGCTAACCCAAGTTCGATTAAAAACTGAGCCCAACTTAGTACCGACCGTTGCTTGCATGCTTCAAATTGTGCTCCAGTTTTTCCTTCAAGTGGGCATGGTTCGCAACACGAAAACTGAGTTGCAACCTCAACACCGGCAAATCAGCAGCGAGTATGATTCCATCCCACCCAGGACCTGAGGTGCAGTTCTTCAACTAAAACGGGCAAAACAAAGGCCATCTTGTATACCATGTTTCCTGCGCCCAGAGGACACGTCTGAGGATCATAAGACACATAAAAAGACAACAGGAAATGACTCTCAGCAATGGGACACGCAGGCGTCAGAACGGCGGCACCGGGGTACAGTTCCCCCTCTTAATCCGGAAATCCGCATTGAATCTGTGGAGATGACTGGAACGAATCGACCAAAAAAAAATCCGATGTTACACCGTCCTTTAATTTCGGACGCTCTACCACCTATGAAAGGAAACCGCCTTTCGCAAAGCTTCAAGTCTACTTCAGCTGCTGCTACTTTGGGCCTGATTACCACAACAGCAGACTTGAACAATCGCATATATTTATATAACTATTTATCTGTTCCAGTTCTAATTCCGCCAGTCACCACCCTCGCATCTGCAGAACGATAAACCAGACCGTCGGCGTTACCCTGACAACGCCAAAGAAAACACGACGGGGCACGCGCGGCGCCAGGGGTGGCAGACGACGGGGATCACGGGGCGGAACAAGCAAAGCGACGGTTCAGGAGCGCAACGGGCAGCTGCACCTGGGACTCATAAATGCCCAATCTATGAAACCTAAGCTACTTGAGCTACAACACGACTTTCTTTCTTACTCTCTAGACCTAGCTGTGGTGACTGAGACCTGGCTGCGACCTAGCACCCCCACGCGTCTCATTAACTTCCCTGGTTACCAGTTAAAACGTGCGGACCGGCCTGACTCTAGTGGCTACGGTGGGGTGGCGATTATCGCCAAGTCAGTGCTTACTATTACCGTTTTGAAAATTTCTACGCTTCCAAACTCGAGCTCCAAATTAGAATCACTCTGGACCAAAGTCAAAGGTAAAAGCGGAAGGTATTTCATTCTGGCGGCAATCTATCGACCTCCTCGTAACAGTCTACCTGCCTTAAATGTTGACTTCGCTGAGCTCGAAAGACAGGTTCAATTGGCGACACTGAACTTTACCGGCACTTTCTACCTCGCAGGTGATCTAAATTGCAATCTTCTCGACACGGCAAATTGCCCCAGCAAAACACACCTGCTTGAGTTCGTCAGAAACTATTCACTTACCGTGATAGTGAAGCGCCCTACATTCTCCACAGGCTCTTTATTGGATGTCATCATAACAAATTCACCCACCTCTGTCGACAGACCCAAAGTGAGTTTCTGCCACTACAGTCCCCACAAATTTATCACATGTTCAATTAAAGTAAACAGGCCTGCCTCAATTAACACCGTGATAAAATCACGTTCTTTCGGACGAGTGGACACCTCCGAACTGACCCTTGACCTTGGTGAGATCGACTGGGTACAGGTCACTGGTCGCATCTCAGTAACCGATAAATGGGACACACTGCTGAGATTGCTGACACCTATCCTCGACGAGCACCTGCCACTCAGAAACATCAAAATTCGGAACCCAACAGCACCACATGTTAGCGAAGCTACCAAACAACTCATGCATCGGCGAAATGTAGCCTTGCGCTTACAAGATAGAAACACTTACAAAATACTTAACCGACAAGTTCGATCAGCTATTAGAGCTGACTGTAGGGAAGAGATTAGCGGAAAGATAGCTCAAAAGGCCCATCAGCTGCGTGGCGTGCTATCAAGCCTATTATTGATACAAAAAAAGGATCTCACAGAGTACAACCTCAGGTTCTACCTGAGCAGCTAAATCATTATTTTGTTAGTGTCGGACCAAAAATATCAGCAGAAGTCAAACTCCAGGCAAACATGCCTGAACACACACCTCCAAATTGACGGCTATCGCTCGTCTCTACCAACTCCTGTAAAGTATCACCCATATCTCTTGAGCAGCTAGCCAACATATTCATAGACATGAGAAGCACATGTGCTTGCGAACCCGACTGGATCTGTATTGAGGTCATCAAATTTCTGTTCTTTTTTAACGGCGAAGTGCTGCTCGATATTGTAAACACATGCCTGACTACAGCTCATATCCCCTCCACATGGGAACAGTCAATAGTAACTCCCATTCACAGATCTGGAGGTCCTTCGGATTCCTCTAATTTTAGTCCCATCTCATTGGTTCCGGTTATCGCCAAGATTACATAGAGGGTGGTGCAGAAACAACTTTGTCACTACCTGAACTCAGCCATCTACTGGCTCAATCTCACCACGGCTTCAGACCACGCTACTCTACGGAAACCGCTCTTATCTCAGTTACGGACGAAATACTAGCAGCAATGGACCGTTCGGAAGTAGCTCTCCTTTGCATTCTGGATCTCAGTAAATGTTTCGATGTAATAGACCACACCAAACTGCTCACTAAACTTCAACTCCATGGAATCGATACCGACTGGTTTAAAGCATATCTGGGAGGTCATACGCAGGCTGTTAGGATCTCAGATCGACACGGAAACAGGCATCTCTCCTCCTTTCTCCCAAACAACATAGGTGTCTTTCAAGGCTCATCATTAGGTCCACTTCTCTATTGCATCTTTTCGAACGACCTCAGTCTGCACGTCCCGGTAGCACATGTCACCCAGTTCGCAGACGACACACAGGTCCTCATCTCCGGTCGGAAATCTGATCTCCCAAATTTGATAAGTCAGATGGAAACATGTCTGAGCCAACTCTATGACTACTTCCTGGATAACGGCTTGAAGGTGAACCCGACCAAACCCAGCTTCTTACTCTCGGATCGCGTCAAAATCTGCGCAATATTACCCCGATACGAGTGTGCTTTAGGGACGCCGTGATAGATGAGAAACATTCGTGTAAGAACCTTGGGGTAACATTTGATCGCCACATGTCTTGGGATTCCCATGTAGCTGTTGTTGTCCAGAAGTGTACTGGGTTCCTTCTGGCCCTGAACCATCTGCGTCACCATCTGCCGACCAGCACCCTCTTCACTATAGTCAATAGCCTAGTTATATCCAATATCCGATACTGCATATCTGTTTACGGGAACGGGTCGTCAGCAAATATCCACAGACTAGACAAGATCATTAACTTCGCCACTAGAGTCGTGTCAGGTCTCCGAAAATTTGATCATATTACTGATGTCCGAAACGAGTTGGGTCTCCTCACTGCAGCTGATCTGTACCTATTCCACAGTCTCACTTTGCTCCACAAGATCATTCTGACGGGTGAGCCTACGCACATTGCCGGTGAAATCACTTCAAACTCTACCCTGCGAAGCCGTCACACACGTGCAGACGACCATCTGCGCCTGCCAGCCATACACAGAGAGGCTGGCCGCAGGAGATTTCTCTACTCGTCTGTCTTCCACTACAACAAACTTCCTACTGAAACTAAAACATCGAGGCTGTCTAACTTCAAGAAACATGCACTAGCGTATCTCCACGAACAACACTAGTCCCACAAAAAACTTACAACATGGATATGTGTACAATACGAAGTCACCTTTAGGCCATCGCTTTCCTATCACTTATACAAGCCACTCGTGTATAGCTCGTGTCGCAAGTACGGTGTATGCAGTGCGGAAAGTGATATGGATATTGTATTATGTTGTACGAATGTTTGTTGCGCATCTGCTCCCACTATTGACCACACATCTATCCTTTCTTTGTAAATATCTGTGAGTTCAGCCCAGACTGTGCGTAACAGCCACTGCACGTGGAGGACATGTATTGTTAAATAAATAAATAATGAGCATCAGATCAAGAGTTTTACGAACAATATTATTAACGATGCCCAGTGCTGCGTAGTCTTCAATATATTAAGGCCACACCAAATCCCCAGCTGAGGCCAGCGGTGGGCCAAGCCTCCGTCCACTGTCGAGCAGTCCCGTGTCACTCCCCGGTCTCACGCCACACCAAATCCCCAGCTGAGGCCAGCGGCGGGTCCAGCCTCCGTCCACTGTCGAGCAGTCCCGCGTCACTCCCCGGTCTCACGCCACACCAAATCCCCAGCTGAGGCCAGCGGTGGGCCAAGCCTCCGTCCACTGTCGAGCAGTCCCGCGTCACTCCCCGGTCTCACGCCACACCAAATCCCCAGCTGAGGCCAGCGGCGGGTCCAGCCTCCGTCCACTGTCGAGCAGTCCCGCGTCACTCCCCGGTCTCACGCCACACCAAATCCCCAGCTGAGGCCAGCGGTGGGCCAAGCCTCCGTCCACTGTCGAGCAGTCCCGTGTCACTCCCCGGTCTCACGCCACACCAAATCCCCAGCTGAGGCCAGCGGTGGGCCAAGCCTCCGTCCACTGTCGAGCAGTCCCGCGTCACTCCCCGGTCTCACGCCACACCAAATCCCCAGCTGAGGCCAGCGGTGGGCCAAGCCTCCGTCCACTGTCGAGCAGTCCCGTGTCACTCCCCGGTCTAACGCCACACCAAATCTCCAGCTGAGACCAATGCCTAACTGTCACGACACGCTTTCGCTCTGGCCATCCACCAGTCGTCTGCACCCCGAGTACAGAGCTGTGCAAGCTCCTGAAGCAAGAAACAGACACCAGCGATTCAATGGCCACCAGCTAGTTTACCAATGCAGCGAAGCTAGAAAAGAGCTTGGTTAGCTTGGCTAACCGCCGTGACGGACGTAACCAGGCTAACTGCCGTGACAGACGTTACCGAGCTAGCCGTCGTGACAGACGTAACCAGGCTAACCGCCGTGACAGACGTAACCAGGCTAACCGACATGACGGAGACAATCGGGCTAACGGTCGTGACAGACGTAACCAGGCTAACGGCCGTGACGTGGGATCTGGCGGAGCACCCTAGCAGCATGCCACATCTGATACCTGTAAAACTAAGTCTATGGTGTGGCATAGCAAGCTGTCATGTGACATTTATCATGGAAACCAGCAGCACATCTATGGAAGAGGACAGAGGAGATAACCGCCTCCCATTATGCCGCCTTTATTCGCAGCCGTCAGGTGTCGTAAGTCGTCTCCTCATCAAGCATCGGCAGTCCATTTGAAGCGGTGGTTGCGCGTCTGCTAGTATTACTGAATGTGTGCGCCTCGCTGCACCCGTATGGACGACGGGCGAGGCGGCAGGCGGCTGGGAACTTCTCCAAACGTCAGCAGTGATCCCAGACTCGGCACCGCAGGCTGAACACCTCCGACCAGCCTGACTAAGAGCGCCGTGGGAGCGATCGTGCTCCACGTGATTGAGCCGTCTGTGGGAGCGGATGTGCTCCGGATGACTCAGCCGTCAGTGGACACGGGCGTGCTCCGGGTGACTCAGTCACCGGTGGACACGGGTGTGCTCCGGGTGACTCAGCCGCCGGTGGACACGGGCGTGCTCCGGGTGACTCAGCCGTCAGTGGACACGGGTGTGCTCCGGGTGACTCAGCCGTCAGTGGACACGGGCGTGCTCCGGGTGACTCAGCCGTCAGTGGACACGGGCTGCTCCGGGTGACTCAGCCGCCGGTGGACACGGGCGTGCTCCGGGTGGTTCAGCCGCCGGTGGGAGAGGATGGCTCCGGGTGACTCAGCCGTCAGTGGACACGGGTGTGCTCCGGGTGACTCAGCCGTCAGTGGGCACGGGTGTGCTCCGGGTGACTCAGCCGTCAGTGGGCACGGATGTGCTCCGGGTGACTCAGCCGCCGGTGGACACGGGCGTGCTCCGGGTGACTCAGTCACCGGTGGACACGGGTGGCTCCGGGTGACTCAGCCGTCAGTGGACACGGGTGTGCTCCGGGTGACTCAGCCGTCAGTGGACACGGGTGTGCTCCGGGTGACTCAGTACCAGTGGACACGGGCGTGCTCCGGGTGATTGAGCCGTCAGTGGACACGGGTGTGCTCCGGGTGACTCAGTCACCGTGGACACGGGCGTGCTCCGGGTGACTCAGCCGTCGTGGGCACGGGTGTGCTCCGGATGACTCAGCCGTCAGTGGGCACGGGTGTGCTCCGGGTGACTCAGTCACCGGTGGACACGGGCGTGCTCCGTGGGTGACTCAGCCGTCAGTGGGCACGGGTGTGCTCCGGCTGATTGAGCCGTCAGTGGACACGGGTGTGCTCCGGGTGACTCAGCCGTCAGTGGACACGGGCGTGCTCCGGGTGACTCAGCCGCCAGTGGACACGGGCGTGCTCCGGGTGACTCAGTCACCGGTGGACACGGGCGTGCTCCGGGTGATTGAGCCATCTGTGGGATCGGATGTGCTCCGGGTGATTGAGTCGTCAGTGCACACGGGCGTGCTCCGGTGTTCGCCGTCTTGGGGGTACTAGCCTAGTGGACACGGGTTGCTCCGTGTTCCAGTGCACACGGGCGTGCTCCGGGTGATTGAGCCATCTGTGGGATCGGATGTGCTCCGGGTGATTGAGTCGTCAGTGCACACGGGCGTGCTCCGGGTGGTTCAGCCGTCTGTGGGAGCGGATGTGCTCCGGGTGCACACCACCCAGACCTGCGCGGGCTGTGGCGCGGCTGCTCACTCTCGGCCGGAAGCTCGTTACTCATAGCCGATGGCCTCCAAACTCCCCGGCATCCCCGGCAGGTATTTCCGAGTAGCCTGTGCGGCCCTGTGTGCCGCGGATGGGCCGATTCCATGATGGTTGTTCGTCTGGTGAAGCTACGGTGGCTGGTGTGAGTGATGTAGTTTGAGTGTGGGTGAAAATTACCGTCTTCAGGCACACCGTGTTCAAGGACGACAAAAAAGCCGAGGCACAAAAAGAGCTCCATGTGCGCGCGAGTGAATGTGAACGAATGTCGCGGCACATCGCTCACATCTTCTTTGACGTTCACTTGGTCAAGGCGAAACATTCGCTCGTCCCTTTGTCTACGGAGGACGCGGCATCTCGCAATTTTCCCCGCGAGCCATCACGGCATGTCCGTCGACATCAATCACACCGCCGAGATGGCCCCCCACTGTGTGGTTTCACAACTGGATCGTTCCAGTTTTTTGCGCAGCGCGGTGGGATAAGCGCGCCGAATTCCTGGCGCCAATGCTGCGAAGATCCCGCCGCCGACGGTCGTCAAGGTCACCGAGCGGCAGCGGCGAGTCCGTGCCGGCCGGCTGACGGTGCGGCTCGAGCGGCAGCGCACGACCTTGCCCGCGGCGGAGGACAGGCTGACTGCGGCTGGTCCAGCTGCCACCGGCGCACTGCCGACCGGCCTGGTGGATACTCAGCGGCCGACCCATCCTCCAGGTCACGGCTCGGCCACCGCACGGCTCCACTGGTCACGCCGAGCTGTCCCGGCCAGAGATGTGTCGCCATGTGCCGTAGCAGACCCGCTACTGGACTGCAGCATCGACAGGATTTGCTATGCAGTGCCAACAAGTAAGATGGTAAAACGAATATGAAATATCGGTGAAGCACAAACTCGATCGTGGGTGAAGTGATTTAATTTATTTGGTACTATCCCACATCACTATTTCTATATACTCTCAACTCAACCAGGTATAATTTCGGGTAGCCGCGGCCGCGAGGTACGCTAGCGGGCGGCCCCACACCCACCCCTCAGCCGACAGTTCAGGTGTGCACCAGACAGCCAGGGATGTCGTGGCGGCAGCTCCAGATCCTGGCTCAGGTGTGCACCAGACAGCCAGGGATGTCGTGGCGGCAGCTCCAGATCCTGGCTCAGGTGTGCACCAGACAGCCAGGGATGTCGTGGCGGCAGCTCCAGGTCCTGGCTCAGGTGTGACAGACAGCCAGGGATGTCGTGGCGGCAGCTCCAGATCTCGCTTCAGGTTTTCAACCAGACAGCCAGGGATGTCGTGGCGGCAGCTCCAGGTCCTGGCTCAGGTGTGCACCAGACAGCCAGGGATGTCGTGGCGGCAGCTCCAGGTCCTGGCTCAGGTGTGCACCAGACAGCCAGGGATGTCGTGGCGGCAGCTCCAGGTCCCGGCTCAGGTGTGCACCAGACAGCCAGGGATGTCGTGGCGGCAGCTCCAGATCCTGGCTCAGGTGTGCACCAGACAGCCAGGGATGTCGTGGCGGCAGCTCCAGGTCCTGGCTCAGGTGTGCACCAGACAGCCAGGGATGTCGTGGCGGCAACTCCAGGTCCTGGCTCAGGTGTGAACCAGACAGCCAGGGATGTCGTGGCGGCAGCTCCAGGTCCTGGCTCAGGCGTGCACCAGGCAGCCAGGGATGTTGTGGTGGCAGCTCCAGGTCCTGGCTCAGGTGTGCACCATAGGCGCCAGGGATGTTGTGGTGGCGCAGGTCCTGGCTCAGGTGTGGCGACGCCGGCCGGCGACGCGTGTCACGGTTGGGTGCGGCAGGTGGCGACGTCCACGGTAGATAGCTGAGATCTTCTGATCGACATCAAATTCTAGTCGAGTTGACATAACTCTCGCCGATCTGATCCGCCCTAATCATACTTCACCCGACCTGCCTTGTCCTAATCAGACTTAATTCGGCCTAATCATACTTCACCCGACCTGTTTCGTCCTAGTCCGATCCAACTGGACTGCTGAACATTGCCACTGCATACACTATCTCTATATAACTGGCATATTTCCATGGTTTTATTGCCAAGTTTTCTATGCAAGACTACTTGCACATGAAATGTCATCAAAATGCATTTGCATTTCATCACATAGCTTCCAGCTGTGCAGACCCGCACTGAGGCCGCAATATCCAGACTGCCAGTCGTGCCACCAAGGTAAGCGTCAATGCTATGGATCCCACGGTAGGCGTATAACATTCGAAATGCTCAAACTTTGCATCCTGAAATTTCGTTCCTTTCACAAGATGCTCTCAATGTGGATAATATGTGGTATGTATGTGCGCCGGTATGATGTATGTGGGTGTGTGAACTACGGAATTGTGTCGATATTTCCAGCACGTCGAGCCGACGTGGATGGTTGATCAAACAGCTGCTGCCGAGGTCACTCGAGGTCACATGATAAAGGGAGATAAAGAATCCTTGCGTCGGAACCTGACACCAGAACAACCAACACATACTTTCTCAGCCAGCTTATAGGCAGGTCAACTAACGGCGGATAAACGCTGCAGAATACGCCATTACCAGAATACGCCAAGCCCCTTCCATTGCAATCAGCAGCGATGACAGAATGCCGCAGGGTTCTTGTGTGATACGCCATGATAATCTTGCAAACATCACCAACACTTTCACTCGTCTTATGCTCACTTATTACGCGGCCGTAGACAGGTTGAGAGATAGTGCATGCAGCGGCAATGTTCAGCAGTCCAGTTGGATCGGACTAGGACGAGACAGGTGGGGTGAAGTATGATTAGGCCGAATCAGGTCCGACTAGGACGAGACAGGTCAGGGAAAAAGGGGGGAAAAGAGAGGGGGGGGGGGGGGAGAGAAAAAAAAAAAAAAAAAAAAAAAAAAAAAGAGAGAGAGAGAGAGAGAGAGAGAGAGGAGAGAGAGAGAGAGAGAGAGAGAGAGAGAGAGAGAGAGAGAGAGAGAGAGAGAGAGAGAGAGAGAGAGAGAGAGAGAGAGAGAGAGAGAGAGAGAGAGAGAGAGAGAGAGAGAGAGAGAGAGAGTAGAGAGGGGCGGAGATGTACGAAGAGTGGAGGGAGAGAGGAGAAAGGCGCGATAGTACTTGGCAATTTACGATAAGACAACGTCATCTAATTAGCATGTTCGTGTTATTAGGAACAGCGCCACTTAGTTGCAATACAGCCAACACTGCTCCTGCTGCTCCTGCCGCACCGAATTGTCCGTCAGCAGTAATGACAAGACAAACTCAAGAATGCAAAACGCAAGTCAAAACCGCTGAAATATCAATATATGAGTTGAATGGAAATTTGCCGAGGAACCTCCTGCACTCATGCCTGTGCATTCAAATTTTGTAAAAGTACACAGAGTGCGGTCTCAGTGGTCGTTGCTTGTGTCTTAACGAGTGACAACTTTCTCAGATGTTTTTAGAAAGAGCAGGATGTGTTTGTTTGCTTTTTAACGACTACGCTTGTCACGCGTTGTTTATTTCGATCCAGACCTGAATGATTAAGGCCAAATCATTTGAGCATTCACCTGGATGTAAGAGGTGCATCTTTTGCCTGTGAAATTATGTGAAGAATAGTTTCCATAAGTGAGATATAAGTAGGCCCTGACAATTGGGAGACACACGTATATTCAGTCAGTCTTTTCTGAAATCTTTCAGATATCAAAGACTATTCCAACATCAAGACCCACAGTGTCGACTCCTAAGAGTTGGTATGACAGGGCGAACGCGCCATCAGACCTGACAAGACAAGGTCCTTCTTTAGAATTGCAATGTCAATTTACGCTACACTACAGTTGCAATTATCTGGCGCATCTCTCCTCAAAGCGGACATGCCACGCTTAACCTTCACTCGGAGTTCACGCAAGAGCAGGGATGTCGTTTTGTATACTTTTGAGAGGGCAAGTGCCCCATCCATCTTGACTTCCTCCCACAACCCCCCACCCACTTACCTCAACTTTGATCATGGAAACCTTTGGAGTCTGCCCAGCCACAATCTAGTCCGAGATTCCGCCACTGTCTTCATGTATTGCGCCCCCCAAATAATTTTCAGAAATCAGCGCCCGTGCAGTGTGGGCACAGTGGGCCGTCCCCCCATCTGTGGTCACGCCGATACTCCTCCAACCGCCACTCCTCCGAACCCCAGAAGTGGTGTGGCATGGCCCAGCAGACTCCTCCGCACGCCAGGAGTGGTGTGGCACGACCCGGCAGAATCCTCCACCACCAGAAGCGGTGTGGCACGGCCCAGCAGACTCCTCCGCACGCCAGGAGCGGTGTGGCATGGCCCGGCAGAATCCTCTGCACGCCAGGAGCGGTGTGGCACAGCCAAGCAGACTCCTCCGCACACCAGGGGCGGCGTGGCACGGCCCAGCAGAATCCTCTGCACACCAGGGGCGGTGTGGCACGGCCCAGTAGAATCCTCCACCACCAGAAGCGGTGTGGCACGGCCCAGCAGACACCCCCCGCACACCAGTAGCGGTGTGGCACGGCCCAGCAGAATCCTCCACCACCAGAAGCGGTGTGGCACAGCCCAGTAGAATCCTCCGCACACCAGGAGCGGTGTGGCACGGCCCGGCAGAATCCTCCACCACCAGAAGCGGTGTGGCACGGCCCGACAGAATTATCCGCATGTCAGGAGCGGTGTGGCACGGCCCAGCAGACTCCTCCGCACACCAGAAGCGGTGTGGCACAGCCCAGTAGAATCCTCCGCACACCAGGGGCGGCGTGGCACAGCCAAGCAGACTCCTCCGTACACCAGGGGCGGCGTGGCACGGCCCAGCAGAATCCTCCACCCCCAGAAGCGGTGTGGCATGGCCCGACAGAATTATCCGCATGTCAGGAGCGGTGTGGCACGGCCCAGCAGAATCCTCCGCACACCAGGAACGGTGTGGCACAGCCAAGCAGACTCCTCCGCACGCCAGGAGCGGCGTGGCACGGTCCGGTAGGTGATTACGCCGACGACGCCGTGGGAGCCACGGCTCGTGGTCTGTTCACTCCGTGACCTTGTAGGCTCGTACCGGCTGGGTCGGCCTGAGACCACAGCCGCTGATCATTGCCGAGCGTGGTGGGATCAGCCCGATCTCGGGTCAACAAGGTTTCCCAGCACGGCGCCGCCGGCGATCCATATTGACCGACAGCGGCCACTGCCCGGCAGACAGCGGCCACTGCCCGGCAGACAGCGGCCACTGCCCAGCCGACAGTGACTACTGCCCGGCCGACAGTGGCCAGTGCCCGGCCGACAGTGGCCACTGCCCGGCCGACAGTGGCCACTGCCCGGCCGACAGTGACTACTGCCCGGCCGACAGTGGCCACTGCCCGGCCGACAGTGGCCACTGCCCGGCCGACAGTGGCCAGTGCCCGGCCGACAGCGACTACTGCCCAGCCGACAGTGGCCACTGCCCGGGCGACAGTGGCCACTGCCCGGCCGACAGTGGCCACTGCCCGGCCGACAGTGGCCACTGCCCGGCCGACAGCGACTACTGCCCAGCCGACAGTGGCCACTGCCCGGGCGACAGTGGCCACTGCCCGGCCGACAGTGGCCACTGGCTATTGCCCTGTCGACAGTGGCCATCGCTCGGTGTCATTTCAGTGCGAACGGACTGCCAGCAATAGTCCAACAGACGATGGCACCTGGCAGCACTTGGTGGCATCTGGCGGCATCTGGCGGCATCTGGCGGCCGTCAAGAGTGACCAGTGCCGTGCGAGAGAGCGCCGACCGACCGCGGTCGGCATCTACTGACGGCGTTGCAGTCCCCCGGGCAGAATTCGAGGAGGCGCCGTCTGCCGTGCAGTTATGTCACTACCAGCCGTGGCCGCCGGACGGCCGCCCTGGCCGCCTGAGCCGGCAGGTACGTGCTGGGAAACACACTGACCCGGCCCCCGCCAGTGCCCCCAGCCCCGCCTCGTGGTCACACTGCGTCCCTGGCCAGCTGGGGCGAGTCCGGCGACGGTATCAGCACGGCCGCACCGACTCCGCTCCGGCTCCGCTCCGGCTCCGCTCCGGCTCCGGCTCCGGCTCCGGCTCCGCTCCGGCTCCGGCTCCGCCCGGCTCCGCTCCGGCTCCGCCCGGCTCCGCTCCGGCTCCGGCTCGGCTCCGCTCCGGCTCCGCTCCGGCTCCGCCCGGCTCCGCTCCGGCTCCGCCCGGCTCCGCCCGGCTCCGCTCCGGCTCCGCCCGGCTCCGCCCGGCTCCGGCTCCGCCCCCGGCTCCGCTCCGGCTCCGCTCCGGCTCCGCTCCGGCTCCGCTCCGGCTCCGCTCCGGCTCCGCTCCGGCTCCGCTCCGGCTCCGCTCCGGCTCCGCTCCGCGCCCGGCTCCGCTCCGGCTCCGCTCCGCCGGCTCCGCCCGGCTCCGCTCCGGCTCCGCTCCGGCTCCGCCCGGCTCCGCCCGGCTCCGCTCCGGCTCCGCTCCGGCTCCGCTCCGGCTCCGCTCCGGCTCCGCTCCGGCTCCGCTCCGGCTCCGCTCCGGCTCCGCTCCGGCTCCGCTCCGGCTCCGCTCCGGCTCCGCTCCGGCTCCGCTCCGGCTCCGCTCCGGCTCCGCTCCGGCTCCGCTCCGGCTCCGCTCCGGCTCCGCTCCGGCTCCGCTCCGGCTCCGCTCCGGCTCCGCTCCGGCTCCGCTCCGGCTCCGCTCCGGCTCCGCTCCGGCTCCGCTCCGGCTCCGCTCCGGCTCCGCTCCGGCTCCGCTCCGGCTCCGCTCCGGCTCCGTGCCGTCGCGCCACGTCCCGGCCAGCGGCGTCACGGCAGCTGGCCGGAGCCGACCGCTGTGTCCGGGTCGTGGGCGTGACGGGCGGGCTCCGTCGGCCGCGTCACCGCACCGTTCCGCCGCTGCCAGGTAGTACCTGTTCTGCCATGGACATGACTGATGAGACACTGTCTCCTCTGTCACCAGATGGCGCCAGGTCGCCTCCGTCCGGCACGTCGTCAGCACATGCCGTCCGTCCGTTCGGCACGCTGTCGACACATGCCGTCTGTCCGTCCGTCCGGCACGCCGTCGACACATGCCGTCCGTCCGGCACACCGTCAGCACATGCCGTCCGTCCGTCCGTCCGGCACGCCGTCGACACATGCCGTCCGTCCGTTCGGCACGCTGTCGACACATGCCGTCTGTCCGTCCGTCCGGCACGCCATCAACACATGCCGTCCGTCCGGCACACCGTCGACACATGCCGTCCGTCCGTCCGGGACGCTGTCGACACATGCCGTCCGTCCGGCACGCCGTCAGCACATGCCGTCCGTCCGCCCTCGTGCAGCAGGTGATCTGCGATTCCACGGGCGGTGGACGCGCTCCGGCGGGCGGTGCAGACAAGGTCGTGAGTCGGCGCCGCGGTCAACAGCGGAGGGTGGCGGCCGCGGCCGGCGGCCGGCGGCCGGGTAATGGCCGCGCCAGTGAATTCCTCGCCGAGTGTTCCCAAGACCAGCGGGCATCACAGAGCGGTGCGGTCGGTCTGGTGCCGTTCACACCGCCGGACATGTGACTTCTCCCAGAGTCGGTGGAGTCCCACCAGAGGGTGCACGACCTCACGAACCGGAGGGTGTACAACCTCACGAACCGGAGGGTGTACAACCTCACGAACCAGGGGTGTACAAACTCACGAAACAGGGGTGTACAACCTCACGAATCAGGGGTGTATAACCTCACGAACCAGGGGTGCACAACCTCACGAACCAGAGGGTGTACAACCGCACGAACCAGAGGGTGTACAACCTCACGAACCATGGGTGTACAACCTCACGAACCAGGGGTGCACAACCTCACGACGTCACTTGACTGTCGTTAAATAACAACGTCGACCAAGAGCCGTGCTGCATATCTGCCACCTTCAATGGCGTGGTCAGCTAAACCAGAGGCGCACACAGAAAGCTGTCAATACGAAGGTCGCGCCGCTGGATCGGCAGCCGAAGGCGAGCCGGTTACCGTTATATCAGGAAAGCCAAACACGTCGTAATCTGATACTCGTCAGGAAAACAACTGCGGATCAGTAAGGTGAAGAATGCGGACAGTAATATCAAACAAAGCACAAGCACAGTCAGGTATGTTCATCCTCAGGATTATGTCATTTGCCTCTCCACATGCATATATTGATGATATACATGTATCGATTTCCACACACACATAATTGTTTTGCCATGACTCAGCGTTCCAAACGTGTTATCACATCCAGCGAACATCACTGGCCTCACAGCGACGCCATTACTCCCTGTGGAATCATTACTCTAATAAGAAAGTATCGAAGACTTTACCCAGACGACGATGAGCTTGAGATCCAGACTTAACATTCACCCTGCGGTACGGAGAACCAACCTCATGGAGATTCCCTGCCGAAACACATCGCTCAGATAAACCATTACATTAGCCGGTAAACAGGAACGCACCCGAACACACCAACAACAGGATGCACATTCACTCGACTGTGTCTTAAATGCACGCCTGTTAATCCACGAGATAATTGTGCTTCATGTGTGAAGGTGCCTGCAGGTGTCTGAAGGTACCTAGCGTCGCTGTACAGATGTAAAGGTGTATGCTGCCTTTGTACGGGTGTGACGTCCCGACACCTCTGATGATCCGGTCACCTGGGAGTTCAGGATCTGGCATGAACCGGTCACCTGCCAGCCGTGTGTCCCGCCCGGCCCGGTCACCTGTCAGCCGAGTGTTGGCACCGTTGGCCTGTGACGCGGCGTCCGAGAGACGCTGACGACACGGCCCACTGCGGGGCCAGGTACGAGGTGGCCTCTCGCCTGTTGAGCAACGCTGCGAAACATAGCCGGCGGCGGCGCGACAGCAGCTGCCCAGTGTGTCCTCTCCGCGATCACCGGCGACGGTACGGCCGGGTCGTGGATGCCACCGGATCCGTCACCAGAGCCGTCACCAGATCCGTCATCAGATCCGTCACCAGATCCGTCACCAGATCCGTCACTGAGAGTACCCAGTTCCCAGAGTGTCCAGCTCCAAAAGTACACAGTTCCCAGAGTACCCAGTTCCCAGAGTACCCAGTTCCCAGAGTACCCAGTTCACAAAGCATCCAGTTCCCAGAGTACCAAATTCTCATGGTGCCCAGTTCCTGATTGAGCTTGTTGATGGGGTCATCACTCTCAGTTTTACCGACCGGAAGTCTGGCCGCTGACGACGGGTGCCTGTTGGCGTGGGTAGATGCTGGGCACTTGAAGCCCTTCTCCAGAGGAATGTCTTACACAGGCAGCGCACGGCTCTGCCAGTAGAACGATGTACCGCCCACTCCGATGGAAAGCCTGTCAGACGCTTAAGCACCAGGCTCTCGGAGGGAACCTCAGTCGGGTGGAGAGCCCGCCTAAGCATCAGGTTTCCGGAGGGATTTCAGTTCGGCTGGTCTAGAGAACGGCCACAGACGCCATTGCTACGTCGAAAAAAAACGCCTCCAGGGCTTCCAAAACCTGTTGGACGGCACGACTCGATGCTTGTTTCAGATGTCGGTGGCTGCAGTTGACATTCACTTGGTAATACTCACGACGAAGGGAATTCGTGGTAGGTTATTTATACCTACTCTGCGCTTCTACGAACTACACGAAGAGGACAGAATGAACAGGAAGCTGTTAGTTCCTCCGCGCCGAGCCACACACGCTGTTGGTCGGCCTATTTATCACGCTTATCGTCATTATATAAGGCTGACCATCGCCGCGAACATGCATATGATTTGCCCATCCACAACCACACCAACGATTGGTAGCTGTGCAAATAACATGGGGTTAATTCACCGTACACCCCGCTGCAAGTCGGCTTCCACAGATTAGTCCGTGGTAACACTATCGACCGGACCGGCTCGGCGATGGCTCTGGTAACATCGCATGTCAAGGTAAATAATTACCAGTACACCCTACTTCGTCACCGAATGAAGATGGAAAAGATGGCGCACCGATATCCTGGTCAATTGGAAAGTGGCAGGGACACCCAATGTTGGCCAATACTGAGTCTATCTCCCGCCTCAGGGCACAGTGATGAGTGACGTCACGCCATTCCACGGCGGCCGGCTGCCACTGCGGCGCCCCAAGCGTCACCCGGCGAATGGTCACTACTGTCATACAGCTGGGGCGAGCTGACGCGGTGGGGAGACCGCACCAGCTCCAGCACCGACACAGGCGTCAGGGGCGGGGAGTCACCACTGCGGCACAGCTGGGGCGAGCTGACGCGGTGGGGAGACGGCACCAACTCCAGCACCGACACAGGCGTCAGGGGCGGGGAGTCACCACTGCGGCACAGCTGGGACGAGCTGACGCGGTGGGGAGACGGCACCAACTCCAGCACCGACACAGGCGTCACGGGCGGGGAGTCACCACTGCGGCACAGCTGGGACGAGCTGACGCGGTGGGGAGACCGCACCAACTCCAGCACCGACACAGGCGTCACGGGCGGGGAGTCACCACTGCGGCACAGCTGGGGCGAGCTGACGCGGTGGGGAGACCGCACCAGCTCCAGCACCGACACAGGCGTCACGGGCGGGGAGTCACCACTGCGGCACAGCTGGGACGAGCTGACGCGGTGGGGAGACGGCACCAACTCCAGCACCGACACAGCAGTTGGCGAGCAGCGAACATGTTTAGCGGCCCGGCTGACGGCCGTGAAGACCACGCAGTCACGACGAAATGCAGCACTACCCCGGCCACTGAAGCGACGGCAGCGGGCAACTAACGGGAGAAACAGCATCACTACGCGAGGGACTGCAGCCAAGGGTAGGCGCGATCCCGAGGATGAATGGCTAGATGGGAAGTGGTGCAGGGTGGCCATCGGCGGGGCAATAAATAGATGGACCTGGTGCAGCCGAGATCACATGGTCCACTTCATCATCATACCTGAGTGTAGATGATCTTCTTTGCAGCACCCCATCCCGATCTCATCAGTTTCTTGATTTTCAAATGGCTACAGAATGAATCCAGTGGAGATGCTGCTCCTCCTCAGTCACAACTGGAAACCTCTCACGAAACCAGTGGGTTTAAGTCCTTATTTTCAATATGTATTTTCAGATTGAATATGGAAAATGATAATTGAATAGGGTGCCAAACCAGGAGGTCCAGACTCCCGACCAACACAGAATCTCCAGCCATGTCCTTTGTGCTCACTGAAAACAAATGTGTATACACATACCACCTCGACTGTCTTACTCATCAGCATGCTTCGTACTCCGCGGCCAATCCAATGAAAAGCCGTCCAATTTCTCTAGCTTCGATCAGTGTTTAGTGAGGAGGTGGTGTTCCGATAATTTGAAACGGAAAATTACCTGGCCAATTACGGAGATGCATGCACATTGTATGCACAGCGGCAGCGTTTTGCGTCGGTGCATAACGATGGACAAGCACTGAAAAACCATTATTCGACATCGGCTACCTAACAATGCATTGGCAGGCACTATATGAGGGTAGACCTTGGCCTACAAACTACTGAAGCGTTAATACATCCTAAGACAATCAGATAATCAGCGGTATGTATTCAGGTCACACCAATCTGATGAGCTGAAGGAACGTAGGAAGCATCGCCTCTCTGGTCGCGTTATGAAAGTGCCCAGCTATGAGCACTTCGGCATCCATAACTTGTTCTCCAGTAGTTCATCGTTTGCCGCGGCCAGCCATCAGATGCACTTACATACGTGTGTTCATCCTTGAACCAAATCTAATCGACTAAATTAGTGGAGATATTAAAAATGAAGGTTTTTGGGAGGCTTTTGCATACTATAAATAGATAAGCTTGAGACTATTAGGGGTACTCACTCGTAAGACCCTATGCTAATATAATGGGTGCATCATGAACAATCAGGGTGCTCAAGCGCCTTCAAGAAGCATGAAATTGCATACTAGTCATCTACCAGCTACACGGATCAGGTAGACTGATCCCCCACCCAGTCCGGTGGGGGATTGGACCACTCCCGACGGGCGCGGAGCACATTCGCCCCTAGCTAGTCCCAAACCTGGTGGGGGATTGGACCACTCCCGACGGGCGCGGAGCATATTCGCCCCTAGCTATCTCCCAGTCCCAAACCTGGTGGGGGATTGGACTACTCCAGAGGGGCGCGGAGCACATTCGCCCCTAGCTATCTCCCAGTCCCGAACCTGGTGGGGGATTGGGCCACTCCCGACGGGTGTGGGGCACGCTCATTTATAGCTATCTCCCAGTCTCGAACCTGGTGGAAATTGAGCCACTCGCGAGAGGCGCGGGGGGCATTCATCCCTAGCTACTTTGGGAACGAATTTCTCTTTTAGCGAACTCAAAGCATCGCTGATAACTTGGGATGAGATTACTTTAATATAATAATAATAATAATGCCATTTACTTAGCACCCCAATCGAGATGCATGCGATAGCTAAAGCTTTAGATAACGTCAAACTGAATAACGCTTTTCAATTTAAAGAATCGCATAGGGGTCATCAATTCAGGCTAGATAAGTAAAGGTGCAGGGCAGCTAAACGTTTAGACGCTTTCAGTCAAATAATGATTGAACAATGCAATAAACTGCTTGATTACGCAATGGGGCGTTCCTCATCTTGTTTCCAAATAGGATGTACAAAATCTCTAGGTCCAAGAATTGACAGCCCTGTAGTGTGCCGATGTGTGGTGGGAATGGGAACGGCTGTCGTGGACCGCGGTCGGCACGTGTCTCAGTGGACGTGTGGTCATCCGCCACGACAGCCTGGTATCTGAGTCACACGCAAGCCGGACCACACACTTCAGACCAACAAATACAGACAAAGATACGTCGATCACGTGCGACCACTCGCTGATTGGGCTCATGGCCAGACCCGCCATGTGTACTCTCCGATAATGTTGGCGCCATGGACAGTCATGAACAATGGCGCCATGGACAGTCGTCACAAAGAACATTCGGCACACTGGACGGTCGTCATACTGGACAGTCGTCACACTGGACGGTCGTCACACCGGACTGTCAAATTCGGGTCGGAAAATACGGTAGAATAAATACCAAAAATACGCCCTCAGTTAGGGATTATGTCGAGTTGGAACCGGCCAGTGTCACCATGCACTAGTGTCCCATATTGCCTTGTTTGGCATGACCGAATGAAGACATCCAATGAAAACCCCTGGAACGCCCGCGGTAGGAAAGCTGAGGAAAAGCTAATGAGTTTCGGAGTGTGAGGCGGCGTCAGTTGTGCTAGCCGGCCGCGAAGTAGGCTACCGGATGGTGAGGCGCGACGACCACACATGGTTTCTCCGCTGGCCGGTCTGACCGAGAGCTGGCCAGTCTGGCCGAGAGCTGGCCGCTCTGACCGAGAGCTGGGCTCCGGCAGCAGGAAGACTGGCGCGTGGCAGGTCTGGCCGAGAGCTGGCAGGTCTGACCGTGAGCTCCGGTCTGGCCGAGAGCTGGCCCGGCAGTAGGAAGACTGGCGCGTGGCAGGTCTGGCCGAGAGCTGGCAGGTCTGACCGAGAGCTGGCCGTCTGGCCGAGAGCTGGCCGGTCTGACCGGAGCTGGCCGGTCTGGCCGAGAGCTGGCCGGTCTGACCGAGAGCTGAAATTGCATCTGCCAGCTGGCCGGTCTGGCCGAGAGCTGGCCGGTCTGACCGAGAGCTGGAACTGTAGTTGGCCGAGAGCTGGCCGGTCTGACCGAGAGCTGGCTCCGGCAGTGGAAGACTGGCGCTGGCAGGTCTGGCCGAGAGCTGGCCGGTCTGGCCGAGAGCTGGCCGGTCTGACCGAGAGCTGGGCTCCGGCAGCAGGAAGACTGGCGCGTGGCAGGTCTGGCCGAGAGCTGGCAGGTCTGACCGAGAGCTGGCAGGTCTGACCGAGAGCCGGCCGGTCTGACCGAGAGCTGGCAGGTCTGACCGAGAGCTGGCAGGTCTGACGGAGCTGGAAGGTCTGACCGAGAGTTGGCCCCGGCAGCAGGGAGGCCGGCGGTGACAGCCGCGCCTCCGATATCGGGGAAACACGCCGTTCATACCAGGAAACACGCCACTCGCCGCACTTCGTGCCGCTCGATACGCGCCGCCGATGGCGAGACCATTGAGCGCTCCAGTGCGCCACATGTGTCGCCAGCCTGTGGGTCGACGCGGTCGCGGCTGTCGCCAACGGTGGTGGCGTCTGGCCAACTGGCCATTTGCTGACCCCCGGCTCACGTTCCAGCCGAGCGTGGTCAGCGTCTGGTCGGCCACCAGGTGCGGGAGTGGCCCTTCGTCCGGCCGACCTGCCCTGTCCACTGTCCGGCCCAGACCCAGTGGCAGTCGCAGTTGTGATCCTCACGGCCGTCCACGGACAGCCGTCACTAGTGCGACCGTCACTAGTGCGGGTCCTTGGACACATCCGGTCGGCACTAGTGCCGGCCGGCACCCAGCTTTGGGAGTCCCGGGACCATGGTGACGGATCCCTCACCAGGACAGGGGAGGGGCGGGGCGATAGTGGCAGGTCTTCTGGACCGGCACTATCGGGCACGTTCCGGGACCATGGTGATCGACCCCTCACCACGACAGGAGAGGGGGGACCCCTCACCAGGACAGAGGAGGGGGCGGCAGTGGCAGGTCTGCTGGACCGGCACTATCGGGCACGTCCCGGGACCGTGGTGACCGACCCCTCACCACGACAGGAGAGGGGGGACCCCTCACCAGGACAGAGGAGGGGGCGGCAGTGGCAGGTCTGCTGGACCGGCACTATCTGGCACGTCCCGGGACCATGGTGACCGACCCGTCACCACGGCAGCGGAGGGAGCGACAGTGGCAGGTCTGCTGGACCGGCACTATCTGGCACGCCAGCGGGGGCGCGAAAGTGAAGGTTGTCGGCTCCGGGTCTCGCTCGAGCGTCGCTGACAGCGAGTGTCGCCGGTACGCCGCGACAGGCGGCATACTCTCTGTGGTCAGGTTACGACCCCAGCATTGTTTGCAGCAGTGGTGACGGCACGTTCGACACTCGGTATCGCTGACATCATCGGCACATGGCCTGCGGCAAAGCCCGCGGCACAGGGTGAAGTCGGCCGGTTAGAGCTGACCGAAATGTTGGAGGTCGACGTGTGTTGGTCTTCTGCATTTCAATCCGACAAAGGCTAATGCAAGATAGCACTGAAATAATATGGAATGGGGTCTGCTCACCACCAGCTTACCGAATGCATGTGACGGCCTTACGGCACCGTCGTAATTGATTGCTTGTTAAATTATAGCCCACCATTCACCAGAAACCGGATGCATTGCAGCTTTCGCTCGCCAATACTAACCATCATTGACTTCTCCGCTCTGACCAGCCGACTCTGGACCTCGCCTGGTCAGACGCAGTGAAGCTGTCACGGTGCAGACGAGAGGAGCCTGCATACTCCGAGCTCAGACTGGCACGGGGTCGGGGCGACCATTGCCCGCTGAATCCCGGGACCCGGATCCGAGTGTCACGACGGGGCAACCAGCGCTCCCTGAATCCCGGCCCAGACTGGCACAGCGGGGCAACCAGTGCCTGCTGAATCCCGGCCCAGACTGGCACAGCGGGGCGACCAGTGCCTGCTGAATCCCGGCCCAGACTGGCACAGCGGGGCGACCAGTGCCTGCTGAATCCCGGCCCAGACTGGCACAGCGGAGCGACCAGTGCCTGCTGAATCCCGGCCCAGACTGGCACAGCGGGGCGACCGGTGCCTGCTGAATCCCGGCCCAGACTGGCACAGCGGGGCGACCAGTGCCTGCTGAATCCCGGCCCAGACTGGCACAGCGGGGCGACCGGTGCCTGCTGAATCCCGGCCCAGACTGTCGGGCGGGAAGCTCCCGTGATCCACACGTCCATTACCGATGTCTGCATATATTCCCACGGAGCGCGCCACAACACTGCACGTTTGTTTACGCCTAGCGCCTCCAAGGGCATGCGTCCGTTTATTAAGGTGGTGCCAAGGCGTCCGCTATGCGATTATCTGCATAAGTAGCGTGTGCCGAAAGCGAAACGTTGCGAGATGTTCTACGATATTTTGTGACCATTAAGCATCAACTACGGGTTATTTTTCAGACAATGTACCTATATGCAACAACCTAGAGAACAACAGAACAATACAGAAATGAAGGAAGAATGATGCAATATTAGTTCACTATACAACGTCAAGCTAGTTGGCATATGAATCTAGGTTCACTAAGAAAAACACATCGTGCCTCTTCAGGATGGTGTTGTGAGAACAGAAACTACAATGCATTATAGTGACAATAACAATACATTGGTAATAACGACCGTGCTCATGATTAAGCATATATGTGAGCTTCAATGACGACCTATTTGTGCTCGCACTGGAAGTTAGAGACATTAAATAACCGGTTTCATACCGGCCCTCTCTATCTCGCAAGAAACTAAAGAAAAAAGGCCAGCTCTGACTTCAGTGGGCATTGTTGGTTCGCTCTGTCTGCGAGTGGACACTGTAGGAAAGCTTTTTATCACAGCGTTTATTACCGCATGGTTACGACAAGCGTTGTATCATATTTTTACCTGTGGTGAAATTACAAAACGTGTGGGGGACGCCTGAGCAAAAAAAAACATCGTGAACACATCGGAAAACATGACACTTACTGGACCCTAATTTGTAGACACGATCTCTGCCGGGGCCTTGCGACCTCAGTCCCGGCCGGTGTTATCCCCGTCAAGAACGATGTGGCCTGAGTCCGGAACTGTGTGACCTGTGCCAGGGTCAGAATACCGCTGTCAGGATCACCTATGCCTGTGCCAAGGACGGTGTGACCTCGGTCAAGGCTAGAGCCTTGACTCATGGACGGTATGAGTCAAACAGTGTAACCTCAGCCAGGGATAGGTATGAGGTATGAGTCGCACGGTATGACCTTAGTCAATAGTACTGACTAAGGTCGCGAATATGAGTCACACCATGTGACCTTAGTCAATGTGACCTCAGTCAGGCCCGGTACGACCTCAGCCAGAGTCGGGATATCCTCAGTGGAAGGCGACGAGGCTGAGTGACGGTGGTGGTGGAGGAGTGGCTAGAGCGCAGTGTGACCACCAGGGACTACTGTCTCGGTCAGTGTGGCCGCCAGAGACGACATGGCTGTCTCGGTCAGCTGAGAGCGGTGTGCAGCCAACGGTGGTTCTCACCGTTCTCGGGGCCGCAACGTGCAACTTTGGCCACATCGCACTTACTACTTGCATACTTACTGTCCCACACCGCGCGTCTCGGTGAGGCGTCAATGTGGTCCAGACAGAATTGCCTGGGCCAGACTAGGCCAGCCACAGTGGACCTGGACCAGACTAGGCCAGCCACAGTGTCATCTGGATCAAACTAGGCCAGACAGTATCACCTGTAACAGGGGCGGATACCGGGGAGCACTAGAGGCATGTGTTTCCATGACCATTTGCACCCCTCCGGGAAAGCCCGAGTGCACTACCACTAAGTCTTTTTCGCCAGAGGCGCCTCTCTGAGAGGAAAATATTTCCTTTCACTGCGCTCGAGTGCATCCCTCCCCCGAATTGTTCATCCTGAGTCGCCATACCTAAGAAAGGGCACCCTTCGGAGACAAAGTGCCCCCATGACAATTTATGGACCTGCCTCTGATCTGGACCGTACTAGGCCAGTCACAGTGACCAGACTAGACCAGCCACAGTGTCACCTGGATCAGACTAGGCCAGCTACATTGTCGCCAGGACCAGAATAGGCCCGCTATATATAGTGTTATCGGGACCGGATTATATTAGTCCGGTGTTGCCTGGACCGGACCAAGCTCGTGACCCGATCGGCCGGCGACCTTGAGCTAGAGATACCGACTTGCATGCAAGCGGAGGAGTTTTCGATTTCTAGCCGCTGCCTCTTGTAACCAGATAGCCCCGGCCGGCTCGGCTGTCGCTCCAGTGTCGGCTTTTAAGGAGGCTCGGCGATACACGAAACGAGGTGTCTTGCAGTTCTAAATTATTCATCCGGTGTTTGTACCCGCGATGTATTGAAACGCGTTTGCAGTTTCACCATTCTTACATCTATAATTTATCGGTGGCATTCATGTATCTGCATGACGCGGCCGTCCGAAAAGCCACTTACGGAATGGAGCCTAAATACAACTACACTGCAAGTACCACGCCAGCACGGTGTCACCGGGACCAGACTAGGCTGGGCACCCTGGACCAGACTAGGCCGGCCACAGTGCCATCTGGACCATACTAGGACAGTCAGTGTCATCTAGACCAGACTAGGCCAGCCTCAGTGCCATCTGGACCACACTAGGACAGTCAGTGTCATCTGGACCAGACTAGGCCGGCCGCGGTGCCATCTGGACCACACTAGGACAGTCAGTGTCATCTGGACCAGACTAGGCCAGCCACAGTGTTACTTTGACTAGTCTAAGCCAGTCATCTGGTTCGAATCACGTCCTCTCTCGACTGCGTCTGAACTGCTGGCCACCCGCCCTCGTTGGTGGGCTGAGTCCGACTCTGGGCCTACGTAGAGCCGATCCGAACGTAATACGAGCGATGTAAATTGCACAGCACGGCCAGTGCACACCCAGCGGATGGCACAGCGCTCCACGGTCGGCTATCGCACCACCATCGGCGGCTAGTTGCGTCAGCACGTCTGAGTGCTGTCAGGTGCTGTCCAGCACGCATGTTGTCGGGTGACTCGGGCGGGACGCGGCCTAGACAGACGATACTCGGTGTAGCGCCAGGCAGACGATACTCGGTGTAGCGCCAGGCAGACGATACTCGGTGTAGCGCCAGGCAGACGATACTCGGTGTAGCGCCAGGCAGACGATACTCGGTGTAGCGCCAGGCAGACGATATTCGGTGTAGCGCCAGGCAGACGATACTCGGTGTAGCGCCAGGCAGACGATACTCGGTGTAGCGCCAGGCAGACGATATTCGGTGTAGCGCCAGGCAAATGATACTCGGTGTAGCGCCAGGCAGACGATACTCGGTGTAGCGCCAGGCAGACGATACTCGGTGTAGCGCCAGGCAGACGATATTCGGTGTAGCGCCAGGCAAATGATACTCGGTGTAGCGCCAGGCAGACGATACTCGGTGTAGCGCCAGGTAGACGATACTCGGTGTAGCGCCAGGCAGACGATACTCAGTGTAGCGCCAGGCAGACGATACTCGGTGTAGCGCCAGGCAGACGATACTCGGTGTAGCGCCAGGCAGACGATACTCGGTGTAGCGCCAGGCAGACGATACTCGGTGTAGCGCCAGGCAGACGATACTCGGTGTAGCGCCATGCAGACGATGCCCGGTGCGGCTCATCGTGCAACATCAGCTGCCTGCTACAACACGACGCGATGCAGAGGCGCTCCCAGCACACCGCCTGGAGGCGTGGGTCGCACCCGGACACCGAACCGTGGTACGGTCGTGACGAGACGACGCCTGCAGCGCCATCTGTCTCACGGGCATCACACCACGCGCCAGTCCCGCGAATCTCAGCCGGCCGACCTCACTGTTGGCGGCGACGGCACCTGACTGACCTGACGGTCAGTCGTGAGGAGGCCCAGCGAGCCGCCTCTGGTCACGACCCCCTGGCACTGTCCCCGAGCACGGTTCCTGAGCACGGTTACTGAGCACGGTTCCTGAACACGGCTCCTTGACACGGCCTCTGACCATGCCCCCTCCTCTCATCTCGAACAGCCCGGGCCAGGATCTGTGTGCAGTGTGTCATAATACGCATCAATGCGGCTTTCAATCAATTATTTGCAGCGAGTGTAGCGGTGCAACACCTGGGCCAAACTCGTGCGCGTGAATATATAAAGACTTCCAGGTCTGCACTCTGCACTCACTTGGGTTTCTTGGATGAGACGTATAAGTGACGCCTCTGAATGCAGCCGTGTAATGCTGAACTGCTCAGAGTTCGAGACTGGACACATGAGAGACATAGTCCGATGATGAGAGCGATGGGTTCAGTGGCTGGACTCACCAGTGACCGCCCTCCACGCTGGACTCACGACATTCCCAAGGCTGGATCCATGAGCAACAATCCCCGAGGCTGGCCTCATGAGTGACAACCCAAAGGGTAGCTCATGAGCGGCGGTTCACAAGGCTGGGCTTGCGAGTGAATGTCTCAAAGATTGGGATCGCGAGTGAGAATCTCCAAGGCTGGGCTCATGAGTGACAATCCCCCATGGCTGAACTCACGAGTGGCAATCGCCAAGGCTCGATTCATGAGTGACAACCCTCAAGGGTAGGCGCATGAGCGACAGTTCCCAAGGCTGGCCTCATCAGTGACAATGCCCAAGGCTAGACTCGTGAAC
The DNA here is from genome assembly GCA_034440575.1 of Imbricaverruca yamaguchii. NCBI lineage: Eukaryota > Metazoa > Arthropoda > Thecostraca > Neoverrucidae > Imbricaverruca > Imbricaverruca yamaguchii. The sequence goes on from JAOTOL010001574.1 coordinate 741,492, forward strand.
GGCAACACCAGCCCGCGAGTCCGGTTCCGTGCGTGACAGGTCCGGAACATAACGGTGGCCTGACTGGTAGGCTGACGCACGGAGCGCCGCCTGGTAACTGGCTCGGCGGCATAGCTTCACGTTTCGCGATCGATTACCACATGCAGACTCGGCAAGGTCGACAAGCTGGCAGCAATGCACACGGTCGACAAGTTGGCAGCAATATGCACGGCCGACAAGTTAGCAGCGATCCACACGAAGCGGAACATCACCCGCCACCTTTCAGCTGTGCTTTTGGCCAGGGCCGAGCACGACAGTGCAGACAAGGCCAGTGAAATGGCAATACACGGTACACATGCACACAGCTTATGTACACAGGTGAAGAAATGGCGACTAGCTGTTGTGCACCCACCCAATAAGAAATGTTGAGGAGTAGCAGCAAATATGCCTGACACGTCCGCTTCCAGCGAAATGTGCTTCACGAACTTTCAGCATTTCTTAGCATGCTAAAAAACGAGTAACGTTATACGACGAAATTGTAGACCCTATTCCGGTGTGAATCGGAAGGAAATAGGCGGGTCTAGATCAACCACAGTAATATTTCGACCGCAGGCCATCCAACGAATCACAAACAATGCACACAGCTCCACTGAGAGACACTGGTGCAAGACGCTACTTTCACGTCTATCCTTACCTAATCCTTGGCTTAATGATATAGACACTGGCTATGGGTGAAGCTGGAATGTCTGGTGGCCTGTGAAGTGAAGAAAAAAGCATAATCCTGACAGTAATTCAGCTGGAAAGCTGATCCGAGTAATGCTACGGCCAGGCCAATGTCCGGTATTTCACAACAACCGGCCCTTTCCTCATCAGGCTTTAAGACAATATTTCAGCCTCTCCACTTCCAAACATTTTGACGCCTCCATTACTCTTAACTTGCCAGGAAAATAACCCTGTCGTCTGGAAGAGAATGTACTTTTCTTCGATTTGCTACAGTGTCTGTGGAACAGGTCATTTGAACAATTGCAAATATTGCATGAAGTGTATTGGACCCGAAAATGCAATATTCAGGAACATTTCAAAATGTTTTGCGCACAAATATTACTAGATACATGCAATGTACTATCTTCACTGTACTGAAGTCATGATGGATTCCATTGCTCTATTCCATCTAAATATTAATGAGTTTTTGTTCCGTCCTGAAACGCTCCGACTCGTACAATACCTCATACATTATGTGCCACGATCTAAAATTCGGTCACGCTACAAAACAGTTACTTCAAACGAATACCCTCCCCCAGTATGCTAGTGTTGTACTGAAGAAAAAGCGGAAATGCAGTTGACGGTACAGATAACTAGATATATATATACGAACATCAGCAACCTTCGACAAAGAGAAACTTTCAGCACTTCATCAAGTTCAAATAACTCACCATTTGACCTGAGACGAGAACCTCACGATACGCGAAACCGCAACAAAAATGCGTCAAAAGGATAACGGAAGCAAGGTCTGCAACGTAGTTATGTACATGGAGGAACTACAGAAAATGCAACTCATCATGCTTCTTTGTTGGTGATTTGTGGATTGTATCGTATTTACATGCATGTACACGTGCTTCCCTTGTTCTTTCCTTTCATCTCGATCGTTTCCACGGCCTTCCATGTAGCTCACTACAACATTATAATTCCATTAATGATTGTAGAAGATGGTACCTGTGGATGAAGTACTCTAAGAATCACCAACGATCAACAGTCAGGAAGCAAATGCAATAGTCAGCGGATCCCTTAATAGCTACTTTGTATAACATGGGTGCAAGGTTCTGTTTTCTTTGCGCCACCACAAGTGGAGAGCGGCAAATATAGCAGGGCTTCCTCGGGAAGCGACCCACTGCGCCATAATTACGATCTTGTCAAACCCACGAGGCTGTACTGCAGAAGTCGGATGTGTAATCGGAGATGTGACGATTTGGAGATGTGAAGACACATATACAGAAAGGGAAAATAAATATGAATGCAGAGAAGAAACACAGAACTGACATGTCCATTCGCACTCTTGTACACATGTATGCAAGTAAATTACCTGCGTGCAGACATGCAATACGTCCCGAGTTGAAGAGTACATGTAAACATGCCGGGACATAAAAACACATCCATATATGCATGCACATACCCACAGATACAGGTACAGTCATACGCAGTAAGCGTACATGCATACATACAGAAACATAGAAGCATATGCATACACTCAGGCACATACAAACAGATACAGTTCTTAACACCAGGGCATGCTGTACCTGTAGCCATGTGCCTCACACCAGGGCCTCTACTAAGAAATTTTGACTAGATGTGTGGGGGGGGGGACGATTGGGATCGACCATCGGGATCGTTGCTTTATCATTACCTCCCGGGAATGATAAAGCAACGATGGAAAGGTCACTGCCTGGGGGGGGGGGGCGCTGTCACGACTGGGTGGGGTGGGGTGGGGTCCTCAGCTAGCATGTTAGGGGAGGCCCTGCCGCACACACATACACACATGCATGCACGGACGCACACACGCACGGACGCACACACGCACGCACGCACGCACGCACACACACACACACACACACACACACACACACACACACACACACACACACACACACACACACACACACCCACGCACGCACGCACGCACGCACGCACGCACGCACGCACGCACGCACGCACGCACGCACGCACGCACGCACGCACGCACGCACGCACGCACGCACGCACGCACGCACGCACGCACGCACGCACGCACGCACGCACGCACGCACGCACGCACGCACGCACGCACGCACGCACGCACGCACGCACGCACGCACGCACGCACGCACGCACGCACGCACGCACGCACGCACGCACGCACGCACGCACGCACGCACGCACGCACGCACGCACGCACGCACGCACGCACGCACGCACGCACGCACGCACGCACGCACGCACGCACGCACGCACGCACGCACGCACGCACGCACGCACGCACGCACACACACACACACACACACACACACACACACACGCACGCACGCACGCACACACACACACACACACACACACAACACATGCACCATCAAATATAGAATCAGGCCGTGCAACACAAAAGATGGATATATCCGGGAAAACGGAAAAGCAGCCGACTATCGGGCCCGGATTCGAGTGAAAGTCCTATTCGAGGTTGCATGCACTAGGTGATCACCTAGTGCATGCAACCTTCACACAAAATGATTCACTGAGGTGATGTTTATGTTCCTTGCACACATTAATACAAATATGGACACAAGAAGCCCAGCTACTTTAGATAGAGCTTCAGATTCTGGGATAGCATTAATGTTTGTCTTGGGAGAGCAATGCTTTCCTACCTGATCAACCCTCCCTCCACAGAATAATGAAAACCTTATATAATGCATGACCTTGTAGTTTAGAAAAGAGGCTCCAGGGGCTGACTTAGGCCCCAGAAAACCTCATCAATTTCCGGTGCTTCTTTCAATCCTGAATAGAAC